>CM040121.1:88487349-89087349 GCA_022559845.1 Amorphophallus konjac
TCGAGACGGATCCATAGCTCCTTCAATGCTTTCTTCTGAGCAGCAGGCTGCATCGATGGCATTTGCATCTTGGAGAACATTTGTGAAACCGGTTGGGTAGTATAATCCAAGCCTGTAATCGGTACCATCAGGTTTGCAGCTTCTTCAGGGGCCATACAGTCTTGATCATCTTCTTCGACTGGCTCCCCGGTGTAGAATATAATAGGGGGTTCTCAGAAGCGAGAGATTTCCATAGTCTTCAGTGGCAGCACCATCTGGTATTCTATGCTGGCTATGGGCTTGACTAGACCCTGAGGAACTTCCACCTGTGTGTATTTTTCTTTCATTTTTTCTTCAGTATCATCTGGGTGTATGCCAGGAGGAGTGATCCGAGCAAAATCACCAGCATAAGAGATGTGAGATACTCCATGCTTTTTAATGTAGCCTTTTGGCGGCGGCGAAGACCAGTTTCTTGTCTTCGTCGTCGGCTTTTTCTGGCTGACCACAGCTTCTTTTCCTTTATCCTTTTGTGACACCTCAGTGTAGTAGGATGCATCGAGCATATGGCACTCGAACACTTCGAAGGGATGTAGGTCTGCAAACACCCTTTCTTCTTTTCCTTCATGGCAGTATTTTATGCATTGGTGTAGTGTGGATGGCACTATCTGATATTCGTGCAGCCACGGTCTTCCCAGCAGGGCCTTATACGTGGTGTTGGAGTCGATTACATAGAATCGTACCACGGTAGTGAGGTCGCCCAGTGTGAGGTTGAAATCAGCCACCCCCAGAGGTGTTTCACATTTCTGATTGAACCCTGCAATCTTCATATCTCTGACCTTGGTAAGCTGCAGGTCAAAGTAGTATTTCTGATAGATGCGATAGGGAAGGATATTTACAGTAGCCCCGGGATCTATCAGTATCCTGCTCAGCGACTGACAGTTCAGGGAGCCCCTCATATACAGCGGTCTGTTGTGACCGGTATTTGGGATTAGCATATCATCTTCCGTGAAGGTGACCGATGGCCCAGCATTCACTTCTGCCAGGAGTGCTTCACATTATGCCGGAGACTGCAGGGCATCCACGATTGCTTGGCGAGCTTCTTCGCTCAGAGAGAGAATTTCCCAGATGGAGAATCTGGTAGGGAGCTTCTTCAGCATTTTCATGACTCGACTGCCCACCCGGACATTAGATAGTCTCATCTCCTCTGCCCATCGGGGTCTTGGAGGTTCATGTGGTGCCTGTGGCCTTTGCTGCCCAGTCCCAATTTCATCTTCTTCATCGGTCTCCCGGAAGGCTTCTTCTGTAGCGACTGCCCCTGGTTTTGCTAGAGGGTTACTTTCTTCATTTTCTTCATGCTGTTTCTGCTTTCTAGCTGCTGTCTGCTGGCATTTATTGCTTTTAGCTGGAGCAGTATGAGCCGGTTGCTCATTCTCTAAGCTGGACAGGAACTCCAGGAATGAAGGGGCTTCATCTGCCTTCTTTTTGTCTTGGTACAGACTGGCAGGGGGAGGAACCTGGGCACCTCGTATCTCTGGTTCCGGGATTTGATAGGGTTGCTCCCCTCTGAACATAATATTATGGTTGGCTGGTGGTGGGCACCCCCATCTTCTCCCAGAACGTGTTGCATGGGCCGAGGTGGAGGCTTCGGCATGGTTAGCTTCTAGCGGGGCGTCGGATGCTTCTGGCTCATCATCCTCCCCGGGCAAGGAAAAGAGTATCGACAGAGTGTTACATTGTACTGTCGTGACCTTCTTTCCCTTCTTGGACTTGGGTCGTCTCCTCTTCTTCTGGGAATTTGGCTTTGCTAGCTCCTGCCCCCAGAAGGGTTCATTCTCAGCTTTTTCTCGTTCTGCCTCTGGCTGCTCTTTGATTTTCAATTCTTCGAGCTGTTCCCAGGGTATGCAGTCTTTCATCAGCAGATGCTTGGGTTTCTTCTGCTCGTACTCATCAAGCTCATTAATATATTGCTGCAGACGCCTGGCTGCAGGGCTTACTTCTTTATGTGTAGGGAGGGGAGTTTGTCTCCTCCGGTTGTGAGTAGGGATCCGGATGACTGGTCCAGTCTCAGTTGTATGCCATATTGGCTTTATCGGAGGCGGCTCGGGCCTTGGGGTAACACCCCGGATAACTGCTCCGCTGGTACTGGCTGCAGGAGTCTTCTTTTTGCTTTTTATGGGTATCATCTGCCATCCTTCCTGATCTTTCTGTGGGGTGAGGAAGCAAGCTTCATAGGTGTGCTTGGTGCATTCTTCAACGGCTTCCTTGGGCAGCTGTTGGTAGACTGAGATCATATTGGCAGCCATTCTCCAGGGTGGAGGCTCATGTGGATGGAGCGGCTTTACCTGGTAATCTCCCAGCTGCAGCTCACCTTTCTTGACCATTCCTTCCATGATATCTTTGAAGACATAACAATCTTCAATTGCGTGCCCCAGCGCACGGTGAAATGGATAGAACAGCGGATCATCTTTCTTTGCTGCATCTGCTGGTCTTTTGGGTTCAGGCAATGTTACCTTATTGAACTTGTATGCCCAGTTGAACAGTGCGGCCGTCTTATCTTTTGGGAAGGAATATGCTTTTCTCATCATGTCTCTCAGAGAGACTTTATCTTTTCTTTCTGCTGTATCTGCCAGCGGGGGAGCTTCATCTGCCCCTTTCTTCCCCTTCTATTGCTCGAAGGTTCTGAAATCGACGGTGTTGGCCTCAGAGTGTGATGGCCGTCGCTCATTGGATTTTCCCTTCGGCATGGTGGGGACATTGGCGGTCGGACGCTTGGACAAGAACGTCTCGACTTCTGCCACTATATTGTTCAGTCGGTCAAATGTTCTGACATCTGCACCGATCATTTTTTCTAGCACCTCCCTCCTGAGGCTCTGCTTGCATATCTGCACCGCATCTTCTTGATGAGGAGGTCTGCGGCATCTCATGGCTAAGTTCCTCCACCTTTTGATGTAGTCCAGTGCAGTTTCATCTTGCTTCTGCCTGGTTGCATATAGCTCTGCTATCGTGATTTCCCTTTCCGTGACATGAAATCTGTCGCGGAATTTTCTCTGCATATCAGGCCAATCCACCACTGACCCAGCTGGCAGGCTTGAGTACCATTCAAAGGCCAACCCAGTGAGGGATGAGCCAAAGAACTTGAGCAGATAAGCTTCATCGACTGCTAGGTCGCCCATGATTGTAGTGTAGTAGGCTATATGCTCCCTAGGGGAGCCTTGGCCATTAAATTTCTCGAACTTCGGCGGCTTACTGATGCCTGGGGGTAGTCTCTTGGCAGCATAATGGGGAGGATACGGTACCTTGTACACATCATAGGTACCAGCATCACCACCAGTCTTTTCTGACAGCTTCATTTCCACAATTCTTTCAATCATCTGCTTGTGGGCTACAACTGGATCTATGTCTTCTGGAAAGAAGTGAGCTTGTTGCTGGCTGTGAGGAGTTGTCATCACAGTGGCACGCAAGATGGGCGTGGTAGGCTGTGTCTGAGACACAGAGGGCTGAGCTGCTGTTTGCTGTGGAATAGGTTGGCTCGGTGTCTTGCCCTTATCAGTTAGGAGAGGGTTAGCTGGGATAGCCGTCTCTGCTGAGCTGGATGTCTGCCCCGCAGGTTCAGCTTGCTTTGAGACTGATGTAGCTTCATGTCTCTCATTGAGCTGCCTTCGGAGAGCACTGATCTCCTGCTGGTATCTTCTGAACATCATCTGGACCATAGGATCCAAGGCTGATGGGATTTGCATATCTTCAGAAGTCCCTTCAGCATCATCAATAAGGGGATTGTCCTCATCCTCTGTCGTCACCACATTGACTGTCATGGTGGTGATGTTGCGGGCTTCATCATATTTCTTCATCTTATCTTTTGCGGCCTGGCCTCTTCTTGTGACAGGACCAGGTCTAGTAGCCAACCTGAGCAGTTCATCCGGCCGAGTTGGTAGTATATCTTGCCCCCTGGCAAGTCCAGCCATGTTGCAGGCGAAGATTTGCATTTTTTCTTTCCTCCTGTAGACCTTTCTTTTCACCTGGTCAGGATATTTGAGCCGGTCAAAGACCGATATTCTTTCATTGGCTTCTTCCCGGTACAGGTCTTCTTTGTCATATCCGGCCCTGAGACCTTCTTCATAGTGATTTGAATCGGAGGAAGAGGCTCCGATCATCGTTTCTCGAAGTGTTTCTTCTTTTTCTTCACCTCTGGTGCCCAAGGCACGGGATAGTCTTTGTTGACCGAGGGCAGAGCTCCCCAGGTAGTGGAAGTAGTCTTGGACTATCTGCTTCATCTCTTCAGAATTGTGCCTCTGTGGCTCAGGCTGGAGCATTAGTCTTTCCTGGCTTCTCTGCTGATAGGCCAGTCTTGTTACCTGAGCATTCAAATGCTCGGCTTTGGAATATCTGAACAAGTCGGCCTGTCTGGCACAGGCCCTCGGTCTTCTTGGGATGGCGACCGTGACTGGTTCGCTCATTCCCACATTGCCGTTTCGGCAGCAGTTGACAGCAGCATCATATTTCTTTCTTTGCCATCTTCTGCCCCCAGCCCTGGGACGGGTGACAGTAAGGTCTTCCTTCCTCTCATCCCTTCTGCCCCTCATCATGGGGCGAGCAGCAATCAAATTTCTTTCTTCATCATTTCTCTCATCTCTTCTGTCCCAGGCTTTGGGGCGAGCAGCAACAGCATTTCTGATCTCTTTTCCCTCTCTTCTTCGGCTTTCTGCCCTGAAGCGGGCAACAGCATCTTCAGCAGCCTTCTCCTCATCTCGAGCTGGAACCCAGCTCTGAATCCTCTTCGGTCGCCAGACCTGTTTGTATTTCGCTGGCTTGGGCGCCAGCGGCTTCCTCTCATCAGCCTCCCAATTGGCCTGCCTGGCGGCCAGAGTCTGGAATCTGTTGGTAGTGGGCACCATCGGGCTGATCACGTCCGGCTTGACCTCCCTTGGGCAACCATTCATGTTTGCCCGGACACCTCCAATCATCATGGTCTTTCCGGAGTTGGAAAGACGACGGTCAACAGCATCATACCGGCTCCTCCGGTTGGTTCTTCTCCCCTTCTGAGCAGCAGCAGGGACCAGGCCCCTTTTTTGGACATGATGGACGTAGCAGGCGACGGCCGTGGGGACCGTTTTCTCTGGTAAGATATTCTTCTGGTCAGTGATCTTCACCGGGGCACTTGCAGCAGTGCCTTGCTCATTGTCATCGACCTGCAGAAGGTCAGTGAAGACGACGCCCAAGCAGTTGGGCAGCCCGACGGCAGGCGGCATCGATCCGAATGCGAGAGGTACCGCCAGGTAGCCTTCTCGCACATGCATGTCAATCGGCTGCTGGTCAAAGCAAACGGACATGATTCCGGCTGTCATTGTAGATTCCTGAAAATAAGGAAAGTACACAGAATCAGAATTTTGAGGGGGGCCCGCTGGGCCTCCTACTTTAGCGTAAAGATGAAGGGAGACTAGGTCCCACCGGGGGTGCCAGACTTGTGGACGCAGATTTTTATTATCCTCTTATTTAAATCTTATCTGTTTATTATTTATTGATTTATTCATTTGTTGGTTTATTGGCGTGCCAGTCACCGGGGTGACAATTTTATTGTGCGCTCGATCTGACATGGTCAGTCGATTGTGAAGTCCGAGTCGGGACCAGAAATCCATCATACCCTGAACGCTATGACGTTAATTACGTCCTCCCTAAGGAGGATAACCCTTGATTAAACGCTAAGATAGGAGGAGGACATCGGTAAAGCCACATACTCAAAAGAAACGGAATTCATTCGTTTGCAAGACGCTAAATGGATTAGACGAAGCAGGGGTTCGTTATCTTAGGGGATAGCTCCGACGGCATATTCCCACCAGCTTGAACTATGCCAAGTGGGGAATAGGAAACTACCCATGCGGTGGCAGAGTAAGATCCGAAAAAGATCGGGCATAATTGACCCGGAGTCTGAATGGGGACCGACGTGACACAGCACGCTCCATGTGGGTGCGATGGCACATCTATATCCCCCTTGGAGGGACCATCGGAGGGCATGCAAAGGCATAACTCCGTGGGCCGACGGGGTTGAGAGGGAGAGGAAGCAGAAGCAGAATGCCGGAAAATTCACCGCATTCTCTCAAATAAACCAAAGACATTTGTTGACGCCTGGAAAATGAGCAAAGGCGGAAGCAGAATTGAAAAGAAGATTAGACAAGCAACGGAAGATTACTGATGAAACTCAACAACCATCTTCCCGGCTGAAGCCTTGTTCGGCCAAGCTGATGACCGGTGTCGTCGTCAGCCAGATGGCAGCACTGATGAATTAGCAGTCACCTGACTGATGAGACCTCCTACCATATTTTAATAAGAGCTGTATTGCTGCCCTGCCCAAGAATCTACAGATGACATGCCAGAGTGAGTCAGATGTTGACTTATTTGACAGATGAGGCAGGAGCAAACATAAAGATGAAGCCAGAACCAGCAAATGAAGATTGTAAAGGCTTTTGCAAAGTCAAAACGAAAGAGGAACCATCTCCATGGGCGATATACCGGGCTGAAGTCTTCTCAGAAAGCTGATGTCCGGTCTTGTCACCGTTCGGGTGACGATGCTAATGAAATGATGTCCGGCTTTGTCATCATTCAGGTGGCGATGTCGATGAAACCTGAGTCTACAGACTGATGAAGATCTATAAATTATCTCAATAGAAGCTATGTCACCTGTAGAGGGCCTTCCTCGGTTCTGGAAGATATATTTGAAGAACTAAGAGAGGTCGAGGTGCATATGAAGTTTAAAAGCCTTGAATGGGCCTGCCGAATGAGCTCCAGAGAATGGCGTCGAGAGACCCTCACCAAGGCCCAAAAGCCCATATGAGGGGGGGGGGGGGCGCCGTGAAGCCATGCCCTTTGGCGCCGGGAGGCCTCCCCGATTGAAAGAGGCGCGTCGGGAAGCTGCCTTCTTCACGCCGAGAAAGATCATGCCGAGAAGAGGGAGGGTTCTGCTATAAAAAGCCCTTTTCTCTCGAAAGGGAGGGGGATCGGAGGAGAGGATAGAACAGAGCAAGAAAAAAGGAGGGAGAGCCTCCTCCACTGAAAAAAAGAGAAAAGAAGAGACCAACACATAAAAAAAGAAAAAAGGAGGGCGTGCCAGACTTGTGGACGTGCTTTATTATTCTTTTTATTTATTTTGTTTATTTATTGGCGTGCTAGTCACCGGAGTGACGATTTCATTGTGCGCTCGATCTGACTTGGTCAGTCGATTGTGAAGTCCGAGTCGGGACCAGAAGTCCGTCATACCATAAAAGCTATGACGTTAATTACGCCCTTCCAAGGAAGGACAACCCTTGATTAAACGCCAAAATAGGAGGCCTCGAGAGGCAAACATGTATTCGTGTGCGCAAATTGAACTTCATACCAGAGCCAGGAAGGCGGGCAAGATAGCAACATCAACTGTAGAAGCAGACAATATCGTTAAGTCGGCGGTTCAAAGACCGAGTTAAAGGGGAGAAGGAGGATTTCAGTCACAGGTAGACTGAGCCATGGCCATGATGGAGGTTTAAAGCATCGATCGATATTTCGGGAGCATTTTCCCTTTATCTGGATTATGCCCAGGGGGAAATAGGCTATCACCCACGGAGTGCCGAGATGAAAGCCGAGAGAAAGAGAGAGGCCAAACCTCCCGACCTATATATATCTGCCATGGGGCAATGTTTGATATTCCATGTAGAAGCCGGTGGAACTCATGCAGTGGCAGAGCCCTCCCGAGCTAAAGGGGTTATTCATGAACCCGATGCGGGACGACGGAAAGCGAGCGAACGCTCAATGTTGCGCCCTCGCACGCGGATCGACCTGCGCGGTCAGGTCGCGGGGATTGAAGACTCAGTAGTAAAATTTGGTTACATTATCGGTGCAGTTCCGGCATGCATAGGTTCCCGGGGATAGCTTAATGTAGACTTTCATCATCCTGGGAGAATTTTGGCAGCACCTCCCCTAGACTGAGCATTTGCCAGGGGGAGATATAGGCTGACATCCACGGAATGCCGGGATGAAAACAAGAAAGTGAGAGAGCACTAAGGCTTAGGGAGACTGTGTATGTCTCTAGCATCGGTCGTTATTCCCCTTCTCGGAGACCGACGAAACCCTTGTAAAGACAAGGTCCGCCGGACCCGTGGGGTTGCATGTGAATCCGATTCGGGACATAGGAATGTAGGGGAGATCAATCCCCTAATTAATTTATCTCCTGGGGTGCACATGACGACTCAAGGATGTCTCAGGATGGGTGGAGGAAGCGGCCAAGGGGGTGGACAGAGGATTGGCATTGGGTTCTCGGCACAGCCGGGAGATCAAGGGGGTTCCCGGCGCGGAACCCTCTCGGCGCGCTGGTTCCCGGCGTGGCTTTAGCGGGGCTCTCGGCGCGGGTTTTAGTGGCCAAGGGGGGGTCTCGGCCAGGGGTTTAGTCGGCCAAAAGGGGGTCTCGGCGGATGGGTTCTCGGCGCGGCTGGGAGGCAAAATGGGGGGGCTCCCGGCCGTGGGGCTTTCGGCGGATGGGTTCTCGGCATGGGTGGAGTTGGCTTATAGGGGGGGTCTCGGCGTGGGACTTCCCGGTGCGCCCGTTACCGCGCCGGGAAGGTGGCGCCGGGAAGCTAAGGGCTGGGGAGGCTTGCATGAGGGGGCTGAACAGGTTTTGTCTTTTAGCCAAAGGGGAAAGGAGAGGAAGGCCTCTCGGCGGGACAGTTCTCGGCGGTGAATTTTGCACGACGAGAAGGTGGAGTTGCGGAAAGAATTCAAGGTTTACAGAGCTAAAACGATACTTTGTTTTTGGGATTCCTGAGCTTTCTGGCTGCGATTGAAGCCGGATTTGAAGTGCAGGAGGGGGATTTCATGGATGCTGAGGTTTGATTAGGCAGGGGTTTAATCTCATCAATGAGGGGTTGAATGGAAGAGGATAGGAAAATCCAATCGCCCGGATGGGCTTTGAGTCGTCATGTGCTGTTGACCCTCATGGGATCGTTTGCTGGCATCTTTGGTCACCTGGTAGCCAAGAGATGGTCATCTCAGGCCCCAGGGATGACCCTGATGGAACTATCCATATTGGAATCGGATTAGAAACTCTCAGTATCAAGCCATCGAGACAGCTTACTTATTCCTGTAGGAAGGGAATCTCGAACAGGAGATCCGAGCTATTGCCAATATCCGTAGCAGACTATCCCAGAAGCCAAGAGATGGTCTGTCTCTGGCCCTGGGGCAAGCCTGGGAGGCTTTATGCAAACGACTACTAATTGCGAGGGATATCGGTATATTTAGAGCTATATTTATTCTACGGAAGACAACTGATCCCTAAGACCCATAAGAGAATTAGATGCGCTTCAGTTGAGCTAAAGATGAAAACATGTAAAGGAAATATATAGCAGCATACGAAGAGATAGCTGGCAGATGTTTCAATCACCCAACGCCCAAACGGGTCATTGAAGCATTTCATATCATTTCAATAGATCACCCCAGAACTCATACCAATCACACGGAGGGAATGAGGGAAAGGGAGATGAATAGACATCGGGACATCCCGGTTACATCCAGAGGAAAATCGAGATAAACTCGGCAGGATTACATGAAGAAGAAAATAAAACCATGGGGGAGGGCGGAGCATTGACTCCTCTCCCTCCCCGGCTGCCCACCTGGAGCTTCCTCTCCTTCTTTCTCTTCTTCTTTCTTTTCTCAGCGGAGGAGTCTCTCTCTCTCTGTGTTGGTATCTTCTTTTCTCTTTTTTTCAGTGGAGGAGGCTCTCCCTCCTTTTTTCTTGCTCTGTTCTATCCTCTCCTCCGATCCCCCTCCCTTTCGAGAGAAAAGGGCTTTTTATAGCAGAACCCTCCCTCTTCTCGGCATGATCTTTCTCGGCGTGAAGAAGGCAGCTTCCCGGCGCACCTCTTTCAATCGGGGAGGCCTCCCGGCGCCAAAGGGCATGGCTTCCCGGCGCGCCCCCCTCTCATATGGGCTTTTGGGCCTTGGTGAGGGTCTCTCGGTGCCATTCTCTGGAGCTCATTCGGCAGGCCCATTCAGGGCTTTTAAACTTCATATGCACCTCGACCTCTCTTAGTTCTTCAAATATATCTTCCAGAACCGAGGAAGGCCCTCTACAGGTGACATAGCTTCTATTGAGATAATTTATAGATCTTCATCAGTCTGTAGACTCGAGTTTCATCGACATCGCCACCTGAATGATGACAAAGCCGGACATCATTTCATTAGCATCGTCACCCGAACGGTGACAAGACCGGACATCAGCTTTCTGAGAAGACTTCAGCCCGGTATATCGCCCATGGAGATGGTTCCTCTTTCGTTTTGACTTTGCAAAAACCTTTACAATCTTCATTTGCTGGTTCTGGCTTCATCTTTATGTTTGCTCCTGCCTCATCTGTCAAATAAGTCAACATCTGACTCACTCTGGCATGTCATCTGTAGATTCTTGGGCAGGGCAGCAATACAGCTCTTATTAAAATATGGTAGGATGTCTCATCAGTCAAGTGACTGCTAATTCATCAGTGCTGCCATCTGGCTGACGACGACACCGGTCATCAGCTTGGCCGAACAAGGCTTCAGCCGGGAAGATGGTTGTCGAGTTTCATCAGTAATCTTCCGTTGCTTGTCTAATCTTCTTTTCAATTCTGCTTCCGCCTTTGCTCATTTTCCAGGCGTCAACAGGTATCACTGCGGGTTGTGCTGCGGGTGGAGGATAGACAGGTGCGGGACGAATAAGGCGTGGGGATTGGATAGGAACGTGATTGGTGACAAGGACAGAGCCGCTTTCCGTATGCCAATCTTGCCCTCTTCCAACTTCCGGGAAGGAAGAGATGGGGTTGACTTGGTGGTTAGGTTGTTGGTGCGCCGGTAACGGATTTTGGAGGATGCCCATATTTGGCTGTTGTTGTGGTGCCTGCTGAGGCTGTTGTTGTTGTTGTTGTTGTTGTTGTTGCTATTGTTGTTGTCTAAGAGGAGGTCTCCTGGCCTTCATCATGGTGACGCATCGCCTCATTTCATCCCAATCTATTTGATGTTCATCATTCATATCATAGATATAATCTCTGAAATGAAAACAATTTTCCACTGTATGACCCGGCTGTCTATGGAAGACATAATATTTGGAAGTGTCGACGTTCGGGGGCCATATGGCTTTTTCTTTAGGCAAGGTGAGGAAATTAGCAGCCATGAGAGCATTAAAGATGTCCGGCAACGACTTCGGCAAAGGTGGGTAATGAGCTCTCCTAGGGCCGATCGGCCTTCTCTGTTGTTGGAGGCCATAATCCCCGGGTGGTGGAACCTGATTATATTGAGGAGGTCGCTGATGTTGTTGTTGGAGATGGAGCGGTTGAGGCATATTGTTCTGGAAGAGATTATTTTGTGTGGGAGGATGATAGGGTTGCTGACCTTGTTACTCCTGATGAAAGGAGAATTGTGGGGGTTGTGGGGGCCTAGGGTTAGCTTGCTGGTTGGGATGGCCAACCGCGCCCACTTGTTCATTTGTTACAACCCCTTCTGTCACCCCACCTTGGGCACCCGTGCCCGGCTTCCTAAACACCTTTGGCTTTGGTGGCTCGAACATATGCATGAGGAGAGAATCTTTCAGCTGTGTTTGGATATATCGAGCCCTCTCATACAGTTCCTCCATAGTGGTGAGCTTGTTCATTGCCAGGACGTGTCTAAATTGTGGAGTGGCATTAGACACGACCATCTTTACTTGCTCCGATTCTAAAATTGGGTCTCTCACTTTCTCTGCCAAGGATCTCCATCGATCTGTAAATTGGGTGAAATCTTCGTCCGGCTTCATTTTTTCAGCCACTAGGTCGGTAATAGAGAAGGAGGGACCGACCCTATCCCGATATTTCTGTATGAATTTCCGTTGCACTACATCAAAGTTCTCAGCCTCACTCGGCTCTAGGGAATAGAACCATTCTAAGGCGGGACCATCCAATGATCTCCTGAAGAGGTATGCCAAGGATCTTTGATCGTTCTGCCAAAACAAGGACTCATACATAAAGTCCTTCAGATGAATGAGGGGGTTGCCTGTGCCGGTGTACCGTCGATATGTTGGCATTTCAGAAGGAGGGAGATGGAATACTGGAAGGATTGGTAAAGAGATCTCAGGCGCGGATTTGACATCCACGATCTTTTTGAAATCTCGGAATTGTTCATCCATCTTGTTCATCCTATGAAGGAGAGATTGAGTGACCTCATTGTAAGGAGCAGGTTGTGGTGGCCACTGAGGCCTTGCAGAAGCCTGAGAAGGGAATTCCGGATGAGAGAGACGTTGTGACATATCAGCAAATGGAACTGACTAAAATGTCGTATGAGGAATTGGTGGAACTTGAGATTGGGGAGGTAATTGGAAAGGGGGAGGTTGCAGACGTGGCATATCAGTAAATGGAACTGACTGAAATGTTGGATGAGGAATTGGTGGAACTTGAGACTGGGGAGGTAATTGGAAAGAGGGAGGCTGCAAACTTGTCTGCACAAGAGGGAATGAGGAAGGGATTGCCTGTGCGGGCTCTTGAATAGAGAGAGCAACTGATGTTGGATTTTGAGGAGTAGAATCAACATATTTCCCTTTTAAGACGGCCTGAAAGGCTCGGATCTGATCGGAATTGAGCTGTGTGTTCGCGAGAACACCTAGCAAGGAGGAAATATCTTGTGGCGGGGATGCTTCCCCGACGGCGGCTCGCACCTCATATGAGGGCTCAGGGGAGGAACCTGCGTCCTCAGCAGGGACATGTGTCCCCTGGTGACTCGGGGTCGGATTCTGACCGTTCCCGGACATTTCTTGATCTTTTTCAGAACGTGAGATTTTGACAGAACGCAATATCATACACACTCAGACCAATAACAAAGATTAACAAACAAGTTGATGTTTAACGCCCTTTTTTATGTTTTCTTTTGTTTTCCCTTTTTCCTTTTTCTTTCTAATCAGAATGTAATAACATACACACTCAAACCATTAGCAAAGATTAACAAACAAGTTGATGTTTAACGCCTTTTTTTTTCGTTTTCTTTTGGTTTCCCCCCCTTTTTTTCTCTTTTCTAATCTAATGTTCACACCACAGGAGGGACCTTAGTTGCAATATTGATTTCCTCCGTGTGATCTAAGGACACTCGACTCACCACGAATGGGTTAACTATCTCCAGGGAACTTCAGTGGTACAACCAGCTGAGTGAACGAAGAGGGAATCCTTTAATGTCGGGGACTTACGGAGGTCCCAGTGAAGGAGATCCTAGTCCGTCGAGAGGAATTCTCGCCGGAGAGTCCTTCCTTCACCAGGAAAAGGTTATCCTAAAAAATGGAACAAAAGAAATAAAAATAAAAGGGAGATGATATGCAATGCAGTGCTGAATTTTAACAAGAAATATATAAACAGACGACAAATATATAAAATAAAAGAAATTAAACAAACATCACAACACTCCTTTTCTGCAATGATACGAATCTCTTCAGACTTCAAGGGGATTCTGGAGTAATGCACGTAGTGCACGAGGGGTGAAATTGGAATGCCAAGAGTGATAGCGGGAACACGAATATAGCGCACGCGGGCGCAATCAGGAGGGACACACGTGAGTGCCGAGTGGAGGGGCACACGTGGGTGCCGATGGCACGAGTGCTACTGGGAGCACGAATGTAGCGCACGAGGGCGCAATCAGGAGGGGCACAAGTGGGTGTCGAGTGGATGGGCACACGTGGGTGCCGAGTGGAGGGGCACACGTGGGTGCCGAATGGAGGGGCACACGTGGGTGCCGAATGGAGTGCTATTGGGAACACAAATGCAGCGCACACGGGCATGCCGAGTGGAGGGGCACACGTGGGTGCCGAATGGAGGGGCACACGTGGGTGCCGAATGAAGGGGCACACGTGGGTGCCGAAAATATTTGGGTAACCAGAGGAAACAAAAGAAGTCCCACCGTGATCGTCAGAAAATTGTAGACGGCAGGAAGGCGTTGTCCACCCTCGAGGGAAGGAAAAACAATAAACAATAATAATAAACAATGACAATGATGAAAGGGTGATCGCCAGAGAGGTATAGGCGGCGGGAGTTATCGTCTACCCTCGTCTATCTTAGGAGATGGAAATGACGAGATCAACTCAAGGAGAGAAAGTGGTGTGTCTCTGAGGTCATTTGAGTCATTCTGTGGTCTCTTGGGTCATTCGACATCATTCTATAATCATATGAGTTCTGTGGTATTCTTGGTTTTGATAATGGCTTAACAGTATTAGTCATTGTTGTTTATCACTCTCCATGTATTTGGTTTCATGATGCCCATTCACAACTTGCCTTATATGTTCTCACATTGCATTAATACCAAGGAACATGTGGTTCTTGAATGCTCACATCAATCTTGAAACTTTGGGTTACTTGATGATCATCCATTCGTTTAAATTCATTGTCATATGAACTTGCTCTTTTGATATGGATGGTTAATTTGGGAATGAGCTTTTCTATCCTTCTTGTTATTGAAATTCCATGAGTGTGTTTCATGGATATTTTATTTGGGGTGGTTGAGCTCTTATTTCTTGATCTTTAGCTCAGAACACTTGTGATTCAAAGTGTTCACATATAACTAATTCATGAGATTTCATATGTGTATTTCATACATTTATTATATGGATTATTGAGCTAAAGTTCTAATCCTTTTTATATGATTTTGCAGGCCAAAACACTCAATATATATTCCCCAAGATCAAAGGAGTTTGATGCCACAGAGTTCGGAAGGGTTACAATGACATTTGGGGCTGAATTGTGTTAATCTGGAATTTACTGTAGCTTTAGGTCGACCGGCGGCACTGTAGCTAGGTCGACCGAATTTTCCAGAATCAAAAGGTTCGGGGTCTGTGACATTCCGATCGACCGCCCCATGAATTCCGATCGATCGATTTTGCCAGAGCCGAAAAGTTCTGGCTACAGTAGGTTCCGGTCGACCGGCCCATGAATGCCGATCGACCGCTAGCCCCGATGCAGCCATGTTTGACTTCGAAATCCACCTCGTGGCCAGCCCCTTTCCATGGATTTGTTTAATCAAACCTTACCTAACTTCCCATGATTTTTGGATCTGGTCTGGAGGGTGTCCAAGGACCATTCCAAGGGTTATAAAACCAACATGAGAGGGTTAGAAACCCCAGTTGATGGAGTTGATGAAGTGAATCAAGGGAGGCCATTTCGAGAGCACTGTAGCACCTCCGTGAACAGTGTTTCGGGCAGAAGTTCTTCATCCTTCCAAGGTGATTCAAGGTGAGATCTGAAGCCAAGCAACCTCCAATCAAGCAAGAAGCATTCAAGGCTTGCAAAGGTGATCAAAGCTACATCCATACACATCTTCATCAACTCAAGGAGATTCAAAGAAGATCAAAGATACATCCAACAATCTCTCCATCAACTCAAGGTGATTCAAGCTCATATCTCAATCCAGCAACCTCCAAGGAAGAGTAGAAGAAAGCAAGGCTAACAAGGGAAATCAAAGGAGGCTGCAAGGGTGTGTTCAAGGAAGAGGAGTTCGAGTTACTGTAGCTGTGAACAGTACTCCGGGAAGAAGTTCTTCATCAAATCCTTAAGAGATTCAAGCTCCAACAAACCTCAGACAAGATCTTTTCTCTTAAGTATATTCTATATCTTGTTTGAGTGATTTCATATTTGTTCGTTTTCCATTTCATTCAAACATTTGGAATTGAGAATCGTCCCTACCGGTGGTTAGTAGGAAGGCAATCGGGAGTTCTCCGATTTGCGGTGTAGCCGTCCCTGCCGGTTTTGTGTGTAGGAAGACAGAAAGAGGGGTTTCTCTGTTATGTGGTTTGGGGCGTGTCCCCGGGTCAAGCTGTGTGTCAGCAAGGAAGCCTCACCGGGTTTTGGTGAGGGGTGGACGTAGGTTGCGGGGTTGCAACCGAACCACCTTAAAAATCCCTGTGTTGTGGGTTGTTTATTGTGTGTGATTGCTCTATATCTTCTAACCCCATTCACAGGTTCGTGTGCTTCCATACTTGGTTATCTTGCTCACATACATATGCACTTTGAGTGATCAACATAGCATACACACACACGCACGGTTGTTGCAAGCTATTGCATGTTCATCCATGTGTTATGCTTTGTAATTCACTTAAAGAAGTGTGGACGTTTCATAGCTTGTAATTCAAATCTTTCCATTTGAGCCACTCTACTTAATTCCGCTGTGCATTGTGCCTAAGTGATTCATTCACTTTATAAGAGTGGTTTAAGCTTCCGCTAGATAAGAGTTTTTAAATAGGCCATAACTTATGATAAGATCTATTCAACCCTCCCTTCTAGATCCGTTTACACCTCACGGGACCCAACAAGTGGTATCAGAGCGAGGCTCTGTCATTCCCAGATCCAACGATCTGCAGGGGAAGATCTCGGTGTTTTTTATTTAGATGGATTCACATGCTACACTTGCTTCGATGGCTTCTCCACCCATTTATGATGGTTCAGATTTTTTAACATGGGTTGGAAGAATGTTCATTTATGTTAGCTCCATAGATCCACAATTGTGGACTCTTATATACAATGGTCCTCATGAGCTGCCATCAAATTCAATTGACTGGTTAGCCGAACATGAGACCAAACACAATGATAATCATCTTGCATATAACTTAATTAGAGATGCAGTTGATCTAAGACTAACTCATCTTGTGTCCTCTTGCAGCACAGCCAAGCAAGTATTGGACAAGTTGGTTAAAATCCATGAAGGGAAGGAACAAGAACAAGAATGCTTGATGGCCGACCGTATAGAACAGTCCAGCAATGCATCCTCATCACAGGTAACCTCTGATTCCGAGGAATTCACTTTTGAAGAGCTTATGGAAGTCTATGATGAATTGATCACACAATACAAAAAGGTCAAATCAGAAAATAAAAATTTGAAAAAGGATCTCAAGAAAATCAACCAAAATGAAAGCTTGTTTTGTAAAAAGTGTTCTATTGTTAAAGAGCTTAACAATACTCTCTCAGTTGATCTAGATACGCATAAACAAAGCATTGCATGTCTAAGGGAAGAAAATGAAAATCTTCATGATGAAATCACTAGGTTGGAAGAAATTGTAATAAAACTTCAAAACCAACCTAAGTCAATCTCTAATGATCAAACTATGGCCGATGGGCTAATCCATGATGAGAGGTTGATTGAAGAAAATAAAAATTCTGTTTCATGCTCTGCTAACTTTATATGTGAAAAATGTTCATTCTTGAGAAACATAAATGTTGGTCTTCATGATGATCTTGAATGGCAACAAAATCTGATTAATTCTCTGAAAGAAGAGAATAGAGAATTGTTGGAAAAGAAAATTGAACATGAAAAAGTTGAAGAAGAATTGCTTGAAAAATTGGTTGCACATGAAAAATGCAAATTTGTCATTGAAGATCACTCTGAAACTTTACATGCTTTAGAACAACAAAATCAAAATCTTAAAGTAATAAACGCCATGCTCAATGAGCAATTGGCAGCATGCGAAGAGGGCCTTGTTGAATCTAAACAGCACATTTCCTCACTTGAAAATAAAATTCAAGGTTTGAATGATTTCCTGTCAATGTTTGCCCAAATCCAAGATTTTGGCTCACCGGAAGCCACCACTTCATGTGGTCACCAAAAAGGGCATACTGATCGAAAGAAAAGTAAAATTCAGCATTTTCATCCAAACATGCACCATAACATGTTCAATGCTAAATATCATGTTTTCCACAAAAAGAATGTCCATTGTTATTATTGTGGTAGACATGGTCACACTGTGCATGATTGTTTTATCTTGAGAAATGATGAGCTTAGAGCAGGACATCAAGTGAAAGAACAAGGAAAGAAAGAAAGACACCACCCTCATACCATGAAAGGTAAGAATCATGCTCGCCCACAAAAGCATAGTCCACGTGCACACGCACATGAACATAAAAAGAAAAATTAATCTTTTGTGTGTTGTTTCTATTGTGGGAAAAATGGGCATGAGATATATGATTGCCTCACAATGAGGGAGGATGATGTGATTGCCCTGAAAAAGATGGGCCAATATGTTAAACATGTTGCTAACCCACAAGGACCCAAGCAAGCTTGGGTACCTAAAAATTCAAGATGAGATTTTTGGGTGCAGGATGCCTTAGAGCTGAGAAATGAATCCTAAGGTAAATAAAAGCTCAAGGCACAGGTATGTACATAAATCTTTTAAGTTTAGTCATCTTGCATGTTTACTCTTGACATGTAGATAGTGCATCATACGTCTGCCCAATGTAATTGATTCTGCAAACTGAATTGCTCTTTGAAATATAAAACCCCCAAGGTGTGAGATGAACTTTTGAGCTTGATAACTTGTTTACACCATGCTTGATTTCAGCTATTTAACTCAAGAAAAATTTGTTATGCTGATGAAGTTAATGTGATGATGAGTTGCATAAGTCTATCAGCCACATGAAATTCTTGGACTTTGGTTTTGATGATGCATGTCATGGCAGCATTTTCAACTCGTTATTCATGTTAGCATTATTCAAAAGGGGGAGTCTCGCAATTGACATCATCATGTTGCATTCAGTTCAAAATCAATTGTGAATGATTTGTGTTTGCATCATCTTGTAATCACACATACCTTAATGCACATCATGTTTAGAAGACAAATGATAATGCACAATCATTTTGCAGCATCTTCATTGCATTGTGCATTCACATAACTCTTAGGCTGTATAGTTCATTGCCAACCCTTGCATGTACTCAGGGGGAGTCAACATCAATCTAGCTTGAATCATTTTACATCATTTCACTCTTGCACGGCCATGGTATATTAAATGTTGATGTATGGAAAGGCAGGTTATGCTTGCCTAGAAGCACTCAATATGCGTGAGGACTAACCTCCACCAAGTACCATGCGTCAATGTCGCATATAGGCCATATAGCTAGGGGGAGTTGTCTTGATGAGGCATTCATGCATATGTTTCATATTCATCATGTTGGTTCATGCATTTCATGTTTGATCAGGTCAACCTCTACATGGTTCAAGAAAACCTCTCATTGACATTTGTCATTCTTTGCGACTGCAAACATCACTCCTTGCGTGCTTTCATTGCATATTCTTAGGGGGAGTCGTGTTGTTCTTCTTGGTTCATTCGTCCTTTTTGCATCTGAACCTCAATGGCCTCCAGTGTGATAAAAAGTCCAAGAGACAGACATCACTACGGTGTAAGAGCATTCTATTATATAAACTGATGATTGCCCATTCAATGAAAAATGGTTCACATTTAATGATTTCCTTGAAGTTTTGATATATCTTTTGAAATCATCCATATTTTGTGGTTTTAATAGACCTTAACTAGACATTGCATATTATGCTTTGAATGACTATCCTGATATCTGAAATTCCAGACTTCATGACACTCTTGGTGATACTCTAGAGCTTAGTATTATTTCTAAACATCTTGATGAGCTGGAATTCTTGAAAATCTATTTGCAGAGCAATGATAGTGTTGCACGGAGAAATATGTCCCGTCATCAAATCAAGTGACGAATGATATGTCATGATGTGTCTCTGTTATCTCTGTCTTAATTCATTTGGACTCTAGGTAGAGCAATGGCATAATTGCTGAGAAATATATCTTCTCATCAAATAAATGAGTTTGGATATGTCATGACGTGATGTTGCTATCTCTGTTCATTCTGAAGCATTACAGTCAGTCTTGCCAAACACCTAGGGATACTAGCGTCTAAACAACGTGTATTCTTATGGCTAGGAGGCCTGTACTAGACTTGATTGCTCGTAAAATATCAGTCATGTGCCTTCAAATACTAAAGATATTGAAAATCAAAATATGAAACCTCTTGTTTCTATTTTAAAATTCCATGCTGTAGTCATGCTTGTTTAGCCTCAATACTAGTTTTTGTGCTATTTCCTTTGTGGTTCTTGATTATGGATGTATAAGACAAGGGAAGGTTAAACATTGTCATGATATGCACTTCTGGTTCATTTCTATTAAACCATGGATGTCGATGCCTTTTGAACTCTATTGATGATCTTGGTTTTCATTAGCTTTGAACCATATATGTTGCTCACAGTCTGTTTCAGGTTTGCATATAATGGCTTGCTCTTCCACTACCATTCCACTCTGATCTCTAGGACTTTTGTCAGCCACTGTACCGTATCCCTCCTTTTGCTATTGGCAAAGGGGGAGAACGTCTTGTTGTGAATCCTTGCTGTGGACTTGGGAGAAAGGGGGAGATGTTGTCTAATGTTGCTTTTGAGCACTGTCAAAGGGGGAGAGTGCATTGTGGATATGGGAGAATCCAAGGGGGGGAGAACCTTCATTTATGATGAGGGTTTATGCATAGCATTCATACACTTTACTTCTCCATGCATACATATTTTGCCTTCATCTGCCATATCTATATAAATCATTCAGGCTGCCATGATTACATCACCATACTACACAAGTGGTATATTCCAACAAGTGGTATCATCTTGATGCACCTTTCAAGTCGTCTCCAAAATCATTGGTGTCCTCTGTCAAATGATATCACATTGCTTTCTCATTCATTGGCATATGGCATGAGTCCTAGCAACATTGGCATCATGTTTTCATGCAATAGGGTGGCATGCATGTATTGACTTCATACAATTGTAGCTTGCATCTATCATTTCCATGCATTGCTTAGCAAATCCAAAAAAATCTGAAAACTAGAAAACCACTAAAAATCTGCAAAATTTGAAATCAAAATTTACTCCTAGGCTGCTCTATCCATCTCCTATTTGAGGAATTGAATCATGCTGCTGTGGCTCCACCTCTCACACTTACTTTGTCTTTGCCAAGTCACGGGACACCACCATGTTCGATACCTCCATATCATTCATTGGTCTCAGTCCTATAACTGGCTTTCCACAATTGGTTGTTCTCTTTGATTATTTTGTCAATCTTAATAAGTGTACATCCATTGACATGTATTTCCACATCATTTTGTGTGCGTCATTAATGTGCGTCTCTCTTTCTCTTTTCTGGATCTTTTGATGTTGTCAAAGGGGGAGAAGATTATGTGAGTCATTCATCAAAGAAGATTATGTGAGTCATTCATCAAAGGATGTGGTAAGGTAAGAAGGTAAGATTATGTGAAGTCATTACTCAATGCATGTGGTGAATGTGGTAAGATTCCTCTTCTTATTCTTCAGACTCATAGTTGCCCTGTGAGTTTATAATGACTCACAGTTCAGAATGACTCATACTTGCCATCATCAAAAAGGGGGAGAATGTTGTGTCTCTGAGATCATTTGAGTCATTCTGTGGTCTCTTGGGTCATTCGACATCATTCTATAGTCATATGAGTTCTGTGGTATTCTTGATTTTGATAATGGCTTAACACTATTAGTCATTGTTGTTTATCACTCTCCATGTATTTGGTTTCATGATGCCCATTCATAACTTGCCTTATATGTTCTCACATTGCATTAATACCAAGGAACATGTGGTTCTTGAATGCTCACATCAATCTTGAAACTTTGGGTTACTTGATGATCATCCATTCGTTTAAATTCATTGTCATATGAACTTGCTCTTTTGATATGGATGGTTAATTTGGGAATGAGCTTTTCTATCCTTCTTGTTATTGAAATTCCATGAGTGTGTTTCATGGATATTTTATTTGGGGTGGTTGAGCTCTTATTTCTTGATCTTTAGCTCAGAACACTTGTGATTCAAAGTGTTCACATATAACTAATTCATGAGATTTCATATGTGTATTTCATACATTTATTATATGGATTATTGAGCTAAAGTTCTAATCCTTTTTATATGATTTTGCAGGCCAAAACACTCAATATATATTCCCCAAGATCAAAGGAGTTTGATGCCACAGAGTTCGGAAGGGTTACAATGACATTTGAGGCTGAATTGTGTTAATCTGGAATTTACTGTAGCTTTAGGTCGACCGGCGGCACTGTAGCTAGGTCGACCGAATTTCCCAGAACCAAAAGGTTCGGGGTCTGTGACATTCCGGTCGACCGTCCCATGAATTCCGGTCGACCGGTTTTGCCAGAGCCGAAAAGTTCTGGCTGCAGCAGGTTCCGGTCGACCGGCCCATGAATGCCGGTCGACCGCCAACCCCGATGCAGCCATGTTTGACTTCGAAATCCACCTCGTGGCCAGCCCCTTTCCATGGATTTGTTTAATCAAACCTTACCTAACTTCCCATGATTTTTGGATCTGGTCTGGAGGGTGTCCAAGGACCATTCCAAGGGTTATAAGACCAACATGAGAGGGTTAGAAACCCCAGTTGATGGAGTTGATGAAGTGAATCAAGGGAGGCCATTTCGAGAGCACTGTAGCACCTCCGTAAACAGTGTTTCGGGCAGGAGTTCTTCATCCTTCCAAGGTGATTCAAGGTGAGATCTGAAGCCAAGCAACCTCCAATCAAGCAAGAAGCATTCAAGGCTTGCAAATGTGATCAAAGCTACATCCATACACCTCTTCATCAACTCAAGGAGATTCAAAGAAGATCAAAGATACATCCAACAATCTCTCCATCAACTCAAGGTGATTCAAGCTCATATCTCAATCCAGCAACCTCCAAGGAAGAGTAGAAGAAAGCAAGGCTAACAAGGGAAATCAAAGGAGGCTGCAAGGGTGTGTTCAAGGAAGAGGAGTTCGAGTTACTGTAGCTGTGAACAATACTCCGGGAAGAAGTTCTTCATCAAATCCTCAAGAGATTCAAGCTCCAACAAACCTCAGACAAGATCTTTTCTCTTAAGCATATTCTATATCTTGTTTGAGTGATTTCATATTTGTTCGTTTTCCATTTCATTCAAACATTTGGAATTGAGAATCGTCCCTACCGGTGGTTAGTAGGAAGGCAATCGGGAGTTCTCCGATTTGCGGTGTAGCCGTCCCTGCCGGCTTTATGTGTAGGAAGACAGAAAGAGGGGCTTCTCTGTTCTGTGATTTGGGGCGTGTCCCCGGGTCAAGCTGTGTGTCAGCAAGGAAGCCTCACCGGGTTTTGGTGAGGGGTGGACGTAGGTTGCGGGGTTGCAACCGAACCACCTTAAAAATCCCTGTGTTGTGGGTTGTTTATTGTGTGTGATTGCTCTATATCTTCTAACCCCATTCACAGGTTCGTGTGCTTCCATACTTAGTTATCTTGCTCACATACATATGCACTTTGAGTGATCAACATAGCATACACACACACGCACGGTTGTTGCAAGCTATTGCATGTTCATCCATGTGTTATGCTTTGTAATTCACTTAAAGAAGTGTGGACGTTTCATAGCTTGTAATTCAAATCTTTCCATTTGACCACTTTACTTAATTCCGTTGTACATTGTGCCTAAGTGATTCATTCACTTTATAAGAGTGGTTTAAACTTCCGCTAGATAAGAGTTTTTAAATAGGCCATAACTTGTGATAGGATCTATTCAACCCCCCCTTCTAGATCCGTTTACACCTCACGGGACCCAACAGAAAGAAAATAGGGATGCGGAACGGATTCCGATACGTGGCGGAGATAGGGGTCGGAAGACCCTCTCGCCCAAACTGACCCCTTCCCGGTAAGCGTGACTTACCGTTCCACGAGCAGTTTTTCATATACCGAGAAATCCGAGAATCTAAGTAACAGAAAGGGAGAGGCACGAAGACTCGGAAATTGCAACGGAATATCGTTCTCCAGACAATTACAAGGACAATACGAACAAAGACATACCACCACAAGACATTGGTCTTTGTGGGGTTCTAACAGCGATGTAATAATATCAACACTAATGAATATGTATGTACATATTAGGACCACCGTAAGACATTGACCTTACGGGATTTTTACTGCAGCATAAATAATAAATATTATATGTACATACCACCGCGAGACATTGGCCTTTGCGGGGCTTTTGCAGCGATGTAAATAATAAGTATAACTATATCAAAAGACCACCGCGAGGTATTACCCTCCGCGGGATTTTTTGTTATAATAACTATATGTATATAACGAGAAAAAAAAAGGGGATCAAATAAACCGCCGCGAGATGTTACTCTCCGCGGGGTTTTAGAACGATGATAGGGGGATGTTGAAATTAAATGGTTAGGGGTTAGGAGGTTAGCGTGCGGAAATTAAATTACTAGAACGAAGATGGTCGCGGGAGATGACCCACCGCACCAGTTAGATAAGACTACCGCGAGGAACGGGTTCCTTGATCGGGGTCAGAACAAAAGAATGCAGAAAATTAAACCACCGCGAGGAATGAATTCCTTGATCGAGGTTGGAATTGAAAGTGCAGAAAATTAAACCACCGCGAGGAACGAGTTCCTTGATCGGGGTTAGAATAAATGAAAAGGGGATTAAATAAACTGCCGCGAGATGTCACTCTCCGCGGGGTTTTGAAGCGATGATAGGGGAGGGTTAGAGTTAAGCAGTTAACGGTTAGGATGTTAGAATGCGGAAATTAAATTACTGAAATAAAATGGTCGCGGGAGATAACCCACCGCACCAGTTAGATGAGACCACCGCGAGGAACTGGTTCGGTCAACAGGGTTTAAACAGAAAGTAAATAACAAGAGAAGGGGAAGGAAAGTGTGATCGCCAGGGGCTGAGAGCCCCACAGGAAATGTCCTGATCGCGTTCGCCGTCGAAGCGGGAGCAGTGCGGGTCCTCTCTTCCTCTTCGGTCGGTCGGCCGACGAAGAGGGCCTTGCTTTGGTTACCCTGATTTTATTTTTTTTTTGTATTTTATCTTTTTGTTATTATATTTTTTGGGGTTTTGTTGCTTTTATTGTTTTTTATGCTTTTATATCTTTTTTAAGAGAAAGATGAGAAGGTAAAGAGAGAAATCGAGGGGTGAACGGTAAAATAAGATAGTATAATATAGAGGAAAACTACTAGGAGAATATAGACAGAGTAAGAAACTTATTTTAGATAAAATAAAGAAGAACGGAGGTGGAGATTTAACGATTTACGATGATAATAAGGGAGAAGAGATAGACTTATTTTTAAACAACACGTAAAGGATGATGGAGATGGCAATTTAACAACAAATAACAATGATGATGAAAAAACCAGAATAGATGAGGGAGACGATAGCCGGGTACCTCAAAATAGGAGGGATGGCCGCATTTATAGCCCCGAACTAAGGGTACGTGAGTTGCTCCTCCTACTCTTTTGGTCGACTGAAGAAGCGGACTTCCGGACTGTTAACCCTGCACGGAAAATAAACGAAGAGAAACGACTACTAAATAAGGACAACGGTGGTGTAGTACCAATTCTTTAGAAACTAATATTGAAAATAACATAAACGAATACGCACCTGGTTGGTGGTATTTGAAACCCCTTTTAGGACTAAAGGGTGGACAGACAGTATGATGAATGAACAAGCAAAGAGATCTCTCAGGGGGAGAGATGCAATATGGACGACAGATAATGATGCATGCAATGCAACGCAACTAAAGAAACCAAAGCAAATAAGACGACGTAGTGAGAAAACTTATTCGGAGGCCGATGGCAGCTCGAGGAAACTTCCCCCACATGAGGACGGTGTGAACACTCGGCAGGATGAGGCGTGTCCCCGTGCCCGAACGCTTGCAAACTTGCCTTCTTTATTTCAACGTCTTCTATAATGATCAGACCAGAGCATCTCTTTCCATTCTGCGTAGACATATACGAGCACTTACACACGCGCCAGCAAGGACACTTACACAAATATGTGTATATATTTATATAAATATAGGTATATACATATGCAAATACTCACATGAATATATATATATGTGGATATATGTGTAGAGCAGAGAGGAAAAAGGAGAAGAAGACTCTTCCTTTTTTTTTTAGATTTTTTTTATGTAGAGGATATATATAGACGAACTATATAAGAACTATGTGTATAGTATATTACATATATATATATATATATATATATATATATATATATATATATATATATAAAAGAGGAATGAATAAATAGAGGGAGAGTGAGGGCAAGAGAGGAGGAAAGAGAGAGGAAGTATGTGTAGGAGAGAGTAGGAGACAGAGATAAAAGAAAATAAATAATAAACAAAAAAAAATTTGAGACAGGGAGATCGAGGGGTGGGGGAGAGAGGGAGTAAAGAAGAGAGAGAGAGAGAATATGTGAGGGGGGGTTGGAAGAGTGAGAAGCAGGGAGAGGGGAAAAGGAATACGGTGAGGAGGGAGGGTGAGAGAGGGAGAGAAGACAGAAGGAGAGAGGATAAAAAAGAAAAGATAAATAAAATAAAAAAAGATAAATGAGATCGAGAGGGAGAGAGAAGCAGAGAGGTGAGAGGGGGATAATAATAAAAAAAGAAAAGAAAAAAAAAAGAAAAGACGGGGGAGGAAGAGAGAGAGGGAGAGAAGAGAGATAGGGGTGCAAGAGAGAGAGAGTGGGGTGAGAGAGAGAGAGAGAGAGAGAGAGAGAGGGGGGGTCCGGCGGTGAGGCAGGGGTGGCGGCCGGAGCAGGGGGCAGAGGCGGGCGGCGGTGGCGAGCGGGGGCGCTGCGGGCGGCGGTGGCGAGCGGGGCAGAGGCGGGGCGGCGTCGGGGGCGAGCGGCTGGGGGCAGGAGGCGGCCGGAGCAGGCGGGGGCGCTGTGGGCGACGACCGGAGGCGGGGCGGCGTCGGGGGCGAGCGGCTGGGGGCCAGAGGCGGCCAGAGCAGGCGGGGGCACTGCGGCTGGAGGCCGGAGGCGGTGCGGGAAAGGGGGCCGCAACGGCCCCTTGTAGTTCAAAGGGGGCACGTTCGACGATGCCCCCCTGCGAACTTGAGAAACCCCCTTTTTTTTAAAAAAAACGTAAAAGAGAGAGAGGGGTTGAGGGAGGGAGAGAATACAGGGAGAGAAGAGAGAGAGAGAGTACCGGGAGAGAAAAGGGAGATGGAGAGAGCAACTGGAAGAGGGAGAGAGATGGGGAGAGGGAGAGTGGGGAAACATAGAGTGAGGGAACCGAGAGAGAGGGAGAGAACCCCAGAGGGAACTTCGGAGAGAATGAGAGGAAGAGGGAAGGAGGTGGTGTTCGACAGGGGCTTCACGGGAGTGGGTGTGTGTGCCGTGTGAGTGAGGGAGGTGAATAGTGTGTGGGGTGTGTGTGCCGTGAGAGAAAGGGAAGTGAATAGGAAATAGGAGGATTAGTGTTAGATTAATAATAATAATAATTAGATTAAGGATAGGATTAATCTATATATTAAGTATATATTTTTTATGTTTTTTTATTGATATCTCTTTATATATATATACATAAATAAGGTTATTTGTTTTTTTATATATATTAGGATTTTATTTTTTATTATTTTATCTTTAAAATATTCTCTCATTATTTTTAAATCTTCTTCAATTCTTCCGAATTTTTTTTTAAATAGCCTTTTTATCTCTCTTTTTTTTGTATTTTCTTATGACCCCTTTTTTTATTATTTTTCTAAAATTTTTATAAGCCCTTACCCATTTTTTGTATTTTAACATCTTCTCCATTTTTATAACCCTTTTCAATTTTCTAATTTTTTTGTATTTTTATAAAACTCAAACAAATGATAATCAATCACCTAAGTTAATCGTGTAAGCCACTCTGGGGCATCATGGTGTAATATGAGATTTACTCGCGAAAAATGTGAAAGTAGCGTGTCTACAACCCCCACTGTAAAAAAAAGGAGAAAAAAAAAGAGAGAAACGTGAATCCGAGTAGCTGGGAATCCCTATTGAGACACATGAGGAGATTCACGCGAAATGGTGAAGCGAATCATAATAAGGACGAATCCTAGTAGCCGGGAATCCTCATTGAGACACACGAGGAGACTCGCGCCAAACGGTGGAATCCGTAATAGAATTATAATAAGGATGAATCCTAGTAGCCGAGAATCCCCATTGAGACACATGAGGAGACTGGCGCCGAACGGTGAAATCTGCTACCAAAATAAACAGACGGGGGGCTGTGCGAAGCTACCAAAATCGAGAGCCTAAAACATATGTGTAGGCGCTAGAGTGATCCTCGAGTGTCACCAGGAAAACCTGCATATCCCTATGGTTAGGGCTCTTTGTTCACACATTTGTACTGCCACGCCATAGAGAATTGTCTCGGGTGAAATGCGTGAATTTAGGCTATGCATGCAAGACGTACGATATCCTCTTGACGGGTGCACCACCCCTCAATTGTGCCTCGTGGCCCGCACCGCATCTACGAATTACGGGCGACGTCCCTATCCTATCCCCTATAGCGGGAGCTGCCTTACTTATATTTATGTTATGCCTGCTAATGAATGCTTGCATGCTTTAAAAAAAAAGAAGAGAAAAAATGATGACAAAAAAAATATAACATAAAAATAATAAAAAAATAATAACAATAAAATAACAAGAATGTGCGTATGCAATAAACTCAATTTCGGCCATCGAAGCCTACTTTCCTAGCACCGGCTCGTAGAGCCCAATCTTGGCCCCCATGGCCGACCTCCTGCCCTCGCGGCTCGTTAATCCCCAACTTCGGCTCTTTAAGCCCGCTCCCAGCCTTGGCTGTTTTGACTTCCCTTATCGGCTCCTGAGCCGACAGCTTTTCAATCATCGGCCCCTGAGCCGACAGCTCTCTAATCATCGGCCTTCTGGTCGACAGCTTTTCAATTATCGGCCCATGAGCCGACAACTTTTAATCATCGGCCTTCGGGTCGACAGCTTTCAATTATTGGCTCCCATGCCAACAGCTTTTCAATCATCTGCCCCTGAGCCGACAGCTTTTCAATCATCGGCCCCTGAGCCGACAGCTCTCTAATCATCGGCCTTCGGGTCGACAGCTTTTCAATTATCGGCCCCTGAGCCAACAACTTTTAATCATCGGCCTTCGGGTCGACAGCTTTCCAATTATTAGCTCCCATGCCAACAGCTTTCAATTATCAGCCCCTGAGTCGACAACTTTTAATCATCGGCCTTCGGGTCGACAGCTTTTCAATTATTGGCCCCCATGTCAACAGCTTTCAATTATCGGCCGCTGTGCCGACAGCTCTTATATCATTGGCATCCACGCCAGCAGCCACCCAGAGTTCTTCAAAAAAAAGAGAGAAAAAAGAAGCGAAGAAGAGAAGAAAAAAAAACAACAATAAAAAGAGAGAAAAAAAGAGATGACAAAAATAGAGAAGAGAAGAAAAAGAAGAGAAGAAGAGGAAAGAGAGAAGAAAAGAAAGACGAAGAGACAAAGAGACCAATAAATCAAGTCAGCTCCCGGCACCCTGTCGGCACTGACGAAGAGACCAAGAGACAATAAACCAGGTCAGCTCCCGACACCATGTCGGCACTGACGAAGAGACCAAGAGACAACAAACCAGGTCAGCTCCCGACACCCTGTCGGCACCGACGAAGAGACCAAGAGACAACAAACCAGGTCACCTCCGACACCCTGTCGGCACTGACGAAGAGACAAAGAAATCAACAAACTAGGTCAGCTCCCGACACCCTATCGGTATTGACGAAGAGACCAAGAGACAACAAACCAGGTCAGCTCCCGACACCCTGTCGGCACTGACGAAGAGACCAAGAGACAACAAACCAGGTCAGCTCCCGACGCCCTGTCGGCACTGACGAAGAGACAAAGAGACCAACAAACCAGGTCAGCTCTCGACACCCTGTCGGCACTGACGAAGAGACCAAGAGACAATAAACCAGGTGAGCTCCCGACACCCTGTCGGCACTAACGAAGAGACCAAGAGACAACAAACCAGGTCCGCTCCCGACACCCTGTCGGCACTGACGAAGAGACCAAGAGACAACAAACCAGGTCAGCTCCCGACACCATGTCGGCACTGACGAAGAGACAAAGAAATCAACAAACCAGGTCAGCTCCCGGCACCCTGTCGGCACTGACGAAGAGACAAAGAGACCAACAAACCAGGTCAGCTCCCGGCACCCTATCGGCACTGACAAAGAGACAAAGAGAGCAACAAACCAGGTCAGCTCCTGACACCATGTCGGCACTGGCGAAGAGACAAAGAGATCAACAAACCATGACAGCTCCCGACACCCCGTCGGCATTGACGAAGAGACAAAGAGACCAGCATACCATGTCAGCGCCCGACGCCCTGTCGGCACGTATGAAAAAGAGAAGAAGTGACCAACATGCTACGGCGACTCTCGACGCTCTGTCGGCGCTGAGGAAGAGGAGAAGAGACAAGCATGCTACGTCAGCTCCCGACACCCCGTCGGTGTCGATGAAGAGAAAAGATACCAGTACACCTGCGGGCACCGCCCGGCTCATCCTTCGCCTGCGCTACCCGTGGGTGGGGGGCATTTGTGGACACCAAAAATTAAACGCACAGATATCCAACTCAGCCCAGAATTAACAACGGCACCGAGTGAACAAGCCCCGAAGGGACTGGTCATCCGGACTCCCCAAATATGCACACTGCCGTGAAGCCGTCTCCGGAGTCACGGCAGTAAAGAGAAATCAACCACCAAGGGCCTCCCAAACCACGGGCCACGGAGAAAATCAAACGGGCCATGACTCGTGTAATATCCCGGACCTTTCGGATCCTTCTTCATGGGTCCCGGATCTAGTTTTCGGAGCGTCCGGCTCCGTTGTGTCCGAAATTTCGTTTCGGACATCTTTCGTGTTCGAATCGGCGCGATCCGGAGTCGTTTCGGAGGCCCGGAGGCGTTCCGCGGCTTTTTCCGCGCGTGTTTTCCGATTTCCGGTGTGTGTTTCGGCTTTTTCTTCGGACGCTCGCTGCGGGCGAACCGGGCAGTTCCCCGAGGCACGAGTGGTACCGTTGCGATCGGTGCGTTCCGAGGATTCCGGAAATGTATTTTTCTAATTTTCGGTATTTTTCCGAAAAAATCGGATTTTCTATATATTCCCATTTTCTTTTCTTTTCTTTTTTCTTCTTTTCTCTTTTCTTCTTCTTCCTCCTTCCTCCTCCACCGTGTCTCCCTCCCTCTCCCTCTCTTCCTCCCGGTTGGCCACGGCGAGCTCCCCTCCGGCTGCAGACGGCGGCGGGGCGACGGCGCGGTGACGTGGGCGGCGGCGAGGCGATCGTGCGGGCATACGGCGAGCGTGGGAGGCGTGGAGAGGCGAGATTCTAGCGGCGTTCTTCGCGACTTCGAGCTCGGATCGGAGCGTTTCGTCGCGGACCGGAGGTAGGGTGACGTTCCTTAGCCTCATGTCTTCCTTCCCCGTGAGTTTCAGCTCGAGACGAGGTCGAGAGGGGTTTATTTTGAGCCGGGAAGGGTCGATCATGCCGCGGGGTGAGTTCGTCCGATCCATCGTTTTGAGCCCCGATTTCACGGTTTAAGGGCGTAGGAGCATGCTAGGGGGCTTGGGGGTTCTTCTCTCGCCATTTCCCCCTCCGTGGGGTTTGTTTTGAGGCCGATTGGGCGATTCCGGTGAGGTTCGCCATTTTCTCGCCGGTGAGCGATGTGCGGTCGAACCAGTGGCCGCACAACCCCTATGCGGTTCCGTTCGGACCGTTCATCGGCTCGGCGCGCTTTGGGTGAGGCTTGGCGCGCAGTGGGCTTGGGCGGTCTATCGTGGGACCGCATATCCTAATGTGCGGCCCCACAGCTACCGCCCAACCCCAAGGGTTTTGACCGTTGGTTGTGACCGTTGTGCAGTGCTCTGGGATGTGCGGCCAGGAGCTGACCGCATAACCCCTTGCACGGCCAGGTGCTGGCCGTACATCCCCTAGCGCTATGGTTGGATGTGCGGTCTGGCCCTGACCGCACAACACCTGAACGGCTAAGCCGTAGCCGCCCTTCCCCAAGTGCGGCTAAGGACTAACCGTCCAGGCTTTTTACCGTTGGGAGACGAGCGGCCAGGAGGTGACCGTTCCTCACCCACGTGCGGTCAAGAGTTGGCCGCACATCTGTTTGAACGGTCCTGTGTTGGCCGTTTATCTGTCGTTTGGACCCTGGGTGGAACGGTCCTGATATGACCGTTCTAATCCTTGTGCGGTCCCTGTGTGACCGCACATCCCTGAGCGGCCCAGTGTGGACCGTTCAAGGGTACGGGTTGCGTCGGTGTGTCTCTCGTCGTACAGAGTGTACCGGGAGATGTTGTTGTCAGCTGGTCACCGTGCGTCGGTGTTGGTACAAGGAGCGTTCCTCGTACCTGCAGTTGCACCGTTGTTTTCCGAGACTTGAGAGTCTACTCCTTCTGTGACCCTCCACTAGTCGTAGCCTACTAGTACGCGTGTGCTAGTCGCACCAGGGAGTGGTGTACGGGCTGACCTTTAGAGACGGTTTGTGGACCGGTTACCGTTGGGCCCCACGTCTTGCAGCCAGAGTCCGGCTGAGGGGAAAACCGGTCAGAGGGCCAGACCAGGGACGCGCGGTCTGTGTGTGCACACGTGGTTGGGGGCGGTTGGACCCACGTCGACGGGCGTGACCCCAGCTAGTCACTTGTTGTAGTTACTTGTACGGTGTTTGCGCCTCGGGTAGGACCTACCATGTCAGGCGGTTCACCTGCGGTGCGGTGTAAGACGTCAGGGGACGCTACCGGCTGTGCTTCTAGTGGGTGGTACTCCTGTTGAGTACGGAGTGTCAGACTGTCAGTCGTGTGTTTCCGACCTTCGGGTTTTGACGGTTCGACCGTTGAGTTTCGGTCTTCTCGTACCGTGGCACGTGTGTCGGTTTGCGTGCCGTTAGGGTCTAGTTCTGTAGAGTACAGGGCTTTCCTTTCCGAGGTACCTTCTACCGCTAGAGTAGTGGTTTCTCGTTTTTCGAGGTAGGGTTCGAGTGATCCCTACTGAGTCTTGTTCCGAGACTCATTCCCTGCGTGTTTTCACCGTGTTTCAGGTGAGGCGCCACCTTCGGGGAGCGTGTCAGGAGCGCAGCGGAAGCGTGGTGCGGGTGCCCAGAGGTAGTGCCAGAGGTCAGAGCCGGGGGATGCCCCGTGTAGCTGTACTTTTCTTTCTTGTCACTGTACTAGTCGTGGACTACTGTTGCTGTTGTTGTTATTTTATTGTGGACCATGTAAAATGTTAATTCATTTCCTGCTTAATATCATAACTGTTTAATTTCTGCAATTATTTGTGATGCTTGTGTAGTTTCCACACCATCCTTTTAACCCTTCCGAGTCTTCGGGCTCGTGGGTGGCGGTGCGAGTCTCGGGTTATCGGGCCTTCCCGGTAATCGGATTCTCGGGTCGTTACAGCTGGTATCAGAGCGCGGTTGTGGAATTACATGAGAATCATAGGTAATTGTATTGGTCCACTAGTCCATGACGATGATGTACATGTGACGCTGGCATGGGGCACCGCGTGTTTTATTCTGACCTTCCGTTTCTGAGTTTTCTGTCTTGTGCTTAAGGAGCGAGGATGGCGCCGAGGAGGAGTTCTCGCTCTCAGCAGGGGCAGTCGGCTGGAGGTCAGGAGATCCAGCAGGGGGTCCAGAGGGACCAGGAGGAGCATAGCAGAGTTCCGGGAGCTACCGAGGCCGCGGATGCTGCGAGGGCTCCGGGGGCCGAGGGTTTTCTCCGTGGCATGTACCATCTCATGGCTCAGCAGTTCGGCGGAGAGGCCGGTGAGGGCTCGTCAGTCAGGGGTGGGCCAGGCCGAGCAGTGAGGGATTTCATGCAGTTTCATCCACCTTACTTTAGCGGCCAGGCAGACCCTGATGCGGCTCGTGATTGGCTTGATGAGATGGAGCGGGTGTTCAGTTCTGCGAAGAGTGCTGTCGAGGACAGAGTGGTGTTGGCCTACAACCAGTTGCAGGGTACGGCTCGGAGGTGGTGGTCTTCCGAGTGGAAGACGTCCTTTCAGCTTCGTCCGCTTGAGCAGATCGAGTGGGATGACTTTGTCAGTGCTTTCGAGCGTACGTACTGTCCAGATATTGTTGCTACGCAGCGGATGCGGGAGTTTCTGGAGCTGGTGCAGGGTGACATGTCCGTGTTGCAGTACAGGGCCCGATTTGTCGAGCTGGGTCGGTACGCACCTCATATCATGGAGCATGAGAGGGTGAGGACGACGCAGTTTGTGCAGGGCTTGAGGCTGGAGCTGAGGCACCATCTGATCGCGAATGGGGCCACTGATCTCGAGACGGCGTCTCGTGTTGCGATTTCCTTGGAGATGGATATGCAGAGGACTCGAGGACCGATCAGCCAGGGGCAGTCTGTGTCAGGTCGCAGCCAGCAGTCGGCTACTCAGCAGCAGGGTTTCTTTCAGTCTGCGTCGGGTGGTTCAGGAGTACCGGCATCGGCAGCTTCGGTGACAGGATCTGCGTCCTTTGGCACGAAGGTCAAAAAGTTCTTCAAGAGAGGGTTCGGCAAGAAGAAGTCCAGGATCAGGGGCAGGCTTCATCGGGCAGTGTGCAGCAGCCGTTTCCTTTGCAGCGACAGGGATCGGTGGGTGGATCGCGAGGACCTTGTCCACGGTGTAGTGGGACCCACCCAGGCAGGCAGTGCACGGCGCCGATCATCTGTTTTCGGTGTGACCAGCCAGGGCATATGGCGCGCGACTGTCCTCAGAGGCCGCCGCAGCAGCAGGTTTCCCAGCAGCAGCAGCAGCAGGGACAGTATCCGCCGCTACCCAGGTCAGCTAGTGTGGGAGGCAGGCAGAGAGCTCGTGGCCAGATCACGCACTTGACCAGGGCAGAGGCAGTAGCGTCGCAGCTCGTGGAAGGTACCGTTCAGATTTTGGGTTGTGCGGCTCGGGTTTTATTTGATTCTGGCGCGTCTCATTCGTTCATTTCGGAGGATTTCGCGTCGAGCGTCGAGGAGCCGGTGACCCAGTTGTCCTGTGATTTGGCTGTGGAGTTGCCTTCGGGTGACTTTATGGTCACTCCGTATTGCTTCGACCAGGTTCCGGTGTGGATCGATGGGCGGAGTATGCCAGGCAGGTTGTATGCGTTGCAGCTTCGGGATTACGACGTGATTCTAGGCATGGATTGGCTCGAGACTCATGGAGCGGTGGTGGATTGTGGGATGAAGAGGGTCTACTTCCAACATCCGAGCAAGAGGACCTTCTATTTCCAAGGTATCCGTTCCGCCTCTTCTCGATTTCTTATCTCTGCTATTCGAGCCCGTCGATTGCTTGATTCAGGTTGTCAGGGTTTTCTCGCGTCTGTGGTTGTGTCTGACCGGATGGAGCCGAATGTCGAGGACATTGCGGTGGTGTGCGAGTTTCCCGATGTTTTTCCTGAGGAGTTGCCTGGATTACCTCCCCAGCGGGAGATCGATTTCGTGATCGAGGTTGTACCTGGTACGGGACCTTTGGCGAAGGCTCCCTACCGTATGGCCCCCGCGGAGTTGAGGGAGTTGAGGGCGCAGTTGCAGGAACTGTTGGCCAAGGGGTACATTCGTCCGAGCTTTTCCCCTTGGGGTGCGCCCGTGTTGTTCGTGAAGAAGAAGGACGGTAGTCTGCGGCTGTGCATTGACTATCGGCAGCTGAATGAAGTGACCATTAAGAACAAGTATCCATTGCCGCGGATTGATGACTTGTTCGACCAGCTGCAGTCTGCGCGAGTGTTCTCGCGGATTGATTTGCGGTCCGGTTACTATCAGCTGAGAATTCGCGAGTCCGATGTGGAGAAGACTGCGTTCAGTACGAGGTACGGGCATTATGAGTTTCTGGTGATGCCGTTTGGGCTCACCAATGCCCCAGCAGCCTTCATGGACTTGATGCAGAGGGTGTTCCACCCGTATTTGGACCAGTTCGTGGTCATTTTCGTGGATGACATCCTTGTTTATTCGCGGTCTGCTGAGGAGCATGCGTACCATTTGGGTGTGGTGCTGCAGACGTTGCGAGATCACCAGTTGTTTGCGAAGCTCAGCAAGTGCGAGTTTTGGCTCAGCGAGGTGCACTTTCTGGGGCACGTGATTTCTGGTGATGGCATTTCCGTGGATCCCGCCAAGGTCGAGGCTGTGATGCAATGGCCGAGGCCGAGGTCGGTGACGGAGATCCGGAGTTTCTTGGGGCTTGCGGGTTATTATCGCCGGTTTATCCAGGATTTTTCCCGCATTGCGACCCCGATGACGAGGCTCACGCGGAAGGATGTGCCTTTCGTCTGGTCCGAGGAGTGTGAGCAGAGCTTTAGGGAACTGAAGAGATTGCTCACCTCGGCTCCGGTGTTGGTTTTGCCTTCTGGATCGGGAGGTTTTGTGGTGTGTACAGATGCTTCCGGCGTCGGATTGGGTGCTGTTCTGATGCAGCATGGTAGAGTGGTGGCTTATGCATCTCGGCAGCTAAAGCCCCATGAGGAGAACTACCCTACCCATGACCTTGAGTTGGCGGCAGTGATCTTCGCGCTGAAGATCTGGAGGCATTATCTGTACGGTGAGAAGTTCGAGGTGTTCACTGACCATCAGAGTTTGAGGTATGTGTTCTCGCAGAGAGATCTGAACCTCAGACAGAGGCGTTGGATGGAGTTCATGAAGGACTATGACTTCACCCTGTCTTATCAGCCGGGCAGGATGAATGTCGTCGCCGATGCCTTGAGTAGGAAGGTGCGGTCAGTACCTTGATGCTGAGGAAGTGGAGGCTCTGGGAACAGGTGCCCGAAGTATCTTTCAGGCTCAAGATTCCCCAGGAGCCAGGGTTGGCAGTGCTTGCGAGTCTGACTGTCACTCCTGCTATTCGTCGTCAGGTGACAGAGGCTCAGCATGCGGACCCTGAGTTGCCCCGGATTCTTGCGATGGCTGATGTGGAGCTCGGCGAGGACGGTGCTGCGAGGTTTCGTGGCAGGCTGTACGTCCCAGCGGAGGAGCAGGTTCGTCGTGCGGTGTTACGCGAGGCTCATGGGAGCAGGTACACTGTGCACCCGGGTGCGACGAAGATGTATCGGAACTTGCGGAGGCAGTTCTGGTGGCCTGGCATGAAGAGAGATGTGGCCGAGTTTGTGGCCAGGTGCCTGATCTGTCAGCAAGTGAAGGCGGAGCATCAGCGACCAGGCGGTACTCTCCAGCCCTTGGATGTTCCTGCTTGGAAGTGGGACCATGTGACCACGGATTTTGTGGTGGGGTTGCCCAGAACCCCGACTGGGCAGGACAGTATTTGGTTGCTGGTGGATCGGCTGACGAAGGTGACGCGGTTGCTACCGGTCAAAGTCAGCTGGAGCGTGCCTAAGTTGGCTCGTCTTTATGTGGAGCGGATCGTGCCGTTGCATGGGGTTCCCATTTCGATCGTGTCGGATCGGGATCCGCGCTTCACTTCTGGATTCTGGAGGAGTTTCCAGCGAGCTCTTGGCACGGAGTTGGCATTTAGCTCGGCGTATCATCCACAGTCAGATGGTCAGTCTGAGAGGACCATTCAGACTTTGGAGGACATGCTGAGATCCTGCTGCCTGGAGTGGCAGGGGAGTTGGATTCATCACCTACCGTTAGTGGAGTTTGCCTATAACAACAGCTTTCATTCGAGCATCGGCATGGCTCCTTATGAGGCATTGTATGGGCGTCCTTGTCGGACTCCACTTGATTGGTTTGAGGTGGGTGAGCGTGTTTTGACGGGACCGGAATTGGTGCAGCAATGTGTGGATGTTGTGCACCTGGTTCGTCAGAACATGTTGGCGGCCCAGAGTCGGCAGAAGAGCTATGCTGACCGTAGGCGGCAGCCCCTCGAGTTCGCCGTGGGCGATCATGTGTTCTTGAGAGTTTCTCCGATGAAGGGGGTGATGCGGTTTGGACGGCGTGGGAAGCTGAGTCCCCGCTATATTGGTCCTTTCGCGATTGTGGAGCGCATCGGTGAGGTTGCTTACCGGTTGCAGTTACCCTCTGAGTTGGCGTCGGTGCATGACGTGTTCCACGTCTCTATGTTGCGGAAGTATATGCCCGATGACTCTCATGTGCTCGAGTTTTCCGTTTGGCCTGAGGTGACTCCAGATCTTTCTCTCCCAGAGTTTCCGATCCGCGTGGAGGATAGGCGAGAGCAGCGCCTGCGGAACAAGGTTATTCCCTTGGTCAAGGTCGTGTGGCAACGACACTCTGGTGGTGAGGCTTCGTGGGAACGTGAGGACGAGATGCGTCAGCAGTTCCCGTATCTGTTTGAGTGAGTCTTCCTCTTCTTTCCCCTTGGGTTGTTCTCAATTTCGAGGACGAAATTCCTTAAGGGGGGAGGGCTGTAATATCCCGGACCTTTCGGATCCTTCTTCATGGGTCCCGGATCTAGTTTTCGGAGCGTCCGGCTCCGTTGTGTCCGAAATTTCGTTTCGGACATCTTTCGTGTTCGGATCGGCGCGATCCGGAGTCGTTTCGGAGGCCCGGAGGCGTTCCGCGGCTTTTTCCGCGCGTGTTTTCCGATTTCCGGTGTGTGTTTCGGCTTTTTCTTCGGACGCTCGCTGCGGGCGAACCGGGCAGTTCCCCGAGGCACGAGTGGTACCGTTGCGATCGGTGCGTTCCGAGGATTCCGGAAATGTATTTTTCTAATTTTCGGTATTTTTCCGAAAAATCGGATTTTCTATATATTCCCATTTTCTTTTCTTTTCTTTTTTCTTCTTTTCTCTTTTCTTCTTCTTCCTCCTTCCTCCTCCACCGTGTCTCCCTCCCTCTCCCTCTCTTCCTCCCGGTTGGCCACGGCGAGCTCCCCTCCGGCTGCAGACGGCGGCGGGGCGACGGCGCGGTGACGTGGGCGGCGGCGAGGCGATCGTGCGGGCATACGGCGAGCGTGGGAGGCGTGGAGAGGCGAGATTCTAGCGGCGTTCTTCGCGACTTCGAGCTCGGATCGGAGCGTTTCGTCGCGGACCGGAGGTAGGGTGACGTTCCTTAGCCTCATGTCTTCCTTCCCCGTGAGTTTCAGCTCGAGACGAGGTCGAGAGGGGTTTATTTTGAGCCGGGAAGGGTCGATCATGCCGCGGGGTGAGTTCGTCCGATCCATCGTTTTGAGCCCCGATTTCACGGTTTAAGGGCGTAGGAGCATGCTAGGGGGCTTGGGGGTTCTTCTCTCGCCATTTCCCCCTCCGTGGGGTTTGTTTTGAGGCCGATTGGGCGATTCCGGTGAGGTTCGCCATTTTCTCGCCGGTGAGCGATGTGCGGTCGAACCAGTGGCCGCACAACCCCTATGCGGTTCCGTTCGGACCGTTCATCGGCTCGGCGCGCTTTGGGTGAGGCTTGGCGCGCAGTGGGCTTGGGCGGTCTATCGTGGGACCGCATATCCTAATGTGCGGCCCCACAGCTACCGCCCAACCCCAAGGGTTTTGACCGTTGGTTGTGACCGTTGTGCAGTGCTCTGGGATGTGCGGCCAGGAGCTGACCGCATAACCCCTTGCACGGCCAGGTGCTGGCCGTACATCCCCTAGCGCTATGGTTGGATGTGCGGTCTGGCCCTGACCGCACAACACCTGAACGGCTAAGCCGTAGCCGCCCTTCCCCAAGTGCGGCTAAGGACTAACCGTCCAGGCTTTTTACCGTTGGGAGACGAGCGGCCAGGAGGTGACCGTTCCTCACCCACGTGCGGTCAAGAGTTGGCCGCACATCTGTTTGAACGGTCCTGTGTTGGCCGTTTATCTGTCGTTTGGACCCTGGGTGGAACGGTCCTGATATGACCGTTCTAATCCTTGTGCGGTCCCTGTGTGACCGCACATCCCTGAGCGGCCCAGTGTGGACCGTTCAAGGGTACGGGTTGCGTCGGTGTGTCTCTCGTCGTACAGAGTGTACCGGGAGATGTTGTTGTCAGCTGGTCACCGTGCGTCGGTGTTGGTACAAGGAGCGTTCCTCGTACCTGCAGTTGCACCGTTGTTTTCCGAGACTTGAGAGTCTACTCCTTCTGTGACCCTCCACTAGTCGTAGCCTACTAGTACGCGTGTGCTAGTCGCACCAGGGAGTGGTGTACGGGCTGACCTTTAGAGACGGTTTGTGGACCGGTTACCGTTGGGCCCCACGTCTTGCAGCCAGAGTCCGGCTGAGGGGAAAACCGGTCAGAGGGCCAGACCAGGGACGCGCGGTCTGTGTGTGCACACGTGGTTGGGGGCGGTTGGACCCACGTCGACGGGCGTGACCCCAGCTAGTCACTTGTTGTAGTTACTTGTACGGTGTTTGCGCCTCGGGTAGGACCTACCATGTCAGGCGGTTCACCTGCGGTGCGGTGTAAGACGTCAGGGGACGCTACCGGCTGTGCTTCTAGTGGGTGGTACTCCTGTTGAGTACGGAGTGTCAGACTGTCAGTCGTGTGTTTCCGACCTTCGGGTTTTGACGGTTCGACCGTTGAGTTTCGGTCTTCTCGTACCGTGGCACGTGTGTCGGTTTGCGTGCCGTTAGGGTCTAGTTCTGTAGAGTACAGGGCTTTCCTTTCCGAGGTACCTTCTACCGCTAGAGTAGTGGTTTCTCGTTTTTCGAGGTAGGGTTCGAGTGATCCCTACTGAGTCTTGTTCCGAGACTCATTCCCTGCGTGTTTTCACCGTGTTTCAGGTGAGGCGCCACCTTCGGGGAGCGTGTCAGGAGCGCAGCGGAAGCGTGGTGCGGGTGCCCAGAGGTAGTGCCAGAGGTCAGAGCCGGGGGATGCCCCGTGTAGCTGTACTTTTCTTTCTTGTCACTGTACTAGTCGTGGACTACTGTTGCTGTTGTTGTTATTTTATTGTGGACCATGTAAAATGTTAATTCATTTCCTGCTTAATATCATAACTGTTTAATTTCTGCAATTATTTGTGATGCTTGTGTAGTTTCCACACCATCCTTTTAACCCTTCCGAGTCTTCGGGCTCGTGGGTGGCGGTGCGAGTCTCGGGTTATCGGGCCTTCCCGGTAATCGGATTCTCGGGTCGTTACAACTCGTGCTCACAACGGGCTCATAAATCCACCTCTTGGCCTTCAGCGGCACACCTTTGCCCTTCAACGGCACACCCTGGTGGCCCTCAGCGGCACAGTCCCTTGGCCTTCAGCGGCACAGCCCCCTTGGCCCTCAGCGGCACAGCCCCCTGGCCCTCAGCGGCACGCCCATCTTGGCCTTCAGCGGCACGCCCATTTGGGCCTTCAGCGGCACGCTCAACTGGGGCTTCAGCGGCACACTCAATTGGGAGTCCAGCGGCACGCCCCCCAGGCGTTCAGCGGCACGGTCCTAGGGACCCAGCTGCAGGCCCATCTGGGTGCTCCCGCGGCACGCCCATTGGGTGCTCCCGCGGCACGCTTAGGCAGCCCTCCATCGGCACGCCCTTTTGGCCTTCCAGCGACACGCCTGTTTGGCCTGCCAGCGGCACGCCATTAAGGCTCTTGAACGGCACATTCCGGCAGACGAGATCTTGCGCCCATGCCCTATGGATCCTTGGCGTGCAGTGGGCTGTCCGAGGTGTTGCCCGGGGATTGGGACACGCTGCCTACTCCCCCTGTCACCCAGGAGAAGGGAGTCAACTCCCATTAAATCCCCCCGGACGCTTCCCGCCTTCGGACGCTCCTGCCACAGGGGGTATAAGACCCCTCTTCTTCGCGGCGAAAGGAGGAGGAAGAGACAGACACCCACACAAAGACAGTGAAGAGGAGAAGAGAAGAAGAGAAAGAGAAGAAGAGAAGAAGAAGGAGAAGAGAAGAAGAGGGAAGAGAGGAAGAGAGGGGGGGAGGCCCCGCCGCTCCGCCCACCGTCGCCGTCTGTGCGAAAAGAGAAGAAGAAGAAGAGAAGAAGAGGGGCCTGCCGCCTCAATCACCACCGCTTGAACGAGGAGAAAGAGGAAGAGAAAGAGAAGAAGAGAAGAAGAAGAGGAAGGGAGGCTCCGTCCACCAGCCACCGCCGTCCGTGCGAAGAGAAGAAGAGAAGAAGAGGGAAGAGAGGAAGAGAGGGGGGAGGGCTGCCGCTCCACCCGCCGCCACCGCCTGAAGAGAAGAAGAAAAAGAAGGGAAAGAGGAGAAGAAGAAAGGGGGGAGGGCATGCTGCCCTTCCCCTCCCCGCTGCAATCTCTGCTCATTCGCCTAAAGGGATACGCCCTTCCGTTTCTCCTTAGACATCCAAGCCCAACGCTTCTATCCTGAGGCCCCTTGAGTCTCTCTCCCTCCTGCCAAGATTCCCTTTCGCCTAGCCAACCAACATCCCCAGCTGGTCCTTCGCCTGACATACCCTCCGTGTGCCTCCAGCGGCACGCCTTTGGCTCACTCGCTCGTCGGCACGCCCCTACGGGCCTTCCCCGGCATGCACTAGCCAAGCCCCTTCGCCGGCACACCCCTGCGGGTCTTCCCCGGTGCACCCCGTGACCTCCTTGCCCAGTACACCTTGCCCCCCGTTCACCGGCACGGTCCCCCTTGGCCTTTCCCCGGCACACCCCACCAGCCCCTATAGGCACCCTGGCCGAATTTTTGTTAGAAATAATAACATATTAAAATGACAAAAGACAGCAACAAACAAATGGAACAGCAATACATTAAAAAGACGAAAGGAAGCAACAAACAAATAAAAAGAACAACGGTAAAATGCTTTAACCGAGGCAAGGGAACCGTAATTAACTCAAAGAGAGCCGAACCGAACAACAACTAAGCAACTTAAACATCCGCTCTCATGAGAGAAAGAATGAAAAATAGTCAAGAGAAGAAAAGAAGAAACCCATGCAAACTTAATAAAAAAGAATCAAATCAGAAAAGAAAAGCCTTAAAAGAAACGGAGGAGTGGGTTCCCCATGCCCTTCGCTGGCACACCCGCCTGCGCCCCTTCGCCGGCACACCTTTCTAGCCACCCTTCGCCGACACATACTTCATGGCCCTTCGCCGGCACACTCGCTTAGCCCTTCAGCGGTACGCCTTCTACCCCCTTCGCCGGCATACTCCCAGTCTGCCCTCTGCGGCACCTCCCCTCTCGCCCTTCGCCGGCACAGCCCCATGCCCTTCGTCGGTACGCCCGCCTGCGCCCCCTCGCTGGCACACCTGCCCGCCTCTTCAGCGGCACACCCGCCTGCGCCCCTTCACCGGCACACCTCTCACCGTCTTCCCCGACATGCTCCATGCACCCTTGGCCGGCACACTTTGCCAGCCCCTCAGCGATACGTTCCCTAGCGCCCTCACCGGTACACCTTCTGCAAGGCCTTCAGCGGCACACTCCTGCAGTCCTCCAACGGCCCACTCTTCCTCCAGAAAAATATGTGTAATATAAGAATAATAATAAAAACAATAATAAATTAATAATAAAAAAACTATGATGAGTAAATAAATCTCAATATATGCATGAAATAGACAAAAACAATGTGAAATAATAATAATAATGGCAAACAAAAAGGAAAATATAATAGTAATAATAATAAACAAAATGGAGAAATCATCCAGAATTAATACATAAAAGGGAAACAAGCAATAAAATATATATGCACATAATTTAAAGCCGAGATAAAGAAAATGGTAAAATCTATGTTGCAGCCCCGTCTCCCCCGTGACCCGATGCTGAAGGAACAACAATGTCGCTCTTCCAGGTTGGGCCCGAGTCTTGGGAATTATCCCGAAATGGCCGTGGCCCGACCTCGCCTCAGGCTGACATTCCGATTAAACAGGACTCGTTTCTCAGGCTGGATCCCTTCCGAGCCACTACTAAAATTGCCGCACATTCGGCAGACATTCGAACGGGTTCACCTCGATTTCCGCCGCATTTCTATTACGGATCGGTGTCCGAGCATGAAAAGGTCCATGCGTGACCGATATGGCCGATGGTTCCCATCCCGACATGGTCGTAACCCGGCATTGCTCTGGGCCAATAGCCTGTCGAATCGGATTCATCCTAATGGGATTTGTTCCCGCTCTTTCATTGAAGTTGCTGTGAACTCGACATACATTTGTACGGGGTTGTTCCTATCCACGTCGCACCTTCGATATGGACCCTTGTCCGAATATCAAGTGGTCCGCAAGTGACCGACAGAAATCTGAATAGAACAAGATGGCTCCTGTCATCCCTGGACCCTATATACGGGAATATCAATAAGGCCTTTGTGGGCTGTGTTTGGACCTCGGGTCCGTCCCGATTATGGTCATTGTCTGACCCACACCCTCGGCCTATAGCTCGCTTCCTTCGAACATGTTTTGGTTTTGGAATCTAGTCCCAGGACTCTTCCTCGTTGCCCTCTGGCACCGGGAACATTAATGATGCCCACGCAAGCCCTGTTTGGACCGCGGGAGGCCCCCCCGGTATGGTCCCGACTCGATCTCGCACCGGGCCAATAAACTCGCTAGTTTCCTGCTACACTAATCGAGATTTAACCGAATGTTTTCAGTGTCTCGGAATAATGTATTTGCCGTATCACAGCATACATATGTTCCAGGTCCTCTTGCGACGATTATGATAGTCTCAAGCCGGACACCCGTCCAAATATTAAATGGTCTCCCGAATGACCGACACGTTTCGAACGTTCGCTTCCCTAGACACAGGGCTTTCCAACCGATTCAAGGGATATTCCCCCGTTGCCCCTTTGCACCAGAAATATTAATGACGCTCATGCAAGTCTTGTTTCGACCGCGGGGGGCCCACCGCAGTATGGTCGCAGCTTGCCCTTGCACCGGGCCGACAGACTTACTGGTTTCTGACCGCTCTAACCGAGGTTTGGCCGAACGTTTTCCGTTCCTCTGAACAATAAATTTGCCGTATCCCGGCATACTTATGCTCCGGTTTTCCCATGACGATCACACTTTTCTCAAGCCGGACATTCGTTCGAACATTAAATGGTCCGTACACGACTGACATGACCGTGAATGGTTTTCTTCTCGCCCTCGCGTGAGGATTTCAATATCTCGTAATAGACCTTTCATGCAATTAATTTCTTGGCCATGAGGCCCTGAATCCCGGCGATTAATCAAGGGTGTTCCCTCGTATGGAGGATGTAAATGTCGTCGTGAACTTTATGGCGCGGTGGGTTTTGGTCCCAACACGAACCACACAATCGTCGGACCGAGTCAGATCGAGCGCACCATGGGCTCTTCGGAGCCCGAATAAATTGTCACTTTGTGACTGGCACGTCCACGCACTTAATAGACGAATCAACCATTCCCGAATAGACGAGCATAATAAACGAACTAAAAGTGCATCCACAAGTGGTGGAGAGGCTACCCTGAGGATGGTTTTAGACTGGTTTCCGTCGGGCCCCGCATCTAGCAGCCAGAGTCCGGCTGAGGGGAAAATCGGTCAGAGGGCCAGACCAGGGACGGACGGTCTGTGTGTGCACACGTGGTTGGGGGCGATTGGACCCACGCTGACGGGGGTGACCCCAGGTAGTCACTTGTTTTGTGGTTACTTGTACAGTGCCTCAGTTCCCGCTGGGGCGGAGGGAGACACCTGAGGCGCGGACTAAGAAATCAGTGGACGCATCCGACCTTGCTTCTAGTGGGAGGTACTCCTGTCGAGTCGGGAGTGATAGACTGTCAGTCTCTGTGACTTTGACCTTCGGGTTTTTGGTCATGTTGACCGTTGAGTCTAGGTTATTTTGCCGTGGCGTGTGTGCCGGTTTTCGTGCCGTGAGACTAGTGCTAGTAGCTTTACCGAGATTGCGTCTTGTTGGTGCGGTACCCATGACCAGGTGGTCAGGGTTGCACCTTGGACATCGTGTCCAGGTTGGCCATGTCCGGGGAGACAGGCCTCTACGGCGGGGTTGCCGTGGGTTTTTACTCCGATAAGTGGTACTAGTGTGGTTCGGTAACTCCCGACCGTGAGATCGGGGTGTGTTCCCTGGTACAGTAGGAGTAGCTGTAGTGTCGAGTTTTGACCGGCCACCGGTTTGCTGTTCCTGCTGTCGTTGTAGATTTCCTTTCCGCTACCGCCGTTGTTTCTGGTTAGAGTTCCGTGGGATCCCTGCTGAGTCTCTGTTTTGGAGACTCATCCCTGCTTTTCAGGTGTGGCGGTTCTTCCTTGAGGTTCGAGGGTGCTGTTCGGAGGTTCTCAGTTGCCAGCTCGTCGGGCCGAGTGTTCACTCGGCATGTGGTACATTTTACTATTTTAGACTATACTTTCTGTTGGACTGGACTCTGTTGTAGTTGTTTATTTATTTCTGTTAATTGTTGATATATCCTGCTTTATTTCTTATTTCTTTGTGTCTCCACACTTCTTTTAGCCCTTCCGAGCCCTCCCGGCTCGTGGGTGGCGGATCAGGATTCGAATGGTATCAGGCCTTCCCGGTATTCGGATCTTGGGTAGTTACAGATGGTATTAGAGCGGTGGTTGTGGACGTACATAGGAATTCAAGATATTGCAGTGATCAGAGTCCATAAGGTCCCACTAGAAGCACAGTCGGTAACGTCCCCTGACGACTTACACCTCACCGCAGGTGAACTGCCTGACGTGGTAGCGCCTACCAAAGGCACGAACACCGTACAAGTAACCACAAACAGTGACTAGCTGGGGTCACGCCCGTCGACGTGCGTCCACTGTCCCCAACCACGTGTGTACACACAGACCATGCGTCCTAGGTCTGGCCCTCTGACCGGTTTTCCCCCGCAGCCAGACTCTGGCTACGACGAGGGGCCCGACGGAAACCAGTCCACAAACCGTCTTAAAGGGTGAGTGCTCGTACACCACTCCCAGGTGAGACCAGCACCTCGTACTGGTGGGCTACGACTAGTGGAGGGTCACTGAAGGAGTAGACTCTCAACTCAACGGGAAACAATGTCTGCATCCGACGACGTACGGGGACCACCCCACGTACCAGCACCGTCGCACGGCGACCACAGTTGGAGAGGAAACAGGACTCGCAGTCCACGGTCACGCACGCACCCTGCGCGAGAGTCGAGAAAACTCAAGTGGCGCTAACCCACTAGACTCTGTGCAGTCCTCTAGACGCACTACACCCAACGGTCCTTGAGTCACAAGACTCGGGGTCAAGACCGTTGCACGTAGCAGCACAAAGCCGTCAATCTAGTCCAATCTCTAGGTCTAAAACCACGGTAGCACGAATACCGAGACAACTCATGAGCCGCCAAGACCACTCCCTCGGGAAGGGAACGCAAAGGACTAAAGCCACCCACACGGGCCACACGGAAAACACAGAAGCATGATTCCCAAGGTAGCACACAAGCCGCCTTGTCGATTTCCCATCTCGGAGCAAGCGGGAAATCTCCAGCCCCAGGCCGGATAACTGGACTCGCAGTCCAAGGCCAAACATGTGGCCCACATGGGAATCACCTTACAAACAAACCCATGACATGCGGGGGAGACCCCACCGCACACGCACCGATACACGGTGACTCGATCGAGCGTAACACGAAAGCTCGGAACACATGAGGTCACCCGGACCCACCACACCTATGGGCACGCTAATCGAGGTAACACGGCGCCTCCCGACACCCCAGAAACATGGACACGGAACCCACGGGGTGCCCGGGACACTCACGAGACCTAAAGTCAACCACTGGGTCACAACCGGGTCGACCGGGGGTCAAAACCACGCAGACGGGAACCGTCACGTAGTCACGGTCACCTGGGGACCGCGACCACCTAGTAGCGGTCGACCGGGGACAGCGACTAAGCAGTCACAGTCGTGTCACGACGGCGACTGGCCAGACGCAGCCCGATGGTAGCGATCGCCCTAAGACCGCGACCAGACAGTCACGGTCGGGTCACGACCGCGACTAGCCAAAAACGGTCTATCGCACGTCCGCGACGCTTGCCGACGCTCTTGGGCAAGCACGGTTTTCCCAGGACCGCGACCAATGAAAGCGGTTACTGGTAGACCGCGACCATTTCGGAAAATCGAGAACGGCGGGAAAACGCCCAAAAATCTGATCCACGCCCCGATCACCCCCGGGTGATGGGGAAACAAAGGGGAATCCATCCCAAAGCCCCTAGGCATACATCTAAACCCTTGGATCGGCCAAAAATGCCGTGAAACAAGGGATCCGGCTCACTCCCCAAAAACATGCATTTTTCCCCAAAATATCCCAAACGACCCGCTCAGCTCACCACGGCCTACAAAACTCACGGGGAAGGAAGTGCACGAGCTGGGGATCCATCTCCCTACCTCCATCGAAGATTTCGTGCACCGTGGACGCCGATCCATGAAGAAACGCCGTTGAAGCCTCGCCGTTCCGCGAACCCACGGCCGAGCTTCACCGCGTCTCCACCGCCTCGATCCTCATCCATCCTTGCCCGTACGTCGCCCACGCCATCCCCACCTCAGCCGCGCTCCACCCCATCGGCCGCCGGAGAGAGTGGGAGAGAGGAGAGAGCGTGAGAAGAGAGAGGGAGAGAAGAGAGAAATGAGAGGGGAGAGAGAGAAAAGGGTTATATATAGGAAAATCTGAAAATTTGAAAAAATCCTAAAAAATAGAAAATCACACCCTCGCGATCCTCAGAACGCACCGATCGCAACGATACCACACTCGCCTAGGTGAACGGCCCGGTTCACCCGCAACGAGGTTCCGAAGGAATTACCGAAACACACACCGGGAATCGGAAAACACACGCGGAAAAGCCGCGGAACGCTTCCGGGCCTCCGAAACGACTCCGGATCACGCCGATCCGAACACGAAAGATGTCCGAAAGAAAATTTCGGACACAACGGAGTAGGACACTCCGAGAAACTAGATCCGGGACCCATGAAGAAGGATCCGAAAAACCCGGGGCATTACAGCCCTCCCCCCTTAAAGGAATTTCATCCTCGAAATTCAGGACCTAGCACAAAGTCACAGGAGAAGAACACTGAACCAACTGACACGTTGTCAAAGCCCCAGCATAGAGAACCTCGATCCTCATGAAAACACCGATCCTGAGGGACACAGCCAGACTTACAATCACAAGCAACACCTCGCTCCTCGAGCCGAGCACACTGGCCAACAGAGCTGGCATATACGAAAGGACACAGTCCGACATCACCTCAGACAACGCGAGAATCCACCATGGCGCTGCAGCCATGATCTCGTCCACCGAGGAGACACACCCTCGACACGAGAAATAGCTACCGATCCATCTTATGGTCGGCAGACAAATCGCACATCAGCTTCGCAGCTAGCTGACAGGTCGCGCACCCTCCTCAAAGGAGCAACCAAAATCGAGCATCCACCAGCTCAAGCAGCCATCTCAACAGACCGCAACCAACTCATCGGCTCAACACCAAGAAACACCCCACGCATGGCAAGTCGAAAGCCGGACATAACATTGTGCCAACTCTTGTCAGAAGACAAGCTTCGACAAAGCCCAGATCCCATCCGGAAAGGCACATCACAGAAATAACCACCAAAGGTCTCGCTGGTACACGGCTCTCGCCACGCTCGAGCCCCAACCACCAGCATCTTCTGTATGTGAAAAGACCATGTGCTGACGATCACCAACCCTTGCAATGGTTATCCCTGGTTTGGTGACTAGCATGGGATGATTCCCCTGTAAGTCTGAGTCCAGTGAGGTGATGACTGAAGACACTAGGATCTTGTCAATTGGTTTCATCGTGCTCCCCGAGAGGGTCGAGTTGGCACGTTGTTCGAGCTCGGATGCGGAGTCCGAGAGGAGTGTAGCTCGAGATGTGGCATCAGTCTGTGTGGGAGTCGACGGAAGGCTTGCTCTGGTCTCATCAAATCCTTCCATCAATCCAAGTGGACACCGGCCAATCCCGATTCCGCCCTTACCACAGAGCCACGGGACACCACCTGAATAGTGCTCACGGCGACCTGGTTGCCGACACCACGACCAAAGCACTCTGGGTCCCCGATCGATTATACATCTCACCGTCACAATCCGACAAGACCGTAGAACCAACAGACGCTGCTGTGCTCAGTCACACGGTTAGGCTCACCAGCCACTCATAGCTGCCAACCGGGACCCATCGTCTGCCAGAGACCACTTCCTCAAAACACGATCTCAACCGAGGACACGACTGGGAACACAAGTCGGACACCAAGCCACCGACTCTGACCAACACGTCCTCGACCTCCGTCAGGCGACTTCCTCAACAACCCCATCCAGGTCCAACACCGACGCCTGACACGGCTTCCATCACAGGAACAGGGTACTCATGCGGCGCACTAGCCAGCACATTCCCCAACACTCCATCCTGCCAGTGCCAAGAATCACGATATCTCGGGCAACGGCACAGCAACAACACGTCTCACACCGAGGAAACAATCCTCCAATGCTCAACGCAAACTCAAGAATCCGCTCGTAGCAACCAATGCTACAATCCTGAACCAATGGGTCACAAGCCCACCACGCTTCCGCTGCGCACTCCGATCCGCGCGCATAGCCGAGAAAGTGAACACCGCCTAACCAGCACTCGTACTTCTGGAAAAGCGCCAACACCCTTACACGACAAGGGAACGGGCACAACTTCTCACAGGCAACCACCTTGCCAAGACAAGGAGCACGTCTCGCACGGACTTCACGGCACACGGGGCCAACCAATCCGAACACGCAATGCAAGACGATGAACCTTAGCCCAACACAATCTCTCCAACCAAAGGAGGAACCAAACACACTTCCGACCAACGGAAGAACTCCACGCTCGACCTGACCTCAAACCTCGCGCATGCTGGAAACAGCACCATCCAACACCAAGGAAAACCTTGCTTCCATCAGGTCAGCGCCTCCGACACACTCGGCGAGTGTCACGTCGGACCACAATCACAGCATCTCTCGATGCATCACCGCTGCAATTCCCCGAACTGCAACACGGCATGCCAAGAGCCGCAACACGAGCCATAACGACAACCGCCAACGCTCATCCTCGAGTCCCGAACTCACCGTGGAGCCTTCACATCTCAAGCCAACTTCAGGGTGAACACAACCCATTCGCACACAAAAGCGCAGGAGCAAGACTTACTGGGACACCACAGCCCAATCCTACCTCGAAATCCGTAAAACAATCGGGACCGACATGTCATTTCTGACGCCACAGAGCACGAAAAAAAACATCAGGCTCGACGAAACAGCAGCTCACCGAGAAGATCCTCCGCTCACCCGAGCACACTTCTCGATAAGAACACCTCAGGAGCTGGACAAACCTCAAGATGGAATGGCCAAAACCGACAGCAGCTCCCTCAGAGCACGCTCACGGCCACTTAACCATGAAAAATCCTCTCCAGCCACCTGACCACCTCGAACGTAGCGTCGCGAGCTCGCACCTGCCAGCAACCTCTGCCCAATGCAGCATAACCAGGGCCACCACCGATGAGGGAGAAGGCTCTCAACCTCGATCCTTAGGCCCCATGCTGGCACGAAAGCCGCGGACAGCAACCACCTTCACAGCGCCGCACAGCGCACTCAAGCTCTCAAGCGAGAAATAAAGCGGAAAAACAAGCACAAAACCCTAAGCCAGCTGCCGACTGTACTGGACCTTATGGACTCTGATCACTGCAATATCTTGAATTCCTATGTACGTCCACAACCACCGCTCTGATACCAGCTGTAGCGACCCGAGAATCCGATTACCGAGAAGGCCCGATAATCCGAGACTCGAGCCACCGCCCACGAGCCGAGAGGGCTCGGAAGGGTTAAAAGGAGTGTGGAGGCACAAAGAAATAGGAAATAGAGCAGGACAATTCAACAAATAACAGAAATAAATAAACAACTACAGCTAGAACAGAGTCCAGTCCAACAGAAAGTATAGTCTAAAGTAGTAAAACGTACCACATGCCAAGTGAACACTCGGCCCGGCAAGCTGGTAACTGAGAACCTCCGCTCCGCACCCTCGAACCTCGAGGAAGAACCGCCACACCTAAAAAGCAGGGAATTAGTCTCCAAAACAGAGACTCAGTAGGGATCCCGCGGAACCCCAACCGAAAATAACGGCGGTAGCGGAAAGGAAGGATACGAGAGCAACCGCAACAGCAGGAATAGTAAACCCGGTGGCCGGTCGAAACACGGCACTACAACTACTCCTACTGTACCAAAAAAACGCACCCCGAACTCACAGTCGAGGCTACCGGACTACACTAGTACCGCTTACCGAAGTAAAAACACACGGCAACCATGCCGTAGAGGCCTGTCCCCCGGACACAGCCGACCTGGACACGCTGTCCAAGGTGTAACCCCGACCATCCGATCGCGGGTACCGCACAACAAGACGCAACCTCGATAAAGCCACTAGCACTAGTCTGACGGCGCGAAAACCAACACACGCGCCACGGTGACACAACCGAAACTCAACGGTCGACACGACCGAAACCCGAAGTTCAAAGTCACGAAAACTGGCAGTCAGTCACTCTGTACTCGACAGGAGTACCTCCCACTAGAAGCACAGTCGGTAGCGTCCCCTGACGGCTTACACCGCACCGCAGGTGAATTGCCTGACGTGATAGCGCCTACCAAAGGCACGAACACCGTACAAGTAACCACAAATAAGTGACTAGCTGGGGTCACGCCCGTCGACGTGCATCCACTGTCCCCAACCACGTGTGCACACACAGACCACGCGTCCTAGGTCTGGCCCTCTGACCGGTTTTCCCCCGCAGCCGGACTCTGGCTACGACGAGGGGCCTGACAGAAATCAATCCACAAACCGTCTCAAAGGGTGAGTGCCCGTACACCACTCCCAAGTGAGACCAGCACCTCGTACTGGTGGGCTACGACTAGTGGAGGGTCACTGAAGGCGTAGACTCTCAACGCAATGGGAAACAACGTCCGCATCCGACGACGTACGGGGACCACCCCACGTACCAGCACCGTCGCACGGCGACCACAGTCGGAGAGGAAACAAGACTCGCGGTCCACGGTCACGCACGCACCCTGCGCGAGAGTCGAGAAAACTCAAGTGGCGCTAAGCCACTGGACTCTAGGCAGTCCTCTAGACGCACTACACCCAACGTCCTTGAGTCACAAGACTCGGGGTCAAGACCGTTGTACGCAACAGCACAAGGCCGTCAATCTAGTCCAATCTCTAGGTCTAAAACTACGGTAGCACGAATACCGAGACAACTCACGAGCCGCCAAGATCACTCCCTCGGGAAGGGAACGCAAAAGACTAAAGCCACCCACACGGGCCACACGGAAAACACAGAAGCACGATTCCCAAGGCAGCACACAAGCCGCCTTGTCGATTTCCCATCTTGGAGCAAGCGGGAAATCTCCAGCCCCAGGCCGGATAACTGGACTCGCAGTCCAAGGCCAAACATGTGGCCCACATGGGAATCGCCTTCCAAACAAACCCACGACATGCGGGGGAGACCCCACCACACACGCACCGATACACGGTGACTCGATCGAGCGTAACATGAAAGCCCGGAACACATGAGGTCACCCGGACCCACCACACCTATGGGCACGCTAATCGAGGTAACACGGTGCCTCCCGACACCCCAGAAATACGGACACGGAACCCACGGGGTGCCCGGGACACTCACGAGACCTAAAGTCAACCACCGGGTCACAACCGGGTCGACCGGGGGTCAAAACCACGTAGACGGGAACCGCCACGTAGTCACGGTCACCTGGGGACCGCGACCACCCAGTAGCGGTCGACCGGGGACCGCGACTAAGCAGTCACGGTCGGGTCACGACCGCGACTGGCCAGACGTAGCCCGATGGTAGCGGTCACCCTAAGACCTCGACCAGACAGTCACGGTCGGGTCACGACCGCGACTAGCCAAAAACGGTCTATCACACGTCCGCGACGCTTGCCGACGCTCTTGGGCAAACGCGGTTTTCCTAGGACCGCGACCAATGAAAGCAGTTACTGGTAGACCGCGACCATTTCGAAAAATCGAGAACGGCGGAAAAATGCCCAAAAATCTGATCCACACCCCGATCACCCCCGGGTGATGGGGAAACAAAGGGGAATCCATCCCCAAGCCCCTAGGCATACATCTAAACCCTTGGATCGGCCAAAAACGCCGTAAAACGAGGGATCCGGCTCACTCCCCAAAAACATGCATTTTTCCCCAAAACGCCCCAAACGACCCGCTCGGCTCACCACGGCCTACAAAACTCACTGGGAAGGAAGTGCACGAGCTGGGGGTCCATCTCCCTACCTCCACCGAAGATTTCACGCACCGTGGATGCCGATCCATGAAGAAACGCCGTTGAAGCCTCGCCGTTCCACGAACCCACAGCCGAGCTTCACCGCGCCTCCACCGCCTCGATCCTCATCCATCCTCGCCTGTACCTCGCCCGCGCCGTCCCCACCTCACCCGCGCTCCACCCTGTTGGCCGCCGGAGAGAGAGGGAGAGAGGAGAGAGCGTGAGAAGAGAGAGGGAGAGAAGAGAGAAATGAGAGGGGAGAGAGAGAAAAGGGTTACATATAGGATAATCTGAAAATCCAGAAAAATCCCGAAAAATAGAAAATCACACCCTCGCGATCCTCGAAACGCACCGATCACAACGGTACCACACTCGCCTAGGTGAACGGCCCGGTTCACCCGCAACGAGGTTCCGAAGGAATTATCGAAACACACACCGGGAATCGGAAAACACACGCAGAAAAGCTGCGGAACGCTTCCGGGCCTCCGAAACGACTCCGGATCGCGCCCATCCGAACACGAAAGATGTCCGAAACAAAATTTTGGACACAACGGAGTCAGACACTCCGAGAAACCAGATCCAGGACCCACGAAGAAGGATCCAAAAAATCCGGGGCATTACAAGGTTTGTCCAGCCCCTGAGGTGTTTAGGTCGTGGTTTAAGGTGTTGGAGCGGGCGCTCTGATCGAGAGGTGCGCTCGGGTGAGCGGTGGATCCTCTCGGTGAGCTGTTGTTTCGTCGAGCCTGATGTTCTTATTGTGCTCTATGGCGTCAGAAATGACGTGATGGTCCCGATTGTTCTGCGGATTTCGAGGCAGGATTGGGCTGTGGTGTCTCAGTAAGTCTTGCTCCTACGCGCTTATGTGCGAATGGATAGTGTTCGTCTTGGATTTGAGTTGAGATGTGAAGGTTCCGCGGTGAGTTTCGAGACTCGAGGATGAGCGTCGGCAGTTGTCGTTATGGCTCGTGCGCGGCTCTTGGCGTAGTGCGTTGCAATTCGAGGAATTACAGTGGTGGTGCATCGGCAGATGCTGTGGTTGTGGTCTGATGTGACACTCGTCGAGTGTGTCGGAGGTGATGACCTGATGGAAGTGATGGTTTTCTCGGTGCTGGAAGGTGCTGTTCCCAGCGTGCGCAAGGTTCGAGGTCAGGTCGAGCGTGGAGTTCTTACGTTGGTCAGAGGAGTGTCGATTTCTCCTTTGGTTGGAGAGATTGTGTTTAACTAGGATTGCCGTCTTGCATCATGTGTCCGGATTGGTTGGCCTTATGTGCCATGAAGTCCATGCGAGATGTGCTCCTTGTCTTGGCAAGGCGGTTGCCTGCGAGGGTTGTGCCCGTTTCCCTTGTTGTGTAATAGTGCTGGCGCTGTTCCGAAAGGACGAGTGCTGGTTGGGCGGTGTTCACATTCTTGGCTGTGCGCGCGTGGATCAGAGTGCGCAGTGGAAGCGTGGTGGGCTCATAACCCACTGGTTCAGGATCGTAGCGTTGGTTGCTACGGGCGGATTCTTGAGTTTGCATTGGGCATTGGAGGATTGGTTCCGCTGTATGAGACATGTTGTTGCCGTGCCGTTGCTCGAGGTATTATGGTTCTTGGCACTGGTAGGATGAAGTATTGGGGAATGTGCTGGCTAGTGCGCCGCATGAGTACCATGTTCCTGTGATGGAAGCCGTGTCAGGCGTCGGTGTTGGACCCGGATGGGGCTGTTGAGGATGTCGCCTGACGGTGGTCGAGGATGTGTTGGTCAGAGTCGATGGCTTGGTGCCCGACTTGTGTTCCCAGTCGTGTCCTCGGATGAGATTGTCTTTGGAGAAGTGATCTCTGACAGATTATGGGTTCTAGTTGGTAGCTGCGGGTGACTGGTAAGGCTAGTCTCGTGGTCGACCACGGTAAAATGTGTATTGTTATGGACCCATTGTGCATTGGTCGTGGTGCTAGCAACCTGGTTGTCGTAATTTTGGTTGGCACTTTTCTCCTCTAGAGACGTGTGCCATGAATTATTCAGGTGGTGTCCCGTGGCTCTGTGGTAAGGGCAAAATCGGGATTGGCAGGTGTCCACTTGGATTAATTGAGTCAAGGAATTGATGGGACAAGACGGAAGAGTGACGCATGTGCGTGGAGGTCCTTGATGGGACGTTGGTGTCACAATGGTTATCCCTGGTTTGGTGACCAGCATGGGATGGTTCCCCTGTAAGTCTGAGTCAAGTGAGGTGATGACCGAAGACATCAGGATCTTGTCATTTGGTTTCATCGTGCTCCCCTGAGAGGGTCGAGTTGACGTGATGATCGAGATCGGATGCGGTGTCCGAGAGGAGTGTAGCTCGAGTTCGGTGAGAGCTGTGTATCGGTGAGGCCTTTGGTGGTCGTTTCCGTGATGTGCTTTCCGGATAGAATCTCGGCTTTATCGAAGTTTGAGTTCTGACAGAGTTGGCACAGTGATATGTCTGGCTTTCACCTTGCCATGTGTGAGGTGATTCTTGGTGCTGAGCCGACGTTCTGGTTGCGGTCTGTTAAGATGGCTGTGTGAGCTGGTGGAGGCTCTGTAATGGTTGTTCCCTTGAGAAGGGTGTGCGACCGGTCAACTAGTTATGAAGCTGATGTGTGTTTTATCCGCCGACCATTGGATGGATCGGTAGCTGTTTCTCGTGACGAGGACTGTGTCTCCTCGGTGAGTGAGATGGTGGCAGCAGTGCCATGGTTGGGTTGGTTGTGACTAAGGTGATGCCAGGCTGTGTTCTTTGGTGTGCCCCTGCTCTGATTGCCGGTGTGCGCGGCATGCGGAGCGAGGTGCCGTTCGTGATTGTAGTCTGGCTGTATCCCTCAGGTCCGGAGCTTTTCGTGTGAATCGAGGTTTCTGTACTAGGGCCCTGATAGCATTGTCAGTTGGCTGAGGCGTTCTTCCCCTGTGACTTGGTGCTAATCTTGAATTTTGAGGATGAAATTCCTTTAAGGGGGGAGGGCTGTAATGCTCCGGATTTTTTCGGATGTTTTTTTGATCATTTTATTAGGTCTCGAAGTGTATTTTGTGTTTTACACGTGTTTTTTCTTGATGTGTCTTCGGAACTCTGTGCAGGGCGAACCGTGGTGTTCTCCGACTCCGGGACGTTACCACTGCTTTGTGCTCTTCCTGAGGATCGCGGAGGTACTTTTTCGTAATTTTCTGAATTTCTAGAATTTTTGGGTTTTTCTATATATATTAACCCTTTCTCTTTCTCCCCTCTCTTCTCCGGCGGCCGACGGAGCGAGGCGGGGGCGAGGTGGAGGCGGCGCGGGTGAGGATGCGGGCAAGGACGGGCGAGGATCGAGGCGGTGGAGGCGTGGCGAAGCTCGGGGGCGCGTCCGTGAGTCGGCGAGGGTTTCACGGTGATTTCTTCGTGGATCGGCGTCCACAGCGCGTCGTTTCTTCGGTGGAGGTAGGGAGATGGACCCCCAGCTCGTGCATTCCCTTTCCCACGAGTTTTGTAGGCCGTGGTGAGTCGAGCGCGCGTATTTGGAGATTTTTGGGAAAAATCCATGTTTTAGGGCTCGTGAGCTGATCTACCGTTTCATCGCGTTTTTGGCCGATCCGAGGCCGTAGATGCATGCTAGGGGCTATTTGGGGGATTCCCCTTTGTTTTCCCCCTCTCCCGTGGATGTATGGGGGCGTGGGACGATTTTTGGGTCGTTTTCCGCCGTCCCGCTCTGGGGACGGTGTGACGGTCCTTCCAGTGACCGTCACAGGCTGTGACGCCCCAGGGTGGGTGTGTTACATGCCGTGATGCCCCAAGGAGGGGGCGTCACAGAGGTTTGTGGTGTCGGCAGGGCGTCGGTCGCTCTGGCGGTCTTACGCTAAACAGCCAGAGGGTGTGACGCGCCTGGGTTCGACCATTACATCCGTGTTTCATGATTTTGACCAATTGGGGTCGTGAGACTCTGACGCACCAGGGGTGGACCGTCAGAGCTCTGTGATGCCCTAGCTAGGGTGCGTCAGAGTTAACGTATCCCTTATTCTAACGCACCTAGGTAGGTCCGTTAGGGGTTGTGACACCCCGAGGGGTGTGCGTCACAACCTGTTTTGGTCTGTCTTCTAACGCACCAGGTTTGGTCCGTTAGAGGCTGTGAGGCCCCAGGGTGGGTGCGCCACAGCCAGTGTTGCCTGTTTCGTGTAACGCTCCTGTGTTGGACCGTTACAGTGCTGTGGCGACCTAGCTTTGGACCGTTACAGTTGTGACGGCCCAAAGATGGACCGCCAGGCACTGTGTTGCGCCGAAGTGGTTCTTCGTGCCTGCCGCGATCGTTTCGCATTGTGTAGGTTCCTGGTCGACCCGGTTGGGACCCAGTGGTCGACCTGCGGTCTTGTGAACGTCCCAGACACCCCAAGGGTTTCATGTCCTTGCTTTGAGGGTGTCGAGAGTACCATGCTACCTCGTTTAGCGTGCCAGTGGGTTTGAGAGTCCGGGTGACTCCTCGTGTTCCGAGCTTGGTGTTGCGCTTGATCGAGTCACCGTGCGTCTGTGCGAGTGCGGCGAGGGTTCCTCGCACGTCGTGAGTTTCTTCGGGAAGAGGTTTCCAAGTGGGCCATGAGTAAGGCTTTAGATTACGAGTCCAGTTGCCCAGCCTAGGGCTGGAGGGTTCCCACTTTTCCCTGGGAGAGGGATTCGGTTTGGCGGCCTGTGAGGTACCTTGGGAACCGTGCTTCTGTGTTTCTGCGTGGCCGGGTGCGTGGCCTGTGGACTGTGAGTCCCGTTTCTTCTCCGACTGTGGTCACCGTGCGACGGTGTGGGTACGTGGGATGGTCCCCGTACTTTGTCAGGTTCTGACATTATTTTCCGTTGACTTGAGAGTCTACTCCTTCAGTGACCCTCCACTAGTCGTAGCATGCTTACATGTTTAGTGGTCCCACCAGGGAGTGGTGGAGAGGCTACCCTGAGGACGATTTTAGATTGGTTTCCGTCGGGCCCCGCGTCTAGCAGCCAGGGTCCGGCTGAGTGGAAAACTGGTCAGAGGGCCAGACCAGGGACGGACGGTCTGTGTGTGCACACGTGGTTGGGGGCGATTGGACCCACGCTGACGGGCGTGGCCCCAGCTAGTCACTTGTTTTGTGGTTACTTGTACGGTGTCTCAGTTCCCGCTGGGCCGGAGGGAGACATCTGAGGTGCGGACTAAGACGTCAGTGGACGCATCTAGCCTTACTTCTAGTGGGAGGTACTCCTGTCAAGTCGGGAGTGACAGACTGTCAGTCTCTGTGGCTTCGACCTTCGGGTTTTTGGTCGTCTTGACCGTTGAGTCTAGGTTGTTTCGCCGTGGCGCGTGTGCCGATTTTCGTGCCGTGAGACTGGTGCTAGTAGCTTTACCGAGGTTGCATCTTGTTGGTGCGGTACCCGTGACTAGGTGGTCAGGGTTGCACCTTGGATAGCGTGTCCAGGTTGGCCGTGTCCTGGGAGATAGGCCTCTACGGCGGGGTTGCCGTGGGTTTTTACTTCGGCAAGTGGTACTAGTGTGGTTCGGTAACCCCCGACCGTGAGATCGGGGTGTGTTCTCTGGTACAGTAGGAGTAACTGTAGTGCCGAGTTTTGACCGGTCACCGGTTTGCTATTCCTGCTGTCGTTGTAGCTTTCCTTTCCGCTACCGCCGTTGTTTCCGGTTGGGGTTCCGCGGGATCCCTGCTGAGTCTCTGTTTTGGAGACTCATCCCTGTTTTCAGGTGTGATGGTTCTTCCTCGAGGTTTGAGGGTGCTGTTCGGAGGTTCTCAGTTGCCAGCTCGCCGGGCCGAGTGTTCACTTGACATGTGGTACGTTTTACTGTTTTAGACTGTACTTTTTGTTGGACTGGACTCTGTTGTAGTTGTTTATTTATTTCTGTTAATTTTTTAATTGTCCTGCTTTATTTCCTATTTCTTTGTGCCTCAACACTCCTTTTAGCCCTTCCGAGCCCTCCCGGCTCGTGGGCGGCGGATCAGGATTCGAATGGTATCGGGCCTTCCCGGTATCCGGATCTTGGTCGTTACAATTACCATGACCCGGGGACAAAGATGACACGCATAAATCGAGAAATGGTCCATTTTTTTTAAGATTAAGGGTTGACCTGGGGTCCTAGTTTAATTCTCAGGTTAAAAAAATTCGGGATGGACCGACCTAAGCTTGACCCAGCCCTACCCGCAGCATGTATGCCATGTGGCCGATCTGATCTGGGAACAATAGCACCAGCATAAAGTCCACGGCCCATGACATGTCGTTCCCCATGCTGACCAGCTCACTGAAGTCGCATACGCCATATCCCTCGCACCACTTACCACTCCACCACCACCTGCTCTGGGGCTACAAACACCCTCTGGTCTGGTCCAACTCCATGATGGTCACCTGCCTACCACTGCCTAATTGGTCCTTGATGATCTGCTAGGTGGATCTAACTAATAATTGACCACCATATCTGGGGATTGGCCACCCCCAAATACCATACGATACACTTGACTTGTACCGGGCAAGGTTTGCCGACCCAGCCATACCAGCTGTACCGGTCACAGCCCGGTACAGGACGGTAGGGCCGGTACAACAATGTACTGGTACAGGTTGAAGGGGCATTTTTCTATTTTTTGAATTGTTTTTAAAATATTATTTTTTGTAAGTTTTAAAAAATAAAATTCTAATATTAGTTCATTTAAGTTGTAAAATAATATATATATTAATATGAAGAATAATAGAATGTTGAGTTACTTTTTTTGTGATCATACATTCATATTAAGTTATGTATAATTAATTTTACTTACTCTTCCAACTATTATTAAGATACAAACATGATTACTTATGCATTAGTAAATTTATTATGTAACAATAAGCCTACATAATTTTATACATATAAATACATAATTACATATATGAAATTATTAATACCATATTTATTGAAATAACTTATTACACCACTCAATTAAACATCTTATTTGAAGAGACAAAAAAAGATAAGTTAAACTGTTAAAGTGAACATATACGTAAGTAACTTTACTCATGATATCATTCAACTCCACTCATAAAGTATAAAATGTCGAAAGTCACTCATCTAACTCATATGTGAATCCTGAATTCCAATCAGAATAAGATACATGAGACTCATGACTCATATAATCTAACTCTATCCTAGTGGGTGGAGATACATGTGGGTGAGTCTGAAAATATGTAACTATCTGCACAAATAATACGTCATGTGCAGCGGTGGAGGATACATAAAATCCTCTAAAAAAGCTCTAACTATATCTATACGTGCATGTCTATCATCTGCTACTAGTGAGATTGATGCTGATGGTGCTCGAACCCTGACGTGGAGGAAGATCCTGATCGACGTCGTGTTGGTGGTGGGGGAACCCTAGACGTGAAAGACGATGCCCCAACTCTACTACGAGAAACATCTCTCTCCCATAACTATGTCCAAAAATAATCTTACACATCCTTTGGAACTAAGAAACATGCACAGTAATCTCATCCTATTCCCGCGAGGTGCTCTGCAAATCTGTGTATCCTGGTGACGCGATGTTGGCAATATTTATAATGCACATGTTGATCACCCTCAATAGTGTACCCGTGCTCCCATGCAAGGTGGCGTCGTCCGTCCATGATGACCTGCAAGTGTTGAACAATTTTGCATTAGTAACTTGAAGGGCAAGTGCAAAAGTTAAGACATAAACAAATAAATGATTAATTTATAGTTGCATACAAATATATGCAAATGATACATACTCTTAATCATATGGGCCCAAACTCGGCCACATCCCATCTCAAAATAATCTAACATTGTGCGTGCTCCGTATATAGGACAAGTAGTCTTCATATTCCATGGAACCTGTATAATACTCCCAGTACATGTGTAAGTAGTGTTCATACTCTTGGGAACCCTGTGAGTACACGAGCGGCGGTGGCGCAACTGAGTCCTTCGATATATTGCAGCATTGAAGCATAGCCATGAGGATATAGGTATAATGGGAAGAATGAACTACTGCTCTCAAAATCGTCATGATATATCTGGGTTGTTGCTACTACGATTGTCCATACTCACTGCCAGACCCCTGAGAGTCATGTGTACTTATCCTCTCAAAATCAGACAATATGTCTTGATAGCTGGTACTGTCTGCAACATAACTTCCATAGTAGGGATCTCAATAATCAGCTGCCCACCTTATCCCTGGTAGTGAAGCATCGTGGTCCTCATCCTGTGTGGCATCTGTAAAGTGATGCTCCTCTATCCATACCATGCCTTCATGATGACCACGTTCGTGGCTCCCATGACCTCTGCCTTGACCACTGCTATACTCTTAGCCACTAACACTAGTATCTCCACGACGACTCCGTTGACACCATGAGAACCACCACCACTATGGGACGAAGAACTTGTCGGTGTACTATCGTCATTGGAATCATGACTACCACTGATGTGGGGCTCTACGGATGGCTCTGGAGTGTCGTCATCTTCATTGGGATCTAACGTCTCCAAGTCTGCAATGTCCATCGGATTTACTGGTGGTTGCTTGCCCTTTTTGCTCCTAAATAATGTGGTTCATGATGATTTCTTCTTATGTGGAGCAGACAGTGGCTTCTCTGCTGCATGTTGTCTCCCTTCGGATGCTTGAGAAGCGGAGGTCATGTTTGATAAAAACTTCAAGTAAGTTCGTACTGTGTAACTCAGTAGGTATGAGTATACCTGAGACGAATGAGTGGGTGCCTTAGACGTCGAGCGCCATAACGCAGCAGACTGAGATGGCTGTTTGGATGCTGCCGAAGGTTACAGAATTTAAAGGCCAACATATTCAATTAGCAATGAAATATAGTTTAACATATAAATCTTCTTGTAGGCATATAATTTCACCTCTCTGAATGACGAACTCCTCTTAGCCTCTCTAGAAGTGGATGTTCTTCTCGGTTCTGTAGATACTGAATGTCGCGGTGCAACAACCTGATCGGCTTGTAAATTTTTTCTTACATCATAGTATATAAATATATGCCTATGTTCTCTAATCAAATATGTGATTCAATATGTATATGTTATTTCACCTGAGAGGCTGGTGGATGTAGGTCTGTTGAAGGCTATATCAATCGCTCCCATGTTGCATCATCGTACGCATATGATGTGTCCCCGCCCCCAATGATGAGGTCTTCGTCCAAGTTAACTTCCTCATCACGTCCCGCCACTGACTCGCCTCCAACCATCTGCACATCGGTGTCATCTCTCTTCCCCACTGCCTGCTGCACAACTACTGCGAGAAAAATATTAGGCCATGGTGTCACTCTTGGCTCTTCAGCCTCCTCATCAAGTTCCACCTCACCACGCTCGGTTGTTGTTCTTACAACTCATGAAATCATAGGATCATCATTGTCTCGCAAGTACAAAGCATCCGTTAGGTCATGGTCTCCCTCTCATCTCTTTGATTCATATGCACATGTTTAACCTCTAGCTTCATGTTGTAATGAACATAGACCATTTTGTCCAATCTTCTGTGTGTTAGCCTATTCTTGACCTTGGTATGTAAGAAGGAGAATGTTGACAAATTTCATTTGCACCCATTCGAGGAGGATGTTTGGGATAGAACTTTCATTGCAATCTTCCTTAATGTCAGTGCGCTTGTGCCGTAATTTAGCCACCACTCAGTTGTTAGTAAGGTGGAGGATGAACATTATAAAAATTAGATGCAATAGTTACTTGTCGAACCAAAGAATATGCATTATACAAGTAAATTACCTACATCAAGTCTCTCACAGATGGCAACGGCATTAGGTGTCGCAAATGAACTAATTACCTCTCTAAATGTTTTCATCTGCACTTATAGATAAAAAATAGTTACATAATTATTTTCATATCCAATAGGGTGAAGTATCCAAATATACCTCATTTAACACATCAGCAACATCTGTTGGGCTACGAGACAGTCGGTCTACCACAATGTTGACAGATTCTATCAAAGTATCGTCATAAGCAAGACCACGAGCATACTGAAAGGTCGGGTGTAGATAGTATGATGCAATCACCATAGATTAAAAACAAATTTATCATGTGACTGGGGATACTGACATTCGGGTTAAGTATGTTTACCTGCCATGTGAAGATCGCTGCTCATTTGCCTATCCCATCTGTCCTCCACAATTTCTAAGATCGTGAGTCCATATTTCTTGGACATTGCAAGAATCTTCCGCTTTGCAGCTTAAATTTTGTTGTACACTAACCACATGGTTGATACTTTATCCCCGTCCACACACCTCAATACCTCATACAGTGGCTCTATCAATGAAACTAATATCTTGACTCTGTCCTAAAAGTTACTGGTGTTGACAATCCCTTCGACTTCTGCTCCTTCACGTGAAGAGGCGAAAGAGGAACTCAACTACGTCTCACCCCTAAACATTTGTTTCACTGCAAGGCGATGTAGTTAGTGACAAATCGTGTGATGTCAGATTTCAATAGTTCGCGACCACAATGCTCTCTCATCCATATCAATACAAGTGTGTGGTTGTAGATGTATTTTATGACCTTATGTGCCACTTCGATCACAGACTTGACTACACGAAGTTGATTAATCTCTTTCAGCATTAGATCTATACAATGTGCTACATGGGGGGTCTAGAAAGGGTGTCGTCTAGTCCTCATTAACTCCTCCCTAGCCTTCTTATAATTCGAGCCATTATCTATGGCCACTTGAATCTCATTCACCACTTGCTCCATCAATGATAAAATATATTAGTAACTGTGGACATGACCTGATGCATCCATCGACTTGTGATTGAATACCTGTTTGTCATAATAAATAAGGAAGTTGATCAGACTACTTTTAATGGTGCCTGACCATCCATCACACATTAGTGTGACTCCGTAGTTCGCCCATTTCTGTTTGAAAGAGTCCACATAACTCTTGATCTCAGTTGCTTGTTCATCAAGAATATGCCGACTAACTCTCTCGTTGTAGGTGGTTGCACATGTAACCCAAGCACTTGTGCTTCTTGGAATATTAGCTCATAGTAAGGGTTGTTGGCCGCATTGAAAGGTAATCCTGCGTGGTGCCACCATTTTACAACGGCCTGCCCGAGTTTCTATTTTGGCCCCTTCTGACCATATCCATCATCCATCCTCGTTTGCTTGTCACGCATCAGGCTCCACATCTTCAATGTTGATCGATTGTGTCCTTTTTCTTTGTGAACCTAAGTCACCAGTGAAAAAACTCCTGATGCCCCGTGGTTGTCAAGTAGTAGATGAACCACCACTGACTGATGCTTCGGTAGTTGTCATCTTGCGGCTTCGCGATCTCGCCTCCTCTGGATGTCTTGTCTCTTCAAGACTCGAATGTATTGTCTCATAGAATTACGCTTCATATGAGTCGTTCATAATGACATACACATTAGGCTAGTGAGTATGTGATTGTTGTTCTTCGCCACTGGCTGTCCACGTGCATTCTTCCTCGTCACTACCACCTGCTCTTCCGTTGATTGCTGCTTCATCCATTTTCTTTTTTTTTCCTTCTGTTGCATCTCAACTCTCTTCTCCCGCAGGTGCTTGGCCATTGCAAGTTTCACATCTCTTAGCTCATGGGTATAGCCACCAACCTCATAGTATCCCACACATGCTTCTCCTGCTAGGTGCTTCTTCAACTGGGACACACCTCCTCCCCTGTGTTCTATTTTGCAGTAGTTGCAATGCCAGCAACTACAATTGTCATCCAACATAACTACATGTGACCATCCAATGCTATTTAGATGTTCCTTGGGAGCCATCAACTGATCAAATGTATCCTCTAAATTTTGGAATTATAAATTTCTATGCGTAAAAAAAATGAAATCCAGTGTAAAGAGTCAAAGTATTAATTTTAAAATATGATCATCGAAAAAAAATTTACAAATTTAAATTATATCTAAAAAATGAAAACAAAATCTAAAACATCTAAAATAGGAAAATTAAATCTAAAACGTGAATCGCCACCGCCCCCTCCTCCGGCCTCCCACTGCCATTGCCCCCTTTCTATAGCCCCCTCTGCCCTCCCACCGCTTCCCTCCACCCACCACCGCCTCCTCCGGCCTCCCACTGGCCAGATCTGGTCAGTGGGAGGCCGGAGGAGGTGGCAGTGGCCAAATCCCCCCTCCTATCGCCCCCACCGCCCTCGTCCGCCCTCCCACCACCCCCCTCTGGCCTCCTCCACCTTCCCACCGCCTCCCACTGATGTCCGCCGCCAAATCCTGCCCTCCCACCGCCGCCACCACCCTCATTTGCTCTCCCACGGCCCTCCCACCACCGTCCACCGCCCCTCCACCCACCCATCGGTCACCTCCACTGCCCTCCTCCTCTCTACAAACAAATAATACAAAAAGCCTCACCAGAGGCTTTCGGTCGCCAGTCCCTGTCACCTGGAAGTTGCTCGCCGGCCTGCACCGCTGCCTACACTGCCGATGGATGCCGCCCACGGCCGCTGTGCTCGACGTCTCCACCCCTCCATTTCTGACTTTTAACACCGGACTGGCATGAGTCGGATGGCCCGCATGTACTAGACCGATCCCACGACGAACTAGTCTAGTACACAGTGAGACGTACAGTCCTGTGCGGTCTAGTGTGAACCAACCCTGTGCCACGTGCCGGCCATCTCACCCGCCAACTGACATGATCCGATATAGACGGTTCGTCCCGTATCGGACCGGTTTGTAAAACCCTGGTATCGATACAGTAGGATATGCCACTCAATATTTTTAATGATGTTACAAATACAACAACGAGAATGATGAATTTGTAATTTTTATTCTAATTATGGTTTATGCTTAAATCTCATACTTTTTTTTACTTACTTTTAGAATCAGGATTCCAAAATCAAGAGAGTTCATTAGTTTATGGTAATCCGAACAACTATACCGCCAGCACATAGAGCTGTTTGGGGAACGAAAGAAGCTTTTGTCATTCCATAAGATGTCTTTAGGTGGAAGTGAAATGCCCTGATCGTCCCATCCCACAATTTTCTTAACCTCCATGGTTACGACTCCATAGTAACGTTGTAGTGTCATCCCATTTATCATTATCATTTCTATCATCTCATCTTGAGATCGGACAACTGTGATAAAATCAATCAGCCATGAACACAACTCAGGCAGCAAACTTAAATTAGAACTTTCTTACTGTCCAATTTTTGAATCAGATAATTCAAAAAAGTGTGACAAAAAAAGCGGTAGATTTGTGGCACCGTCGAGTTGTTTCTTGTATATTAAGCCACTGTTTCTTACATATATCTGACTTCTTCTGTGAGTGATACTTTATGCATCGAATTCAATATACAAAGTTAATTTAAATTATAATATCTCCTCTTATTAATCTAAAAAAAGTTGAAATAATTATCTTCCCCCCAAAAAAGACATCCCACGTAAGATCCGTATGATCCTATGTCATACCCGTCTGATCTATTTTTTCACTTCGCTTGACAGAAGAACACGTGAATGAAATATTTTATAAGACTAAAATATTTTACTATATAAATAAAACATTTAACATAGAATTGAAACATTTTGTTAGATTTTATTTTTATAATAAAATATTTCATTTACGTATTATTTTATCCTTATACGTTATAACAAATATTTTGTTACCGTAACAAATGTTTCATTTTTACAAAATATTTATTTCGTTCATTCCAATAGTCAAACAAAATATTTTATTTTTATAACAAAATATTTCATTACTGTAGTAAAATATTTCAATTTTATAAAATATTTTAATTTTATAAAATATTTCACTTCTATATTTTTCCGCCGAACGAAAAAATAGATCAAATGGATTTGACACAAAACCGTACGAATCTGACGCGAGACGTTCTTTTTTGGCATAGAACGATCATTTCAACTTTTTTGGAGGCCAACGAGAGAAAAAGTTACAATTTGTGGACCAAATTTGATGCACAAAATACTACTCTTCTTTTATAGACTCTGCTCCTGGATGCTTCAAAGTAAGAGTGCAATTCATTCGGCAAGTGCACTTATCTAACATTTCATTTTCCACGTCTATTTAAGCCCACAAATGAACGGAAAAACACCACCACAACGGCTAAATCCCCAGAACTACTACGATGCTGCAGCAGGTGGTCGCAAAAATGCCCAAATCATTTGCCAGTGGGGAAACCAGTGCACATTTCTGCTCATTTCAGCAACGCAAGCAAGCAACAAGAACAACACAACAATGAACCTTCCCTCCCAGTGGTTACCCAAATGATGCCAAGGAAGCTACATATGCCCACTTTGCTTATCCACGTCTTCATGGACTAACCACAGAATCTTCCCCGATCCTCTGGCGCTTGTGGTCAGGCTGTACTGCATTGTGGTCAGATGAGGGCTCCGACTCCTGGTTAATGACTGGGGAAGGCTGTTTCTCTTCCTCGTGAGAGACAGATCCATTGATCTTCTCTGGACCCAGAAGAGAAGCATGCTTGCTTGTGATCTGTCGCCCTGCCCTTACCTTAGGGCCCCAGTGCCTCTCGGGGTTGGGGAGAAACCGTGCCAACTTCTTAGCTTGTGCTTTGCTAAGAGAGGCAACTGCTCGTGCAAAGTTTGCCTGCCAAGCAGAGGAAAGAAGAGATTGATGATAGCAACTCAAGTTGTAAAAAATTGCTACGAGCCAATGCCATGGGACAAGGCATCAATTTCAAATAAAGGCAGGCATTAGCAAGGTTAGTGATGACCAGAAAAACAAATTACTTCTTCATGAATATCCAGGAACACCATAGTATCAAATATTAACATTACGACACTATCTGTCCTGCTATAGCCATAAAAATTCTTTTTAATTTAATAGGCCTCAATGGAAAGGCACCATTGCATACATCCGGTAATCGCCTGCCTTTTCATTGCTTAGGAAGAATACAAGGCTACATTAGAAAATACAGAAGGCAATACATACGTACCTGCAACTTTGGTTCTTTGGAAAGGATCACTGTCCCTGACTGATCAGCTGGCTGAGCTTTCACTGGGTGAGCCTTTACCTATACAAACAAACACAAAGCTACAACTCAGTAGTTGACTGTAAAGAAAACAAGAATGGGCAAAATATTTAACAAGTTAGACTGCTTATGATGAAACATAAATCACTGGGGTTACCCAGCAGCGCATGATATCCCAAATCACATCCATTGGAGCATCTGATTTGAGTCCTAGAGGATTCACATGGCTCCCTGAGATACGGTATCCTGCATTTAACACTGCAGAGCGGAACATTACTGCAGATGGGGAGGTGCATTTGAGTGTGGCACACAAGTTGTGGAGATTCACAAAGAGAGGGACATCAGGTAGTTCCTGCACGTAAGAGAACACATTTGTCTGATGAGAACATTACATTTGCCATCTTTTACTCCATGATGCATTGATGTCTAACACTGTGTTCTCTGACAATCTGATGGATGATACATGTGCTATCCAGCAAACTTGCTGCTGTGAACCAGTGGGTGCATTAAGGACAGGACGCATGATCTATGTTTTGACACACACTACGTAGAATTCTAGGGAACAGCAGAAGCGTGTCCCATAAGATGGAAAATACAAATAAGACAAGACCACAAGAAACAGTATAGGGAAAGGCATATAAACAAAACACCTATACCTATCCCAAATTCTGGTTTGATAATAACAACTGCTGACTAAAAGTTATAGTTCAAAAATCAAATTCTTTAATAAAGATATCACAAGATATCCTGATAACTCATATATGGCTGCCACTGCTAAGAGTAAGATGAAAGTGGTACCTCTGATATTGTCGTCAAAACAGAAGAAATCTTGTCATATGCAGGATAACGTTCTTTCATAGCTTTAACACTACTTAAGATGGAGGACACCCATGCTTGGTCATGGATAGGGGCAGACCATATAGGTCCACCCATGTTAAATTTCTTCCCACAGTCCACACACTCTTGAGGAACCACAGGACCAAAGCCAGGTGCATATCTCACACTGTTATTCTGGAAAATTGAAAACAAAAGATAAAAAGGGAGTTATTCTATAAAAATGAAAACGAAGGATAAGACTACTACCGGGACCTTACCTTGACAACTGTTCTTCCAAGAGGCTGCAGATGGAAGGAATCACATCCAACACACTGGTAAACATATGAGAGCTTCAGAGGAGTGTTCTTTATAGCACTTGCAGAACTGCATATTAATCCACTCATTATCAGGTACTACCATTAAAAGTATAGCACATCCATTTGATGTACCAGTTGACTATCGCCTTAATGTGGCACATTCCAGGTCACCAGTAGTTAAGACAAAATACTCTGGTTTCTTTGTAGAATTTATCAGTACGTCACAGTCTTGAGGTAAATCTGATTGCAAAAAGGGGATCAAGAAGGTGGCAGGAAGCAAGCACATTATTTAAATAATAATAAAATAGTAGGTGCATGAGACATGCCAAATTTAGTCAAGAATGCAATATATCCCAAATTTAGCCAAACACCTGCAATCTGGTCTCAGTGCACTCTCAAAAGAAAGAAAGAGAACAAGGAAAGAAAGAAAGCAAAACTCACGTATATATGCGGACAAAAACCCGAATATAGAAATCCATCTGCACAGAAAGGATTGGAACAATGTATCGCTTACAGCGATTTGCATGGCTCTGTCAAGATAAACATGATGAAAGCAAAGTTAGAAGAAAGGAGAACTTAGTAAAACATGTGGTGAAAGACACAGGAGCTTCTGATGGACAAACCTCAATTGAAGCAAGGAGGATCCTTAAAGCCATTTCATGACAGTATTTTCCCTTCAATGGATAAGAACCATACCTGATTTCAAAATTAATTCACATGAATTACAGAATAGCAAGGGGCAATTTTTTCAAGGGAATATAATGCCCAGAGATAAATTCTCACTTGGCATAGCAGACCTCCCCATTTCCTCCACATAGAACAGCCATATCAGTAGCAGTGCACATTAGCATACCACCATCAGCAACAGACTGAACAGCTGAGTCCAAGAATACAGATGGTGATCCATAAGGATCCAGATCAACCTGAAACGCAAGTCATGTGAAAGAATGAACATATGATCCATTAAATAAGAAAGCAGAAGGTGACATGTTCTAACAAATCAAATGTCTGCATCTAGGTCCTAAATCAAGATGAAACTGAATAACTGCCATGATCCATACAGTTCATGTAGCATACAGTTTTAGAAAGAGAATTGTAGACAATGACATCATCCAGCAGTTCAAATTCTTAGATTGAAATATCTAAGGAGATGCTAAAATTACTCAATTTGGGAAGGGGGTGAATATCATAACTAAAAGTCTAAAACTACTTCCAACAGGATATCCTTTTGCACTCCTACAGAATAGCAACCCTAGCTACATAAGAAGTTGATAATGAATAAAATAAGTGCGACATCTAAGCCATTTGATTGAAGCATCTGAAAACACAGTGCGTCAAATCCTTCGGCATAAACATAAAGTAACCTAATAAATAACTCATGTTTACATCAGAGTTATTATTCCCAGTGTTCATTTCCGGTTCCAATTTGGACTACAAAGTTTGCTATTCCACTGCCATAAACAGGCACGCTATACTCACTTTTTCTATCTGAACCCGACATAACCATGATGGTTAGATTCTTTCTAGTAATAGTTTTGTTTGGTGCTACCTATCATTAGTAAATAATAAGCTATGGAATGAGAATTACCACATCAAATTCTCTCGGGTGTGTGAGCATATAAACTCGAGCATCAGCAAGATGGGCTTCGACTTTTGAACATGCAAATGATCCATTAAACTGTATATTCTTCTTGCAAGCTTCAACAGAAACTGCGGAGAGAAAAATAAATAAGGATGTCAGTCACACCACAAATCTTCAGTATTAACATAAGGCTAGGTAACATTTACCTTTATCATTGTCAAGAGCCACAACCTGACCAACACCGTCTACTTCACGTGCATACCTAAGAGCTCTTAATCCAGAAGCAGCCAATGCCTGCAAATCCAGGACACAAAAGCACTCTTAGGATAATAAAAGGGTACTTCCTATGCAACATCTTATGGATGAACTCTGTACAGCATATAAAAGATTTCATGAAAAAAGTTGTAAACAACACCTCAAGAACTCTTGGTGGCTTCAGCTCTCTGGAACAACCACCACTGGAAGGCTCCTCTAAGCCAACTGGTTCATTCGGAGACTGCATCATTGGCATGTCACTCACTCCATTTGATGTTTCATCCTGTGCAGGAGTTGTCTGTTCTTCTTCAGGTGTGGAAGAATATTTCTCTTCGGATGCCTTTGTCTCTACCTTGAGCTTTTTGTTTAAAAAAGCAGCATGTTCTTCTTTGCGTCGGGAAATAAATGTTCTTAGAGCGGCAATGGACATATCTCTGTTGTTGACCTGATTGTTAACATGAAAAGAGTATTAATCTGCTTTATCTATAACACTTCTACATATGTTTGAAAACATAGCTGAAGGCTCACAGAAGTTTATTGTTTCTTGAAGTCACTTCATCACCACCCACCCCCCTTCCCCCCAAATTAGATTTGATCAAACAACAGCATGGTTCTCAACTGCCAAGATATTGCCTCTCAACTTGTACATCTTTCTATTTTCCTTTTAAGGACTACCTGGTACTGTCATACATACACACGTAGGCGTCACATCCTAAAGTATCAACTAAAATTTTGGCACCGATTCCTACCAAAGCCAAATCAACATAGAACACCAGCAAGTAAGAAAATTTATATTCTCTTGACAAATTTTACATTAATGGGGAAATCTATCTGATAATAAACGTTAGCAATAGTCCACATGAGAAGAGATTACGGCAGTTATAGCTCAAAAGGACAAAGTAAGAGGCAGCCAATGCATTATTCTGACTGCACAAAACAAAACCACCCGAATTGGATCACCACAAGCAAATACAGGAAGATGGTTCGAAAGGCCATCGCTATCCATTAGCCACCAAATAACAAAAAAGAATAAGCATACCCCCACACCCACCCCCGCAGAAATGGACGACCTTACACAAAAAGAAAACAACAAGAAGGAGATCCAAAGCAAGTTCCCAATACAAATGACCGGGGATTAGAGCCGGGAATGTGAAACCTGGGTCTTGTTGTAGAAGACACTGTTGCTGCTGTGCATGAGGATCTCCGCCTCCCCTTCCCTGATAATCGTATACCCCTTGAGCTTATCTCCTTCCTCCCCCATCTCTGACGGCCCCGGAGGCGCCCCCTCCTTACTATCCCTCTGCTGCTGCTGCTCGGCGGCGGCGACGTCCCCACGGGGATCAGAGGAGAAGGCAGCCCGGGCGAGCTTCGGCGGCCTCCTGGGCAGCCGCAGGGCCACTCCTAGCAGTAGGCGCATGCCATGGCAACGGCCGTCGAGTCAAAAAGAGCCCAACTTTCCTGGCCCTCCCCCGTTCTGCTCTTCTCTGTGCACGAACGCGGAATCCACGGGAAGAACAAACCGCTTTTGCTCGCACCCACCACCAACCACCACCACCACCACCACCGGGGCCTTAAACCCTAGCTGGTCGCGTGCCGCGTACTGTAGCGATATCTGCACCAAGTCCGCTGACATGCTCCCCTCTGCTTCAGGTGACCGTGGGTTTATTCTTCTAATTCTTAAGGAATAACGATGGAGTAATGTATTTTTTTTGATGTGAAGCGACCCCACCACACTCATCTCAAGTGACTTACACGTTAATAAAAAGTTTTTTATAAATATTATAAATTAAAAATGTACACTAATCACGTGAACTTTTTTTTTAAATTCATTGGAGAGGAAACGAGTGACGTGAGCGCCAATATAATGAAGTGTGAATCTCATGTCAATTTCCTTTTAAAAATATGGTGCAATGTTAGGCGATTTACTTTAACTCAACGATGCACCAATCATTACTCGTAATGACGTGAATAGGTATAAATTATCTCAGAATCCATGTAGATTTTTTTTCTCCCCGTTGCCACTAATAAGTAACCATAGAAGGTAATAATCTTATGATTGCATCCATCTGGTTTTAATAACATTAGACTTGAAGTAGTATTGTGTCGGTTGTTCTTTGGTAGGGAGTTATGCGGCTTATACCTTTCTTCTCCCTTCGTCACATAAACTAATGGGGTCTGGTTTGCAGCAAATGTGCGGATCAAGATTTATAAAAAAATATTACTCCCCTATAAAGGATATATCTAGAGTGGTCGGTACCTATTTTGCTCGGTCATTTTTTTCGTTCTTACATTTTATCCAAATAGTTTGTTATCCTTGGAAAAAAAAAAGGAAGCACGAGGTGAGTTGGGAACGTCTGTTAAGTTCGAATCTGGATCTTTCACACTCCGTGAGATCCGAGTAACATAATCTATCTAAAGTTAGAAGAGCATTTTATCTAAACAATTACCCAAAACCATACATATGACTCAGAATCACTTAGGACACATCCAGCCCAACAGGCTAAAAACTGGTACATATCAAGTCATGGTTCATGACATGCATGTCACAAACATGGGCCAATGAAAACCAAATACAGTTAGATCGACGGACCCTCTTTTAAATAATTGAGGATTAATAGGGTGTTTTAGAACACTTTTTTTTAAAAAAAGTTATTTCTATCTAAAAAATTATGCTATGTCAATTTTTAACTTAATTTTTAAAATTGATAAAAACGGATAACTATACGTCAAAAATCTCATAAATTTTAAATTTAATACAAACATGTTTGGTAGACACGGGAGGTGTTAGCTTTGCTCGATCCTAGATTACTCTTTATTTGAAACTGAGGGGGAGATTTATTTAGTAGAGCTTGTTGCCAAACTGGATGTGTCGGCTAGTAAAGATGCCACACTTGGCCCTCTCCATGACGAGCTTGCTATCGAGAAGGCATTTCTTCATGGACTTCATGGCCTTCGATGGCACCGAGTCCCCCACCGTCTTGGCTATCTTCTTGTACAACTGTTACGGCCTGAACAAAGGCATCGATTGCCACCCCACCTCGCACTAGCAACTTTTTCGAGGCGGAGTAGTTGTAGATCGACACTGTAGAAGAGAGAGAGAGAGAGAGAGAGAGAGAGAGAGAGAGAGAGAGAGAGAGAGAGACTCTAGTCTCCCCTTGTAACCCGTCTACATTCCCCCTTCTCCCCCATCACCCCCTCTCCACCCCAGAGAACTCTGACTACTATGGATGACATAGATCTTGACGACAAGGAGGTGATATCTCAAGATCCCCCGTTGAGGTAGATCGAACATGGTGAACCTCACCCATCCTTAGCGAGGTAGATCAAACTCGACAAACATAGGCACTCTTCCCCAACTATCCAGTCTCCCTCCTCCTTTTCGACGATGCAGATCCCAATGACAATGTGCTTATGACAACACAAGTATGACTAGGTCCCTGTCACCGTAGTCTTTTCTCCTCATGGTTGGTTTCAGGGGAGGCCAGCACGACATGGATAGAACCATCGGATAGACCCACCTTGGGGCAATGCGATACCTTCGTATCATAGGCTTCTTCTCCACCAAGCACAAGAGAAAAGGGAGGACTCTTGTGTAGTGTTATAACAAGGTGCTTGTTGCTTCTCTCTTCTTCATTGGATGGTAGAAGAAAGATGTCACGCCCCGTACTCTATACCATCGAGGTACTGTCCGTTTTGACCTACCGGCCTCACGGTTTTGTCCATTTCTGATAGTGATCGGCTCCAGAATGGGGGACTTCCCGAGTAGGTCGGTCACCCATCCCAGTACTACTCCCCATTAAGCACGCTTAACTTCGGAGTTCTTTACAAGAACTGAGCCGATACTTCAAAAGGCGCCTCGGTGATATAGACTACAACTTAGCTATATTTGAGGGTGTTACAATCTACCCCTCTTATATAGGTGATGTCCTCGTCGCTGGGCACATATAGCACGCAATCATGTAAACAAGCCATTACGGACTCAAGAGGTGGCTCCGATAGCGTAGCACTTTGCCCTGCATGGCACTTAGCTTCCACACTTCCGGCTGGGGTATGGCTCTGATACCATTCTGTCACGTCCCGTACTCTATACCATCGAGGTATTGTCCGTTTTGGCCTACCGGCCTCACGGTTTTGTCCCTTTCTGATAGTGATCGGCTCCAGAATGGGGGACTTCCCGGGTACGTCACCCATCTCAGTACTACTCCCCATTAAGCACGCTTAACTTCGGAGTTCTTTATAAGAACTGAGCCGATACTTCAAAAGACGCCTCGGTGATATAGAGTACAACTTAGCTATATTTGAGAGTGTTACAAAAGAGGTCAAGAGCAATTCTTGTGTGGCCATTTCAGTGGTGGCGGGACATCATACGTGCAAGAAAGAGGAGGGAGAGGGAAGGGTCGGCCAATGGATGGTCTTTGCAATAGGAGAACGAGAAGGAAGAGTGAAGGGTTGGTGGATACACAGGAAGGAGGGAGAGAGGGTGTAATGCTTCGATTTTTCTGGATATTTATCGGATCAGGATCCGTGGATTTCGAATCACTTTTGTGGGTCCCGGATTGAGTTTTGCGGTTTACGCGTATTCTTACCTGTCGGACCTTCAGAACCCCGTGGAGGGTGAACCATTGCGTTCTCCGACCCCGGGACGTTACCAACGTGTTGAGCGTTTTCCGAGGATCATGGAGATGATTTTTCCTATTTTTTGTATTTTTCAGAATTTCTGAATTTTCTATATATAAAACCTCTTTTCTCTCTCTCCCGATCTCTCATTTTCTCTCCCTCTCTCTCTCTCTCTTCTCTCTCACATTCTCTCCTCTCCCCCTCTCTTCTCTTCGGGCGGCCGACGGAGATGGACGAGGGCGAGGTGGCAATACTCATGGGACGTGGAGCGAAGGGCACGGGACGAGGATCACGATGGTGGAGGCGGTTTGTGGGATCGTGAGCCGACGATGGGCTAAACGACATTTTCTTGGCTGATCGGCGTCCTCAGTACGCAGAATCTTCGGTGGAGATAGGGGGATGATTTCTTAGCTCGTGTACTTCATTTCCTGCGAGTTTTGTAGCTCGAGGCGAGTTGAGTGGGTTTATTTCTTCTCCGGGGTTAAAATGCATGATTTTGGGGTGTGAGCCGGATTTAACGTTTTAATTACATTTTTGGGGTTTAAATGGGTCCTCTCGGTGCTAGAGAGATTGAGGAATGATTTTCCCTTATTTTTCCCTTCACATGGGTGTGAACGGGGCATAGAATGGAGTTTTCCACTGAGTTCGCCGTTTTCGGGTTTGCTAGCAAGTAGCGGTCGTTTCAGAGACCGTAACTTGTCCCCTTAAGTTGGTTCGAGGGTGCTGTGCGGAGGTTCTTAATTGTCAGCTCGTCAGGCCGAGTGTTCTCTCGATGTTGGGTACATTTCTTTGCCTTACACTGTACTTTTATTGAACTGGACTATGTAGTTGTTTATTTATTTCTGTTAATTATTGAATTGTCCTGCTTTATTTCCTATTTTCTTATACCTCCACACTCCTTTTAGCCCTTCCGAGCCCTTTGGCTCGTGGGCGACGGAGCAGGATTCGAGTGATATCGGGTTCTCCCCGGTATCCGGATCTTGAGTCGTTATAGGGGGAGGGCTGACCAATGGGCGATCTTCATAGGAGGAGAAGGAGAAAGAAGATGGGAGGGCTGTTGGAAGTGCAAGAAGGAGGAGGGAGAGAGGGGGGGGATCGATGGGTTTCCTAGGGAAAGGAGGAGGGTTAGGGGAGGGGCTCCCTTCACGAGCACTCAGAGAGAAGAAGGTGGAGGATGCACAAGGTATTACGAGCCATTCTTTGAAAAAAATTGTTTTAGGGTTATTTTTAGTTTAAGGTAAATTTACAAAGGATGTGATTTCATCTTAAAAAAATAGGAGACACCTCACCAAATATGTCTAAGTGGGTTCCTTTCCCAAATTTTAATTAAAGGTAAAAAAGAGACAAAAACATGCCCCCCAAACACCCCATAAGTTGATCTATCTTACTAAGCGACTAAAGTCTATGATAAAGTAAGACAAAGGAATTGGATCCCTAACTGATGCAAAAGATTAATACGAGCAATTACTGTTGATTATTTGGAATTTTTCTTTTACTAGGACAACAACTTGCTATCCAAAACCAGTAGAAGCGGCCTCCACACTGCGCGCAGAGTCTCCCTTCCCCCTCCGAGGTTGCGGGGTCTTCTTCCCCGGCGGAACTCCGGTGGGGGGAGCCTCCGTCGGGGACTCCCCCCCACCCTTCCTTCTCCCCCACGAGAGGCCCCTGCCAGGTGAGTCTTCTGAGACCATCCTAGGTTTTGTTAGGAAGGTTCCTCGCCCTTCCTGGAACGGTCAGGGGGTTCGGGGTCTTCCCCGTCCCTCCCCTGGATCTCGTCCCTCTCCTCCCTTGGTACCCCCTCCGTTCCCCCCTCTCTTAGGCCCCCCGACCCCTAGCTTCCCCGGCGACCCTACTTCCCCCTTCCCTGTTTCCCCCGCCGCTGCCCCGGCCTCCCCCTCTCCGACATTTCACCGCCCCTTCCCCCCTCTGCTCCCCAGGCGCCTTCCCCCCTCCCCTACCACTTCACCCTCCCGCCCCCTCTTCTCGTTCACCGCCTCCCCCCCGTCGTCGCCGCCCCCATCCCCCCTCCCCATCTCGCCGCGGATCCTCCTCTCCGGCCTCCTTCTGGCCCCACCCTTCCCATTCCCCCCTTTTTTATTCTCTCCCCTCACCTCCATCTCCCCGCCTTCGGCCAACCCTCCGTCCCCCACCCCTCTCCGCTTTTGGCACCGAGCATTACTCCCCTCTGCCCTCGGTCCCCCCTGACTTCCTTCCACCTCCCCGTCCGGCCCGCTCCCCCATCACCGTTCCTACCCCCTCTCACGCCTGCCCTTCTCCGTTCCTCCGTCACCCCGTGTTCCGTCCCTCTCTATCCCTTCTCTCCATTCCTGTTCCCTCCCCCCCATTCCGATCTCCTCCTCTCCGATGGGCGTCTCCTCGAGTCCCCGGAAATGTTCGGTTCTGCTTCATGTTGTAGGTGTCGGGTGTCCTTGTTCGATCTTGAAGAGTCTCGGAGATACTGAGCTCATCCCCCATGCATCCATCGAGGTGCTGGCCACCCGAGATTCTCTTCGTCACCGCCAACAGTTAGCGCGGTCCGGTAGCCCAGTGCTCCGCGGAGAAGGTTCTCGTCTCCTCCAACAGCAGCAGCCCCTTCTCCGGCGTCTCCAGGGCTCCCCATCCTCGGTGTTTGTCTCCTCCCTTTCGGTTCCCCTCCATGTACTCTTTGCTTTCTACTTGGAAGTCCTTGGGCCGTGTAACTTGTGGTTGTTCTCGTTCGGTTGCAGTATGTCGCCTTGTACGTTTATCTTACTTGAATGAATAGAATCACCTGAAGGCTTCCAAAAAAAAAACAACTTGCTATCCGTGCCTGTCTCCCCCAAAAGAAATATTCTTAAAGAAAGGCTTTGTACCTTTTTTATATATAATATCAGATTTGACAGGAGACAAGATCTCTATAACTTTATAGAGAGAGAGACTTCTTGGTGTGGTGTCTCTATAGTTTTGCGGTCTTAGTTTGGTGTAGGCCTGTCAACGGATTCAGATATTATCCGGATCCGTTTCGAATTCGAATCCGTATTAACGGATAATATTCAAATTCATATTCGTTTTTTCGGATACGGATAATATCCGAATTCGAATCGGAGTGGATACAGATATTATAATATTCGCTTCGAAAAATATCCGTTCGTAATAGTATATATCATATAATACACATTTTTAAATAATATATTATAAAATAAATAATATTGTAGAGAAATTTAGACATTTTATAGTTGTATTTTAATTTAGAATTTATTTTATATACTTTTGACATTTTATAGTTATATTTTATATGCTTTTAATATTTTATAATTATATTTATATACTTTTGAATTTGAATAGGATAATTCGAATTTTAAAACGGAGCGGATACGGATAGTCATAATTCGCTTTGTATCCGAATTCAAATCGGAGCGGATCAAAATCGAATAATTCAAATTTTAAAACGGAGCGGATACGGATAGTCATATATTCGCTTCGTATCCGTTCCGTTGACAGGTCTAGTGTGATGCCTCTTTCTCTTTCTCTCTCTCTATCGAGTAACATAATCATTTATCTTAGTTTTATTTTCAGAATAGCGGAGGTGGATATTTCATCCGACGAAAGAGAAAAATCTGGAGCTCACCTTCACATCTCACATACATCATTCTTAATCGATCTCGGATATTGCATTCGACTCTTTGGAATCGAATACGATACCCATGCTCGGTTAACAAAGAAGGTCTTATACGATAACTATGGTTTGAGTTAAACTATAGCTAGTAAAGTTGATAAAAGTCGACCGTGAGGACTAATAAAAGCTCATAGAACGTATGTTCATAGAGTTAAAGTTAAATAGCTAACTTATAGAGACTAAAACTAAATATAGTATTTTATAGAGATTAAAAGTAAAAAATCTTTTTAATTTATTTTTTAACCCGAGAATTTAATATGACCCCAAACATGTTTTAATCTGTTACTTGAAATAAAAAAATTTGATAGGAGATGAGGGCATCTCTATCATACCTTACTCATGTTTGAGTCCCAATTATTTTGATGGACGAGCAATAGAGGTTTCTGCGTCATTACTCTTGTTAAAAACAAAATTTCATGATAATCTATCCTAAATTTATATTTGCATACATATCTTTTGTATTAGAATATATTGTCATATGTGTTTTTCTAATAAACCTCTGTCCAAATAGTTATAGAACATTCTTTCTTTTTCTTCTTCTTATTTCATCGTTAAAAGGACAAGGATGTACCTATCACTTGATTTACTTATAAAAGGTAACAGGCAGATGTAGATCTAGGACAAATTTTTATGTTATTTCATTTTGAGTAACACTTTGTGCACCAAATTTGGTGCACAAAGTCATCTCAAAACGTAACGGTTGATCTTATTGACTCCAAAAAAATTGAAAAGACTCTTTGCGTAGAAAATGATGCCCACGTCAGATTCCGTACGGTACACTTTTTCAAACATTAAATACAGAGCGCTCTTTTCATTTCATGAGCTTCCTTCCAATATAAAGGGTGCACTCTCCTATCTATCTCTTGGTAAGATTTTTTCGGAGTAAAAAAAAAATACGAAGCGCTCTCAACGAAAAAATATATGAATACAATATTTTATAAAAGAGTGAAATATATTGTATATGAATGAAATATTTTGGTATAATAATAAAATATTTTATTTGACTTCAACAATAAACCAATGAAATATTTTGTATAAATGAAACATTTTATTACGTAAACATAACAATATTTGTTATAAGGATAAAAGACTGTAGAAAGGGAATATTTTGTCACGTGAACGTAATAGTTGTTATAAGATTAAAACATTACATAAATGAAAATATTTTGTTATAAGAATCAAACTTAATAAAATGTTTCAATTTTATATCAAATATTTCATTTGTGAAATAATATATTTCACTCTTTTATAAAATATTTTATTTCTATATTTTTTTGCTGAGTGCACTCCGTATTTAATGTTCGAAAAAATGCATCGTACAAGATTTGATGTGGACGTCTTTTTCTACGTAGAGTATTTTCAAAAAAAATTAGGTCAATGAGATTAACCGTTACATTTTGAGATAAATTTATACATTAAATTCGATGCATAAAATATTACCCATCGTTTTAAATAGAAGTACTGCTACAAAAACACCGTAGACATTAATTTGATCTTTTGTCCTCTTAAGCGGAGTATTACAGTTTCTTATTCACCTTCCCGGCCGGACGTGTGATACATTCCAGGATTAGGCCCAAAAGGTGATGGGCCCCCCCCCAAAGAAAGAAAAAATATGTTCATGTGAACAGGCCCTCGACTTTTGTCTCATAAGAAAGTTCTGGTCTTCTTTAAAGAGAGATGGTGCTACAGCATTCACATATGAAAAGAAATAACGAGTCAAAAGATTGTAGCAAAGCTGTAACCACGTAAACATATGATTCTCAGTGGTCTATGAAACAGAGGTCACCTAATCAAAATAAAAAAAGTAATGATTTGCACAACACATTCGATCTAAAAGTCAACTCATATTATAATTTATTCTCTCGTGGGCTGAAAAAAAATTAAAATGATTATTTTCACGAAAAAAAGATGTTCCACGTTAGACTCGTACGATCTATTTCTTTCTTCGTTTGACTGAAAAGTAAAAGAGTAAAATATTTTATAATATTAAATTGTTTTGACACATTAACTAAACATTTGGTATATAAGTGAAATATTTTGTTAGATTTTTTAAATAATAAAATATTTTATTTCTATAATGTTCTATCCTTATAACAAATATTTTATTCACGTAACAAAATGTTTCATTTATGTAATAAATATTTTATTTTTATAAAATATTTCATTGATTCAATTTTATAGTTAAACATAATGTTTCATTCCTGTAACAAAATATTTCAATTCTATAAAATATTTCATTCTCAGCTAATACACTATGTATTTAATACATGAAAAAACGGGTCATATAGATCCGACGAGAGACATATTTTTCTACACAAAATGGTCATATTTCAATTTTTTTTTGGGCCAACGAGAAGATAAATTTCAATTTGAATTGACTTTATGCACTAGACTCGGTGCATAAATTATTACTTAAATAAAAAATTAATCTATTCAAATACCTCAGAGAGTCATAAAAATTAGTATCGAAGAAATAAGCATTAAACATAAGTTTTCTATACGAGAGAATGCTCCCAAATTACTCTATGGAATGCAAGCAGTTCATGAATATGCCGCTCATGTCTAAGCACCACCATGCACATTTCAAACTGTCTCAGAAGCTAAAAGTGCCACTTGGGGTACTGCCTGTAATGCACTTGCCCCTGGCAAGAGCTTGGGAGCCAACTCGTCGATCACGACCTCTCTCTCCCTCCTGTTGTCGGTTCCCTTTGTAGTCAACTCTTCTTACTAGTGTGAATTTCTATATGATGATGATCTAGTCTTTTCATTACTATAAACAAACATGAAAAACAATGTCATAGATAGTTCTCAACATCCCCTCTATCTATATAGACATTTTTACATAGATCATCTAATGCCAATTAAGTGAACCTACTAGCAAAACCTGACACTGGAAGCTCAATACCATTAGTTTACACATGTAACCCTACTCAACACTAAAACCCCAACACTTGGGAGTCCCATGTATCCTGAGTCTTAACCAAATGAGCTAATGGAGTCAAGTTTGAGCCCATCAAAAACCCCATATATGCATCTATGTCAGGTCAATGACAAATGAGATAGAATTTGGCTGTAAATGAAAAATCCTATGAACATAGAAATGAGTTGAACTTCATATGAACTTTTTCTTCATCTTATTTAATCTTCTAGGGAGTCGTGCATTCTACTATCTTTTATAATACAAATCAATAGTTTGACCATATCCTTTAAGATATAGCAAAAAGACATGGGTAATTCTAATCCATGCTAGACTTTTCCTACACCCTCTTTAACAATATAAAAATTTCATCTCTTTCATCCAAGTAAAGCTTTTTAACTATTTCTTTTAAGGCCTAGTCTATAGAATACATCTATATGTCTTTGAAGGATCCAACGTGTGTTTACTCTCTCATCATATCAGTCGTTTCCTTCTATAGATAAGTAAGACAAGTTTTCATGATTTAAACCAGTAATATCATATTGTTGGTTACTATGTGTCACATCTTTTCCTATAAATAAAGTATTTGCTCCATCTTATTTCTCCGAGTTAGGGAGAGTAATGAAATCCACTGTTTGCTAAATTCATTCATTTTGTGTGTGTGGGGGGGGGGGGGGGGGAGAGTCCAAGGCATAGGAAGTCATTACCATATGATCCATGCCTTAATCCATCCATGTGTTAATCAAGCATGGGCTAACAATGAACGTGGCAACATCATTCTCTTTCTCTCTCATTCTTCTTCTTCTTCTTTTAAAAAAACGACTCATAAAAGAGATCATATCAAACGTTTGCGAACATTGGCTTGTGGCAATCCATAAAAGGATTGCCAAAATGCTCTACACAATTTTTATAAAAGTAATGAACGATGTTCTTATGTATACATATCTTCCACTCTTGTTACTCTTCATCATGATGTGATCGCGTTTGATTATTCAAATGCATTATATAACTATACATTCTCACTAAAAACATCTCGAAATTTATTTATGGAGGAACTTCTATTAGACAAAACCCAAAGCCATAGGTGAGTAGCCTTGAACTTAAGTAAACCCAATATGCAATTGTGACATCAATGTCATGCAAAGTTCAACCACTTTAGCTGAAAAAGAAAGTAAATATTGTTAGAAATAAACAGTGTGCAAGGACAACATCATGGCAATAAACGGACCACAGTAGATGCAATGCAAACCATAGTAAAATTACATAGGAGGTTGATTCAAATAAGGACAACCAAGAAGAATCAAACATAAGCATGATTGTTGAACAATTAAGTATGAAGGAATAAATAATTATATCTATCTAAACAACTGGATTAGTAGAAGCGCCTCAAAGAGACTCCCCTTAGAGAAGATATCGCCCCCCACAAACACGGTGCGATAGATATAGCGATCTTCCCCCAGGATACGACTACTAACACAAGAAACTTAAGCGCACTCTTAAGAATCTTGTAATAATTACTACACGAAAAACCTAAATCTCGTCTTTTAAAAAAGGTTAGAAAGCATGCACCGAACACCGAAGAACAAGGGCTGCAAGTGTCCGCGAGCGTGCACAGCGACGAAGACGGTGGCGAACGCACGGGACGAAGACAGCAGCGATCTCCGCGGGACGGCGCAAGGAGGAGCCGGAGACGAGAGCAAGAGAGCGACGTTGCGAGCGGTTCCTCTGTGAAGTCGAACAGACACGGGAAAAAAGAGTAGCAGTAATTAGGGTAATCCTAATTACTCTCCTTATGTGCCCCACGCCCGCGACGGTTCGTATCCGAAACGATAAGTTCGGAAACCCCTCTTTCTCTCCAAGGAAAGGATAGAATAGCAAAAAGAATTCCAAAAAGGTACCAAGGCAAGCCGGCTGGACCCACACCTCACACACGCGCGCCCGCCCAGCCCAGCCCGGCCCGGCGCGTGCGTGCGTGTGATTGGATCTAGCTTACCTCCACTATGTCTATAAGACATAGTCCATGGGGTCCTAGGAACTATAAGGTCCCCTCACCTCTTTGTGTTTTCCAATGTGGGACTAATATCCCCATACAAAACACAACACTTGAGGTAGCACCCTTATGGAAAACCTTTGAGTTTCCCTTCCTTAGATATACTCCCAACCCCAACCCCCCTTCAACCTAACATTCCCCCACAAACTCAAGGTTTGATAAAAGGGAACAAACAGAAGAGATATGAACAAATCATGCTTTCAGTAAAGGTACCTTTCGGGTTTGAACCTTCACCTAAGTGTTCTAATTTTCACCCCCCCACAGAATCGAAGTGAATTAAATCTTGAACTTGATCCTTTTTGTGAAGGGCTACTTATTAGAAAACAACATGAAATAAGGTTCTATTGGTAGTAAAAAATAACTGGCACTTTAAAGGCCATGTGCCCAATCCTGTTTCATGAGTACTTTCAAGAATAACCCAATTCTTTAACTGCGGCCTCACAGTTGTACTCATATAGGTGGGCTTCTCCAAGGATGCACTGCAAACATCCTGCCTTACCAGGCTTGAACCCATTAAAAGTATACAACTTAACCTTAACTTGCAGTAACAGGCACTAGATTGTTTAGGATTACAGGGGAGGAACTCAGATACAAAGTATCTATTTAAACAAGTGCCTTCCAGTCCTCTCAACAGCTTGTTATTACCACATTGAACCTTCTTTGTAGGATCTCTACTCAGATAGGTTGGGTTGCCACTGCAGGAGAACAACTGATGGGTTTCAGTCCCATCCCCATCCTAAATTTTTGGACTTGACTCTTGTTAAGTCCTTTAGTCAGAGGATCAGCTATGTTGTCCTTGGTACCAACAAAATCCACAGCTATCACTCCCTGAGACACTAATTCTCTTACAGACTTAAGTCTGAGTTGAATATGTCTCCTTTCTTTTTGGTTGTACTTTGAACTTTTAATCTTGGCAATTGTGGTCATATTATCACAATGCACAGATATCGCAGGTATAGGCTTACTCATCAGAGGGAGTTCAGAAAGAAGACCCCTGATCCATTCAGCCTCCATACCAGTAGTATCCAAAGCACACAACTCAGCCTCAAAAGTAGACCGAGACAAGATGGTTTGTTTAGTTGACCTCCAGGCAACTACACCACCTCCCAGGGTAAAGACATACCCTGTGACACCATTGCTCCCTGAGTTTTCAGCTATCCAGCTTGCATCACTATATCCCTCAAGTACAGCAGGGAATTTCTGAAAATGTAAGCTTAGGGTCATGGTACCCTTTAGGTACCTCAGCACCCTATCTAAGCCTTCCCAGTGAGTATGGTCAGGACAGCTTGTGTATCTACTGAGTTTAGACACAGCATATGAAATGTCTGGTCTAGTACAGTTTGCAAGATACATTAAGCTTCCTATAACCTGAGAATACCGCAATTGAGACACAGGATCACCACTCTTATTCTTGCAGAAAATTCTAGAAGGATCATAGGGTGTACAGACAGCTTTACAATTCTGATAGCCAAATTTCTCTAAAACCTTCTCAACATAGTGAGATTGAGAAATTGCTATTCCTTCAGCTGATCTAATAAGAGTCAGCCCCAGAATCACATTTGCCTCACCCATATCTTTCATTTCAAATCTGCTACTTAAGAATGATTTGGTCTCAGTTATGATTCCCAAACTGCTTCCAAACAACAAGATATCATCTACATATAGGCACAAGATTACAAATTCATTACCCTTAACTTTGTGATAGATACACTTATCAAACTCATTGACTATAAAACCAAATGATATGATAGTCATATCAAATTTTTCATGCCATTGCTTAGGAGCTTGTTTCAAACCATACAGAGACTTTACAAGTCTACAAACTTTATTCTCACTATCCGGAGCCACAAATCCTTCAGGCTGATCCATATAAATCTCTTCATCAAGATCGCCATTAAGAAAAGCAGTCTTGACATCCATCTGATGGACAAAGAGATTATGTAAGGAAGCCAGTGCTACAAGCACCCTGATTGTGGTTATCCTAGTGACCGGGGAATAGGTATCAAAATAATCTATTCCCTCCATTTGTTTGAAACCCTTAGCAACTAGCCTAGCTTTATACTTGTCAACGGTTCCATCTGGTTTTAGTTTCTTCTTAAAGACCCATTTGCATCCAATGGTCTTTGAACCAGGAGGAGGATCAACTAACACCCAAGTGCCATTAGCAAGAATGGAATCCATCTCACTCTTAATGGCATCCTTCCAATGCCTAGCTTCAGCTGAAGCCATGGCATCTCGAAAGGTGGGAGGATCACCCGTGATCTGGAAAGTGACAAAATCACTACCATAATCCTTGGCAACCCTTAGTCTTTTACTCCTTCTAGGTTCAACCTCTTCTTGATCATCAGCATCAAGATTAGGTCCGGATGCATCAGCCCCCACATTAGTCATTCTTTCCACATGTTCTGGAATAGAATCAGATGTAGAGGCAACAGTCTCAGAAGACAAATGTTGAGTCAAACCAGTCTTCATGGGAAAAACATTTTCGAAGAATGTGGCATCACGAAACTCGACTATGGTGTTAATATCTATGCCAGGAATTTCTGATTTGACAACCAGAAACCTGTACGCATAGCTATTTTCAGCATAGCCTAAGAAGACTGCGTCAACTGTCTTAGGTCCTAGTTTCTTTCTCTTGTGCTCAGGAACAAGTACCTTTGCAAGGCACCCCCACACTTTGAGAAATTTCAAACTAGGTTTCCTATGTCTCCAAAGTTCAATTGGACTACTATCTCTATGTTTCAGGGGAATATGATTCAGAATAAGGCAAGCCGTATTCAAAGCTTCCCCCCACATATACTTTGGTAGTCCCGAGCTCTGCAGGAGAGAGTTGACCATGTCAATGAATACCCTGTTCTTCCTTTCTGCTATCCCATTAGACTGAGGAGAGTATGGGGCAGTTGTTTCATGAATAATGCCATGATCTTGGCAATATTCCACAAACAAACTTGAAGTATACTCTCCTCCTCTATCAGACCTCAACCTTTTAAGAACTTTGCCAGATTGTGTTTCTACTTCTTTCTTAAAGATGATAAACTTTTGCAAAGCCTCATCCTTAGATCTAAGCAAATACACATAACAGTATCTACTACAGTCATCAATAAAGGTAATGAAATACTTTTTATGATCCCTAGTCAACACACCATTAAACTCACAAATATCTGAGTGCACCAGATCCAGAATTTCTGAATCTCTAACCACAGAATGAAAGGGTTTTCTGGGTTGTTTAGCCTGTACACAGATATCACATTTCTTAGTTTTATCAACAGTATGTTCAGGAATCAATTTCAGGTTCATCATACGTTTCAAGGAATTGAAATTAAGATGACCTAAACGAGCATGCCACAATTCAGATGAATCTATAACATTATAAGCAACAGGAACAGAAGTAGAAACGGAAGCATTAACATCCACATTTCTGTTCATCACATGATCCACAAAGATTTTAAACAAACCATCAGAAAGATAACCTTTTGCAATAAAAGTCTTCAAATAGAGTATGACAACCTTATTACATTTAAAGTTCAGTTCATAACCCTCTCTTACTAACACAGAACCAGATAAAATGTTCCTCTTGACACTAGGAACATGGTACACTAAGGAAAGAGTAAGAACACGCCCTGAAGTAAACTTCAGGCTCACACGTCCAACTCCTAGCACCCTAGCTGTACTCCCATTTCCCATTGTCACGGAGCGATCATGGATTTCCTGATAAGACACAAAATTAGCCCTGTCAGCACATAAATGCACATTGGCTCCAGTGTCTACCAGCCATTCATTTGGTTCATAAATAGTAAACAACTGAGGATTAAGAGAAACATACTCCATACCAGAAGAAGATCCACCGGTCACTACATTGACCTGTGCTGGGACATCATGGATCAACAGGGCCCTGTTCAGCACATTTTCTTTCTTTTTGGGACATTCATTGCGCATATGACCCTTATCACCACATGTCCAGCACTGTCCTAGCACCTTCTTCTTCTTTATCTTTCCTTTGGGTTTCATCTGCACAGTGGAATCAACCTTGGCCTTTCCTTTTAAATCTTTACCCTTCTGTTTCATTACTAAGTTTGCACTTGCATCTACAGGCATTTTGGGCTTTTCCTTTCTATGTTCCTCCTCAATAGCTATTGCCCTCATCAAATCATCAAGAGAAATGGCCCCTTTTCGATGCTTTAGGCCCATGCCAAAATCCTCCCAGGATCTAGGCAACTTCTCTATGATGCACATGACTTGGAGCTTTTCAGGCATTTTCATTTCTGCCTCAGCCAAACCATGGAACATAAGAAGAAGCTCATGTGCCTGCTCCCCTATAGATTTATTCTCGACCATTTGGAATTTAAGGAACTTGCCAACGGAGTACTTTTCCAGACCTTGGTCCTCGGTATTGTACTTCCGATCAAGTTCATTCCACAGAGCTTTAGTAGTGTTGAAGGTGGAGGTACTATAGACATCAAACAGGACATCTGACAGTGCAGTTAGAATGCACACATGTCCTAACCTGTCTCTATTAGTCCACTCTTCAACCCTCCTAGTACTCTCGGGGTCGTTTTCATCTATCACAGGGGGGTCCGATTCTATCAATGAGATTAGGCCAACCATGGTGAACCACATCTTCATGCGTTGTTGCCAACGCTTAAAGTGTTGCCCGGAAAACTTCGCGGGCATCCCAGACATGTCCACCCTGTTTCCAAAACTCATCGAAGACGACGATGCCATGAAGGATATCTTCTCTAAGACTGTTAGAAATAAACAGTGTGCAAGGACAACATCATGGCAATAAACGGACCACAGTAGATGCAATGCAAACCATAGTAAAATTACATAGGAGGTTGATTCAAATAAGGACAACCAAGAAGAATCAAACATAAGCATGATTGTTGAACAATTAAGTATGAAGGAATAAATAATTATATCTATCTAAACAACTGGATTAGTAGAAGCGCCTCAAAGAGACTCCCCTTAGAGAAGATATCGCCCCCCACAAACACGGTGCGATAGATATAGCGATCTTCCCCCAGGATACGACTACTAACACAAGAAACTTAAGCGCACTCTTAAGAATCTTGTAATAATTACTACACGAAAAACCTAAATCTCGTCTTTTAAAAAGGTTAGAAAGCATGCACCGAACACCGAAGAACAAGGGCTGCAAGTGTCCGCGAGCGTGCACAGCGACGAAGACGGTGGCGAACGCACGGGACGAAGACAGCAGCGATCTCCGCGGGACGGCGCAAGGAGGAGCCGGAGACGAGAGCAAGAGAGCGACGTTGCGAGCGGTTCCTCTGTGAAGTCGAACAGACACGGGAAAAAAGAGTAGCAGTAATTAGGGTAATCCTAATTACTCTCCTTATGTGCCCCACGCCCGCGACGGTTCGTATCCGAAACGATAAGTTCGGAAACCCCTCTTTCTCTCCAAGGAAAGGATAGAATAGCAAAAAGAATTCCAAAAAGGTACCAAGGCAAGCCGGCTGGACCCACACCTCACACACGCGCGCCCGCCCAGCCCAGCCCGGCCCGGCGCGTGCGTGCGTGTGATTGGATCTAGCTTACCTCCACTATGTCTATAAGACATAGTCCATGGGGTCCTAGGAACTATAAGGTCCCCTCACCTCTTTGTGTTTTCCAATGTGGGACTAATATCCCCATACAAAACACAACACTTGAGGTAGCACCCTTATGGAAAACCTTTGAGTTTCCCTTCCTTAGATATACTCCCAACCCCAACCCCCCTTCAACCTAACAAATATTTTGGATCTACATCTTGAAGTATACACTCTCATATCTTACCAAGACACGTCCTATGATAAAGATCACCCCCATATCTGGGAGTCCATTTATTCTGACTCTTCAAGAACTCTAGGTTGGGGATAGAAACACCCCCCATCCCCCCGCCCCGACCAAAAACAGAAAAAAAAGAAAAAAAGAAGCAAAGATTTTAGATCTAAGATCATGATCATCACCATATCTGAGATCCAAAATCCTTGCATCTTTTTAAGTTTTTAAATGTAAAATATTTTTTTTTAAATGGAGAGGGAGGTTTATATCCCTAAATTCGAGTTTTTGAAGAGTCGTGATGGATGGACTCTCGGATGGGGGATGATCCATCATTGAGTGTCTTGGTAAGAAATTGGAACGTACATTTAAACATGTAGATCCAAAATCTTTGCTTTCTTTTTCAGCAAAGTGGTTAAACTTTGCATGATGTTGATGTCGCGATCATCTATTGGGTTCACTCAAATGGCTATTCACCTATGTTTTCAAGATTTGTCTAATAAAAGTTTCTCTGTGAAATAATGTTGTGATGCTTTGTTTGAGAATGTACAATTATCTAATGTGTTTGAACGACTAAGGGAGCGTTTGAGAAGATGTGTGAGAAGAGGTGAATTTTGATGTGAGAGATTATGAAACATGTGGACTCCACTTTAATGATTATAATCAACTTCTTCTTTTCAAAATTCTACCAAAAGGAGCTTTTAAATTTGAGAGAGAAGTCACCTTGTTGTTCCTATCTCTCTATAACCTTAAGAATCCACTTTTAAAATGGGAGATCAACTTTTTAGACATTAATATGTTTGTCTCCCATAAAGAGCCTTCCAATGATTGGAAACTATTTTCATAATCCACCCCATTGGAATTTCAAACGCGCCCTAAATGAGACCACATTGGTTGTTCGCGATTGGATCAAAATAGTTAGAAATGAAGGTCAATTTTTTTTTTCGACACGATGATAGTAACAACATTGGAGGATATGTACAGACGTGTTCATTGTTCATTACTCTTGTGAGAAATTATCTCGAGCATTTTGGCAAAAATCGGTAGGATCCTCATAATTCTTTTAGGGCGTGTTTGATTGTGGGGTGGGGTCAGTTGTTTGCGCCCAGAGGCGCGAATAACTCACCCCACCCCGATTAATGGCAGATGAGTGTGAGGGAAAAATGTGGGACCCACAGTTTCCTCTCACATCGGTTGGCTATCCGATGTTTCTTATTCCACGATCAAACACGCCCTTAGGACGTGTGTGCTAATCAGGTGGGATTAGCGCACTCGACCCCAGAGAGTCGAGTGTGCTAACCGACCCCGGTTAACAGGATTGTGTGTGAGGGAGAGGCGGGGCCCACCGCTCTCTCTCTCATCCACTCCCCTATCTTAACCGCCCATCAAACATCCCCTTATGGATTGTCGCAACCCAATGTTAGATTCCTCAAAAGGAATTTGGGAGTTGCCATCCGAATAGGATGTTCTGAAACTTATGAAGGAAATGAAAAGGGTATAACAAGACAATAAAACATGATTAGACTTTGAAGGCATAACTTTGGTTCATCCTTTTGTTGATTAAGTGCGTGGAAGGGATTAGACACTCACACAAAGAACACCTCATAAGTTATGAATTATATATACCCAAGGAACTTAACTTGCTTTTCGATATGAGATTAATCCAATTCACCCCAGTCTCAGCCCTGATATATAATGGTATTATTATCTTGCTTTTCGATATGAGATTAATTCCTACCCGTAGCTCTTTTCTCTTGTGGCTTGCGACTGTACAAGCTCACCAACTTGTATCTAGTTCATTCAAGAATTGGAATACATTATATTGCACATCCTTCTCCTACTCTAATAGGAGGATGTTGCACTTGATCTCACCCTTGATCCTACTTGATTTTGTCCTCAAAAGATGTCTTAAATACAAATGAATTCTAACCTTACATATATAGTCCAATAACTTTTCTTGCTTTTCGATATGGGACTAATTTGATTCATCCCTGTCCTGATAGTTCCATGCCGCATAATACATTTGAAATTTTGAACTGCTTGTAATTACAAAATTGATTCCTCTTGCATATCCACTGATAAACATCTCCATTGGTGGTTTAAATTCATTATATCCATGTTGCATTATGAACAACATTTTAACTTATTTCTTTAAGTAGCCACAAATATTTCATGTATTATTTTAACAATGAGATAACACACCTCTTCTTCATGATTTGAGCCACAATGTCTTGAGACAGTAGAAACATTCAATAGATTCTGATGCTGTCCTAAATAAGCATTTACCTTGTTATAATCTAGGACAAGATTAGAAGTTGCGTATAATTTCTTTGAATCGTTTATGGAAGAAAGATTATCATCTTATTGATTTCCTTTGATATAAGATGCATTTTTTCTTAAAATATTAAATTTATTGTTTGAAAGGAAGATATTAATCTTATTATTTACCTTCTATCATGAAATTTACTCCATTTAAAGCAAGCATTATTCTCTCATTTTCTTTTTATGATGTCACATATTATATTTAAGATTTTTATGAAAAAAGATGAGTGATGTATTCAAAATAGTTGTTATTATTTTTTGTACTATGATATAAGTTTTGAACATAATTAGGCATTCACAAGATAGGAGGGGTAAGTTTTTCATCTCCATATGAAATTCAATGAAAATTCTAGTGCCACTAGTAATCCTAAATTGTTAGATGCAAAGCGTCTCCCTAGGGGGGAGGGGTGAATGGAAGTGCCAAACAAAAAAAATGACCAATTGAAAATTTAAACACGAGTAAGAGTGAAGCACAACGAATGAGGATAGATGACATGAAAACAAATCACATAGACACAACGGATTTATACTGGTTCGGACATCCTTGATGACTTACGTCTAGTACCGAAGTTGCAACTTGTGGTTTCACTACTTGTTATAGGATGTGCACGTACTTGAGTTTTGATTAGGTGGTTCAATTAACCAACAATAATGTCCACCGACAACACATACAAGTACTTATTTTTGATCAGGTGAGCAGTTCACCACGGACCAGTCCTTAAGCAGTCCAAACACCAAGGATTGTCGTATGCTTAATCGCTTTTTGGTAGTATTAAACAGATAGAAATAAAGAAGAATGTTCCACATAATAAATGTTTCTTACATTAGGCAGATGTGGAGAAAAGCAAGCATAGAAACAAAGAAAGAATGTGCACAATGAATGAGAGTGTTGGTGCGCGTGAAAGCTTTCTGATCACAATGGGCACTAGCTCTTGAATGCTTTCTTTGATGGCTTTAGCTCAGCATTGAAGACCAGAGTACCTCATGAAGTGCTCGGTAGATGGAACCTTGGGTTGCTCACAACATTTGGAAAGTTTACTTAAGTTTGCTGAGTTCTTAGTTAATTTTTCACTAGAGAAGACTCTTGTATTTATTATATATTTGTTAAGTTACTCGTTAGACACATTTTTTTATCTGTACATGCTTTCTCTTGTATAAAATTAAGGATACACGATGTTTCATCTAAAATAAAGTAAAATAGAATGCTTAGACGAATGAGTAGACGATACTTCATCTACTTTTATTAAACGATAAAATCTCATCATTATAATTTTATCTTTCATTCAAATAAGACAGTATATACATATATTACATTTTTGACTTGGTCAAAAGTATATCTTCGTTGGCTGTGTGAAATGATAAATTGTATATTAAAGCGCTTACACAACATTTGAACTCTACGGCGCCATGAATGTGAACTATATATACACTATTTAAAATCTTACTAACATATTTTTTCGATAAAATCATAGACACTGATGCCATCTGAAATACAACTTTGAATAGTCAACTCAACAATACGTCCGCATTAAATGCTTAGTATCTTTTAATATACTCTTTCATTTCCAAGAACGTACGAAATATAACTTATAACTTCTTGTGCACCACCCAATATTATAAGATATATTTTTTCTGTGTAAAACTAGCATTACTTTTTACACACTTCACTCACTAGCGTTTGCAATTTGAATCTGCCTTCCTTATCTCATGACTCTGCATAAGAGAAATATTTTTTGCATTGTGTCAAATATATACATATGGTAGTAGTCAGGAGGGCATGTTGCACAAATGAAGAAAGAGGACAGACAGCCATATCTTCTACAACAGAAGATCTGATTCACGTACTATCTCGAGAACGGCATGCGTTCACTCACGAAGCAAGTGGAAGCACAACAGCCAATTTGATCTGCCGTATGTTGTGACTAGAATTCGACCGTTGAGAGGTTGATGTATCTAACGGATACAATGAAACATGTAGTTATAAATAGCTTGGACTTGCAAAGGAAGAAATAGGTCGGGGAAAAACAAGCTGAACAATTGAAACGCCTTCCATGCATTCAAAGCTATCATAGAGCTATGTTTCTTACGCACTCACGTCAAGGGATGACTTCATCGTGCCAAAAGTTTCTTCCTCATAGTTCTTCATCGTAGAAAGTAATAACGAGGATAGTATTAACTATTCTTCAATGACGTTTTCCTCTTTTGCCTATTAGTGTATTTATTTCTGTTATATTCTATAGAACCACTATCCACTCATCTAGGAGTATAGCTATGTAATCTTGTGTCTGTCCATCTGACAGTAAGGAGAGTATTTGCTGCTCTGGGATAACCAATAATGAGTGTGTTAGGTTGGTCTGCTAATATCATACAAATCAACTGGGTGACTAACCCCTAAAAAATTAGCATATGTGTGATATCACATGAAAAAAATTAAGTCATTAGGTGTGATTGGTTGGTTGCTGAGACATGGTCAAAATCAACTAGACTTGTGGTTCCTAGAAAATTATTGGGAAAAGATCTACCGAGTCCTATTAAGATTAGCTGGGGAACTGACCTTGAAAAATAACGGGTGTAATCTTTGATAAAAGGTACGTTAGTAGAAATCCCGGTAAGTTGCAAGAGACTAGACGTAAGAAAGTCAAGAAAGACCGACCAAATCAGTATAAAAATTATGTTGTTCATGTGGTTTGGAGATTTTATATTTTTTATTACCGCTGTGTTTTAACATTTAATTTTAACATATAATAATTATCATAAACACAACTATTCACCCACGTACTCTAAGTTGCGTATGTCTACTAACAAGTATTATGCGTGGGTGGGAGGTTCATTTTGACGACGGATAAATGATAAAATCCTAGTCTTCTCTACCATCCCACAAGCTTTCTATACCTCGTTGGAATTCCTCGGAGAAGTAACTGGTTAAGCAAGTGCAGAGCTCCCAATGCCACCTTGGGCATCAATTGTAAGATTTCAAGAGGCTACTGCGGAATATTTTCCACAGCGAAGATCCCAGACTCCAAATATATATCCTGATATCGAACTTTTTTTTCCGACGTATCATCAAACAGCTTCGGCGCAAGCGGTAGTCCGTTGGAAACGCTACCCCAGAGACTCGCGACCAACTCTCAGGACCTCCATTTCCGTGAACCATGGCGGGCAAAAGCAGAGGATACCCATTGATTCATGACCTTTCGGGATCACCCCCTCAGAACCAACCTGCAAGCCCCCAATGGGGGTCCGTTTCCTGCTTACGCTAGGGGGAAAACCCTAACCCGTAGGTTTCCCACGGCGCTCAGAAACTTCGAACAGGCACCATCTGCAAGGCCCGCCCCCCTCCCCACCAGATTTGAAGGGTTATTACCCCAGAATGGGAAGGAGGAGGGGTCTCCTTAGGCACAGTCATGGTGCCCAAATCCGTTAACAGTCACCATGTTTCCACTCTAGCCCTCCGAATGCGTCCGTGGCAGCATTAGCAGTCGAGACAAATCAACTGCAAAGCTGACAAGATACTCGCAGAAAGAGAGAGGCCTGCCTCCGATGCAGCAAGCACCATGGCCACTGGCGAGGGGGGTGGGGTGGGGCGTCGTCTCTCGTGCGTCGGGAAAGACGGACGATTACATGGGTGCGGCAAGCAAAGGGGCGGAAGAGGGCGAGGGGCGCCCACTTGCCATCTTTGGAAGCCGAGGAATGGTCACATCACCGCCCATCCTCTGGCCGGGGGAGCTTTTATTTGACTGCCCTCCTCCTGTCCTTCCTCTTTACGGCCTCCCCTTCCTTCCCATCATCCCCTGCAGCTAGCCTTCGGCAAATTTTTTTTTTGCCTTCCTGTTTTGTTACTTTTGATCAGTATACGTACGTACATACATACATACTTTTAAGAGGTTTCTCACTGAAAATTGCAAGACTACTAAATTATCTAGGGTGAACCACGAATCATGACAGCTTTTGCTTCTTTTTCTTTTTCCCTCAGCCCCGGTTTGTTTCGGGGTTAAGATATTGGAATCGATGTGAGAGAGCGGTGTGAGTCTCACCGCTCTCTCTCACGGTGCGTTAATCTCACCCGATTAGTAAACACGATCTCAAAGAATCTATATATGGTTAACGGATATCTGCATTTTCTTCTGATCACGAGGGAGATCAGAGGTTTTGAGTCTCACCTCTTATATATAGTTGTGTTAGAGAGATACTTAAGCTCACTGGTTCAGAAGGCTTATGTGATCCAAATGGTTTTCATAAGTGGCGAGATCCCTATATAGAGAACTTATTTTCCTACGGCGTGGAACCTCTAGACGCAGAACTGTAATGTGGTCCTGCAAAGGTCATCCTCATACATGATTTGACCAGTACATCTAGCTAGCCCCCGGCTCCTCATGAATCTGCTTTAACTCGTGGACGTGATGTTCAGATGCTGACCAAACTAAGTATTTCAAAAGCACGAAAGGTGATGTCAACCATCATGACAAACTTGTTTACACCTAAACAGGTGAAAGGTAGTGCTATATAGTCCCATATATATATGCCACGTTTATATATATATGCACCTTTATGTTCTCAAATCTCAACTCAATGTCTACAAGACTGCTTCTCTATCCCAATGATATCCATGCACTTTGTTACACTTCAATGGAAGGCTTAATAATTAGGCAATGCATGCATGTTTTGGTAATGAAAAATCTATATATAGGTGCAGCTAAATAAATGTTCATAGCGGATATTGCCCAAGCCATGCATGCCCGTGCATGCCACAGCGCGCACGACGATGCCCTGATTAAGTGACTAGAAATTATGTTTATTACACGTGCTTTACTTAATGCATGCATATAATTAGCATGCAGTGTATAATATTATCTCTACAGCATGATGTAAATGATGTAACTTGTTAATTGTGACGGAGGAATGAGATGGCGAATGGTATATAAAATTAGCAAGGAGGTAGTACACATGATTACGTTACAAACAGTTGCAAGACAACATTCAGTGTAAGGCCCAAACGTGTTAAATTGTTAACTAGTCTCAGTCGGATGAGAGAAAAGCACACAAGGATACGTTATGCTATCATTAATTGGCACCACAGACGCTGCGCCACTTGATTAGTACTCTAAAATAATTACATGGTTTAGTGTTGGATCCCTGGCCTGTGTCATTAATTAAATCTCATATTGGTCACTACGTACTGTACGTACGTAAAAGACATCATTCTTTTCTGTTATATTTACACCAAAGTAAAAGAGTGACACTACTATTCTATCATACTCTTTCATGCGTATGCGGCTTTACCCTCGGTCATAATATTATATATAGATGTCTAAGAATATCATTATGAACTCGATCATCTGATTCCATATTAAATTATCGGACCATCTGGAATTCCAAACCTGAAATCAATGAATGGCGTAGATACTGCATTATTTTATGCTTAATTTGTGTACAAAACTATTCTAACAATAATTTTATATCATAATTATTAATGTTGCCAGCTGCATGATCTTTCAAGTGCATGAAGCGGGTCGCAACTTAATTGTTCTGATTCTAATTAGTCGTCTCTGGCAAGTTCAAGGTTCCGCCCACGCTCTTGGGTGGTCTGGACTCCATCGGTACTCAGGGAATTAACCATGGGCAGCCGCGTCCCCTCGTTCAGACGAAATCTCGGATTTGTCTCCTGAGTCTGTAGTCTGGCCTCTTGTTTGAGTGGAATCCCGTCCACCCCCATGCCGTAGAGGAAATAGGCTCCATGGCTTTTAGCGGCACCCTTCCCCTGCGTGGCAGCAAGCGTGTGGGCACCTCCCGGCATCGTTACCAGAATGGAAACCCTAAACTTGCTGCCTGCTTGGCCTTTCTCATATAAACATCACATCACATCACAACCCTCTACGTCCTACATCTCCTTCACTTCTCACCTTTCCCTTCTCCTCCTCCTCCTCCTTGTCTTCCATTCCCATCTTTCTTCCCCCCATTTCGTTCTCCTCGATCTCCCTGATCTTCCTCTCCCCTTGCACTCATCTATTACTATCCTGCGTGATGGACCCGGCTTCTTCTCCATCGGAGCACCTGTGCTACGTCCGCTGCAACTACTGCAACACTGTTCTTGCGGTAATTTGGGGAACCCAGGACACACAAGGGAAAACGAGGACGGGGCCTGCTGCATTAGCTTTCTCGCATGCTCTTCTCCAGCGTCCCTGTTAGGAACTAGCAGACCCAGCTAGAAGATTAATAGAAGCCATGGCCGGGTGTTTGCCGGGGGTAGTGGGGGTTGGGGAGTGAACCCTTTGGAGAGGAAAAGCAAACAAAATCCAGTACTCCCATCACTATATATCTTGTTAATGGACTTGGCTTCTTCTCCATCCGAGCACTGGCGCGAGGCTGCTAGCTACGTCCGCTTGCAACTACTGCGACAGGGTCCTCGCGGCAATTTGGAAAGTCCCTGGCAGGGGAAACGAGAAGTGCTGCACAAGTTTGCTGGCGTGACCTTCTCCTGTGTTAATTCCTGGTAGAATTAGCAGACCTAGAGGATCAATAGAGGCCTTGGCGGGAGGGGTTGGGGGGGTGGGGTGGAGGACAGAGCTCATCGGTGTTCCATATTCTTTACTCTTTTCAGTTTGTTGCCCGCAGATCTTTCTCTCTCTTAGTTTTTCCCCTTGCCTTGCATGGGTAAACTTTCCATTTTATGCACTTAAGAACGAGCTTCACCGACCCCCAATAGCAACCTAGCGAGAGTTTCATGCTCTAATCTGTTTTTTTTATATAATTTATGTGCTCAATTTCAGGTTGGAGTCCCATGCAGGAGGCTGATGGATACGGTGACCGTGAAGTGTGGCCACTGCAACAACCTCTCCTTCCTCAGCACCAGGCCCTTGGTGCAGAGCCAGCAGTGCCCCGAGCTGCAGATGGCTCTAGGTCTGGGGCTTCAGGTCAGTCCATAACGCCAAGCTCCCGGATACTTCTCCCTCTAATTCCTCTTACTCTTGGGCATCTATATGTATCGCTGCAACAAGGTATAATGGTAGATTTGAGGATCTAGGGTTACATGGATAAATTGATGCATTTCTTGCTGTGAGTTGTTTAAAACTCAGGGATGCTCGCAGCCCAGTGGGTGTCACTACATGCTGGTAATACTATTTGCAAATTTCCTCTTCATAGGAAAATGTTGTAGATTCTTCACACGTAGCCTACTTCTTTTTCCCATTTTTCCCCCTTTGCCTAATTAGTAGATCAAGATTGGTATGTTTTTCTTGATACCGGATCGTTGCCACCATTGAGGCGCCATTTTACAGATATTCTAGAGAAAGTCTTCCCGCGAGTCATCTCCTCTTCATGGTTTAAATAAAAATTTTCATCCATTGGAACAGGGTCCCTGCGATGATCACAGGACGCCGCATCTCTCTTTGCCATCCTCATCTACAGCTATCGAGGAGCCAAAAGAACCCTACGTTGTGAAACGTACATCCTTCTGATCTCATCTTACACAGAAAAACAAAAAGAAAAGAGACATATTCTTACTATAATTCCTTTCCTCATTTTGTCAGCACCGGAAAGGAAACACAGGGTTCCATCGGCGTATAATCGCTTCATGAGGCAAGATACATTTGTTTTTCTTCTGGTTACATTTCCATTATATCTGTTTGCCGCGGCATATATGTTTCATCTTCATTCGTGTTACTAGGACGCTAGATTAGTAATCACACGTTAATTTGATCTCTACATGAGTTTTCCACAAGCAGGATCCTCGTGAATATATACCTACGAGTTTCGAGCTCTCATGCTCTTGGTGAGATGCCAAAATCTGTGAACCTGTACATTTCGTACAATACCCAGACCACCTATTTACGCAGGAAGATTTTCCAAATAAGTAAGAACGCTTGAAGGCCTGAACCTGTGGGTTCAAATCCGAGAAAACCTTATTTTTTATTTAAACTGGATCGACCATATATGCTTGGTCTAGCTTGTTCCGGAAGAACGAAGGAGCCACATCTTAATTAAGTACCCGCTGATCCAGCAGCGTACGTAGAATTCAGTGCATGAAAACCCACGACCCGGCCCTTTCTTATCCTTGAAGAAAATTTTCATCCAATTTGCTTTCCATTTTCTATTAAGTACGATTAAACAACTTTCAATTCCCTTCTGGAATTCATGCGAATCGACTGTTCAAGTATATATGGTGGGGAGAGAGAGAGAGAGAGAGAGAGAGAGAGAGAGAGAGAGAGAGAGATGCAATCCTCTCTGAAAGTAATTAGAGTGGACTATCTCGATTATCATAGATCTGCTTACTATGATCACGTCTCACTGTTTGTTCAGACGTGACTGCCTCAGATAATTGTTGACTATTATAAGAAAATCGTTCTCTCTGCAGCTGCAATTCCCACCTTTCTATTGCAGCTCTCTTTATTATGGTGTTGTTCATTGCCTATTTCATTTCTTTTAATCCTTAATGAGGATATTCTGCAAGTACATAGTTTTGCCTTCTTTGCTTCCTGAAACAAGAAGCCAACTTACGGCACTTACAGGGAAGAAATACAAAGAATCAAAGCAGCCCAGCCTGACATCCCTCACAGAGAAGCTTTCAGCATGGCAGCCAAGAATGTAAGATTACCTCAAGGGCAATCCTTCTCTTACGCCGACGTGTATTAATTCATACTTAAGTTTCTCCAATCACAGCATTCATTTTTTTTCTTGTTCACTTGTAATTCCAGTGGGCTAAGAATGATCCTCAGATGCCGAGCAGCACAAGTGCTGCTGAACGCAGGACAGTGAAAATGGCCACCTATCAGCATGTTAGTAAAAGACAACCCTTTCTCTCTTTTCGATCTTTAATTAGTTTTAATCCCTCTACTCCAAATTAAATCAGGTTACTGTGGTTTAATTCTCTTCTTGTTTTCATCCTCTTGTGTGTACGTAGGTGGCGCAAGAGCGAACCAATGGCCTTATGACAGAAGGCTTTGATGCGTTCAAGCAATTTGAACGCCGGAACTAGCTAGCTAGATTATACGCACGCTAGCTGCTGTTGTTGTTTACCTTGCAGAAACCTATATCTTTCTTTTCAGTAGCATAAGTTTGATTTCTACCGTTTTGCTATGCTTCAATTCGGAGGTGCCTTGCATCTGTATCCTGACGGATTATTTCTGTCCCTCGTGCCGTAATGGATTGTTTATTTTTCTGCAAAGGCTTGTTAATCTGCGTGTTCCTCTGACCAATGAACCTCCAGTTTGTAGTTGCCAGACGTCGTGTATCTCCTCGTGTGTTGAGGTGAGATGAACAATGCAAAAAAAAAAAAAAAGAGTGTTAGAAGAAATTAAAACCTTTTCCGTGACCTGCAGGTCCAACTTCTGTGACGTACGATCGCTTGTTTCCGGCACACGACATGGTTTTAATTTCTATTCCGACTAAAAGTGAAGGGATCCCAAGATAAATTAATTAAGAGCTTTAAATTCTATGGTTGCTCCCGGCCGGTGGGCATTCAAAAATCCTTGTCTCTCATGTTTGACTTTAAAAAAACTTCAAATTAATGATGTAGCTCACATGGCAATTATCAAATGGTTGGAGTGTCGACAGAGGAGAAGAAGACTCCAAACAAGAGTAAATTGCACCTTGGCACCTTAATTAGAATAAGTAGGATTTGCGTCAGCGTGGAAAATGCCTTCAAATCTTGTTCCTAATTAATGAGATTTACTAATGAAGTCTAACTTTTAGTGGAGAATCGTTTTCAGCCCTTGATAATTACATTTGGTTCCTACAAGCCCTATATATATATATATATAAACGAACATGATGCGATGTGACCTTCAGTATTTTGAATTAAGGGCTAGTTTCATACACATCATCCGTACATACAAAATATCAAAATTATCATCTTTAGACGATGAATATCATATATATCATCATTATTAATATTGTTTTTTTTAAAAAATATCACTAAAATGATGAAAATACCCCGGGGCTTGTGCGGCTGATTTGTGATTGATATGAATGTTGGGGGAATTTTCATCGTTTAGTGATATTTTTAAAACTTTTGGTTGATGATGATAGCATATATGATATTTGACATTTAAAGATAGTAGTTTTGATATTTTGTATGTACAAATAGTATATATCAAATTAACGTACCCTTTGATTAATGGGTTAGCATTTGCTCTTTCTTTGAAAGTCTGATCTTTCAATTCCTTTGATTTTTTCCCAAGATTTGAGGGCTCTCTCAGCCTCTCTCCCTTCATCTTCCACTCACTCTTCTTCTCCTTTTATCTCCACCTGCAACTGCGCAGGACCTGCAGGAGAGTTACGCCGCCTCATTAATTAACTACGAAGTTTCTGATCCGTTATGTGCTCGAATGAAGATATCAATGACAAAACTGGAGGCTAAAAATGTACTGACGATATCTGGTAGCACACATGCATATGGCTAGCTCTACAGTAATAAGAAGCTGTCATAATATATAACAACAAAACCTATAGATGATCGGTCGACATAATAACGGCTAGCACACTACTCAAGCATGTCAAAATCAAGATTAAGCTTAAGCTCTACACGGAGAAATTAAACTAGTAGAGAGAAATTAAGGAAAAAAGATCATGTGACCAGGGCTGTTGTTAATTACAATCATCTACAATCATCTCGCTATGAACATACATTTTAACTTCCTATCATTCTTTTGGCTCCTCCGTCCCCACACCTCCTCCCCCTTACATATATAAACTAGAAGTGGACATGCAAATTGCTTGTAATTTATTGGGCCATCTAATTCAAAAACCTAAAAGTGAGAGTGTAATAGGGTATTCAAATGGCCATAAATAGTGTGAAATTATTTCATGTCGTGTCCCCTTATGTACAGGACATGAAGACAATCACAAATAATTAAGGAATGTATAATCCATGAACATAATTAACTATGGGTTCTGATCATGTTAAAAGATTTGGTTGTCTACTTGAAAAGGCTATAATTGAAATAGGTAATCCATGAACATTTGGGTTCTTATGTTGATCCATTTGGTTCTGATATGGAATCTGAAATCCATGAACATAACTTATTAATTTTGCAATTTCTTCCATTTCTATCCTAAACATAAATGAAGATCTTCAAAAAAATTTCTGCCTAACTTATAGGTAAAATTCTCAAATTCTAATGTGGGAAGAGTTCCAAACATAAATTTCGTCACACCCAGCCTTTGCTAATAGCAATTTATGTAGGAGCGGAGATGAATTTCGAGATCAGAATTGGAATGTAGCAATACGGCAACAACCCCTTAGGATAGAACGCTGGAGAAAGGATCATCATCCATTCACAAAAAAACGTAGGGAAGTAATGACATATTCCATCCAAGAGAGAGAGAGAGAGAGATGATTTTTTTTTAAACGAGAATGAGATAATCGGATTCGAAGTTGAGAATTACATTGAGATGATCGAGCCTTTACACCAAGTTTTACATATACATAAATCTGCGAAGAAAACGTAAGAGTTTATATAGCTCTGAAATCTAGACACCTAAACAGCTATGGTTCTCGATCCTCTCCCAGCATTCCTTCGCTTTCGAAGACTTGTTCACACGAGATGGTGGGTGTGAGCACTACAACAGAACAAAACAATTCCTACAATTCGCCTCCGTACGTAGGTGTGGTTTGGAAAAAATCGTAAGAAAATTTTTTCCTATGACCCTCCCTATATGAATATTGTGTGTCTATGGAAAACGTCGCGTCAATAAAGATCTATTGACACCAAAAATAGCCATCAGTATCGATGGACCTATTCCTACGCTAATAGCAACTGCGGGAAAATGTTACTGGCACTTCTTTGGTGTAGGTAATTTGCCACTAATCCGTAGAACACAGTAGCTATTTAAGCATATACCATCTGAAACAAAACTTAGGTATTTTCCATAAAATCGTAGGTACAAAATTAAGTTACGATTTTCGCTTGTTCCATTTGTTTAACAAAAAAGGGCCACGATTTTCGTTTATTCCATTTGTTTAACAAAAAAGGGTCTTCATAATTCGTCCAAAGTCCAAAGCCCTTTCGATCTTCTCCTGATTCAAATATCACGGCTGTGAGAAATCACGAGCAGCACTCCCCTTCTCTCCCCTCCCGTGGCTGTAGCGCTCCCCTCCAGTGGCTGTGGCTGCAAGTGGTGTTAGTTGTTGGAGGAGTGTGGAGTCTTATCCGAATATTAGTAGGCAGGGGGGTTGCAGGAGGGCAGCGCCCCCTTGCCCGTAAGGTCGGGGGTTCGGGGGCGGAGCCCCCCGAGGTTAAAATTTTGGGGGGTATTATTGTAATTTCACCCAGGAGGGTTACCCTAGGCTCCTTATATATAAAAGTAGCATCCCTTGTAATCGTGACAGTGTGTGCGAAATAAGAGATCTCAGTGCGGCCGTGGATGTAGGAAGGCACATCGTCTCCGAACCACGTAAATTCCAGTGTTCTTGTGGTTTGATTTTCTCTTCCCCCTTCTTTCTTCCTCCTCTATTATTTGTCCATCTCTACAGGTACTCCGGTTCCTAACACTAGTTTCCCTCTCCTCTTCGACATATGGTATCATATTAATGTTCCTACACGAAGAAATTAATAATAACCACAATTAAACTAATTTCTGATGTGTATTAATCAGATCTTTGCTACTTTGAAATCGTAGAAATTGTCTCGGGGAGGTACGGTCGAAGGGGCCAAGATTAGATACCTTTGTTAATTAGATCATATAAGGTTAAGGCCCAAATTAATTATATTTTAGTTTTAATATACAAAAAACCAGACCATGCTCTAAAGGCCTGTAGAAAAAGCCCTCAACTTAGGTTCTAGGTTTACCTTCAAGAGTAATATATATATATATATATATATATATATATATATATATATATATATATACCACTACTGGCCGGCAGCTGTGTGACCAATTTTTTACATGTTTGTTTAAAATACTTATCTTATGTTGGGTTTTAATGGATTATAATAAATATAATCATAGCAGAATGCAGAAGTAACACGTGTCGGACGGACCTTTATGTAGAATTTGCGGAGAGATCTCACACACACAAAAGGCAACATAGTAGGCTACTAGAGTCACTCCGAAATGTTTCCACGCTATGAGTCCCGACGCAATGCAGCCGAGATGTCCTCGGAGGAGCCCAATAGAGAGCACGTCGAACAACAAGGGAGCATAGCCCTTGAGAAGAGGGGGGGGGGGCTAAGGGACAGAGAGAGTAGGAGTGTCAATGGATCCTCCGGATCCGAAGATCCGATCCGATCCGGATCCGAAGATCCGATCCGGAAACACTTATAGTATTCGAGGCGGAGTTTTTTTGATCCGAAATCCCCTGATTTCGGATCAGTCGTCGGGGCGCCATAAAGCCCATCTCATTCGGGAATCGGGGCGAGCAACCCCACTCCAACGCTTCGTGTCGCGGCCGCCTCTAGGGTTGCCGTGTGCTCCCGTCTTCCGCATCACTGTTGCGAGTCTTGCGACCGGCCACCAGTGGCATCTCAGAATGGCGATCGGCCACCTTGCTCATCACCTGTGGCGGCGACGGCACCTCGCTCTTCTTCGGCTGCTCATGACGGCGACGACATCTCCTTCGGCTGCTCACGACGGCGATGACCTCGCTTTCCTCCTAATCTCCTTCTTAATCTCTACAAATAGCAAGGCGACACCTGCTACAAGTAAAGCTGTGGTCTTTGGCGTTTTTTCCTGCTGTTGCCTCTAGGATTTGTTGATCTCAGAGACGAGGACGCGATCGGTGCCTCTAGGGTATGTTGATCTCCCCCACACTCCTCTTCCTCCAACCCCCTTCCATCAAAGAGGGATCGATGGCCGGCGCCTTCCCTAAACCCCTTCCAGCGTTCTTCCCCTTTTGTCTTTGTTGTTCTTTTTCTTCTTTCCTCTCGTCGTCGCGCCTGACCGGTAGTTATTCTTTGTGGCGCTTCGCAGGCGTCGGAGAAGAAGCTCTCAAATCTGATGCGGGAGATCAAGGTGCAGAAGCTCGTCCAGAACATTTGCGTCGGGAAAAGTGGAGATCGGCTCACCAGGGCAGCGAAGGTATTTAGACGAGACCCAAGTGCCTTTTTTTATTTTCTTCCCTTGTTGACGTTGAGTGCATGTCCGAGGCTCGTTTGTTCATATTATTGTTCCTGTCGTGGAAGCATGCGTGGGCGTTCTGATCCCAATAAATAAAAGAATTAAAATATGGTCCCAGTCTTTTGTTTTTTTTTTTCACTTCCCCAAATGTTAGATGATGGTGTTAACTTTCAATCAAGCTGCTCCATGGAAGAAACAAACTTTATTAATTAAGGTGGTGTTTTGGATATATAAGATAAACTAAAGTTTTTATATTTTCGGTGTCATTTTGAGATCCAAGTGCCCTGCAAATATTTAGCTGTTTAAATGCAGCCCATCTTTAATTGTTAGCTGTCAATTATTATTTAAGTCTTTGTTTATTGCTAGATTTAAAAATAAAAATGACCCCCAGTCATTTTTGGCTGGCCTACATCCCCTGTTGTATAAGATAATTTATTTCTTGGGTTAACGAGAGAAGTATTCGTGAGTTTCATGTATAAATAATATGGCTAGCCTACACATCCATATTATGCTTTGACATTAGATCATGTCCTATATGATTGAGGAATCCACTGTTATTTCCATCGTGAACTTGTTTCCAGTTTTCAAATACATCAATTGTGAATGTAGAATGATTATAGTTTGTATTATCAAAACTTAAATCCATGCATTTATATTTATTATTCTCAGAGTTTTTTTATTGATGATCATCATTAAGAGTTCTAGTTTTACTGGACAGTTAGAGAATTAGAAAGGGAACAATACGTAAGTTTAAACATCCATTACTTCATCTAAGTCCAACTTCCTAAGTAATTTAAGGCCCTAACTTCATTGTCTTGAAGTCCCAACAATTTCTCATGCTCTCTGAAAAATTGAAGCACACATTCCTTTTGTCTGCGGGAAGGAGAAGAAGATTGGGAAAGAGAAAGAGCTAAAAGAGAGTGCAAGGAGAAGAAGATTGAGATATTACTGCTTCTATTTGCATTGTTATTGGGTCTATGATATATGATATATCTACAAGTGTAGTGATAGCTTTATCTGGCAGATTTGAAGGAATATATTGTGATCACTATTTATGCTTTTGTTATTTGCATGTACTATTTGGATCCAAATAGTACATGTGAAAATAGATTTGTGATTCATGCAGTGTCATGTGCAAATCTGAAATTTTTTACATGAGCCATCTTCTTTGTACATGAGTCACTTGTGGTTCTTTACATAAGCCATCTTCACAGTTTTGAAGCATGAGAATGCCATTTATGAATCATTTAACCAAACTTAAGGTGTATTCCATCAGAAGGCTGAATGCCCAGTCAGTTTCCATCAAATCACCACTGGTATATCAAAAGGTGTGCAACAGCACACTTTGCGTGAGGAGAGTCCTTGGACTCGAACCTCCGCCTAGTACCAGGTTATGTGAATGACAGTCTAAATATTATGATTGTTTGTTGTACATCTAAATGAGCCTTGACTCTAAATAGCTTTATCTTTATTTCTGCTAAGTGTTTGATTTAAGTTCTGGTTGAACCTATTTGTTATTAATTATTTCTGATTTTTTTTTGCTATTGTGAAGGGTGTAGATTATAGTGTCATTTTGATTTGAAATCATGGCAAGTGGTTCAGATAATATAAAAGTTGATGTAGATAATACAGAAGCAAGTGTTACCCAACTGTCTGGTGAACCTCCCCATACAAGGAGAAAGTTGAGGTCAAAAGTTTGGTTTGACTTTGACAGGGTTTTAAATGAAGATGGAACTGTTGTGGCCATTTGTCGATATTGTCAAAAGCAATTAGTTGGCAAAAGTTCAAGTGGAACAAAACATCTAAGTAACCACATTATGCATTGTTTTGATGCCCAAAGTTTGAAACGAAGCAAAGGGGATGTAGTAGGTACTAGAACTGAAACTGTTAAGTCCTCCTTTGTGTTTGATAATGAGAGAAGTAGAGAGGATATTGCAAAGATGTTTATTGTCCATCAGTATCCGTTTGCAATGATTGAGCATGCATTATTTAGAAAATTTTTAAAGAATATACAGCCTGAATTGCAGTTGTTGTCTCGTAACACAATTAAGTCAGATTGTATGAACCTTTATGCCAAAGAGAAAGAGAGGGTTTATTTCTCACTTGAGAGTCTCAATTGTCGAGTAAGCTTAACTTCGGACATGTGGACTTCCATTGACAACGATGGCTACTTGTGCCTAACGTGCCATTATGTAGATGATGATTGGAATTTAAGAAAGAAAATTCTCAACTTTGAGTATGTTGAGGCTCCTCATGGTCATAGACAGATAGCTAAAGTACTGCTTGACAAGTTGTTAGAGTGGAATATTCATAAGAAATTATTCTCAATTGTGTTAGATAACGCAAGTGCTAACAACAAAGCAGTAAAGATGTTACTAAATGATCTAACTTTTTCACAATTTTTACCTCTCGATGGATCATGGTTTCATCTAAGATGTAGTGCACACATCTTAAATTTGATTGTCCAAGATGGTTTGAAAGAGCTTGATGAGATCATTTTCAAAGTACGCGAATGTGTAAAATATGTGAAATCCTCTCAGCAAAGGAAGGAGAACTTCATGAAAGCTGCAAGAAGTGAAAGAGGTCCTCAAAAGTCTCTCATTTTAGATGTGTCTACGAGATGGAATTCTATGTATCTAATGTTAGAGAGGGCTATTGAATTTGAAAATGTCTTCTCATGTTTGCAGTTATATGATCCAGGCTATCTTTATGCACCATCCGCCAGTGAATGGAAAAATGTTAAGTTGGTTCTTGAATGTTTAAGTGTCTTTTATGAAGTGACTGAGAGACTCTCAGGGACTAAATTTCTAACTTCCAATATTTTCTTTGGAGATATCTGTATAATTCACATTTCTTTGAAATAGTGGTGTGTTCACGATGATTCATTCATTTCTTTGATGGCTTCACGAATGCTATTTAAATTTGAGAAGTATTGGAAAAAGACAAATACTCTTCTTGCAATTGCAATGGTTTTGGATCCACGTTTTAAGATGATCATGGTAAAATATTTTTTTAAAAGATTTATGGTGATGAAGTTGATGGGTAGATAGCAGAGGTGAAAATGGGGCTAAAAAATCTTTATGATACATATGCTACTAGAAGACAAAGCCAGTCACATGAGAGTGAAACTGTTACTATGAGTGCATCTTCTATGACGAGTGTGTCAAAGAGGAAAATGGTCTCATCTTCAAGAAGTGCATTGACATCAATGTACATGGAGTTTGATCAGTACCTTCATCAGTCTTCATTAATTTCATCAGAAAAATCTGATTTGGATGCTTACCTAGAAGAACTAGCAAAACCAGATGACAATTTAGATATTTTGAAGTGGTGGAAAAGTAACTCTTTAAAGTATCCAGTGCTTTCATTGATGGCTCGTGATGTGTTGGCTATGCCGATGTCTACTGTAGCATCAGAATCAGCTTTCAGTACTGGGAGTAGGGTGTTGAACAAATATAGAAGCTCATTAGATCATACTACTGTGCAAGCTCTGATATGTACTGAAAATTGGCTTCGAGAAGATGTTTCTTCAGTTGACACTTCAGAAGAAGATTCACTTTGCTCTATATTTGCAAGCAGCAAGCTTGATGATCAGAGTGAAAATGACATTTTAGAAGTTCCTTTCGATGGAGTATTTGCATCTTCTTCAATTTCTGATTAGGTATGATGTCTACACTCAACGTTTTGTTCCTGCACTTCTTTAGAGTTATTTTATTCTTCTATTATACTTGTGTGGATCTCAGATAACTGAACATGGCTTAGGCTTGAGAAAAATTGTCTAAACAATGAAGATGAATGTCTCAGAATTTATTTGTTGAATCACTCCTATGACTACTTTGTATTATTACTTTTATCCCTCTCTTTTTACCATTGTCGATCCTCTTATGCAAACTAAACCATTCCTTGTTTCCGGAATATTATACATAGACGGTTGTTGTTCTTGAAGTGCTTAAGATCAGATTCTTGAACTGGATCCATCCTAGCTATGAGTTTGTTCTAATTCTAATATTGACTGGAAACTGACCAATTCTGCTGAAGTATCTGATCGTTCCAATTTTTTTTGGCCCTAGGAAAAGTTGCCTTTTCCTTTTCTAATATTTGCTGCTTCTGTTGAATGGTAATTCTTCTGTAGGATCCAGATCATCTGCACTCTGTCAAGGACAGAACAGCAAGCTGACACATGCATGAATTTATATGCCCCTCTACCGTTTAAGATGCCATGAGAGTTGTAGCATCCCTTCAGGCCACATTTGCTAAGATGCTTGGATTGCTTATTTGTGAGAATCTTTCATTATGCACCTTCTCAACCTCTTTGTTGAGGGAAAGCTGGTCTTTATCATTTTCTCCTGATAAAGATCTTACTTCCACTTCTGCTTTAGTCTGGTATCATGTTTTGCACCTCGAGTCTCGATTTATTGGATTCTCTTATTATCATTATGCATTCTACTTACATCTTGTTCTTGCTATGTTTTTGAAATGTTAAATACGCATAAAGCAATAGTTTTTTTTAAAATTCAAGGTTTATTTTGATAGTACACATTATGTTCCTGAACAACTTCAATGATAATGGATTATGGTTTGGAATTTAAAGAATGAGGAAGAAGTTTTCAGACTGTAGAAGGAATTATAGCATTGCTCAACCAAATTGTGTTGTAAACATACTGAGTATTTTTTTCTTTAACTGTACTTAATATACAGCTTTTGTATAAACACGATTAGTTTTAGCATGTTTTTATTTATCTCTACAATGTTCAATCTGCTTAATTTGAGTCTTTGTTACCTCTCTGCATTTCTGGTAGTGATATTGGAAAACAGTGGAAATGGATGAGACATTCCTTCAGTTTAGAAATAGCAGAGAAGATTGCTTCTGCAGGAGGGCTTTCCATTGAATATGTTGTTGTTGTTGAATATGTTGCCCGGCCACTTCCATTGACCCCGGCTTATGTATAACAGCTAACTGATGTGAACAATATTGTTGTTGGCCCTATCAACAGTGGAATCGCAGCCACCACTGAAGCTGTGGACCAAAATGCACCCTTTGCCAGTGCTGATACCAACACCACTGAAGTAGACTCCTCGATGAATACCGTAGCTCACTAAGGCCAGAGACTGTGGAGGCTCTCTTCTGCACCAAGGACTGGCTTCAGTAAGTGCCAATGTCATTTGTATTCTATGGTTCAAAATCTTGTTTGTCTTAGGAAAATAATTTATTAGCACCATTCCTTGAACCCCAAATTTAACAGCACTAAACATGCACCACAACCCCCTCTTTTATGAAGTTTTAACTCATTGTTTATTGTCAAGTGATGAAATGGTATGTTTTTATTTGCTGGAGTCAAATTTGGAGTCAAGAAATGGTGTTAATAAACCCGTTTCCTTTATTTTATCCCGTTCAAAACCCTGCTGTCTTTGATGTGCATATTTGTTAAACACCCGTATTGAGGTGGTAATAATACTTAGAGCTAGCTATGTGCTGAGTGGGCCATGTTCAACTTTTCCAGGTACACTGATAAGAGCGACGTCTTCAGTTTCGGGGTGATGTTGGGAGTCTTACTCATAGGAAGAGACCCATGTGATCCGCTCTTCGGTGGGGAGGCTGGTGGGGGCAACCTTGGAAGATGGGTGAGGCATTTGCAACAGACTGGAGATCCATTTGTAACAGCCTTGGATGAGGCAGTTGTTGATGCACACCATTTATTATCATGTTATTTGATTCATTCATAATGTGTACTTAATATGTGGATCCGAAAATAGATCCAAAAAGTTCTGAAAATAGATCCCAAATAGTTATGAAAAATGTAAAAAATATGTACAACAGGGATTTCGGGTAGATCCGAATCTGAAAATGCAGGTTCGGATTTGGATTAGATCCAAATCCGAAATGTCTTCCTATTTCGGATTCGGGTTGAATTCGGATATTATCTTATCGGATCCAGATCCGGATCAGGCAGGATCCGACCCAGATCCGATCCGTTGACAGGGCTACGAGAGAGTGTCACATTTTGACGTGAAAAATCAGAATGCACTTGATAGTTATTGTTACTGGGCCGTGTGCCCATTGGGCCCCGCCACGGGGGCACCGCCGTGGGGGTGGGAGTCGGGCGCGGGGCGCGTGCCCGCGCACGCCCGCGCACGCCTGCGCGCGCCCACCCGCGAGCGCGCACGCGCTCCGCCTGGCGGCTCGCGGGGGCGCCACCGCACCTCCCGCCTCCTCTTCTTCTTATCCTCTGCGTCCGCCTCCTCTTCCGCCTTATCTTCCTCCCGTTGATGCCTCTCTCTCCCCCGATCTCATCTCCTTCCCTCTCCTCTCGTCCCCCTCTATATATACCCCCCTAAGGGGGTTGGTTAAAGGTAGAGAAGATAATAGAGGGAAAAATATGGAGAGAAAATATATTGTCTATAGAGAGAGAGGTGGCACTATGTGTGCGTGGCACGGGAGACGAAGTGTCGGTGGTCGACGTCACGATGCCCGCGTCGGTCCGTGGAGTACGATGACGTCGGGAGATGTACCATGGTGGGAGATCGTCTCCATAGGCCAAGGTATGTTTATGAGGTGACGGATAAGTGTATAAGAGAGAGGATGTGTGCACGAGCGCATAGCGCCCGTGATGGCTGTGGCAGTCTCGTTTCTCGATTCTCTCTGTCCCTTCTCTCTCCTCGTCTTATCATCTATATGTTAGATGGAATAGTGACGAGGGTAGTGCGTCGGTGTGCCGACCGCACGATATTAGTCACGGGTTAGTCCTGTGACGAGTATGGTCTGCATCTCTGGGGGAATCATCACCATAGTCCCTGGATTTGGAGTGTGGACCCTTGGAGTCGACTCTAGTAGCCGGCTCTGTGACTCTGCGACGATTCACGGGTAGGGGTCGACTCTGGTAGCCGATCTTGTACCCGGATACTGCAGGTACACACGTGCTTTTATTTCTGCTTCCGCTGTTTCGTGTGTACGTCTCGTTTCCGCTGCGAGGTACGTCCTCCAACTCTGAACTCGTTTGGTCATATATATCTGTTGTATATATCCCCGATTTTTTTTTCCCAACAGTGGTATCAGAGCTCAGAGTTTTATCGCGGTTTAATTTACGATGGATTTGTCAGTGGGTATGGTATCCTCTCTTCCTTGGGCTAACACGAGCATGTGTGGATTGTGACGTTTATCCCTCGGACTGATAGATAAAGGGGATCTGGCATAAAAATGGCTATTTGTTGCTCTTTCCGGTGGTAGTGACCACGGCAACGGCAAATAGTGCTGTTGAGACGACTCGGCTGACATCTTATAAATTATATCTCGGATAGGTTCCGTCCAGTATACTGTTTTGTACGGCTATACGATATTTGTGGACTCATAGGGTGAGTCTGTTGGTGCTTTCGCATGTTGGACATTGCGAGACTCTGGCAGTTAAATCACCACGATGGAATATGTAGTTCCACTATGCACCACTACCATACCTTGTTCTGAAAATCTCCAAGGGAATCAGAGTGGTGGTTTACTGCTATTTCTGACTTTTCTTGCGTTTGTGCAATTTAGACCAGGCTCAAAGTGTATTTTTAATATGTTTGAATTTACACTCTTGTAAGCATGGAGTCGGATTTAGATTTCAGTCATGAATATGTTTCATGATAATATGTCATATTTATATATTTATTTATGTGCAAATTCGTTTTGTATATTATAAATATAAATTTGTTTTACATATTACATATGCAAATTTGTTTTGCATATATATGATATTATTTTTAAATTATGCAAATTTGTTTTGCATATATGTGCAAATTTGTTTTACATTTATATTTACAATAATGCATAGATGAGCATGTTTATTTAGCGCCACGTGGTTGAGTGCTACTGCGATGTGATCACATTTATTTGTAGCTTATTGATATGAGAATATGCGTTTCTCTCTCAATAGAAAATTTGCTCGAAGTAGTTCTAATTTCATTCAATAATCTTATGTGTGTGGGAGATGATTATAGGTTGCCTAGCGTCTACTTTCGATGTCACCGCATAAGAAAGTTGAATGTGATTGGTTCGGATTTTTGGTAGCAAATTTAGACGATGTGTAACAATGATATCCACTGCTCTCAATATAGAATGTAGTGATTTAATGTGATGACCACTGACAATGTGTTTGTTAATCTCACTTTGGGTGATAACTTAATTGGTTACAGTATTTGACACCGTAGAGATCCGACAAAATAAGCATGAGTTGCTTATGCGATATTGGATCGTTATTGACAAGGATCATCTTCTTTTTCTTCCTTTTCATTATTCGACTTGTGTGTCGAACATTGAGGACCTGGATTCTGCCATGTGCTAGGATCAATGCCTATGTGTGAATTGGGCTTGACTGATCTAGCATGTTGGAAGCCTTTCGGCAAAGGCTAGAAGTCATGGAATCATTATTGCCAAGTTTCTTCCTTCTCTGATAGAGGAATGATGGTCTACTTGTCGAAGGAATTTTTTTTCTTGCAATAATGCTAAGAGTCTTAATTCTCATTCGTTGGGACCATAGTCTGATATCCTACCATTTTCAGCAGGGGGGAGAGAATGTGTTTCTCACCACGTGCCTGATCACCACGTATCTGTCGAAAATTGTATGAATGATCAGCCTAGTGGGAGTACACCTACTGAGGAGTGCACACTCAGTGGGGAGTGCACACTCAGTGGGAGTGTGTTGGTGAAACCACTAGAAAAATTAAGACTCGAATGTAATGGCAAGCGTGGGTATGTCTCTCGTCAATTTTAAAAATTTTGATGGCCATATGCTCATTTGTGAGCCTCATAAATGATGAAAAGTCCAGGTTTGTCCAGGAATTTTTACATCATTGTCTGATTCCATGACACAACATATTTTTTGGGAGTTTGTAGATCTCTTACAGGTGCGCGAAAAGATTGAAAACTAGTGGGTTCTCAAATACGAGCGCAAGGCAGATGGGTCGATTATACGAAGCACGACTTATGGCGAAAGATTACATCCAAGAGTGGATATAGTCTATGATGAGGTACTATCTCCGATGGCGAGATTTTGGTCCATTCATCGTTCGCCAGTAATTAGCTATCTTTAGTTTTTGATTGCATTTTTCTATGGAAAACTCGACGAGAAAATTATATGGCTCAGGCAGATGGCTTTGAGGCCAAAAAGGTAAGGGCACAAAGCTTACTGCCCCAAACATAGAGCTTGAAATGATCGTCTAGACAGTGGGATAAGGTGATTATCTCGTTTTGTTTCGAGAAGATCTTCAATGGCCACTGTATGCACGTCAAATGAGTGGGAGGAAAGTGTTTCTCCATTTAATCATTGTAAGTCAATGATAGCTAATTATAATCATCTGGAGTATGATTCCCTATATGGGTGAGACAAGCTATGTGCTTGGAGTGAAAATTATGTAGTATCACTTGTAAAGGATCCTGTGTTGTCTCAGGAGTCCTATAGTGATAGAGGGATTGGATCGGCACAATTTATCACCCATTCATACTCCCTTTGCTAAACCGTGATTGGTATTGAAAATGAAAAAGAAGAAGTGTCAAGGGTGCCTTATATGCTATGAAGCTAGATAAACATGGTGTTATGTGCCCGCAGTGTATTAGTTATACTGTGAGCCTAGCTAGTTGTCACCTGGGCAATATAGGTCCCACGCATCTTTTAGACTTGCGAGGGACACTAAGCCATGTCTTATGAAATAGATGTGCCAAAACTGATTGGTTGTAACAATGTGACGTCAATTTATGGCCGAGATAAGCGAAAATCCATCTCGGGATTGATGTTCCTACTGATTGGTAGCGCTATCTCGTGGTAGAAAATGGATGCGCATTGTTTTTGTCCTCAGTAAAGGCACAATGAGTGGTTTGTTCCGCTACGTTTTCTCGTCGTTGTGAAACGTCCTATAATATTTGGCGAATACACCTTGAGATAATGGTGTATAACTGTATATAGGTTACAGTGGGCATTGGCCTTCGCCAAGGATGTAAGATAGCATAATTTCATTACATCTAGTATGAGAGTTAGTAAAGCTTCGACTGAGTCGAAGTAGTTGATCTGACAGATTTGTTATAGTTAAAGATCATGATGAGACATCATTAAGAAAATAGTTAGATCATTCTCCAAAGGGGTCTCCTTGGATTGAATGGTTGATTTACATATCGTCAGAGTGTCACCAGGCTAGAATCTACCCTCTCACACGGGTGATTCACCTTGGCGCTACAGATAGCGTGCAAGATGAGACATTTGATATTACGTCACCCTGGAGGTCTAGGTGCGAGTGTAATATCCCCCAAACAACATTAATATGCCGCCTTGGCTGAGGCTAAGATGAGATCTATCACAGATCGGCCATGAGGATTTGGCTGCAATCCCATGGAGCCTGATAATCCGGATACGTGAGTCACAAGAAGGCGCCGAGTGGGAGCGACGGGTTTTCGAGACTCGGGTTAGCTGCGTAAGTCGCAACTAGACTGGTATCCGTGCGGTGTTTAATTAATCATACTAATGACACGCCCATGAAAATGGAAGAGCACCGCAGCATGCGTATCATACCGCATGTGTAATATGACCGCATATGAGAATGATGAATGGATCCCTCTTCATCATTGTGTGAGCTCATGAATCACATTAGTGTGATTCCTTATGTATCCCCAGTGACCTGCAGCACTGTGTCATGAAAAAGATGCTTGATGTCGCTACTTTAGCATGTTACTTAGGGCGACGATTGATACCGTCCAGCGGGACATGTCTAGGAAAGCGGTCAAGATGAATTGGATTGACATTAGTAGCATAGGGAAGACATTTTATATCTCACCATGCTTAGTAGCCCATATCCGAGGAGGTTTTATTGTCTGTGTGATGATAAAGTCATGGGCACTTAGCATTCGGGGGTTTGACACTGTCTATTTTTGAGAGATCCAGAGTGTCAAATCAGGTGAATATTAAATGTCTGAGATACATACCGAGATGTTCTGAGTACTCCGTTAGTTAGGTGATGGCTTAACGGAATGCTCCCAAGTTGTTTGGATAAATCTCGCGGAGGTCACACGCTCCATTTCCTGTATGACCGAGAATTGCAAACCATTTAAGATTGTACCTTGTGAGATGAAGGATATGCACGGCAGGCCCTAATGGGCAAGTGGGAGATGTTACTGGGCCGTGTGCCCATTGGGCCCCGCCACGGGGGCACCGCCGTGGGCGCGGGAGTCGGGCGCGGGGCGCGTGCCCGCGCACGCCCGCGCACGCCTGTGCGCGCCCGCCCGCGAGCGCGCACGCGCTCCGCGTGGCGGCTCGCGGGGGCGCCACCGCACCTCCCGCCTCCTCTTCTTCTTATCCTCCGCGTCCGCCTCCTCTTCCGCCTTATCTTCCTCCCGTTGATGCCTCTCTCTCCCCCGATCTCATCTCCTTCCCTCTCCTCTCGTCCCCCTCTATATATACCCCCCTAAGGGGGTTGGTTAAAGGTAGAGAAGATAATAGAGGGAAAAATATGGAGAGGAAATATATTATCTATAGAGAGAGAGGTGGCACTATGTGTGCGTGGCACGGGAGACGAAGTGTCGGTGGTCGACGTCACGATGCCCGCGTCGGTCCGTGGAGTACGATGACGTCGGGAGATGTACCATGGTGGGAGATCGTCTCCATAGGCCAAGGTATGTTTATGAGGTGACGGATAAGTGTATAAGAGAGAGGATGTGTGCACGAGCGCATAGCGCCCGTGATAGCTGTGGCAGTCTCGTTTCTCGATTCTCTCTGTCCCTTCTCTCTCCTCATCTTATCATCTATATGTTAGATGGAATAGTGACGAGGGTAGTGCGTCGGTGTGCCGACCGCACGATATTAGTCGCGGGTTAGTCCTGTGACGAGTATGGTCTGCATCTCTGGGGGAATCATCACCATAGTCCCTGGATTTGGAGTGTGGACCCTTGGAGTCGACTCTAGTAGCCGGCTCTGTGACTCCGCGATGATTCACGGGTAGGGGTCGACTCTGGTAGCCGATCTTGTACCCGGATACTGCAGGTACACACGTGCTTTTATTTCTGCTTCCGCTGTTTTGTGTGTACGTCTCGTTTCCGCTGCGAAGTACGTCCTCCAACTCTGAACTCGTTTGGTCATATATATCTGTTGTATATATCCCCGATTTTTTTTCCCAACAGTTATATTTATATTCATGTCAATCAGAGCACGTACGTAACGAACCATCCACAAATGAGACAATATTTTGAGGCCACAAAATTGAGCTTCATTTATAATTAAAATAATTAAAAGTTAACATTCTCGATTAAACAAAACTCTAACACTTCTCAAAATAACAACTCTTAACAATTCTCTTTCTATTACAACCTTTCAATAACTCTTAAAATATCTCTCTTATTATAATTTCTCACACATCTAAATAAAGAAAAAGGAACTAGTCAAGGACACGACTTCTACGATTGGCTTGCATGCTCCAGTCACTCACTCCCATCCCCATCAGTGTGTTGATTATTAGATATGTCAATAGGATGTAGAGAGGGGAGGGGTGAATAGATCCTTTCAGAAATAATGTCCAATTTAAAATCCAATCCGGTCACTCAATGAGCTGCGGATTACTGGAACACTAATGTGCCCAACAAGATATACTGCACTGGAAGTAGGAGTCTTTCACACGGAAAGATCACAGCACACCGGTTAGAAGATAGCTCAAGCCTAAGCTATGTGTGTGATCACAGTGTCGAACACATTCGAGCTCAAAGATTGTCCCTACTTGGAACAACCACCAAACACTTATGTTCGAGCAAGAACTGCTCAAGTTAAAATGAGTGTGTGCAGTATGCAGACATAACAGAATGTGTGTGAATCTGAAACACGAGTCCCTGTGAATGGAAATGGAAGAGAAGGATCAATCACATAATAACAAACCACTATACAAAGGATTTTTAAGGTCATGATGGTCACGGAAAAATAAAACTTCAAGCTTGTGAATAGTGATTTAAATGGGTATTTTTTTTTCACATCACGTCATATGATGATGTGACCGGCACACCAAATTAACTTGACGTGAGAGTTACTCAACAAAATTTTTAAAAAATTAATATTACACGTGTAATATCTCGGTGTGTAATTAACTCGAGTGTTGCACAAACATTACTCAATGTCATGTGAGTGTTTCTTAAAAGAAAACTATCTTACGAATATTTTTAGTTTGGAGGAATTTATCAAAGGATGTAATTCTATCCTAAATATTAGGAAAAGACTTATCAAGCAGGTGCAAGGCTATGTTTGGAATAGAGATGCACGGGAATTTCAATCATTAAAATTTTCAACAAACTTTAATCATTGCCAAATAATAAAGTAAGGTCTTTGACTTTCACGAGGAGGTGATTTTTCAGAGAAGAGAGAACCCAGACACAAAATTATAGGGCTTACCAAACCTCTCAAAGTTCTCTTGGACTTAATTCTCAATATTTTGAAATGATTACAAATATTCTAACACCCTGCCAGGAATATGGAAGTGTGATTTTCTGAAATGGAGTCGGGCCATCTCTTTTTCAAACACAGTTAAGTGGGATTCTTATTCCTATTTTTTATTTTAAGAAATAAAAAAAGACAAAAAGAGCAGCATAACATTGAATCTATTTTATGTATGAATTATTTTATCTATTTTATTTTTTATTCTAGATATAATAATAAATTAATTACCAAATTAGAAAAGACTTAGACCTGGAATATCCTACCTAATTAGAGAGATCTTGACATGTTAGTTTACTCTTCTTATTAGTATGTAATCATTTAAATAATCATGCTATCACTTACTATTTAAAACCCTACACCTAATTAGACATGGTTTGACGTGCCACTTCGTATTGGTGAGCGACGTGTAAGCCTACCCTAACTCTAAAACATATTCATTTAAAAAGAAAAATAGATGTTAAGAAGTGTACAATTGTCATACATTTATGTCTAGCTATGGTGCCACACTTGGTGTCACCACTTTTTTCATATCGTTTTGAAAAATGAGAAAAATAAACTTAAGTTTAAGATGCTCACAAGTTTGGAAGCACTGAACTCGAGTTATTTAATTACCTCACTCATGAGATAAAAGTGACAAAAGTGATGACACAAACTGTAGCCCCATAATATTTCTCATTCACATATATTTGGAAGGAAAAAAATACATTAACTTATACACTTTCTGTCACCACTTTTGCCGTATCATTTGAAACAATGAGAGAAACAAGCTTAAGTCTGATGCCTGCAAGTTTGGAAGCAATGAACTAGAGTTATTTACCTCACTTGTGAGATAAAAGTGTGGAAAAAGTGATGACAAACCGTGGCCCCATAATATTTCTCATTCACATATATTTAGAAGGAAAAAATATATTAACTTATTTTGTAGGATTGAAATGCATGTATTGGTTTGCACTAGCTATCTATTACACCGAGGCCCAGTTTGATAACCGGGTAGGGCCCTCCGAGTTATCATGTTTATTCGTCGGTGTATTTTATTACCGAGTTTGGCAAGTGCAGATTAAGAGGGTGTTATACGAAGAGATGACATGTTTTGATCGAATATCTCATTCGACCCATCTGGGTCGAATGAGTTATTCACAGGGCCACTTATCCTATTCAATAAATAAATCGATCCCAAGTGAACTAATCATAGATGAGATTGTTAGAAGTCTAGCCACAATGTGTGTAACAAGTGTTACTCTCCGATCAAGTAATAGTAGACCTTCAAATCCATGCTAAAAAAATTAGCCCTTCATCAAAATTCAAGACATCATGCTATAGAATACGGCAAGATATCATGAAATGCATTCCATATGTCACTTAATTATAGTATTTTTATGGCATTTTACATAAAACAGATAACCTCTAAAATTTAAAATTATCTTTTCAACAATTATTAGGAAACCTATGTTTCCAGTCCAAAACACAATTCAAAATTATAATTAGAAAGGGATTTTATTTTTTAGTCCCTATAAATAAGCATATTTCTTTTTTAGTCTCTCAAATATAACTATTTTTTAAAGTCCCTATAATCTTTTAACATTTACTTAAAAGTCCATGAGGTTAGTCAAAGGTAGAAAAATAGAATATGCCGTTTAAAATAGATGGAATATCCATTTGGTAATGAAGTTACCAAAATAACCCGCCCTCTCTCTCACCCGCCACCTGACGCTGTTGTAGCATCTACTCCGTTGTCAGCCCCACGCCATCTTCGACAACATCGGCACGAGAGAGAGAGAGAGGTCTGGGCTGATGCCAGAGGGGCTTACTGGGCTTACTGGGCTGATGCCAGAGGGGCTTACCCCTCTAGCTCCGGCTCTCGGACCACACCCCTCACCTTCGGGCAGGGATGTACTCACCTTAGCTCCCTCATCTGCCCCCATGCTCCGGTAGTCTGTCCATAACCTCCATACCGCCCTCGCCATCGTCCGCCTCGACGCGCAGGTCAAGGTGTCCACCCCGCACTCATTCTCCATCATCCTCAACCCGTTCCCACTGTCGTAGGCCACCAGGTACTCCAGCTTCTCCTCCAGAGAACCATTGTTGTACTGTAGAAGCTGCGGGTGACTCTAGCTCATGGTCAACACGTCCTCCGTGGAGAAGTCATACCCCAGTAGCACCCCGACCAGCCCCTGCAAGTTTTCGCATCTCGTCCACGGCATGACGCCTGCCGCCACCGCTGTATCCCATGTCCCATGGCAATACCCCATCTTCACCAAGAAAGCCGGCCAGTTTCTTGGCGAGGTTCTCCGACGAGAGGCTGAGGAAAAGGGGTGCCTTGACGAGGAACTTGAAGATGGCATCGATGTCCAGCCCGCACTGCCTCAGGAACTCAACCCATGGTGTGAGCTTCCGCTCCCTGCTCACACTGAGGACACTGGGGTACAGGAGCGCGACCACAAAGACCTACTCCCTTCTGAGCCCGACGACCTGCTGGAACTCCAGATGGGCCTCGAAGTGCTCCACGGTGTAGGTCAATATGGCGGGCAATTTGCTTATCAGCTTCCCCGCTGCCACCTCGTCCCCCCATTGCGAGCTCCGTGAGGTACGCGACTCTAGGGATCAGATGGTAATCTAGGTGCAAATTTAGGAGCGCCGAGCATCTCCCCCGGCATGGCCCCGACCTCGCCGCACTCGAACGTGTCGCAGTCCACCGCCCATAGCTTTAGGGTCACCATGTTCTTGCCATCCTATCCGAACCCAGCTAGGATCAGATGGTCACCGGGGAAGGGGATGGAGGAGGTGAAGGGGGAGGGGTTGTGCCGTTGCTGTTGTTCATTCTGAGATGTGGGGTGGTGGGAATCCTAGGTGATCCACAGGTGTCGCGGCTTTGCTCCCTCGCTCTCCACATGCTATAGCACGGCAAGCTCTCCTCCCTCTACCTCATCCCTTGTCTGGACCACCGGACCTACGATTTCGAGCCCCCCCTCTCTCTCTCTTCCTCTCCACTCTCTCTCTCTCATATAACTAGTTTGGTTTTTTCCTGTACATGAGTTAAGTTAACTAATGTATGGTTAACATTTTTTGGTACGTATAGTACGGAGAGAACGATATAGACTGAAAAGTGAAACAGAGAAAATTGTAGGGACATTTTAAAAAGTAATTTTATTGAGGGACTAAAAAATATATTTCTTTATAGGGACTAAATAATAAAAATACCAATTAGAAAACATCTTATACTTTTAATATGTATAATTAAATCTTAAAAGTCCATCAATATGTCAGGCCTTGGGCCGTGAACATGAAACGTACGGCCCAACGTTTTAGGCCACGGGCCAAGTCTAGGACTTCGTACCGCTGGCACGTCAGGCCAGATGGGTAGTTTTATGCAACCTCACACGTTGAAAGCCCTAGGATTCCTCAAAGAAGAATTATTGGGGAAAATGTCCGTAAAAAACTAAAAAAATTGGGAAATGGATTGGGGTGTCCAATTAATTATGTAATCTCCACTTAGCTGTGACTATCACAAGTACTTTTTGGGAAGTTTGGGCTGTTGACACTTTTTGGTGGTACCGTTGGGGTGTTACAAGGATCCTTGGAATCCGAGACCTACCCCAATCCAAAATAAAAAAAATTGGATCAGGTTCACACTATTGACCTGAATTTATATATATATATATATATATATATATCTCCGTAAAATTTGATTTTGTCAAATATATATCTCATCTAAATATATTACCATAAATATCTTTGAAATATAGATAATGTCACAATTATGCCCTCGTCGTAACTCCCGTATGTTTAATCCGAGTTAAGTGTGAGTTAAAGAGTAAGATTTTGGTATATATATCCCTGTAAAACTTGATTTTGTCAAATATACTATAGATCTAATGACCGTAGTAGATGGCATATTTCACGGAATATTTTTCTCCCTTCGACGGTAATAAATTAAAGAGTATAATCGTAACATTTCTATATAAATGAAGGATATTCATGATAATATGCTCATATGAAAGATATATTTGCTAAAATCAAACTGTATGGAAGTATATATGTAAAAATTTCTTACAGATTTTAATTTTTGAGTTGATCTCAAGGTTTGCCGGCCCGGCCTATCTGGCCGACCCGGTCTCAGCCTGGGTCAGGTCGGTCCCGTCTCGGTCAGACCCGGTCTATCCCGTTCTAAAAAATCACTATATATATATATATATAATATATATAAAATAATATAAAAAAATAAAAAAGATATATTATATATAAAATATAAAATATAATATAATATAATATTAAAATAATGAGCTGACTCGACGACGATTCACGGCCCGACCGACTCGGTCTCGACCTGGGTCGGGTCGAGTCGTGCGGGTCGGAATGACCTGCACCGGGTCGACAAATCATGGTTGATCTAGAATCCGAGAGGCAAATCCTTGCTCGGATCGTTTTTTGAATCGTCAAAGTCTACGACTCAAAATCTCTTTTTCTCTTCTCACCGTGCAGCGACATCCCTCCTCCTCTGCCCTCCCTCCCCAAACTGCGCAGGGATGGATGCCCGTTGAGATGGTGTAGTGTTGGATCCGAAACCGAATGTGCATTTCGAGTTCGAACTCTGAAGATTGTTTTGGATGGATTGTTTTCAGATTTGCATTAGAGTTATTCAAAACCCTACCCAGACAGACATGACCCGTTTACAACCCCATTGATGTGGGCTCTCTGTACAACTTATCAAATCCTCGTGCGTGGCACTTTTTCACAGCTTCAGACGTCTCCTTCCTATTTTTCAAATTTCATCTACATTAACGATGATGCAGATGTCAGCTAACCGTGCTCATGCAGTCGGATGCCGGGTGGACCGACACCTCGTTCTGTCACCGCCTTTTCACGTCGCCCGACGCACATCGCACGTTGTTTTACCACCTACTCCCGCACGTCCTGGTGCACCCTGCGCCACGACATAGGTGACAATCCGATCAGACACCCATCCTGATGATGAAGTCAACACTTGCTGCACTCCAACCCTATAACTATAAAGATATGTCACCACAGTCTCCATCAGGTATGTGATGCCAATGCCATATATGACAAAGTGTAACACCAACACTCACCCCTCTCTACTCTCCTGTCTACCTTTGACTTACGAGACCTTCCATCCTGTGTTGATTTAAATATCAAAAGATTCTCGTGGGACACCTCACTCACGGTCGAGAACTTCTCTTCTCCCGTGCAGGAAATACTCGGCCCCTGATCCCCAGCTTTCCCGCGGAACTCCCCGTTTCTCTCTCTTCATCAACCATCCAAGGGAGAGTCACCTCCAAGTGCTCAGCGGTCCACCAACGACAAAAGAAGAGGAAGACTGCTGATGCTCGGTCAACTACTGAAAACTTCGCTCACTCCTGCTAGCGTTCTCTCGCGTGATTCCTCGTTATATAAATTCATGTGTACACGAGACCCACCTTGTTAAATGTTCAAAGGCTTGCTATTATTGTCATTCGTTGTTTTTCCACCTTTGTGTTCCACACAGATTACTAGAATCCTGTTGCGTTTAATTGGATTCTTACAATTGTATTATATTTCTTCCTCCCTGGAACTGTAAATTTCTTCTTGCATGTAGCGTCAAATCCCTTTATGCTCTTAATTTTCCAGGGTTTTGATCCCGTGTTACATGATTTTTTTTTCAGCTTTAGTTAAGAAAGAAGAGAAGCAAATGTGCAGGAAAAATCTCGAAGTGAAACTGAAGCTCTCTCCACTGTAATATTTGCTTGCATATCTTTCTAAAGTTATTAAGTAATGCCACTATATGTCCTCCCGGGCGGCGGCCGTTGAATGTGTGTCGTAGTTTTGAACAGAGGATGGTGGTGGCTCTGCGGAGTAGTGGAAGTTTGCAGACAAGGGAGTATATATAGGAAGCGATCTTTTTCTGCTGTTGCTGCTGCCAGCAAGTGTTCACGCGAGTATGAAACTTAAGAGCAAGCAAGCTTCCAGGAAGGAAGGTTGGTTGGGCAATTTGAAGGGTTGTTCACTATGGAAACTACGCAACGAGAGTGCAAGTGTAGAGAGAAATTTCCATGTTACATTTATTGAAGTATTGAGGTAATTGTGGAGTTTTGGGCGGGCATAAAGTAAGTACCAAACCTTTTAAAGAGACGTGTGAATACATGATGAGACAGTAGCAAAAAAAAGATTGGCCCATGCAGGTCTCGAACCTGCGACCTTCGCGTTATTAGCACGACGCTCTAACCAACTGAGCTAATAGGCCATTTTGGATGAGGTTGTAAATTTACTCTTTTAATTAGGTTTTCTAACTATCTTCTCGATCCCCTGCACTATGGTCCGTACGGCACAATCAACCAATGGGAGAACTCAGAAGAAGGGAATAAAATATATATCCAACTACAGCCTAAATAATGGGCTAACCACTCTTGGCCCATTTACTATGTATGAGTTTTTTTTCCCCATCTGATCACCAGTCAAGATTATACGAACTTGTAACTCTGACGGCGACGAGTATGATAAATTTTTTTTTAAAAAAAAATATAGCTGTCTCACCAGGTGGCATGGTAAAATGCTGCGCAACCGTTATACTCACGAAAGAATGTCTATGGGCCGGACCAGACTCCTCTCTACCAAAGCTCTGTCGTGAGCGTGGACCAGCTCGGCCCAACTTGCCGGTAAGCAGAAGAAGTGTGGATGGTGACGGAGATAAGAGTAAGTTTCACGGCAATCCCTTGTTTATCCTGGGGTTAAGTCACATTGTATCTATTTTTTAATTTGATAGGGTAATAAAGTTAATCCGATTATAACGAGGGATAACTCTCGTGTATTCCGGTTAAATTGACCTACTAAAATTGGTGGAACAATTTATCCTCTCATTTAATCTATTGTCTACCAAAATAAATGGAACTAAACTTCGGGATAAATTAACTCACGAGAGATATCTCTCCATTTGTCTATCCCTGTATCAAAGAGGGGAGGGTGGGGTGTGCACCCTGTATATGTAGTATCTTTATTATTTTTTATTTTTTTTGAAGTGATTTCTAAGGTATTCTAACTTAAAGTGTAAATCACGTTACTTAAAAAAGAAATAAAAAAAATCATATCAAACGAATAATGTTGAACTCATTCTTTTAAAAATCATCTCATTTTTATTTTTAATTTTTTAAATAATTAGATAATGACGTGACTTATATTTTAAGTTAAAATAATTTAGAGACACTTCAATAAATTTTTTTTAAAAATAAAAAATTTAAACGCACTGTAAATCCACGGTGTGCAACACCCCTAGGTGTGTGACAAGTCAAACTGCCGAGATATCGTGGTTCTTATCCGCTCGAAGATGACCCGACATCCTTGAGATTGTTCTCACGCCTGTTTTAAGTTCGATCTTTGACATGAAACTTGATCTGTTTACCATTTGGAAAAACAGTGACAGCTATTTTGTTTAATTTTCAGTTCGGATGATACCGTTTTTGAGTTCGGATCTAATCGAATCTATCCCGCCGGTTTTCAAAGCGCATTAATTAGCCTTACCCAGAGGTAAGGTGCGCCGCCCAGGCAGCAAGCGTATAAGCGCCGCGCTCTGACACCGCACATATCGTGCGCCAACCACGCCCTCCTGCGCGCCACACGTGTCCCAGTCCATGCCGCACAATATATATGGGTGTGCACACCTGCGGCACAATATGAGGTGTATACTAAGCATACCTCTTTATTTAATTTTTACGTCTATCTATCCAACATTATTTGTTATTTCTGATGGAATCAGATTGGACAAGGTGGCTCAGCACTACTTTGGACTTGATTGGACTCAAGTGAGGCTCTTACTCATTCGACCTCAGTTCTGTTCATAAAATAAAGATACATTATATATGTAGTCTAACGTATTTGTATGTATACTTTTGACTTTCATGAGTTGTAGGAAATATTTTTGAATACTTTCGAACAATCACAGTTATACACTTTTGGTTCTTATGTAATTAACGTTGAAGGAATATTCTTAAAAAATGCTATATACGAGAATTATTCATATCTTTAGAGAAGTAAATATTGTTACTGATTTGTTAGTCTCTCTTGTATGCACCAATAAATGTAATTCTTTCTTTTCCTCTCACGAGTTACCCACGAATATCAAGAGTGCAGCTCGGTTGGATAAGTTAGGTATGCCTAGCATCCGTGTCATGTAATATTCATTTGATGTTTTTCTCAATAAAATTAACCTCCTAGTGATCTAATGACGGAGTGTTTCCTTTGCCGAGGAGCACTTTCCATTTCACCTCTAGGCAGGATTTCATAAAAAAAAGAATTATTCATAAATGCAACAATAAAAAGTACCCTTACCAGCGCCAATTGATAGGGGGCTATCCCGCAATTAAATCCAATTTAGCTCGGAGTTAACCCGCATAACAGTTTGACAGCATGATTTAGTTAATTGGGATAGGCAAAGGATCGACTTGGGGTTACGAGTTCCGCCCTAGTTAGGAGCTTCATCAAGTTAATCCGGAGTTAACCTGGGCATTCAATACTCCTTGACTCCCGCACCTTCCCTCTCTCCCTCTCCCTCTTCTTCTTCTTCTTTGTGAACCCCAGCTGCCTCGCCCTGCACTGCTTTACTATCCTACCCCATGCCCCACCCCACCCCGCGTTGGCCACCCCTTGTCCCGCCTTGACTATGAAACCAATCCATCTGACTACGACCACGACCACACCAATAGATGGCGATGGCTCCCCGCTGTGATCGACGTCGTTGCTTGCATACGCCGCCCCACCTTGCCTTGTCTGCCCCTACCCCGCCCCTCTCTCTTACTCTATCTCACTTGCTCCGAAGGAGGTGACACTGCATTGCCACACTGTTCACGCGAAAGGGGATACTGTGTAGTTCAAAAATTTTCTATTCACATTCCAAAACACTATGTAATGAACAGCAACTAATGGCATTTATGTAATTTCATAAAAAAGGAATGAGTTAACCCTGCTAAGATAATCCCCCTCTATCAAAGTAAAATAAGTTAACCCAAAGGTAAGTCGCCCCACTTGAGTTAACATGATTGTAACCTATTCCACTACCAAAGAGGTGATTAATTAAAGCTGATGTGATCTTATCAAGTTACTAAGTCTAGTTTGATGGTAGTTTTGTCATTTCAACATTTAAACTATATGGGTGAAAAAATAACTGCAACCATTTGAAAATATTCTGTGTATTTTTATCAATTGATGGATTGGGTTGCATCAGGGGTGGGCAGCTTGACTTTCTAATCGGATACACATTGAGCTGAAGAAGACTTCATTTTAGTGTGCTCTGATTTGAGGTCCACCACGGCTCGGATCACCTCGGCCGGAGTTGCAGCTCTAGGAAGGAGTTTTTTTGATAACATATGGGTTTGTTCGAATGTGACCAAGTTTCAGAGGCGTTGTACCAAATTTTGCTTAGTTGTACTGTTCAGTCTGAACCTTGTCCAGTTGAAATCCTTGATAAATCTAATTTATTAAAAAACATTTATTACCCAAACGGAACCTTGCAAAAGACATTCGGTAGCAATCCTGTTGAAACCTTTTCAACTATCATCAATTGGAAGCCGCTCAGTCAAAGCGGAGCTTAAAGTATGAGTAGACCTAGTCAAATACCTTGCGACTTAACACAGTTGATATACTTATTCTTGTGACAGACAATGATTGGAACACCTATGTGACTGATACTGAAGAAGACATTCGCTATTTGATTATCATTTAACTTATTCCATGGATTCAATTTAATTTCTTATCTAATAAATTCAGTTGTATTTCATTTGACTCATTCTTGATGGGGACATCGAAATAAGACCGTCCACACTTTATTTGAATTTATGTCCTTTTATATTTGTATGTATACCCTTGTGTTATATGGGTACGTAATTGTAAGTTTTAATAGGTTTATATGCAAAATGTCAGTAGGTCCAAGCAAGGGGGCTCCCAGCCCTTCCTCATTGGACCACCTAAGCTATGTGGGGCTGGTCAACCATCCTAGGTGACCATCTAGAATGTTTGAATGCTAATTGACCACATGGGAGACAAGTGGATTACAATTTCAAAGGTAGGTTACCTACCTTTCCTACCATGTTCCCCATGGTCAAGGGGGCCCCCCCCATTAGATCTAATTAGGATTTTTTTTATTTTGTTTGAAACATTTAATATTCTCTAAACCCTAGATCTGAGGTCATTTTTGGTCATTTGTCATTTAGTATATATGCTTGTATTTTTTCATTTGGAACAATTAATGAAGAGAAAATATTGGTGAATTGCCAAGAGAGCTCCAAGGAGCATGGTGCGCCCCCCCTCTCCCCCTCTGGAATTCCATCTCCCCCCTCTGTGTTTCAGGGTTGTAGCCCTTCTATCTTAGCCCCATCCACTTCTAGTTTCATTCTGTGCCGCCGCCGCCGCCGTTCGTGCCGCCATCGAGCCACCGCGAAACCGATTATGAAGTTCTGTCCATCTAGGACAGTAGGCTCTTCAACGAATTCTATCTCTCAGCCAAGGATTCTTCTTGAGCTCAAATTTTCAGGACGTGTTCTAGAGGTTTTCCCCATGTTTTAAAAAAATTGGTTTGACCTCTAGTTTTTTATTTCTATTTTTACATTTTCGTCCATCTTGTTCTTCCAGTTCTGCCAGGTTACTGTCTACAATGACAACAATCCTGAGTTTCCCATCTCCAGACCATCTGTTGATTTTTTATGGACCCCCAAAAATTAATGGAGGTTCTGTCCGCCTTCCTCTCCATCCCCAATTTTTCATGGAATTTCTAAAGGCCATCTCATATTTTCTAAAAATCGTCTTCAGATTCCCCTACAGTTCTGTCAGCCAGTGTCCAGATCCGACCATAGTACAGTATAAAATCTCCAGAAAATTCAATTCTCCACAAAATCTTTCATATAAAATACTCCCGTCTTCCTTGCTTATTTCTCCACAACTTTGATGAAGAGCTTGAAGTCTGAATCGGAGGTCTACCCTGCGGTCAACGGCAGTTCTCAGGAAACTACCCTGATGTTCTGAGATTTCGGGCACTGTACAACAGTAACTTCAAAAATTAACAAAGGCCAGATCCGTGCGGATCCAGTTCATCTCTCTAGTCCTAGATTGAAGGACTACGAAAGAGCTTTCCAATGGTACCTTCTGTGCTTCTATCCGACGTTAGGATTGATCGCAGCAGCCAATCTCGCCGGATCGCGCGCTAAAAAAATAGAAGTTACAGATCCGTGGGAAGCTAATCCGGCGAGTGACGATCGGAGCCGCCCGGGAGTGCCCATCCAGGTGTCTCCACCACAGCGGAGTCATCCCGGTCCCACACGGCCCCACCGACCAGCGTGGGCCCCCTCAACCAGCAGCATACGCCGTCCGAACCGTGTCGACGGGGTAATCAAGTGCAGCCCGTCAACCCGAGATCGGTCCTCCCGGACCCACTGGTGTAGCCCTTTACCTCCCTGCGTGGAGTGGACGATATTTCATTACTGTAATTTAATTCATTACTGTTACCGGGAGTTACTGAATTCGGGCGGGATCGTCTTCCCCACGCCGAGAGCGTGGAGGTATCGTATTCGCTCCTTGCTTGGCACTTTGCTTTATTTTCGTATATATTTCTTTATACCGCTGCTTGAGAGCATGTTAGGATAATCTAGCTCGTTATATTTTTATGTCACCGCTGCTGCGAGAGAGAGCGAGACCGTTCCGTGACCCGATCCGGGCATGAAAACGTAAGTTGACCACCCTAGCTCTTGCCGGTTTCTCGACCGCGCACGTCCGACGCTTCCCTCATTAGGGACGATCGCGAGCTTGCTTAGAGTCCGAGACTTGCATATCCATTTGGAGTCGAGTCGCGTGTCCGTCCCGCATCAGTTTGGTATCAGAGCGAGTTTGAGTCTAGGGTGTCTAAAAATAAAAAAAAGAGAGTGTCATTTACGTCTAGTCATCATCTAAGTCGGTCTAGGTTGCATTTCATCCCAATAACCCGGTATATAAAAAGGTGTTGTCCGAACGTTAGGCTACGCCTATCGGGAAGGTCGCACACTTACGCGAGTGATCTTCGGATCGATTAACTCCGCCCCGTACTGAGTCTTGGTGTCTTGTCCTTAGTGTGCATGCATCCCAACCTTATATAGTCGGTCTAGTGTCTTGTCCAAATGGCCTTGCATATCCATTCCTAGGGATCCATTCCCATCTTTTCGGCAATTATGGCCAACCCATGCCGACCCGTCTAAGGCAATAGGTCCGTGTCCGAGTACATTCGGGACTATCATAAGTATTGGTTGGAATATGGCTTGGGAGAGGAGAGCACCACGGCCGCATTTCAGTTTCGGAGAGGTTTGCGCCTTCACTTCCAGTTGGAATGTCTTTTCCGTGACGCGGTCTCTCAGGCGCGGTCTTATCAGGTCGCTCTAGAGGTCGAGCCATTTGAGTATCGGTATAATGCTGCCCTGGCTGCCCTTTGGCAAGCATCTACCTCCCAACCAAGTCCCGAGCCGATCGGACTACCTACGCCATTGCCTTCACCACCTGTGAGTGCTCCGTTACCACCCTTACTGTGACGACCCGAGAATCCGGTTACCGGGAAGGCCCGATAACCCGAGACTCGAACCGCCGCCCACGAGCCGGGAGGGCTCGGAAGGGCTAAAAGGAGTGTGGAGGTACAAAGAAATAGGAAATAAGGCAGGACAATTCAACAATTAGCAGAATTAAATGAACAACTACAACAGAGTCCAGTCCAATAGAAAAGCACAGTCCAAAGCAGTAAAACGTACCATATGCCAAGTGAACACTCGGCCCGGCAAGCTGGCAACTAAGAACCTCCGCACAGCACCCTCGAATCACGAGGAAGAATCACCTCACCTGAAACGCAGGGGTGAGCCTCCTGTCACTGGCCCAGTAGGGATCCCGCGAAACCCTAACTGAGAAACAACGGCAGAAGGAAGCTACAACAGTAACAGCAGGAACAGCAAACCGGTGGCCGATAAAACCTCGGTTCTACAGCTACTCCTACTGTACCAGAAAACACGACACAGTCTCCCGTCGGGGGACAACCAAGCCACGTACCCGACCACCCGATTCCACGATCGGGGACCACCAGACACGAACCGCCCTAGCCACGCTACTAGGAAAACGCAACGATACCTCCGTAACGGAGGCCTGCCCTCAAAAGGGCCCGAGCCAAAACCACACGGTCACGGAACACGGTCACGACCTCACCGTCGTGAATACAACGCTGTCTGGAGAAAGCCCCGCGGTGAAGCTCACCGGAAACCCCAGACCTCAACTCCGGGAACACTCCCGAAACCACTCACGAAGTCCCATCTTGCGGACGGAAACAGAACCCGGTACACAACACCTTACGTCGCGTGATAGGAGCACCACCCACTAGAAGAACGACCGGATGCGTTCCCTAACGTCTTACACCGCGCCACAAGTGTCTAGCTACCATGTCCCAGGCGGAGACTCAGACACACACAGTAACCAGTACCACAGAACAAGGACTAGTTGGGGTCGCGCCTACCGGCACCGTCCGACACCCCCAACCTCGTGTGCACACTCAGACCATACGCCCTAGGCCTGTCCTCTAGCTGGTAATTCCCCCTAAGCCCAGACTCGGCTGTACGTGGGGGCCCTACGGTAACCAGCCTACTCACCGTCTATCTCGGGTCAGCCGCTCCACCACTCCCAGGTGGGTCAGCACACCCGTGCCGCAAGAAGGCTACGACTAGTAGACGTGTCACAGAACGTGGACACAGGAAACCACGCACGTACCCATTGCGAGTAACATGGAGTAACAGGTGGCACGACGCCACCAGACTCTAGATGGTCCACTAGACCTACTAAACTCAACGGTCTTTGAGTCACAAGACTCGGAGTCGAGACCGTTGCACATGACAGCACTAAGCCGTCAATCTGGCCTAATCCCTAGGTCCAAAACCACAATGCGATAACTCACGAGGCAGTTCACAACTACCGAGACCCATCCCTCGAGGAGGGAACTTAAGAAAACTCCAGCCCCAGGCTGGGAGACTGGACTCACCGTCCAGGGCAACACGCTTGGCCCACTCGGAAGCCACCTTCCAGGGAAGCAATGACTTGCGGAGAAACCTCACCGCACTCACACCGATACACTGCGACTCGATCTAGCAAGAACATGGAAGCCCGGAACACCTGGGGTCACCCGGGCCTGCCAAGACCACGGGCACGTTTATCGAGGTAACACTGTACTTCCAGACACCCCAAAACACGGTAACGAAACCCACGGGGTGTCCGGGACACTCACGAGGCCAAAGATCGACCACTGGGTCACAACCGGGTTGACCGGAGACCAACACAACACAATCGGAACGCTAGAGGGTCACCCTGACCCTTAAACTCACGGGGACACTAATCGAAGTAAACGGACCTCCGGACACCCAAAGACACGGTCACGGAACTCCACGGGGTGTCTGGGACACACACGGCCCAAGGGGAGCACGATCAGCCGCAGACCGCCCGCCCCGGACAGCCCGGCTGGTCACCTCCAAGAACGCGCTATATGTCCATAGCGCGTTCAAGCAGAATGCGCTAGGATCCTATAGCGCGACAGTAATGAACGCGCTATAGGTCCATAGCGCGAACAGGCCAGGTCGCGCTATGATCCTATAGCGCGACAATCTAGAACGCGCCATAACCCTATAGCGCGACAGGAACCGCCATACTGTTCATCTTCTCCGATGAACACGCCCTATCGGGGCGACGCGACCCTCAAGAACGCGCTAGCCGAGACTAGCGCGTTCTCAGTCCGCGCCCGAAAATGGTGGAAATCGCGGGAAAAACCATTCCATGCCCCGTCCACCCCTAGGTGAAGGGGAAACAAAAGGGGAAACGATCCCCAAGTCCCTAGGCATGCATCTAAACCCCTGGATCGCCCAGAAACACGGTAAAACGAGAGATCCGGCTCACACCCCAAAAACGTGCATTTTCCCCAAATCACCCCGTTTAGCCCGCTCGGCTCACCACGACCTACAAAACTCGCGGGAAAAGAAGTACGCGAGTCGAGGGTCAATCTCCCTACCTCCACCGAAGAAACGACGCGCCGTGGACGCCGATCCACGAAGAAAATGCCATTGAAGCCTCGCCGTTCCACGAACCCACGGCCGAGCTTCACCACGCCTCCACCGCCTCGATCCTCATCCATCCTCGCCCGTGCCTTGCCCGCGCCGTCCCCGCCTCACCCACGCTCCACCCCATCGGCCGCCGGAGAGAGAGGGAGAGAGGAGAGAGCGTGAGAAGAGAGAGGGAGAGAAGAGAGAAAATGAGAGGGGAGAGAGAAAAGGTGGTCAATATATAGAAAATCCGAAAATTCCCGAAAATGCCGGAAAATAGAAAATCACATTTCCGTGATCCTCGGAACGCACCGATCGCAACGGTACCACACTCACCTAGGTGAACGGCCCGATTCACCCGCAACGAGGTTCCGAAGGAATTACCAAAACACACACCGGGAATCGAAAAACATACGCGGAAAAGCCGTGGAACGCTTCCGGGCCTCCGAAACAACTCCGGATCACGCCGATCCGAACATGAAAGATGTCCGAAATGAAATTTCGGACACAACGGAGTCGGACACTCCGAGAAACCAGATCCGGGACCCACGAACAAGGATCCGAAAAAATCCGGGGCATCACACTTACCTTCCGATCGTCATCCGGAGCCATCACATTGGGAGCCACCGCCGCCCGAACCACCCGTGTTTCTTACGGGTACACTATACATAGCCAAGCCGCTTCTTAGTTGGCTCAAGGATGGCTTGGTCCCACATCCTTACCCTTCTATAGACCCCACCTTACCATTAGTGCCGGTCAACTCATTCCACACTACATTTCGGTCTAGTCACCATGTTGATATCTTGGATGATCTTGTTATGGGATTAGATTCACAATGGAAGTTGACGCACTTATTGGCCCGAGGCTTTGACCAACCCACTAGTCTTAGCTTCATCCACCTGGCCATTGGGTCCATTACCTCCGTGTGCACCATGGGTTGTGTCACCACAGAGATTCTTCTATTCCTCCCGACGCCGGCCGAGTCCGACTACGTTTCCTTTTGCCCAAGGGAGGAATCCTATTTTCTAGACATGACCGTCGTCCCGCCGATCACTATGTATGACGGTGATTATGAATTCTTAACTTGGGACCGAGTCGTGGGAGAACCCACTTCATGGGGTCATACCTTCTTCGACCCTTTTGACCCCTTCACTAGTGAACGTCCCGAGCTTTCATACTCACTCCACTTCTTCCGCGGAGTTCACTATCTCACCTTTTTTACTCGGGCCAAGCAACCTCTACATAACCATAAGTCCGAACCATCATTTGGAGATAATGAAGACTTTGCTTTCCCTGGCCCACCTAAGCCCATCCTCGATACACCCACACCCGGATCTTCCACACCCGGCTCTCCTAGCCCTCTCAAGTCTCCCAAATCCAAAGGGTCGTCCATGCATGACTGGGTCATACTTGGGCGTTTAGGTGTTCCCCATGCCACCCATCTCTGGTTACATAACATGCATGCATGACACACATTCGGGTGTCCTGGTCCGCCGTCACCCATGTACGGGTCGAACTAACAATAGGTTTGTCTCGAGTCATGCATGAGTCAGTTTCTTGTTTGGGTGGTTTGCATACGTGTGTTAGTGCATGGTGAGTCTGCATGTGTCTTGTGCAAGCTCGTTGTCGGTCTCTTATGAGTGAGGGGCGAGTGGACTCGCTCGATGAGTATGGGATCAGTTCTACATCTATGCCCCGGATCTAGTCACCTACAGGACTCAGCGGTGATTCCTAGTGAGTCTTCGAGCCGCCTCCTTCCCCTTGAGAGTGACCCCACCCCGGAGTGTTCCACCACTAGCCTCTTCCCATAGCAGCATGCGCATATCGAGTATATACGGAATGAGCAGGTGGCGATCACTTGGAGTGGAGCGTACCCGCGCTACTTGGTACGGTGACGGATCTGCCGGAGCTACTCGAGCAGTCACCCCTTTACTCGACGGGGTCAAGTTCTTCCCACCCGGGGAGAATTGATGGAGACATCGAAGCAAGACCGTCCACATTTTATTTACATTTATGTCTTTTTATATTTGTATGTATACCCTTGTGTTATATGGGTACACAATTATAAGTCTTAGTGAGTTTATATGCAAAATGTCAGTAGGTCTAAGTAAGGGGGCTCCCATCCCTTCCCCATTGGGTCACCTAAGCTATGTGGGGCTGGTCAACCATCCTAGGTGGCCATCTAGAAGGTTTGAATGCTAATTGACCACATGGGAGACAAGTGGATTACAATTTCAAAGGTAGGTTACCTACCTTTCCTACCATGTTCCCCATGGTCAAGGGGGCGCCCCCCCATTAGATCTAATTATGATTTTTTTATTTTGTTTGAAACATTTAATATTCTCTAAACCCTAGATCTGAGGTCATTTTTGGTCATTTGTCATTTAGTATATATGCTTGTATTTTTTCATTTGGAACAATTAATGAAGAGAAAATATTGGTGAATTGCCAAGAGAGCTCCAAGGAGCCTAGTGCGCCCCCCTCTCCCCCTCTGGAATTCCATCTCCCCCCTCTGTGTTTCAGGGTTGTATCCCTTTTATCTTAGCCCCTCCACTTCTAATTTCATTCTGTGCCACCGTCGCCGCCGTTCGTGCCGCCATCGAGCCGCCGCGAAGCCGATTCTGAAGTTCTGTCCATCTAGGACAGCAAGATCTTCAACGAATTCTATCTCTCAACCAAGGATTCTTCTTGAGCTCAAATTTTCAGGACGTGTTCTAGAGGTTTTCCCCATGTTCTAAAAATATTGGTTTGACCTCTAGTTTTTGATTTCTATTTTTACATTTTCGTCCATCTTGTTCTTCCAGTTCTGCCAGGTTACTGTCTATAGTGACAACAATCCTGAGTTTCCCATCTCTGGACCATCTGTTGATTTTTTATGGACCCCCAAAAATTACTGGAGGTTCTGTCCGCCTTCCTATCCATCCCCAATTTTTCATGGAATTTTTAAAGGCCATATCATATTTTCTAAAAATCATCTTCATATTCCCCTATAGTTCTGTCAGCCAGTGTCCAGATCCGACCACAGTCCAGTATAAAATCTCCATAAAATCCAATTCTCACAAAACCCTTCATATAAAATACTCCCGTCTTCCTTGCTTATTTCTCCACAACTTTGATGAAGAGCTCGAAGTCTGAATCGGAGGTCTACCCTACGGTCAACGGCAGTTCTCAGAAAACTACCCTGTTGTTCTAAGATTTCGGGCACTGTCCAACATCAACTTCAAAAATTAACAAAGGCTAGATCCGTGCAGATCCAGTTCATCTCTCTAGTCCTAGATTGAAGGACTACGAAAGAGCTTTCCAACGGTACCTTCTGTGCTTCGATCCGACGTCAGGATTGATCGCAACAGTCAATCTCGCCGGATCGCGCGCTAAAAAAATAGAAGTTGCAGATCCGTGGGAAGCTAATCCGGCGAGTGACGATCGGAGCCGCCCGGCCTCCGGCCGGTTAACCAGCGTGCCGCCGTCCCAGGGAGCGCCCATCCAGGTGTCCCCACCACAGCGGAGCCATCCCGGTCCCACACGGCCCCACTGACCAGCGCGTGGGCCCCACAACCAGCAGCATACGCCGTCCGGACTGTGCCGACGGAGTGATCAAGTGCAGCCCGTCAACCCGAGATCGGTCCTCCCGGACTCACTGGTGTAGCCTTTTACCTCCCTGCGTGGAGTGGACGATATTTCATTGCTGTAATTTAATTCATTACTGTTACCGGGAGTTACTGAATTCGGTCGGGATCGTCTTCCTCACACCTAGAGCGTGGAGGTATCGTATTCGCTCCTTGCTTGGCACTTTGCTTTATTTTCGTATATATTTCTTTATGCTGCTGCTTGAGAGCATGTTAGGATAATTTAGCTCGCTATATTTTTATATCACCGCTGCTGCGAGAGAGAGCGAGACCGTCCCGTGACCCGATCCGGGCACGAAAACGTGAGTTGACCACCCTAGCTCTTGCCGGTTTCTCAACCACGCACGTCCGACGCTTCCCTCGTTAGGGACGATCACGAACTTGCTTAGAGTCCGAGACTTGCATATCCATTTGGAGTCGAGTCGCGTGTCCGTCCCGCATCAATTCTTCACTTGAAACATTATACATTCAGGTTCCAAAGATGATAAACTTCAATGCAATATCTTGAATAACCTTCCTCTATGAGCTATAATTAATTTAATTCAGCCATACCTTATTGATCCACTATTCAACTGATAAATTCTATACACCCTAAAATGACTCAAATGTGAAAGCAATTATGCGCCAAAGAAGTATCTTTTAAATTGACTCTCGATTATGCTTTATGCCCCGCTTTGGTTGGGTATCAAAATTAGTCTGGAATAAAATAAGTAGATTAAATTAACCTAGAGTTATTCTTATTTACTTTGTTTGCAATTGGGTTAAGTGAATGGATTAATCCGATACATAGTAGATGTGATTTGGCAAAAAACATGAGTGAAGTCTGGAATTTTTGTGTAAAATGACAAAAAATCCCATTTGGTGTATGTGTGTGTATTGTGTGTGTGTGTGAGAGAGAGAGAGAGAGGGAGAGGGGCGCGGTCTTCGGGTGAGGGAGAGGGGGAGGGACAGCACCATGGGGGAAGGGGTCGGCATCAGAGGGGAAGGTTTGGAAGGGGGAGAGGGTAGGGACGGTGACGGAGGGGGAGGGGTGAGGGGGTGGGGGCAACGTTGGCGTGGGAGGGGGAGGGGCGATGCAGGCGACAGAGGGAGTAGCGTCGGAGGGGGAGCTTTGGAAGGGGGAAGGGGACACCGACGACGATAGAGGGGGAGGGGACAGCGTCGATGGGTGAGGGGGAGGGGGGCATCGATGGCGACAGAGGGGGAGGGGACAGTGTCGGTGGGTGAGGGGGAGGGGGAAGGGGGCAACGATAGCGACATTGACGACGACGGAGGGGCAGGGGGAGGAGGTAGCACCGGCATGGGAGGGGGAGGGGTAGGGGGAAGGCCCGGAGGGGGAGGGGCGGCGCAAGCGATGGAGGGGGTAGCGTCGGAGGGGGAGGGGGAAGGTCTGGAAGGGGGAAGTGGGCAGCGACTGCGACAAAGGGGGAGGGGACAACACCGGTGGGTTAGGGAGAGCGGCAACGCATGCGTGGGAGGGGGAGGGGCGGCGCAGGCGACAGAGGGGGAGGTCTGGATAGGGGAAGGAAGCAATGACAGCATCGAAGGCAGTGCGTCCTTCGATCTCCGCGCGTGGGAGGGGGTGACAGGTGAAAAAGTAAGGGCACATGCAACATTTCACACTTGGGATTAAGTTACCCCACCTACGGAGGTGGGGTAGGTTAATCCGAGTTAAGTCGGGATAACTCTTATTTAATCGGGTTACAAAATCTTAGACCTGCCAAATTAAATTGAGTTGATTTTGGAATAAATGAGGACTAATCTTGGGTTAATCCCCAGCCAAAGTGGGGCTAATTGATTGATCGATGTACTTTACTCATTCCATATTCAATTGAATCTAATTTTATCTTATCTATATCAACTGTTTGTTTTAGTCGGAATAAATATCAATAGCAATCATTCTATTTGACTCAAAAGAAGAAAATCTCTGATGCACTTCGAATCAAATTCAAATGCAAATTAAGTACATTTCTCGTGCAAATATCTAAGATATCAGAATAGAATATTTAAAAGAGATTGCATGTAATGGATTGGTCTAAGACCAGCAAAAGTTTTTTGTGAAAATTATGTAAAGATTTCATCCAAAGCAAAAAACATAATATTTTGCATGAATTATTGTTACAAAAGATAAATATCTCTTGAATGTGCATTCACGATAATGAGAATAGGGCTACAGACAGGAGGGAAGGTCATGCGCCGAAATGAATCAAGTCTTAGAGGAATGAATTACAAGACACAAGCAAGAATAAGTGGGCCTAAGAAATAATAGGTACTTGACTCTAGCTCTCAAATGAAAGAGACGTCGGAGAAAATCACGCAATTCAAATATAGGTGTGTCCGACAGATAGTGAATAATGATAGCTATAAATATAATGCCTAATCTCAACAAAAGACTGACGACTCTAAGGGAGAAAGATCAAATCATGTACAACGTCCAGATGTTGTGACTTTACTCATTTTAGATCAAATAGCATTTTATTGATGGAGTTCATCTTTAATGAGCCCGACTCGATCAACGAGCGATCAAGAGCCAAACCTATTGCAATCTTAAAGCTACTGTGCCCATTATGTTACTTTTACTTTTCTCTCTTCATTTTCCTCTTATTGCTTGTGCTCCTATTTCTCCACATCCGTCGATTGATAGATGCATTATTCAGTAGCTAGCTGTGAAACTCTTGTTCTATAAGAGTTGGTGTGTTGGCACCTAACAAAAAAAATCTATCAGATTTGTTGCATTGACACCTGATTGAAACTCTTAGCAAATGTGGTGGTCCAACCATGGTTCGCCGACTCGGGCGTATCGTACCGTATCAGGGTAAACCCGGTATAGTGCGGATCACCCTTAGGATCGGCCGAGTCGGGCCGAGTCACAGTGAGAGAGAGATAGAGGAGGGGGAGAGGGGGAGAGAGAGGGCCGAGTCAGACCGAGTCGGATACGAGTCGGATAAGACTCGGGCGTACCGTACCGGATCAGGAGGATCCCGATCCGGTACGGATCAGCGAGTCGGCGAACCTTGGGTCCAACAACACCTGATCAAAAATTGGGAGGCTAGTGAGCTGATCATTACCTAATCAAAACTCAAGTTGCGTTGGCAACCGGGCACCTGATCAAAAGTCAGCTCACCTAATCAAAATTGATCAGCGAGTGTCCTTCTTACGTGAAGTAGTGAAAATTTAGACGTGATCTAGGTATCGGAGGTAGGTGACGGGGAAGGGTGCCCAAATCAATATAGAGTCATGGTGTCTCTTGTGATTTATCTTGCTCATACTCATTTATCTTTCTTACTCACACATGGCCTGAACTGATTCTTTTAAGTTCACATCATCTCTCTGCAATATCATCTGCGAACTCATTTTAGAATGTAATTTTTATTTAGTACTCCCATTCATCCTCGTCTCTCGGAGATGCTTTGCTAGTAACACTTTCGACAGTGAGACCTGGAAGCACTTTGATCGTACGTGGCCACCCATCTTTTACCTCAGATGTAAATGAGTGTGCGAACTTAGTTTTGTGTATCGATGGGTTCAATCCAAATGGTCCCGGGGCTCCTTCGTATTCCTTTTGGCCCGTATTGTTACCTTGGGGTGATTCCAGACCCGGAGAGCCCAGGCGAGCACATCCAGGGATGTGCTCTTGAGGCCTCTAATAGATGAAATGAAGATGTTGTGGGCCATGGGGGTGGCAACATCATATGATGCATTTCCTCAATTCACCAGGCTTACGAGGCTAAGGTGGCTTGCCTGTGTAATACTAGCGGATGTACGTAACCTTTTGAGAGATAATTAATGCCCTTGACCTCCTAAACAAAGATTCTAATGGGGTGTTTTGTTACGTTTTTTTTCCCTCTTTATCTCTCAAATTTAAAAAAGAGAGAAAACTCACTTATGGAGTGTTTGGTAAGTGTTCTTTAATTTTTAAATGATAAATCAACTCTATTCAAATATATTTCTAAAATAAAATAACTCTTGAGTTATTTTTTTTTTAAAATCATCCGTCTCGTGAGACCCTCCCCTCTTTTCTGCTCTCTCTCTCCCACTCCGTCCTCTCTCTCCCCCCCCTCTCTCTCTCTCTCTAACTGCCGAGGTGCCGGAGGGGAAGACCCCCCTCCCCACCCCCGGCGGCTCCCCCCTCCCCTAGAGGCTGACGTCATGATACTTTGTATTATCTCATCTCCCATATATATATATATATATATATATATATATATATATATATATGTTAATGCACCACTTAAAGAAGAAGATTTAATACCGAGCTTGTGTCAAAGTTCTATCCGTAAGGCATAAATAATCACTGAGAAGATTTTAACTTGTCGCTCCTTTTATAATTTTGACTTTGAGGTGTAAACAAGATGAGAAAGGTTCATTAATTGTACATTCTCTGAATGTGATGCACACTATGAATGTGTACTGTCTTTATTTATTTATTTTTAAAAAATTTTTAGAGTGACTCTTAAGATATCTTAACTTGGGATATAATAACTCACATCACCAATGAATTACTAAGAAAGAAATAAAAAAGAAATCAGATTGAATGAATAATATTCGACTCATTCTTTCAAGAATCAATTTATTTTATTTTTTATTTTTTATAGATAATTAAATGGTGATGTGATTTGTACTCCAAATTAAAATATCTTAGAGAGTACTCTAAAAATTTAATTTTTTTTTAAAAAAATTAACTCATTATACACTCAGGGTGTGCAGCACACCCTAAGAGTACTGCACCAAACCTTTCGCAAACAAGATTGAATCAAGTCCCATGAAACGAGGATGTAGGAGACAGAGAGCTTATGGGGCGCCTTTCTATCTTTACCCACCTGGGTAAACCATTGGGTTTAATTTATCGGGCATCTGTAATTAAGATGACGAAGGTTGCTGAGTATGAGGCGACAAAATACATACATGCATATATCCTATATATTGAACTATGAAGAACTGACACCTTTTATAGATTAAATACCTTGATGTAGCTAGGAAAGTCATGTACATGATAGGCATTTCCAATTAATAAGTGTGTTAATTAATGCTTTTACTAAAAATCACATTAATTGGAGGGGGGGTATGATGCAATTGTAAAAGAACCCCATCAGGCTACTCTCACTAACGAGCAACTGCAAAAATTACGTGAACGAGAGTTTTCAAAATGGTTGAAATGCTTTGTAAGTGTACGTACATGAGCTGTACGAAAGATTCATGGGCTAAGAACTATATCAACTCCAATTTGTGTACTATTCATTGGGTTATGGATGAAGAGAACCATGTTGATAAGCGTATAAATGGAGAGAGATATCACAGGGGACGTCACGTCATAGTTACTATTACGAATGCTACCATGCATACCACTGGTCATAGATTTCACACCCAAGCTCATGGGGGAACTTGTTATCGAAAACCATGAACAGCGGTGTTTGTGTGAAAGAGACCTACTTCGACGATCATGAACATGATTTCTCATGTGGTGTCTTGCGTGAAAGGGGGATTACAGTGCACTCTTCTAATTAGTCACCTTGTTGATATCAAACATGACTCGATCAGCGCTTTGTTCGACGGTGTATTTGTGTTGGCTCAGTGAGTTGAACAAGTGAATTGCTCAAGATATCTTGGTAGAAACAAATATAGAAGTGATTGGCTTGTTGTGTTCAAAACTAGAGATAGGAGTATGTTGAGCTCCCTTCTGATGGCTTAAGGGGGTACTGTGTCTCCTTCTAGTGGCAAATTCTACCAAGAAGTGGATGACCACACAATGTGCCTCACGAAACGTAGGGTTGAATGAGAACGAAGAACACGTGAGGGTGAAGATGACTTCGAGTATTCTAGTAGCAGCGAGGAGATGGACGAAGGGGGTGATTGATTGATTTCAATCTCTACTCCAAACATCATTTTTTGTGAAGAATCCCTAGCTAGATAAGATATTATTACTTGAGCAGATTGCATTCTACCACTGTTTGTGATGTTGAAACTTAAAGAACCGTGTGATCTTGCCACACACACACACACACACAGATATATAGATGTTCACAATTTTGGCCACATGACGTCCTATTCCTCATGTCCATCAGCATTGCAACTTTCGTTTTCAGATTCTATTATCTTAATTAATTTGTGTTATCACTTGGGCTGCCAGTTGGGTAGGTAGCAGCGTCACTCTCAACCCACTGAAGTTGCCCAAAGAACGAACCATGCGAGCTTCGACGTGTGTAACCTTTTTTCTTCTCCTTAATTGGTTGCTTTCTCTATTTTTAAATTATAACTTCATTGCCCTTTATATATCATCCGGGGACTCCCTCTTCATTTTTTCACAATAATCACGTAATCAAGTGGCTTTTGTAATACCCTTGTATCGTAGGGCCAAAAGGAAGGACCAAACAACAGGGTGCGTGGTAGATGAAGTGACAGCGACGAAAGAAAAGTTGCATTAGAAACACTAGGGCCCGGTTTGTCGGGGGCAGTCGGCCGTTTCGTGGGGCGGGCCGTCTCCCTCTCTCACCTTAATCTCTTAATCGGACTTATTCGACCTTGTTGATCGAATAAGTCCATCCTAACAGGTTTTCAAAGGGGCCCTAGTTGAATCAAAGAAATCAGTGGCCAGTCATGAGGAGCCGTTAAAACATGTGATTATAAATTTGCCTCTCGTTGGTCCAAACAAAGTCAAAAATTTGAAATGATTTTTTTCGTCTAAAAAAATAGGTCTCGCATCAGACTCGTACGGTCTCCCGTCAAATTTTTATGGTATATTTTTTAACCATGTGAATAAACATAAGAGTGAAATATTTTGTAAGACTGAAATATTTTGTTACAGGAATGAAACTTTTTGTTATACGAATGAAACTTTTTGTTTGACCGTAGAAACGAACGAATATAATATTTTATTAAAATAAAATATTCATCACATAAACGAAATATCTGTTATAAGAATAAAATGTTACATAAACGAAATATTTTATTATAAGTATAAAATTAATAAAATATTTCAATTCTATACTAAATATTTTATTCATATGTCAAAATATTTCACTCCTATAATTTTTTGTCGAGCGAAAAAGTGGAATATACGGATCAACGGGAGATCGTACAGGTCTGACGTGAGATGTCATTTTTTAAGCGAAAATGATCATTTCATTTTTTTTGAGTCAGTGTGAGAGAACATTACAATTTAACTTGACTTTATGTATCAAATTTGGTGCACAAAATATTACTCGTTAGATAGATAGAGATGACGTGGAGGATGCTACGTACCACGCTGGGACTTGCAAGTAAATCCATATACACCGTATACACGTACGTAGGATCCCCAGCAAATCAACCGACATGACTGCAGTTACTATGTACTGTTATTCATAAATTAGTTGTTCATGGAAAGCACTCGCTTCTTTCCCGCACACGAATATCTATCCATCCTTCTTATGAATCTTCATAACCATATATCATTTTCTGTATGTGCACTCGTTGTTGTTATGTATGTACCAATACTGTCTTCTGTTAACCACGTACGGGATGGTCTATCTCGGAGTAGTTCAACTCATTCAGGTGTGTGCATAACTCAGTTCATATCGAATAATCAAATCGAATCTTCTGATTCGATTCGATTCGATTCGATTTTGTTCGAAGTCGAATTTCGATTCGAATAGATTCGATTTCATAACCCGTCCAATCGAATCAAGTTAAATAAATTAAATTTAATGTTTATATTTATATTTATATTTATTAATATTATATATTATAAATATATTTAAAATATTTAAAATTTTAATTGTATGTGTACAAATATATAAAATATAAGTATTTTTATTTTTATTTTATATACATATAAATTATTAAACTCATATATGTTATAGTAAGATACGAAAATTCGATTTGAACTGAATCAAATTAAATTTATTTGATTTTTTGAGTTGATTATATTTGATTTGACAGTAAAATTCGATTTGATTCGATTATATTTTATTTAAAAAATATTCAAAAATCAAATTAAATTATGAACACCCCTGCTTCATAGAACACACGTGCAAATCCAAATCTCTCCAAAATTGGGGAAGCCCTCGTAATGTAACTTGTCTTGAAGAGGGAAATCTTCTCTTCAGGGAGGGAAGATTTCAATGGACTCTCCGTAGTGTGGAGGCAGCGAGCACTCAAGGAAACCCCACCATATATATGGTACAGTGCCGGGTCATGAACGTGAAAGGACCGCCATTTTAAACCGGTCTGGATCAGTCTGCTACATGGGCGGTCCTACACCTGAAGGTGCAGCATGTAGGGCAACCTTGCTAACTGATGGAAAATATATTTTGATTAATGTTACAATTAATATATGTTTTGAAATCCATGTTATTAACTCGTGATATGCCTACTGAACTGGCTTTGTTTCAGTTTTCTTGGTTCAAGGTAAAGTTATATTAGCTTGGTTAAAGTTATTCATGAATTCCATGTCTATATATGTAACAACTGATCAATCTTATGAATGCTGCAAAGTCTTCAAATGCTTTTGTTTGTGCAATTATCATGTCAATGAACTCCTCATATGTATTGGGATGTTGATCTTGCAAGAGGAGATTGGCATAATGTTCTGGGTATCTGGCAAATCGAGAGTCCACTTCTTTTTGGATCTGCCCTTCTATCATCAGCAACAGGTGATCAGGATACTGCATTAAGGACCATTAGTCTTGATACTTCTTAGCCCTTTTTTCTCTGATAAACTTTGATTGGTTGACGAAGATGCCTTCACCACTTTGCTCGATTTGTAATCTAAGGAAGAAGTTGAGTTACCCCATCATGCTCATCTCGAACTCACTCGTCATTAATTTTTAAAATTACCTGCACATGGAGGAGTTAGTGGCACTAAAAACAATGTTATCAACATAAATATGTGCAATGAGCATGCCGTCTTTCCTAGTCAAGATGAATAATGTAGTATTAGCCGGTCCTCTTATGAAGTTGTGGTCTAGTAGAAATTGACTCAGTTTCTCGTACTAACTTCTTGGAGCTTGCTTTAGTGCATACAGAGTCTTAGAGAGTTTATAAACATGGTCACGAGTCTTAGGGCCTTCAAACTCGGGAGGTTGCTCTATATAGACCTCCTCCTTAATAAGTCCAGTAAGGAAGACACTCTTTACATTGATCTGATTCAATTTGATAGAATGAGATGTGGCAAATGCAAGTATAGTTTTAATGACTTCTAATCTTACCACGAGAGCAAAAATCTCCTCATAGTCTATTCCCTCTTATTGAGAATAGTCTTGAGCAACTAATCTAACCTTATTCCTTACTACTACTCTTGTTTTATCTAACTTATTAATTACTAAATACCTATTTGGTTCCTACAACAAGGTGGTCGAATGGTCTAAGAATTAAGAACCAAATTTCATTGCGTTGAAATTGATTCAATTCCTCTTGCATGATCATAACCTAAGATTCATTGTGGATAGCATCCTTTATTCTTTTGGGTTTCACCTCAGATAAGAATGCTACATAGTTAAGATGTTGTAGTTGACTTTGACTACTTATTTGGAAAGAAGGATCACCTATAATATTCTGGGGGGGGGGGGATGCTTTCTGACATACCTCCATTCTCTTATAGCCTCTTTGATTGAAGAATAAGGTGGGGTACCCCATCTTTATTCACGTTAACTGATTTGGTTGTAGAAATAAGGTATTCCGACAAAAAGGTGAGTTAAAGGGTAAGAAAGTGGGTTAAACATATTCTAACAAAATGGTGGAATAAGTTAACCCGAATACAATCAAAGTAATATTATTTATTTTTTGATACACCCTAACTCGGGTTTTGATATCTCCCTTAACCTATTCTCCAATCAAAGAGGGTCTTAGTAATTCAGTATCAGCTTGTTCCTCTTGCCTTAATCTTCAATAGGTGGCTGATCTGCTTCATGTGCTCCTATTGGATCTACTTCTCGCTTGTTGAAGTCTACATCCTTTTCCTTTTCAGCTTGGCCACCTGCATCATCATCTAAAGGAGAGCTCTCTTGCTCTCGGTTAGCAGCATCTGTCTTAAAATGTAACATGAGCATAGACTTCTACAATTAAAATTTTCTTGTTGAACACTCTATATGCCAGTTGATTTGAGACATATCCCAAGAATATACTTTCATCAACATTGGCATCAAACTTACTAAGGTCATCCTTACCGTTAGTGTGGATCACACATGAGCATCAAAACGGTCTGAAGTGACTAACTTTGGGCTTTCTTCCTTTGTAGAGTTTATATAGAGTCTTCTTTAACATTAGCCGAATTATGGCACGATTGATGATGCAGTATGCAATGTTTATTGCTTCAACCCAGAAACACCTGGGGAGATTTGTCTCGTTCAACGTTATTATTGTCATCTCCACTAAGGTCATATTCTTCTTTTTTGCTACACCGTTCTGTTGAGTGGTTCTTGCCGAAGAAAAGTTGTGCGCAATTTCATTTTCTCATAGAAGCCCCTAAAGCTCTCACTTTCAAACTTTGTGCCATGATCGCTTCTAGGTTTTAATATCTTATGCTCGCCATTTCTTTAAACCTGCCTGCAAAATCTCACAAACTCATCGAACACTTCATTTTTATAGACCAAAAAGAATGTCCAAGCGAATTTGGAGTAGTCATCTACAATGACATATCTATATACCTTTCCACTCAAACTTGGAGTTATTATTGGCCCAAATAAATCCATATGCATTAGTTCCTAAGGGTGACGATGTACTTACAGTGTCCTTTACCTTGAATGGAGCTTTGGTTTGTTTATCTTTTATGCAAGCTGTGCATTTGTCAAATTGAGTGTAATCTAGTGCCGACAGTCCATCCACCAGGTTCAATTTGGTTAGTTTTTGTAGAATCGAGTAGCTTTTGTAACCAAGTCTTCTATGCAATAGCTAGATGTCTGGGTTGGCCTTTGTTATTCGGAAGATGTTTGTGCCCCTAACTTCATCCAGTTATATATACAAGTTTCCTTCATGCATAGTACATAACTTGACATATTTGATTTTTGCATCCTTGATTTTGCATACTTTCTTGGTGAATGATACTCCACGTATGCTATCATATAGTTGACTGATGCTGATAAGGTTGAATCTAAGACCTTTCACCATCATTTCTTCCTCGATGTGAGTGGCAGTCTTATTTCCAATCGATCCTTTTCCTATGATTTTACCTTTGGATTTGTCTCTGAAGGTGACACATCTTCCTTTCCCCTTTTTCAAGTAGTTAAACAAAGACTCATCCCCTATGATATGTCTTGAGCACCCATGTCCAGATATCACGTCGTTGAGTTTTTGGTGTTTAGACACTCTTGCGGAGAGATCAAAGGAGGGATTTAAGAACCCAAATGACCTTAATTCGTTTGGGTTTCTTTATATTCTCATCACGTAAATGCACAGAATTAACATGTCTTCTAGATTAAGGGTTAGGATCTGACCTCAATACTTCATTGTTCATTCGACCCTGCATACTTGGGTACATATATATATACTAGTTTGACCAAAAATATTAGAAAATTATATGGTTTATAAGTTCAAATCAATTAGACTCCTTATGTATCACTTGGGTTGTTCGTCTTGACGGGATATTATAGGAAGACTCACATATATTCTAATGATAAGTAATATCGTCCCGATTATATCTATCTGGTTCTTGTATCCGCCAAAATTGAAAGAAAAATTTCCGACAATGTATCATAGGTGCAAAAATGGAGATTTTGGAGTGGCATAGAAGGGAATGTGAATGACAGACTATAGGGGTATATATGTTATCATCACAGTTGAAACGAAGATAGCCTTTCTTCACTCAATCAACCTAAAATTAAGTTGGGCAAACATAGATTGCAGTAGGACTATTAATGATGGAATAACATATGGTTTTTAATTACTAGAATTTCCATGTATTAACCTACACTTAGTTAAACTCTGTACTGTTAGTCTTTGTTAATGTTGAACCTACAGTGATCTGATAATTAGCTAGCCATACTTATCGATGTGCATGTTTATCCCCCTTCTCCGTTTTTCTCGTTGCTTATCATCTTGGCACGTGAACGTACGTTCTCCAAATCCAAACAAGAACTGTGCAAATGTAACATTTTACAGAACATAAAATAACTCTCCTCGAGAGACAAAAGATGGTGGAAGTCATGTACAAATGTAACATTTGCCGAGAGGAGAATGAGTCTTATGTACCTTTACTTATCCGAGAGAGAGAGAGAGAGAGAGAGAGAGAGAGAGAGAGAGATTCCTACGTGCCTTTCACCATAGGGGGATTGGATTCAGTTAAGACTGTCAATAGGTCAGACTCGAGTCAGACTTAAGTCGGTCCAGTTCGGACTCGACTTATCAAGATTAAGACCCGAGTCTGACACAAGTCTGATCTATGTCGAGTCAGGCCGGGTCGGACCCGATATTATATAAAAAATATAAAGCCCGACTAAGACTCGGCCCGATCCAAAAATTTAAATAAAATAATAAAAATTAATAGATTTAATAATATAAAATTTATAATCTCACTAAATTAATTAAAATTTTGATATTAATTACATATGTGAAAATAGCATTTTAAAATTTTTAATTAAGTAAAATAATATAATTTTAACTAAATAGTTTTTAAAATTTGAAGTGAGAATAAAAAAAGAGAGTGTGCTGGGCCGACCCGCGGGCCGAACTCAAAGTCCAAGCCCGGCCCGTGGGTCTAGTCGGGCCGGGCATTTAGGCCCGACTAAAAGTCCGCGGGACGAAAAATACTTTACGACCCGGCCCGAAATCGGGTCATCTCCGCCGACCTGTTGGGCCGGCTCGACCCATTGACAGCTCTAAATTCAGTCTATTGACAGATTGACTATTCACATTGTAAAAGGCCCGGTCAAACTTCTGGAATTTAGTTTGAGTTTTGAATCAGACTTGCACCACCTGACAATATTTTATATTTAGATTGACTATTCATGTTTGAAAGTGGGGTTCTCGACCAATCTGCTTACAAAATATTTTTATTATAAAAGAAAATATTTAATACTTAAAAATATATATATTATATATCGATAATATACTACAGACTGATTGTACCGATCTGAGATTGGTATGATATGGTACGAATGATACATCCCGTATCAAATCGATTCGACAAACTTTGCTTAATTCTACACTTTCACGTCCAAAAAGACCTATTTATTTTTCCTTTGTCCATTTCTTCTTCTCAAAGTACCCATGTCCATGAGTAGATGCTGCTCAAGAAGTATTAATTACCACTCTGCCAAATTAACTGAGGAAGCTTATTCTGGGGTGGGTTCTGTTTGAGAGCACTAAAATTTGAAATATAAATAAATATGAAATCTGATATTTACATCACAAATGTTAATTTTGTAATAAAGTCCTAAGTCTTGTGTAACATGGATTGTTTGACTATAAAGATGAAATATGAATAGTATCTTTTACCTTCTGTTTAGATAATAATATCTTACAAATGTGCGTATTGACTGTAATTAGTAATTCAACAGATAGCTATAAAAATATTCATTTAAAGAAAATGTTAATTTTCAAGTTAAAATGTTTAATTTATTGAAAATTACTATATAGCAATACTGCAATATAATTTCATAACAAATAATTAGTATTCTATAACAATTGACACTTGATTCCAGCACAATATAACAAGATAATCAAAATAACTAGATTTTATTGAGGCCCTTCTTATTAGTTAAAGGTTTTCTGCAATATGTGTGGATCTATTCCTCTTATTTCGTATTATGTTTAATAACCTCCTTACGTCACGATACTTGCAAAAATACCCTTACCGTCGTCGGTTGTTGGTATTTCGTTAAAATCTCTTATTTAACCCTAACAGATCCTTAACCAAATTAGGATAAAGTCAAAAATATCTTTGATCTATCCCAAACTCTTACTCCCTCTGCATTCATGTAGCTCTTTTTTTCTCTCTCTTTCGTTGGCCCAATGCTCTCCGACCAAAATAACTCTATTTTTGTAAGAGTATTTTCATCTAAAAATTAAATATTATTAAAAAATAAAATATTCTTTAAATCTTCAACTGAGATTAACTGAAGGGGTATTTTTGGCCCTCAAGATTATTAAAACTGATATGAAAACAAAAAGAATAATTTTGTAAACAAACTTATAAAGGGAATAATTTTGCAGAAAAACTCTAATTTAAATTTCAACTGTTGTCCTCTTCTCTTCAGCGTTATGTTTCTTCTGGCGGCTTACCGCTTCAGAGTTCAGAGGAGGTTTGGGAAATTTTTCCAAGTCATGAGATTTGAGGTTTGTTAAATCGGTTCGGTACCGGGTGTATAGTCCATAATGGACTGTATCATAGACTAGTTATATCGATTTATGGTACATAATCGGTACGTAATTTATATTTTTTAAAATATTATATATATTATTTAATATTAAATATGATTTCATAAATAATTTGATTAAGAGAGTTTTTTTAACATCATGACTTGACTAAAAAATATACGGATGACACTATTTTCTTAATTTTTTATTATTCTTTAAGAAAAATAAATTAAAAAATATATGTTATTTATGAGATTTAAACTCTTTATCTCACGTACAACTAACACACTTATAAACTATTAAATCATACATAATATTTTATTATATTTTATAATATATATATATATATATATATTAAATGATTTTTTAATATTAAAATTTTACGATAAAATTTTAATATTAAAAATCGATACGACCGATACGATCACACCGACAAATTTTACTTACCCCACATCATTTATCACATTCTTAACACCGCGCCACCTCACCGCCTTAGATTGAAGTGGCCGATTAAGAGAAATCTAACACAATCTGAACGTGGAAAGTAGCCGTATTATTTGTAACATCAAATTAATCCTTTTGGTGGGTCCTATCAATCTAGAGCTAATGAACTTATTTTTGATAAGACTGGCCGTGTACCTTGGCATGTAGATCAAACTGAAGCCTCCGGTGATTAGTCTTTAGATGTAAAGCCATTTTCAAATTAAGCATTAAAGATTAGCGGCAGCTTTGATGGGAGGCTATGGTATTAGGATTATGGGGACATTTTTGAATAGAATGTTGTTCGTAGATGTCAGATAAATCTTTAATATACTTAAGAGATATTATCCCCAGAACGAAGGTAGAGTTTTATCCTTGTAAAAATACCTTTTTTCCCGTAATCTTAATACCGCAGCCTCCCATCAAAGCTGCCGCTAATCTTTAATGCTTAATTTGAAAATGACTTTACATCCGCTTTTGAGACATTTTTGGTGAAAAATAAATAAATAAATAAAATGTTGTTTGTAGATGCAAGATAAACCTTAATCCCACTATATTGTTGATTAAGTTTTATGCCACCGTCAGATGTGAAGGTTAAAGAGTGTACCCATTGTAGTTATTTTGTGATTTTAGTGATCCTCTTGGATTTTTTGTGATGCTTGCACTTATTTCTCTCTCTTATAAAACTTATCTTGTCCTTTTGCTGCCTCCATACCAAATATGAATCTAACGTTAGGTGATCCGACAATGAAAGAAAATTTGGATCGAATAATTTAAAAGAAGAGAGGCGAATTAGATAATCTAATTAGATAACAACACAATGATAATCTAATAAATTAAAGATTTATCACATATAATCTCAAGAAGAATGAAAGATGAAAGACAATGAGTCAATCACATAAAGTGAACACAGAAATTTTTATAGTGATTCGGACGACACTATATTGACTTACATCCTCAACTCAAGAGCACCTTGAGACTTCTACTAAGAACTACTAAGACACAATGGTGTTAACTCATCACTACAAATTAATCACTTGACATCTAAGTGTAAGTACCCATCTCAACTCGTTATACAAAAAGATGCGAGCTCACCACAAATCACATTACACACTGAGGTGTTACCTCGTCAAAAATCACACTAGACACAAAGATGCTAGCTAGTCTTAACAAACTTGACACTAGCTCACCTTCACATCGGAAAGGGAAAAACAACATTTTCTTCCTCATGGAGGAAGTTCTCAATGAACGACCCTGAAACTCAAACGTAGAATAAGATAGAACATAAGAGAAAGATGAATTTTAAGAGAACAAATCCGTGAAGGGTCGTGGTGACGAAACTTCCTTCATATTACAACAAGAAGAACACTCAAAGTTCTCTAACTTCTAACGTGAAAAAATCACCTTCTCCTTGTGGTAGCTGGTACAAGTTTAGTTCTCCTCCTTTGATGGTGACTCCATCAACCCTGGAAGGCCTCAAAGTCTCTCTCTTCTACCCATCAATTATCATCTCAAGATTCCGATGCGACGTGGAATGGATCGAGTTAGTTTAGAAAATCTTACTCAGATTTCTGTACCACTTTGGATGTTGATTTTCTCTATTTTCATTTTTAACAACTTACACTTCGAACGTACATTTTTGGGGATGCGAATTCCACTTCATAAACCCACTTAACAACCTTATCACATTACAAAATAACTAAGTTTTATCATCTTATACTGGGCATGAAGTGCTATCAGCCGCGATGTGTCACTTATCTCTGCGTGTGTCTCTAACATTTAACTAAAAGAACATCATAAATTCAAACTTTTTGGAGTTTTAAACATGACGACAAGGACCAAAGTGCACCAAACAACACCTTGGTCCCATGCAAACTTGCCGCCGGCTGCCACTCAGAGCCAAGGGGGATTGAAAGCCAACGATCACGCGGGCCCCACGAGAAAGGGGGGAACAAAGAAAGGTGTCGAAAATATCTCAGTACGAGAGGCTCATGTTCAGATAGGGTGACGAGTCGCCGGCCGGCCGGGACACGCCCATTCACGACAGATGAACCTCGACGGGCTTCCGAACATATTTCATAAAAGAGTTCCATTCAGTTTATTCGACTAAACTTAAAGTGAGTACACCCCCCCCCCCTCAGTGGTGGAATAGACATCTTCTCCTTTTCCAAGTTAGATATTCCGAGTTTAATCTTGAGTTTTTCTCTTTTCATTAATATATATATATATTAATTTAATTTGAATATAACAAACTTATATTTTATTTATACAAAAATGGCCGAAGTTGAACATTACATATACAAATACTCGGTTTGTGTTGGTGGAGACGCTCGAGGAAGACTCGACTATCATCTGTTATAGGAGTACGATTATATCCATTTAATAGCTCGCCTAAAGTCAGCAATGTCGTGTTTAATAATACGATTAATATATATATATATATATATATATATATATATATATATATATATATATATATATATATTGTAAGTATAAGAGGCAAGTTTCCCTTCTTATTCGCTTCATTCGTTTTGTATTTCAGTTAAGTTGGTTATTATAAAAATTAGTGCATGTCAATAACAAATGAGCTAACTCTGACATATAAACACTTAAATTAGAAGATTTATATATATATATATATGCTCTCATAAATATCATTTTTTGATATTAAACTGTTTTATCTCCGCCTTCCCTTGAAACTGGATATAAACTTAATATGCGATATCAGCTTATTTTATCGTTGGCTTTTTCCTGAATATTAACTAAATCAAAACCTAAGAATTTAAAAGACGGAAGTGAAACCCCAACAAGACACTTTTAATCCCATGCCACCTGCGCCGGTCGGCCTGCCGGTCAAGTCAAAAGGATTCAAAAGGCATCATCAACGAGCGAGCGTTTGCCGGCCCCACAAAAGCATATCAAAGAGATCTTTTTATGCACGAGAGGTTCATATAACTATGAAGTCAACGGACACGACGCCTTCGTTGGCGGAAGTGGGCATCTATGCTTTGATACGGGAACATTTCAATCGAAATGTCTCCTCATTTTTGTGGGGATCTTATCCACATAAAGATCACACCGTCGACATGCCCTTCGATTAATCCCACTACATGAAACGAGGTCGCTTGATTACGTCTTCCGAGACATGTCCTACATAGTTATGATACATGATCAACTTTGTTCGATTTTACATTAAAAGATGAGCGATCTAAGGGTCATTCGGTTGGTTAGGATTAGAGGGGCTTTTGCTAGGATTTTCCGTTCGAGCTGGAGGAGGTAAGTACGCCAATTAAGCCCGCTTAGGGTTTGGGACGTGCACCATGTCCCGAGGTGTCGTATCCGCCCTTAACTCACCTGGCTATTAAAGTGACCGGCCGCTAAAGAATAGTTATCGGATGGGATAGAAGCTCTACCCTTATCCGTGTAGGTTAGGAAAATAAATATGTTTATTTGTATCGTCACGTCTATATGCGTCTATTCTTATTCTTCTCTATTAAAATGATTACAAAAAGAGAGTAAAAAAATTACATTATTAAATAACATATGCATATTGGCCTACATTGCCTAATCTTCCAAAGAAAATACAATCATTATATAGTAGGGATAATTGAAAAAAATAACATTGTTATATGTATAATTGTAACGCACTCTCTCTCTCTCTTCCAGAACGACGTGGTTGCGCATGCTTGTTAGTATCTCTTGATGAGGAGGATCATCATTGGCTCCGAGGAGGTCCACTTATAGTCTACTTGTTGAAGAACGCATCTCTCCCGTACGTCCAGGTATGCCGCTCCCCCCCTCCTATTGACTCCCTAGAGCTTCCTCTCTTCCCCAGTATTGTAGAGAGAGAGAGAGAGAGAGACGATAATAGTACAAATCATAATGTGTGATTAACGATAACAAGGATAGAGATGGAGACTAGCACATCAACGAAGCCAGCAAAAGGACTGCACGCCTTTCTTTTTCTTTGTACAATTGTGAAGGCAAAAGTCCAATTGGCAATTAGCTAGCATTCAGCGGATGAGTAATGCTTTGTAGACCAGATTCGGTGTACATAAGTCACGTCAATGTGCAACGAACGTTGCAATTGGTCCAAGTAGACATGACGTGGCAAGATCAGGTGGACAAATCGAGACTTGATGACCCTATCACAGCGACATTAAAAAGGATAAATTCCCGTGCATACCTCGCCTTTTACCATACTGAAAGTACCCTTATGAATTGGCTACATTAAGATGTCATTTTTCTTACCATTGACTACTTCATTTCGCCTCATTTTTGACGTCGAAACATGCAGAACAAAGGACAACGTATGAGGAGAGATAGAATTGAGCTGATCGTCTGAGCCAATAGAAGAAGAAACGGTACCTACTACGGTATTTTCTTGTCCCGTTTACTTTGTTTATTCTTTTTCTCAGAAGTAAAGATGTAATTGAAAGTGGATGAAACATATTCATTGTAATATTTACTAGAGCTGTATTAATGGCAGATGGTAGGCTGTGCTCTTCGTTATTTTGAAAGAGAAATAAGTGGAGAGCATTCATTACTACAAAATAGTATGGCAGTTGATCTCTTGGGTAACATAGTTTCATTTTTGTTAGTAATATCTCAATTTTGAGTAATATCTTTCATTCACATACATAACATTTTATTGTTGCACAATATTTTTCGTGACTATATATTTTAGTAATTTTTTAGATGATAGACAAATCTTGTACACAACATCGCTTATTAATAATATACTTCATTCTAGTATATTATGTTTCATTATTAGACACGATATATTATTCTTCCACGTTATATTTCACAACTATACAAAATATTTCGTTGATACATTTTTATCCTTTAGTTCTAAATAATATGGTATTATTGCACATTATATTTTACGCTTATGTAATACATTTCATTCTTGTACGTTATATTGAAGAAATGTGCAAACGATTTCATTAATACGCAGCATAGTTTATACCTGAGTAATATATTTTATTTGTCTACATTTTATTTCATTGTTGTATATTATATCTCTTAACTATACAAAATATTCATCGATTCAGTGCATCGCCTTAATAATATATTTCATTCTTGTTACATTTAATTTCATATACAAACAAAACATTTTATTATTACATATGTGATGGAGAAGCTTGCACCTTCTGTTGAGATCAATGAATGTGAAGTTTTAAATACACCCACGGAAAATATTGAGAAGCCTTCACTTTCTATGCAACTACGAAAAGTAGGAATAGAATTTGATATAGGGGAAGATGTCCACAAATTTTATAATGTATATGCAAAATCAGTTGGATTTGGTATCACTACATTGTATAGTGAGAGCTATAAAGAATGCCTAATTTCCACCATTTAGATTGTTGAAAGTCTGGAATGTCAAGGAGATCGGGTGCGGCTCGGGGTGAGTGGTCGGGCACCGATTCTGAAGCCGAGTGCCAACGTTGTCTGAGAGTTAGGTCCGGTCCCGAAAATGTTACTTCCAGGACAGGGTCTTGCTAACTCAGTTAGCGGGCGGGATAGTCGGTGGCCGGCTCAGGGAGAGTGACGGGCATGTGGTCCCATGGTAGGAGAAAATTCGGCATGATGGCATCCGCATCGTTATCATAACGCGCCATACGTGGGCGAACCCGATGTGCGGGTGTGATTGCCGTTATCATAACGCCCCATACGCGAAAGGAAAAGTTTGAGTGAAACGGCTAGACGCCATGTGAGGGGTGTATGTTCGACATACCCTTGACGTATGTTAAGCCGAACAACAAGCCAACCAAAGCGTCTTGCTCCTCGTGCTTGTTGGAGTGTTGGAAGCCTTTGTGCCGGTGTCTGCCTACGTATGTGTTGTCCTCCTTTTGCTCCTTGAGCTTCTAAGGGGAGTTTATAAGGGATTTGAAGGGTCGGGGGGTGTTTACCCAGGCTAGGATGGAGGGGGCACCCTAGTCTGAGTAAACACATTGAATTTGTTAAAAAAAGTTTTTTTGTGTTTGTGAGAGGGGAGGGGGGTTTACATGGATCAGACTGGGGGGGGGGGGAGTCTAGACCGCGTAAACCGCCCCGGGGGGGTTAACATGGGCTAGAGAGAGTTTTTCTTTTGCTAAAAAAGTTTTTTTAAGGGAAATGGGGGTTTAAGCGATCCAAACTGGGGGGGCCAATCTGGATTACGTAGACACCCTCCCATGGGGTTTACGTGAGCCAGACTGAGGGGGCCAGTCTAGCCCGCGTAAACCCCCCCCCCCCTAAGGGGGTTAACACGGGCTGGACAGGGACTTTATTTTTTTAAAAAAAAAGTATCTTTTTTAGGGAAATGGGGGTTTACGAGGTCTAGACTGGGGGGGCCAGTCTGGGATGCGTAAACCCGGCCCACCAGGGGGGGTTTACACTGACCCCAGAGGGGGTTCGCGAGAGGGTTGGTAAAAAAACTATAAAACCCCATTTTTTGGTTCTTTTGGGCCCACCTTGACCCAGTGTGAACGCAAGAATGATACGGACGGGTGGGTGAACAAGGAGGCTGGTCGACTTTGTCCCTCGTGCTCCAAGCTTTGAACTTCGTCCTTCACGGGCAATCCTCGGACTGATATGTAGGCTTGAATTGAAGCGGGACTCAGGCTTGGAATGAACTGGGACTAAGGTGGGATTGGCTGGACGAAGATGACCCAAGGGAGTCCGCCGCCACCTGGGCACGACCGCGCTTGGGGCGAACTCCCCCCCCCCCCCCCCCCGGGGTGGGCTGCCGCCCAGTGGGACCCCCAGGGTTGTTCCTCGTCATGTGTGGGTGTCCTTTGACGGGGTTGGGTCCCCGAGACGTTAGCGTTGACCCGTGGGGGCCAATTGCATAGTGTCACTATTGTCGCTCGCAAGGTTGTCGGGGAAATTCTTGATACACATCGGGTTGCCGAGTAACTCGGCTAGCGCGTTCGTCTGGCTTAGGTCTAGCCCCGAGGTGAGGATAGTAACTTGTAGAAATTGAGTGAAGGCGTCTTGGGCGTGAGGGGCCGGCCTTGGCGAGACATGCCGCGTTGCATGGCGGGTTAACGGGCAGCCCCGAGTTGGCCCGATAGTTGAAAGTTAACGGCTCATTGCCGCGTGTCTGAGGGTCGGGGATGACCCCAACTTGCTGGAGGGTTGCTGCGTGATTCGGAAAGTGTGTCCAAGCCATGGGTTGGCCCCGACTTGTTATGAAATGGGTGAAAAATATATACACGTCCACGAGGTGTTCGGAAAAATTCTCGACACGCGACCATAGGACGTACAAGTGTGCTAAGGGCTCCTGAGGCCCAAGGTTGGCTAGGGGAGATGCTCCTTTGGATTTAGAATATTGGAGGGAGACATTTTGGGAGTGAATCTCGGCCTCGTTGCAGGTGCTGGATGACATGACTTGTTGTCAGGACGCCCCTGGGTTGGCTCAGGTGGTTCAGTTGAAGGCGGGTAATGCTGCATACTGGGTGGTCGAGGGTGGTCCCCGTTGGTTGTGGGTGTCGCCATCAGTCACGGCAAACTGGTTAGGGCCCTTGCTTTGGACCCGGCATGTTATAAGAGGTGCCGGATAAATAGCGCTCGGAAGGTGTTCGAGGAAATTCTCGAACCCTTATTTTTTACTCTTTTCTGGGAAAGAAAAAAATAAAAAAAAGTCTGAGTACAACACTTAGTAATTGACTGGAGTTTGTCGCTTTCTAGGGTAGGTGCAATATTTTCTATATTAGTTATGAAAACGTTTCTACCTACTCCAAGAGCATCGCCTACTTTAGTAATAAAAACTTTCTGCCTACTCTAGTTACATTTCTAAGGTAGCTGGAGTATCGTCTACTTTAGTTATAAAACACTTCCGCCTACTTTAGTTATAAAAAGTTTTCTTCAAGAGTAGACCAAAATTCGCCCACTTTAGTTATACAAACATTCTGTCTATTTATAAGCGAAATATTTATCTGTTTTGCCTATTATCCAGATATTCTATCGACCTATTTTTTTTAGCTAAGTAAATGGGGGGCCTAAAAAGGTTAAACCTTTAAATTACTCTTATCCTATTCTCGATGAAATGCATATTTATTTTGTCACAATTGAATTTATTTTATCATAAAGTAAAATAACTAATGTGTGGGAAAATACATTTTCCTAACATATATGATCATTAGATTTTGCTCTCGATCGAAATGTAACAGTTTGATCGATGCAACGGTTGGATGTAAGTTTGATCAAGATTCGACCATTAAAATTAAATTTGATTAAGATTTGATCGTTGGATTTACTCCCGATCAAAATATGACTATTAGATTTAAATTTGATTAAGATTCGATCATTGAATTTGCCCTCGATCTAAAGTTGATCAAGGTCCAATCGTTGGATTTATTTTTTCGATATGTTTGATTGTTGGATTTGCTCCCGATCTAAATCGCATTAAGGTCTGACCATTTAGATTTACTCTGAATCAAATTCTAACCATTGGATTTATGTTTGACCAAGATCTAAGTATTGGATTTACTTCGATCCAATCTAAAATTGATCAAGATCTGACCGTTAAATTTGCTCTTGATCTAAATATGACAATTGGATCTAAGTTTGCTCAAGATCCGATCGTCTAAATTTACTTTTATTCTAAATCTGATCAAGATTTGATCGTTGGATTTTCTCGCGATCGAAATCTGATCAAAATCAAGATAATGGGTTTATATTTTTGTTATTTGTGACGGATAATATTTCATGGTTAATTTATCTCTACATTTTGTGATGGATTCTTTTCCGTCTCTAAAATATAAGATTTGCTGCGATGGATAATTTTTCATTCCTAATCCGTCTCTATTTTTGTGACGGGCGTACTTCCTTACTAATCCACTGTAAAATTTTGTTCACTTTTTGCGACAAAATATTCTGTCTCTATTACGTCGCTAAATTTACGACGCAAATCCATCGCAACACACTTCGTAAATCTGCCACGAAAATATTTCGCACTTAATATATCTCAAAAAAACACGCACTACACAATGTTGCGACGATTTTTCTTCCACCGCTAATCCGATGTTATTTTGCGACGGAATAATCTGTCAGTAAAAAATCTATCACTAATATCACGTTTTCTTGTAGTACCATGTCATCGAGCATCACCGTGGTAGAACAGTCTCCACGAGTCATTCTCCCCGGTCCAGGACTGTTATCCGTCCTCAATAATATTCGTCCCAAAAAATCTGTCGCTAATAACACTTTTTTTTTAAAAGTGCCATGTCGTCGAGCATCACCGTGACATAAAAATCTCCATGCGTTACTGTCCACCGTCTAGAACTGCCGTCCGTCCTCAACACCGTTGCCGTATCTTTGTCATCAAATGGCTTCCAACACCCCACTCCCGTTGTCGTTGCTCTTTGTTACCTGTGAGCCGTCACCAAAGCCTCTACAGCTACTCCAATTGCATGTAGAAGAACTATTCTCGTCAAATTATATTTACTCAAATTCTTATTTGAAAAATTTATCAGATACTATATATATATATCCTCTTAATTATTATTAGATGTTGCCTTCACCGACACATTGAGAAATTAGATGCGATTGAACAAGAAAGAAAAATAAATTAATAGGTGTGTAATCAACCAAGACTTTATATGATACACTTAAATATTATCAAACGCAACCCTAGTCAAAAATTTTCACCTTTTCAACTTATTATTCTATCAAAATCCAAGTCCACCACAATGGCAACAAATGTCAGCCACAAATGTCCAGATTAATATTTTGACAAGACTAATATATATATATATATATATATTCTCCCAATCCCAATTGCAATAATAGAACGGACACATGTGATAGGACTGCACACCCCATGGCTCACAGAAGGTACTATTTTTTTCCGCCACCTGGCAATTTCCCAAATAAAGAGACGGCAAGTCTGTTGACACCCACTATATATAATGCCTACATGTCCGAAGGATTGCAACTGGGTGGCGGAGAGAACCGGCGACCCTACCTCTACAGGACAACGCACACTTATTAAGGAATCTGACCTTCATGGAATGGTTCCCGTTGGCATAATTGAAAAGACTAATTTTCCAGATCAAATTACACATTCTAGATGGCATAATTGAAAAAAATTAAATTCAACGAATAATATTGGACCCAAATTATCTTGGATCGATCTTTTTAATTTGAAAATTTTTAAATCGTCGAATGAAAGTGTATCTTACGTCACAGATTGGCACAATAAATTAAGATTATTTAGATCTAAAATTATTTTTAAAATTAAATTTAATTACATACCCACCTTGGGGAAACGATTCCTCGGGCGTGTACTCATCATTACTCGGCTGAAAAAGATACGCTGTCTAACAGCAAAAAGTGGGAGGAGTCCTGCTGGGTATTCCGTGGGCCCCTACTTGTACGAGGAGGAGGCGAACGCTGTTTACAGTGTCTCTTCATTTCCCGCTTTTTAACCCCGTGGGAGACTGGGAGGGACAAAAGTGGCAGACTGCACAGGGCTCTCTCTCTCTACATTTTTCCTGTCTGCTGCACATTTAAAGTCATTATTGCACATTTTGGATGTGCAACGAATGTTTTTAATAAAATTAAAAATTATCTATATATCTTATTTTTTTAAAACAAAAATTATATCTCTATCTTTTGTAGTTAATTAAGGGTCTTAATATTATCCGACATCGAGGGTGATGTATTTAGACTCTTAAATTTGATATTAAGAATCTATCACGATTGATAACTCAAGTAAATTAAGAGTTTAGTATTGACTAATTTAACTTTAATTTGGTCATCTCTCTCGGGATGGCAGGAGGGTAGGGGCCGGTGTGCCGGCGGTGGGGGATGTCCACGGCTGACCCGCCTACATGCGCATCCCCATCTCTCTGGCTATAACCCCCCTCGCTGCATCCCTCCTTCGCCTCTACAACCCAGCCCGTCGAGCACGACCACCTGCGTCCACTACCCGTGGCCGAGAACGGCCACCTAGGGTGCGCACCACCGGACGACCGAGCCCCTCGTCTCTAACCTCTCTGGCATCCACTCATGCACCTGTGTCACCCCCGCACCCTAACGCGCAACCCATATGAACAGATGGTCGGATGCCTCCAGGCCCAATGCGATCTCCCATAGTTGGGTGGCGGCGATTTTGTAGATACTCCTGAAGAAAACGTGGACACCAGGAGCTGATTGGTGCCGCCATCTCTCTCGGCTCCGTGGGCATCGCCCCCGTCGTGGAGGGACATGGGACGGGAGCATGAGAAGTCGACGGTGAGTTGGAGCATGGAGTACAGTTGCGAGAGCGGAGACCTAACCATTATCAAGGCGTCATCGCCGTCGGCGGGGGCCTGCGTACAGCAGAGGAGCCAGTGGCCCACCACCAATGGCCACGGCACCGCTTGCCCCCACTGGCCTCTTCTGACACCGGCAGTGGAAGGTTTGGCATCAGAGAGAGAGAGAGAGAGAGAGAGAGGAGAATTCGGTTTGCTATAAAACAGAAGCAGAGAGGGGGAGAGGGCGGCATCAGGCCTCCTCTCCCCTCTCTATCTCTCACTTTTTGCACTTGAATTCGAGTTCATTTCCGGCTCAAGCCGAGATTGGGTAGGCAGTGGAGCTGATCAAGGTCTCCACCCCCTCTCTCTAGAACATTAGTTAATAATTCAGTTCCAGTCGTTCCAAAATATCGCCAAAACGCGAGAAAGCACAGGCACAGCCAGAAGTTCTCCGCACCAGAGCCCATGGCAGCCTCCCGGCCTGCATCTCCGATCACTCGCCCGCCCGTCCGGTGCTCGACCGGGGGAGGGAAGAAGGGAGGAGAAGCAGGGGTGCATAGCTGGAGAAGGAGAAGGCGGTGGTGGAGGAAGGAGAGGATTGGCTTTAATTAAAATATGCATGAGAGAGTGTGGGAAATGAGAAAATGGCGGGCCAAGGATTCCCGATAACAAATGGCATTACAGAGAGAGAGATGCCCAAAGTTGACTGAGTATTTATAATATTTTTTTAATAAGATGAGTTAGATTCAGAGTATTAATAGTTTACACCGAAACTCATGTACTGTTTCGGGCCTTAGCGCTCGAGCAAAGACCTCCACGAACTCATAGATAAAATATCTATCTATCTATCTATATATATATATATATATATATATATATGATTGCGGTAAATGAGATATGAATTTAAAACATAGCCCCAAAGAAAGAATGCCCATGCCGTCAAACCCCAAACTCAGTTAACACGGAGACCTGATCAAGAGATTTCAGTGTTTTGGATGTTCGAATGTCTAAATACTTTCCGTGATGCTGAATAATCATTATGCAACCTGTAAAAGATCTGGGACCAGTTGCAAATGTGTGACTAAAGATTCTTGCCTTATCTAGGAGTAAGGCACATGCAGGGGCTCTACATCATCAATGTGCATCCTCCTAGCTATATGGGACAACCCTCCACCACCTCTACCTTCACCCCGAAAAATTAAAAAAATCCTCGACTTTTTTCTAACTCAAATTTATTACTTCCTTGACCTCGAAAAATTAAAAAAATCCTCCACTTTTTTCTAACTCAAACTTATTATCTCTCTCTCTCTCTCTCGTACATACACACATAAGGGAGATACAGCTCTATCCGTACGAAGTGATGGCAAATTGCTCCGATTAGGGTTACATCCATAGTCATGTGCCTAAGGGTCCCTTCGAAATCAGGATAAGATGATGTATTCGCTTCCAAGGACGTGAATACTCCACCCGACCTTGTGCAAGTACCGTTGAGTGTTAGAAAAATGAGTGGAACCCATATTTCTCTCTTCCCCGATTTATTTATCTTATTCTGATTTCGAAGACGCCCTAAGAAATAGAAAAGTGGACCGGCAAGGAGGGAGAGGGGTTGGTTGGTGAGGAAAGGGGGTGTGAGGGTGGAGGAGGAGGGGAGGCAAGAGGATGGGTGAGTTTCACTCGGAACGATCGATGCATATTTTGTTGATGGCATATAGCACCTAATCGTCTTATGATTCCTAGTCTCACTAGAAAAAAAAAATTTGAACCATTTTGATCACCCAATTCGATCCCCAAGGTCCCTCTCCCACCATCAAAAGCAGATTCGTCAATAACTCTCCCGCAATCTCCAATGGCGGATCATCACGTCTCCCTTATCCCTCCTTTTGTGGCATCCTATTCAGGCCCTCAAATCCCACAGAAGCGCGTATTGGACCCCCTACTTTTCTCGAAAACATGGAAGAAGACGCCCTTAGCCCCCGCCCGGGGAGCAACCAAACGGAGCCCCGCGTTCACCACCGTCGGATCCATCAGATCCACGCGGAGGACATCGCCGACAACAAAGACCCATCCAGCGGTGGCGCGGACGACACGTTCTCGTCCGTCCGTAAAATCCCATCACCGTTCACTTGATTGATTGAAATAAATCGACGGTGGATGCGCCTTGATGGGAAGGTACAGGGGGGGGGTTTACACGGGAAGGACGGTCGTCCATATCCACCCTCGGAGTCTACGCGATTCGGAGGGACGGCGAGGGAGGGCCACGTGCGGACGGTACCTTCCGTAATTTTCTCTACTTCGGAGGGCATTCTAGGGACGATAGTGGTCTCAGGATAAGCAAATCGACCTCACGTCACGCCCCTCGGATCGTACGGACGTGTCCCCCCATTTTGCAGTGATCAGTTGTGGCCGAAATAACGACTAGCTGGGGGCCCGGCCAATGGGAATGTGACATCGCATAGCGGTAAACTGCCCTGGTTTCCTGAAACCGCCCATCGCCCCCGATCGCGTCGGAGCGGGTTTTGGTTCCCCCGCCCCACGCATATATACCCCCACGCTCGGTGGCCTCCAATGGCGGCATCATAGAGGCGTCGTCCCATGCGCAGGGAGCGCCAGCTGCCCTCCTCCCTGCTGCTCTAGCTGCTCCGCTGCGGGCTCCTGCTTCCTCTTCCGCTTCCTCTTCGTGCGGGCGCGGCGGCGGCGGTGGTCGGCGAGGGAGTGGTGGTGCCGATCGATGGGGAGGGGAAAGGTTCAGCTGAAGAGGATCGAGAACAAGATCAACCGACAGGTGACCTTCTCCAAGCGCCGGTCGGGTCTGCTGAAGAAGGCTCACGAGATCTCCGTCCTCTGCGACGCCGATGTCGCCCTCATCGTCTTCTCCACAAAGGGCAAGCTCTACGAATATTCCACCGACTCCCGGTACGCACCGCCCGCGGCGCTCTTTCGGCCGTCGGCCGCCCTCCCCTCCCCCCGCTCTCGGATCTCCCGCTGTCCCGCTTTGTTTTTTCTTTTTTTTCTCTGGATCGATCTGCTTTTGTTGCTCCAAATAGTTCTTGGGTGCTTCGGTGATGGTTTCATCCTTTTTAATTTGCTTTCGGATGTGCTCCTCGCTTCCTTAGTTAATTTGCAGTGTTGCGAGGGCAATTGCTCGCTCTTGGTGCTAGCTCTCCTTGATGCCGCTTAAACGCTGTTGTGATGTTGTTCTTGATGATCCGGTTTGATGGTGATTGTTGTTGTTGCTGTTCTTGTGTTCGCTGTTTGACGTTGGTCGAGTGGAGTGCGGGGGGGGGGGGCATTGGAGCGGAGGGAAACGGAGAATAACAGCTAGGGCATAGGATTTTCTGCGCCCCCTCACGCTGCTTAATTTTGAAAAGGGAAGCACTGTTCTCTAGATTACTAAACTTCAGTTTCTTTTTCTACTACGCTTAAAGATTTTCTGGTTTCCTTTTGGGCGAAAAGTTCGATGCGCAGCGCCGTTTTATCACGCCTTCTTCTGAATCAGAGGAAGCATTCTGACAAGAGAGTGATCTGCTGTGCTGCCTTCTTCCGTTAAGAACAGTAATTACTAAATTATCAAGCAGAGATGTCGTAAGCAGCTCAAGCCTGAAGGATCTGGAGCTTGGGTTGCGAGGGTTGTTTCCGGCCTAAGTTATGGGAACGGGAGAATTTGCGTGGCTTTCACCAGTTGGGTTGGTAGAGAGAGTGAGAGTTTGGTATGTCTCCGTAGATATTTCTGTATGTTGCAGAGAAGGTTAGATTAACGGGAACCATGGTCATTTGCTTGCACAATGAAGCGATTCAGCTCAAGGATTATCATCCTTTTCCTACTTTCACATCCTTCTTTCTCCCGAAAGAGGCTTGAGTAGGAGCAGATTGGATTATGCATCCGGGGATGTAAAAGGCCCGACCTTGCTCATTTCTGTGACGCAGTAAAGGCCGTTTCCTTATCTGGGTAGCTTCCGGTGTGGTGACTGGTCATGTACGTACGGGTGGGTGATGGGTTGAGTACGTACACAGTATGGGACGGATGTTTGAATCTTCCGCATATTATTTGAATCCGATGTGACTGATAAGGTGCTGAAGGGTGATCTGAGCGAAGTTTGTACAGCACTCGAGGGGTGTTTGAATCTGCTGCACGTGATGAGTCTTCTTCCCCGGAAAAGTGCAAAACGTAATAGGAGAAATGAGAGATCACTGGAGGCACGGTACGTTTTGTTGTTAGGGCAGGATCAGAGTTAACTATGAAACAGTAATAATAATAATGATAATAATAATAAGTCCCTTAGAACTAGAGAAGAGCTTCTTGACTACGTACTACTCGTTAATGTATGTAATCTATGCTTCTTTCTTCGGCTCTATTTTTTCCTACATATTCTTTCTGGAAAATAAATCGTTTCCAGCCTTTAAGCGAAGGGGAAATGCTTGAGTTGTTATGTGCCCACATGATTTCCTCTTGCCACTCCTCTTGCCGCTTCTCACACACTCGGTTTGACCTGATCAGTGCGTTTCTTTGCTCCCCTTCTTCGGCTTCTTTATTTTATTTTGCCACCGTCATTTCGGGCTACCCTTTCTAACCTTTCTCACGTGTACTTCACGTACGTATTTCTTCTATTTGCAGTCAACTTTAGGTGTCTGTCCATCAAAGTTTTTATTTGGGTTTCCTACATATATATCCCTACAAATATTTGTATTTATAAATAAACCTCATTTAGATCTATTGAAATTGATACTCCTCATATATCTTGAATACTTATGGTTATATACCCTGGTGGTTTCTAAGCTGTCAACGTCCAACGAATATTCCGAAAATATATCACGGAAAGTGTACATTAGGATATGTGAAAAATCAAAAATGTCTATGTCTTCTCCTTCCCCTTTCCAACCCTAAACCTAGCCTGACCAGCAACAACAACAATAGCTTGACCAGTAGCGACGGTGGCAAGGGGGTTGCCGTGGTAGACCGATAGAGCTCTTAGGACATCAAGTGGATGGTCATTGGTGAGAGAGAGAGAGATGTTGTCACTAAGCAATAACTATCTCTCGTCTTTGAAATAAAAGTTATGTGTGAAGCAAACTATGTGCTCATAGTAATGGTCATGCTGAATCACTCGAAAAGATTTCTAAGTTTGTCTCAGAAGGCCTACATCAATAAGATCCTAGAGCTATTCAAAATACGCCACTTAAAACTCATTGATGCTCTACTTGACAGAGGGTGTGCTTTGAGTGCTAGTCAATGTCCCTAAACTAAAGAAAAAAAAGAAAGAGATGTCTAGGGTGTCGAATGCTATTGCAACTGGGAGCCTGTACTATGTAGTGCACTCGGCTAGATATTAGCTATGCAGTGAGGTCTAGTTAGTCGCAATCAAAGAAATCCATGTCATGCTAACTAAAAAGCAGTGAAGATAATTTATTGGTATCTACGACGAATATCGAGACATGTCTTATATTACAAAGGAGATGACTTAAGACTGATTGGTTATGGTCATCTTAATTGGGCTAGTGACATAAATGAGCAAAAGTCTATCTCAGGCTTTGCATTCCTATTGAGTGGTGGAGCTATCTCATAGTGTAGCAAGAAATACACTTGCATTGCTTTATCGACGATGGGGGCACAGTACATGGCATGCTCTGTTACATACCAGGAGGCAGTGTAATTGTGGACATTCTTGCAATGATTGGAGATCACTCCTCACTAACATGAGGTTGTCCTATTATTTATGGACAACACCTCGGCATTATCCTTTGCCAAGGGCTGTAAGTATCATGATAGGACCAAACACAATGATATTTGTTATCACTATATTAGAGACCTACTAGCGAAAACGTTAGTGGTGCTTTGACATATATCTATTGGTGGTATGGTAGTTGATCCACTAAGCAAGCAAATAGTTAGAGAGGGTTTTGTTGCCCATTGTGGGTGTATTGGTCTATGTAAATTGTAATAAGCACAATTTCTTAGTTGACATCAATAAAGTTCTTTATCTATTGTCCAAATACATGTCTGGATGTAATGATTGATTTACGCATCGTTTGAATCGATATCTCATACGGGTGATTCACCTTGGCTATTTTGAAAGCGAGCGAGATGAGGCATTTCATATTTATGGCACTTTTGAGAGAGAAAATTATCTCAAGGATCAATGATATGCCACCTTAACTGGACTAAGATGAGATTTGTTTATATTGACATAAAGACAGAGTTGTAATCTCGTGGAGCTTGTAGAAGCAGATTATGAGTGCAATAAGTCATTTAGTGGGAACGACTAGATTGCGACACTCAGGTTAGCCACGCAGAGTGACACATCCATGTTGATGGTAGAACACCACAATGTGTGTATCATATTGCATGTGTTATATATGACCGAATATGAGAATGATGAATGGATCTCTATTTCGTCATTGTGTAAGCTCATGGATCACACTGAAGTAATCCCCTTGGTACCCCTAGTGACCCGAGCACTGTTACATGAAGAAGAAACTCGATGTCACTACTTTAGCATGTTCCTTAGAGTAATGAATGGTATAGTCTAATGAAAAATGTCCGAGAAAATAGTCGAGACAAATCAGAATGGCATCAGATGCATAGGGAAGACATCTGACTATTACACCATGTTTTGTAGCTCATTTCCTGGGAGTCTCGGTCACCAATTTGGTGAGAGAGTCATGAGCACATGACATTTGGATTTGACACTATCTATTTTGAGAGATGTAGAGTGTTAAGTAGTGGATACTAAGTTGTCTTGAGTACTATAAGATTGTCTTAGTGCTCCGTTAGATAGGTGATGACTTAATAGACCACCCTAGACGTTTGATGAATCTTGCAAAGGTCGCACACTTCATTTCTCGTATGATGGAGTAAAGTAGGTTTTGAAATGTAGGACATGTATTTGTTACTCTTAATGAGCAAGTGAGAGTTGTTTATTTATGGGCCTTGGCCCACTATGGTGGGTGCCCATCAGAGTAACCCCACATGGGGGTGGGGTTGGCACACTCCCAAGGGGAGTAGCAGCCACACCACCTCTTAGTAGTAATCCTACTAGTAGTAGGATTGTTGGACCACAACGAGGAAAGGAAGGATATCCTCTTTCCTATTAGAATCCTCCCTCCTCTAGCAGCTCTCCTATAAATAGGAGAGGGATCTTGGATGAGGGGGCATTGCATGAAGCCCAAGGTCTTTGGGGAAAACCCTATAGCAGCCACCCCCCTCTCTCCCTTTCTCTCCCTCTCCTCATGGTAGCGACCTCCCTCCTTGCTTGCCATGCCCTTGCTTGTGGAGCATTCCAATGTCGTGTGCCCTTCCCTCCTCGTGTGAGCTACATCTCTAAAAGGGCATCATCATCGTCCCTTGGGTCTTTGGAGTATGGAGCTTCTCGGAGAGACTCTAGTAGTATTTTTCGTCGCCTTCGCATGTGTATGATCGAATTTCACTTCCGCTAGTAAGGTAAGACTCAGACTCTAGTTGTTTAGCAATATTACACTAAATTTGTTAGCAATATTAATAGTCATCACGCTAACGAGGGGCAATCTTGACCACATCATGTCCACCTCCAGAATCATTGCCACTGCCATCTAGCGATGCAACTATCAGATTTATTGCTGAACGACCCTACATTCTCTTGTGGCAATTAGTGATGACAGTAAGTAGGTAGTGGTATTAATGTGAGCGGACCTTGTTTGGGGGAGATGAGTGGTAGATAGATAATGGGCCAACGGTGTTGTGTGTGTGTGTGTGTGTGTGAGAGAGAGAGAGAGAGAGAGCATGTAAAATGTTCTTTTGACAAGAACAAAAGGTGCATCCTTTCTTCGGACATGGGGTTTCGGTCATATATACTTGAGGTAAGGTGTTGGAGGGGAAGAAATGCTGAAGGTACGTGAACAAAACGCAAGCTATTCCTGCATCTAATAGCTGATGATGCCATATAGAGTTATGAACTGAATATTTGTCTCCTGGTTGTGGAATTTGCAATTAACTTATACTGATTACGTATTTTTTGAACAGCATGGAAATGATTCTGGAACGGTATGAACGATATTGTTATGCAGAAAGAGAGCTCGTAGCAGCAAACGTTGAATTACAGGTATAGAAATCTTATGGTTTAATCAGATTGACTAGCAAAGCTTTTTACAATTGAATGTATTTAAGAATATGAACGTTAATAGAAAACATATACTGATTTGTCCATACACAAGATAGACCATACACTGTTCGAAAGCTTAAACCCTTTCTCAATAGAATGTAAATTTTGTGTGCCGGATGAATGTTAGATTTAAATTTAGTGTGCTTTGCTAAATGATATGTAGGGAAATTGGTCCATTGAATGTGGCAAATTAAAGGCTAAAGTGGAAGCATTACAGAAGGGCCAAAGGTATTAACATCAGTGTTTAAAATAATTGTGTATGCATGATGCCAATATTCTCAATAAGTGATGCCCGCATGCATGTGCATCTTCCAGGCATCTTATGGGAGAAGATCTTGAACAGTTGAACATCAAGGAGCTCCAACATCTTGAGCACCAGCTGGAAGGTGGATTGAAACACGTAAGATCAAGAAAGGTGAGCTTCTTCGTCAACGCTGCAGTAGTAAACATTTGTAAAGTAAATAGTCTGCAAGTGATAAGTGACTTGATCTGTATTTTGTTAACAATATATGAATGTTCAAATTCCCCAATGCTTTTACAAATGAAATGCTTCCTAGGGGGCTGTTGAAGGAAATGCGTCAGAGTGAATCTGATAGTTTGATAGTGTAGATGAATGACTTAAGCATATCTGCGATTTACCTGCGATAATTGAATATAAAAACTGGGGTTTTTTACATTTAGTTCCCTGTAATTGTGTTCATTCTAAATTGATTCCTGTAATCTTCATATTTCTAAATAACTTCTCATAATCTTCAAAAATACTAAAATAAGTTCATGCCGTTATTTTTCAGGTGACAATGTCAACTTAACTCTGGTTAATGTAAACCGAAGTTAGTAAATACAGAGAGAGAGAGAGAGAGAGAGAGAGAGAGAGAGAGAGAGAGAGAGAGAGAGAGGTAATTTTTTGAGTTACTCTTAGGTAATTTTGGCATTTTTATTTGAGAAAGATAGAATATTCTTAAGAGTCATAACTTTCCTAAACTATATGTCCTTATGTTAGGATTTTGGAATATGGTGAGGAGTTATTTAGAAATATGAAGATTGTAAGGATAAATCTGAATTAGCATAATTAGAGGGATTTAAATGTAAAATTCCAAAAAAACTATCATGCTACCCTTCAAATTAAATACTTCATTCTTTTCAGAGAAAAAAAATGAAGCCTTAAATTCTCTGACTAGTTAATTGTAAACCTTCGCTCTTGAACTTGAATGCATGCTTAGCCACCAGACAAGTGAAGGAGAAAAAAGACCCTAAATCAAAGAGATTTTGGCTATCCTATATTTCCCTGAAATGTTCCTTCACAAGATTGTCTGGCTTGCTGAATAGGTCTAGCTGCTAATCTGCTATTCAAATTCGCACACTACTTGGCAATTTCTTAAATTTCTAAATAAACTTTGGATATATGCCACCTCTGATGTTTAAATATATGTCCTGTCCATATGATTTCTCGTTCATTTGTTTCATGTTCTATCTGCAAATCCTCAACAGTTCAACCCACTAACAGCTGCATCATTGGACCATCAATGGTTTCAAGCCATCACCACGCATAATATGCCTTTTCTAATAATCAATTCCAAGCAGAAGTTCATATGCTTTCCAAAACGTTGAGTTTCCCTTTTAAACAAAAGAGGGCGTACATAAAAAAAAAACAAGGAAAAGACATGGAAAAGGGGACTGAGATTGTCCTGGGAAACTATGACAGAAGCTGGTCTTTCAGACGCACTCAAACAGGTACTTTTTAATTAATACTTACATAAGATTCTTTTTTCTTTTTATCCTGCAGAATCATCTGTTGTTCGATTCTATTGCTGATCTTCAAAGAAAGGTACATTCAGATCCTAACCAGGGCCATTTTAGCAGATCATCTTTTTTTTCTCAACATTATGTGGTGCGGCAATTTCCTTCTTGGAATAATGATCTGGTTGAGTTGCTCAACTAATTACTTTCCGGGGAGTTTGCTGTGATAGCAGAATCTCTTTAGGGTAGGTTATAAATAGTGTATGCTATGCTTCATTTTCTTTTAAGGTAAGAATTCCCAGCCTTTTAAGACACTGAGATAAAATCCGCACTAGACAGGGGAATACATATTTCGAGCCTAGTTTGGGCGAAATTGGATTAATCCTTTCTCTGGTGGCATTGATGCAAGCAATAGTTTCCTTACCATGGACTTATGTTGGCGCGCGTCAGCTTCTCGCCAAACGAATTATCAATTAACTCATGGGTGCATTCAGACTATGAGTAGCTCACAACACTGAAAAGATTCCTGTCATCTAGCTTATTTGAAGAGCCCATTAACTTTGAGAGTGTGAGGATGGTGGTTACCGGACATGGAGCCAAATTTAAGGTGAGGCTCGGAGTAACCTGCATCCTATAATATCACCCCGGGAAGATGCCTGAACTTTTGCCTTATTGGTATGCAACTGCTTACCATATATATAAATCACGTTGGAACCCACCATCAGGCATCAGTTTCTAGCCATTATGTCATTCATTGTGTTGGGCGACCAAGTTGTGGATTCTGTGGACATGTAATATATATACAGTGGTGGCACGCTATCCCATTTGTCCCATGAGACAATAAAACCTTAACAATGAAGCTATTTATGCCTACAGCGGGATATACGCCATACGTAATACATAACTTAATTGAGACACATATCTTTACGACCTCTGCTTCTCCACTGCATAGATTAGGCGCACATCGGCAACCTAAGTCACTCACTGCAGAAGGCTCTGGTCCTGATGGATGGGCGGGCTTCTTTGGTGGAGTGTGCAATACACTGTTGTTAAGTCCTATGCTTCGCTGATTACAGATGCTTGGTGCCTGACTCATTTTTTTCTGTCGGAAACAGGCAAAGGTGTTGCAAGAGCAGAACAACACGCTGGGAACAATGGTAATCGATAGGAATAAAAGTACATATATAGGCGTGCTTGCAGGATAATTTAGCAGTACGGACGTACGTAACATGCTCTTATTCTCTTCTGTTGTTGGTGGTGCACGGGTCTGCTGCGTACCATGGCACAGCTCGAAGAGAAAGAGACGGCTGCCGCTTCCTTGGCCCTGCAAGCTCAATGGGAGCAGCAGCAGCAGAACCAGGTCGCCACCAGCGGCTCCTCGTCGCCGCCGCCATCCTCGTCCCTCACGGACCTTCCTCCCACCACACTGAACATTGGGTAAACCCCAGCCTCCCCGGCCACTTCCTCTCCCTCGAGTACGTTTAAGCTGGAAACAGTGCCTAATGCATGTAAACATGCTGCAACGTACGCACGCAGGACTTACCAGCCATCCGAGGAAGAGCAGGCTGCTCAGCCCCAGCCTTGCGTCATCAACACCAAACTGCCGCCATGGATGATCCGCCACATGAACGACTAGCTAAGGGCTGCCCCTCTCCTCTCCTTGGGTACCAACTTTATATACTAGGCATATATAATAGATGATGCTTCATCAGCCGGGGATAACCCTATTGCCGTGTGAATATGTGGAAGGGATGCATGTGCTTCGCCGGCGCAAGAGCTCTGGCGGCTCCCACGGCGCTGGTTCCTCCGTGAGCTAGAATGAATGAGACGATATATGGTCTGGTCCGCCTACCTCAATTTTCTCCCAACTCCTCGGTGCCACCAAGTCACCCGTGGACTGCTGCCCAAGGACGTAGCTAGAATGACTATTTGTGAATATTGTGTGATTTCCTCAATAATTAAGATGGTAGCTTAATTAAATAGATTTAGGGTAACTGTTATGTCTGTCGTCTCTTCTTATCTTCATGAAATTAAATACTGTGGAACCCGTGTATCGCCTAAAAGTGAAGATAGCTATATGTAGTCTCTGTTGAACCCCAGAGTTATACTTGTTGCACACCCAACAGTGTTATATACTCACAATCTCATTCATCTCAATTGGACAAATAGGATAAAGGTGCGTGAGGTTGCTGCATATCATACCACAGTGTACAGCAATTTTTTCTTGAATCTAATTCTTGAAATGTGCGAAAATGCCCTATATTGTTTGGTAACAAGGGTGGAGTTATTCCAATAATTAGAATTAATTCACTTCTCACTCTAATTCCCAAACACTCTAAAATAACCTTGGGTTGTGAACACTTTCTAAATCTAGTGAGAGGAAAGTGCTAGACACAATTAAGGAGGGAGAGGGAAAATCTTCAAAAGCAAGTCGGAGAGAACTTGAGAGCTTTTCCATATTTAAGATGGGCCTCAATGATTGGAATGCTTATGGGCCTCAATGAGTGGAATGCTTATTTTTTCAGATGTGTAGACCATAACATCTATGAAATTTGAATTATACAGTAGAGTGTTTATTGTAAATATTAAGAGAAGGATCCTCCGGATCGTACTAGGATCATTCTACCCTTTGTATAGACTTTCTCTCTTTCTCCTTTCTCTCTTGCTATACTTTGTATCCTACTAGGAATAGAACATTGGGGACATTGCCCTTGGGGGTCTTGTACTTGTATATATATTGCATATATGTCATGGAAGAGGCCAAGCTCTCTTCAATTCTCCTACATCATAACAAATCAGAGCCCTAGCCACCCTCCCTAGAATCAGTGTGAACCCTCTCCCTCTTCGCACCCTTCTTGTCACAAGGAAGCAGTCCCCTGCTCACAATCATCCTCGCCTCCTACAAGATCGACCGTAAAGTTGCCTCTAGGGCTGTGAATGGGTAGGGCTCGAGCTGGGCTTAGGTCGGTCCAGCGCGGGCTCGACTCATCAATTTTAAAGCTCAGTCTGGGCCCGGGCCCGAGCTATGTCGGGTTGGGCCTAGCCAGGATCGACTTCTTCACAAGCTCGACTTCGGCCTGGCTTGGTCCGATAAATTAAATGAAAATAATATTAATAATAAATAGATATAAGAATATAAAACTTACAATCTCACTAAATTAATTAGAGTTTTAGATGTTAATTTGATTGGAAAGTGTTTTAAAAATTTTAATTTTAATTTTTTAATCAAGGAAAATAAAATTTTGAGGGAAAAAAAAGAAGAATGGGCGGGCGGACTCACGGGCCTAATCAAGCAAGACTTTTAGGCTCGACTAAGGGCTTGCGGGTCGAAAAGAGCTTGGCTGCCCGACCCAAAATCGGGCCAGGCCCACGGGCCTAGCGGGCCGATCGGTCGGCCTGACCCATTGATAGTCGCAGTTGCCTCCAGCTACACGTGTTCGCTGATCGGTTACCATCGAGGCCGCCCTTCACTCGACTTTGTTGCGCACCCCTCTACTCTTCGCCGGCCAGATTTGGGACCACGAGGCCTCGCCTCACCGTCTGTCGTCATCGATTGTAGCGTCGTCCCCCTGGCTACTCACCGTCGTCTAGTACCCACCGCCTCGTTCGTCGACCGCAATCGCTGTTGCAGCCTCAGCTCCTTGAGATGGGGTCGTCATCGATCACCTCACCATCTTGAGTTGGCAGTGTTGCCAGTGTTACAATCGCCATCGTCAGTGGTTGCACCTCTTAGACCCTAGTGGTTGAAGGAGGGTTGTGGCCCACTATGCCTACTAGTATTGTTGTAGACCATGTTGCAACCATTGGCATAAAATCCAACATTGCTACTCCGGTTGTTTCGACTACACCCTCAGACTTGGAAGGATATTAATGAGATCATCATGGGCCTGTTGCGGCCCACTGTGCCTACTAGTATTGTTGTAGACCATGTTGCAACCATTGGCATAAAATCCAACATTGCTACTCCGGTTGTTTCGGCTACACCCACTCTTCAAACTTGGAAGGATATTAATGAGATCATCATGGGATATATATTTCACTCTGTTGATTCTTTCATTCATCTGGCCTTGTTGGAGCTCACTACTTCTCGCCTTCAGTGGCTTTACTTGGCCAAGCTCTACATTCAGGCCAGTGGTGCCTATGAGTATCAACTGCATAGTGAGCTTGATAGTCTCCGTTAGGGTGAGCTCTCTATTTAGAACTTCTTCATTCGACTTCGTCGCATGAAGTCTGAATTGGATGCTATGCATGTTACTGGTTAGGTTTCTCATTGTTCATGTAGCAACCAATGGGATTGTCAGCAGCTCTATCACCTTTTGATGCACCTCCAACCTGAGTTCAAGGCCCTTCGAGCACAACTTCTTCATCGCTCTCCTCTGCCTATTTTAGATGATGCCCTAGTTGAGATCATTGCTGAGGAGACACAACTCCATGCTCTTGATTCATCTTCTACTCCTTATGAGACAATGTTGGTAGCCTCGACATGCCCTTCTCATCAGCATACCTCCACTCAGGCTTCTTCTGGAGATACCATTGGCTCTGTAGCTTGGCTCTTCTGTCGCTATTGTCATCTTCGAGGCCATCGAGGCCATCTTAGGGATGCTTGTCCTCAGTTTCTTCACAAACAGAATCGCTCTGCTCACCCTACAACTGCTGCCATTGATGCAAACTCTTCTACTTCGGATCTCTCGGTCACGTTTCCTGCCCCTCGAGGTGTGGCACAGTTGGCCAACCAGCAAATTCAACTTGCCTCTCAACTTTAGCAACTTCAACAGGTCTTTCAGTATGCTACTCTTCTAAATGAACCCTCTACCATATCTACCTCCTCTGGTACTATCTCTACTTGGATTTTAGAAATTGGGGCTTCTCATCACATGACTTCTGATGGCTCGTTAGTTGTAGATTATTCTCCTGCTCCCACTCACTTGTAGATTCACACTACTGACGGCACTCGCGTTTGTGTCTCTCAGTGTGGTGCCATCACCCGCAAATCTGACCCTTCTAGTCGCTTAACCCTTTCTCTTGTGCTTCATGTTCCTAAATTTTCTATGAATTTAATTTCCATTAGTCACATGGTCAATACTCGATACACTATCTTGTTCACCTTTTGCTCATGTTCTATGTAGCATTCACATACAGGTTAGAGGATTGGAGTCAATTGTAGAGTATAAGTAGCTCGTATCGCTTGGAGTCACTACATCTTCCACCTTCGGCCATCGCCTCCTCTTGCGCTCATGGGTCTACTTTCTCTATTGTTGACCTCTGGCATCGCCATCTTGGTCATCCTTTTGAAGCTCATCTTAAGTCCTTGTTTTGGTTTGGAGTCCTAAGGTCTTAGCAATCTTCCATTTGTTTGTCTCATTGTGAGGATTGTAAGCTTGCTAAACATTTTACCCTCCCTTTTTCTTCTCGAGAGTCTGTATCTTCAAAACCTTTTGATTTAGTGCATTCTAATATTTGTGGTCCATCTCTTTTGTCTTCTATGACGGGTTGTCTCTATTATGTCAGTTGATGATTGTCCTCGCTTAACTAGGGTTTTTCAATTCTTATGCACCGGAGATCTGACCTTGCTTCTATTTATCATCAGTTCTCTGAGATGGTCTACACCAGGTAGTTTCATTATCACATCAAATAACTTCGTACTGATGGTGCTCACGAGTACCTCTCTACGGATTTTCTGGACATCCTATCTTCGCATGTAACCCTTCCTCAATAGTCCAACCCTTACACTCCACTATGAAATGGAGTTGCTGAGCGTAAGCATCATCATTACTCGGGTGTGTCTCTTCTCTCTGCCTCTGTTCCTCGTGCCTTATGGATAAAAGCTATTCTTACTTATGTTTACATTACCAATATCACATCATCTCCTATTCTTTGTGGGTGTTCTCCCCACGAGCGCCTTTTATGCTTTACCACCGACGTATCAGGATCTTCGTACCTTCGGTTGCGCGTGTTTTATTTTTCTCTCTCCTCATGAGCCACAAAACTCTCTCCATGAGCAGTTAAGTGTATTCTCCTCAGGTATAGCACAGAGCATCATATGATCCTGTAGATCGTCGGCTTCGTATCTCTTGTCAAGTCAGCATCTTTGAGAACGTTCCTTTCCTTGCCTCTTCCTCTCAGGTCTCGACTCAAGATCTTTCCTTCTTATCTAATCCTTAACCTTCTCCTTTGGCCATTCTTCTGGATTTTTCTCTTGATGAGTCTTTTCTCGCTCCTTTTCCCTTGCCTCACGAGCTTTCCTCACCTTCTCGGCCACCCATTGTCCATGCTTATAATCATAGTCCTCCTGATCCTGGAGATGTTGTGACGCCCCGCTAAAGTGAAAACATGGAGTGCAACAATGAACGTACACGCACCCGAGAGTAGTAGCACTATGAGTATTTCACGACATAAAATCATCCATCAATAACCATACATTATGAAGAGAAAATAAATAAGAACTATTTCCCATTCATAATCTATAATTAATTACAAGAGTATCTTGGTACACAAGCTCGTAAGGGCAACAAAACAAGGCAAACACTATCAGGAACAGCCAGCCATCAGACACGAGCTCCACACTTGTAGACTCCACGCTCCCACGACGTTGCCTAAATTTCTGACCAGCAGTACTCGGCCACCGAACCTCCTCATGGCTCAGCACCTAAAAACAGGTTACGCAACAAGCTGAGTATGAGACTCAGTAGAACTCCTAACACCAACATAGCAGTCGCCCGCCAATAGAAATATTTACGCACATCGTATCCGCTTATCATACTATCTTATCAATATTCATGATACAATTATAAATAAGTGCAACTATTTCAAACAGGGTAAACCTTAGAATGCTTGGGTGAAGTCTTAATCAGACAAACTTAAGTGGATCAACAATAGGGGTATCTCATACCACTATCCAAAGCTCATGATGAGGCCAAGGAAGAAAACACGAAGGCTAGATATGATAACTATATGTATCATGACAGAAAGAAACCTTGCAACGTGATTTGCCAATGTAAATGAGCATCATAAACATAACTTGCACATGGAAGAGCATAAACATATCTTGTAGCATCTTATCATTTTCATACCTGAATGGAAACTTTCTTAACATATTCTTTTATCAGGAGAGCTAACATGTGATACATGTGGATGAACATACTTGCACATACATACATATAGCCCGCACAAACTTGCATTTCATATTCATAAGTATAATCATGTCATGGAGCTTACACCTACTTTCTCAACATATTAACCAGAGTAATCAAAGCTTAAACATGAAACATGGATCATACGCTAAGCACAGAAAGAACATGTAACCGTGGCTTCATGCTCTGGGCGGTTGCACCTACGGGTGGCTCCACGTCAGATCTCCTCTTTAAAACACTTAATCCGAGTAGCCTTTTCCAGTGGTAACCTTTTCCACTTGTAGCCCTTTTCCTCGGGTAGTCCTTTTTTTTGCACATTCAAGTAACAGTCAGAAGGGAGAAACATGGCTCAACTGGGCAATAAGGTCTAGTTTTAAGTTTAATCGTGACATGAAGTGGACCTTCTGTCCGGATCACCCTATGCCCATACAATGTAAGTTTTATTATTTTTAGAAACGAGCTTATCCATAGACTGGTACGTGATATAACATGCTTTCTTACTTCATTCTATACTTACATAAAACTCATCTTGAGCCTTAATAACGTATCATTGTTGTTGCATATCTTATTAGTTATGAAAATCTTCGTAAGCACTTAGAGAAAACTTTAAGACATCGGAACACAAGTTTCGACTTAGTCTTAATACATAATATGTTGTCCGTACTTATTGAAGAACTGTTTAGAATATAGATTGAAGAAGCTAAGCGTAAGGCTCGTGTCTGGTTCGTGCTTAGAAATCCTACCTTGAAGGAAGCTTGAAAGTTGTGAGTCTTCTGTCCTTCCCCTCCAAGCAGCCCGTTCTACTCTCTCTTTGGTTCCGCCATAAGAGTAATAGATTGGAGGAACATTGAACCAAGTCTAAGAAAAAGAAAAGAAGTTGGATAGTGATATAAGTTCATAAGAGACTTATCACTGTGAGACAACAAGGTTCTCCCAATAATGCTAGGAAGTGTAGAAGCCAAGGAAATGAGAAGAAGAACAACAAAAGAAGAGAAAAGAGTGAGATCTCTATAACTCTCTCTGTTCTAGGTTAGGGTTTGTCCCTCCTACTTCTACCGTTAGACGCATGCCCTCTCCTGTATGCCCTCTACGACAGCCTTGCATATAAAGTCAAACTGTCAGACCCCTCACGTATCTGTAGATTTGCTCCATGCCCTGTCACTCTCTTTTATTCGTTTGGCCATATCGTCCCAAATCTTGTAAAAATGTAGTCGGTTCAGTATTTGAATGCAAGAAAAATCTAACACATCCCGCTCACTAAAGGAGAATGAAAGTAAAAGAAACAAAAAAAAAACTAACGCTGTTAGGACACCGTTATAATGTAGTTTATCGTAGTACAAATGACTGAATCAATCATGTTTAGATGTTTTTAACAAGTAATGGAAACTAATCAAACTTGATGAATGGCTGAACCGCCAATATGCACTTCTTCTTCTGCCATCCGTTGAGATGCATTTTACCAAGATGCTGACTTTAAGTAATATACTAATGTAGAGTTTTTTGTGATACCGAAGCACTTACTCTCAGAATCTATAGACATGATGTTCCTCAACCTGCCGAACAAAAGAGAAGGGAAACATGAGTCATGCGTTTAATACACATAGAATTGGAACCTAAATGCAGGGTTCTTGGAGAGTATGGACATATATAGTAGTGTCCAAGTTCTTGAGACATCTCCTTTTCCATTTAAGAAAATTATATATGTGGAAAATCGTGTGTCCGAGAAAAGGTCGAAGGATCGAATTCAGCATTTGCGAGAGTGATTCTTTTATAATCTCTCTCCAGTATATACATCTTTTGTTTTGATGATTTTCCACGGTACGGTAGCGGCACTATATATCTATACTATCTTGGCGCGTTTGCCGTTCAAATTATGTATTTGCAAGTACATTGATGGGAAACAAACTTTGGGGATGGGATTAAATGACCAAATTAAGATGCATCACTGTCTTGGTCACTAGCTAGGAAAGATGATTAGCTTCAGACCAACCCACATAAAACATAAAGTTGATGCCAATAACATCAGCAAAATTAAGGTATATTCCATGTGGACTCCAGAGCCAACACCTTCCTTGGTGATCAAAATGGTGACGCACCCAGCCCTGCTGGTCACCCAGTCCCATCCACAAACTTTGAGACCCCCCTTATGGAGAGTGACCAAAAAATATACCAAGCCTAATTGGTTTGTTGATCACCAAATGATGTTTGCATGCCATTGTAAGAGATGATCCTTTTTTTTGAAATATATATATATATATATATATATATATATATATATATAAGGAAAATAAACAAAAATAACCTTATCCTATATACAATTGCATAAATATAACTCTCATACACATGTTAATTCATAGAACTCCACTGTATAAACACAAGTGCAAGGATGTCCTTGCGATTAATTAGTGTCTGGAAACACACGATGGCACATAATGGAGGGATATTTTTTAATCTACATTTACGTTATTGGGGTTTGCACTAAATACTAGTCAAACCATTACAAATATTTTCTAACTCTCTAATGAGATTTTAACTTGAGTTAATTACATCCGTCTTACCACAAGTTAGGCACATATAGTGGGGGTAAGGCATCCATTTTTTTCATATATGTTATGGACTATAGGGTTACATTACTCAATATCTATCTAGTATGACGTTTCATATAACCGTAATATATATAACACCGTCACGAGTGCGTATGCTCTAAACCTCGTACACAAAAATGCTAGTTGAGATCAGGCTTCGTCTGACTCGGTGCGACTCATCTCGACTTGAGCGTGCCGTATCGGATCTATAAAAAATTGGGACGTGATCCAGTTTGGATTGGCCGAGTCATGACGAGTCTTCACCGACTCGTCTAGGATCGGGCCGACTCGTGCGAGTCACACGGGTTGGGTACGAAGCAGACCCAATTTACCCAACAAGTCGCCCGATACCAAATGTTGAAGTTAATTTCCTGCGCTGCATTTCAAACTGTTCACCCGTGACTTTTCCTTCACAGTCATTAATCGACTAAAGGCGACAACGATGCTCGTTCTCTGACGTGGAAGATTCTCACACATGTTGGTTTTAGCACTAATCCATCATTTTCATGCTACTCCGTGATCAAATTATTTTTTCAAAATTTTTGGAATGTCATTATATGTATATATTATTAGCTTCAAAAGAATTTTAAAAATGAAATATTATGTTGAACACTTGAATGACGCATGAGAACCATCTTATTCCATGATAAAATAAATTTTTTATAACTTAAATGTAACTATTTAATGTATTACAAAAATGTGGTTATACTTTTTGTGGGATTTTAAATTCCTCCAAGAGCATATATAAAGCGATGACATTGGATGACAGCATTGTGTGATGATAGATGGAAATAGGCACCATTTCAAGTGCAATTATTATGATTTTATTGGAAAGGGGGGTGGGGTCTCTCGCTTGAAGAAGCATCTTGCAGGAGGCAGGACAGTAGGGTACAACGAGATCCATTCATGCAAGAGTGTGCCTAAATAGGTCAAAGAATTAATGTCACAACATTTGAAAGACACGATACTTGAATAGCAGAGAAAAAAGGCGTAAAAACCTACATCTGAACGGATGATGAGCGGCAGAGGGTCATTATATTCAGAAGATGATGAGGTATGGACAAGTTCTGATGAGAAAGATGTCCAGGAGGTTAGGGAAGGGAGAGCCCTTCCACCTTCTCATGTCACTCGTTGGGCTATACATGAAAGCAGGGCCGGAGCATGGGAGAGGAATCGGAGGAAAGCTCAAAGGGTTCAATTTGAGAGATCTCAATATGAAAAAAGTAGAGATTCAGGGGTTCCTTCATCAAGATCGATCCCATGTCGTCAATCAACAAGTAGTATCAGGAGTTACTTCACATAGCCTCCTCCTTCGGGCAGTGGTAGTTAAAGAAAAAGAAGCACATGTATCACAATTGAAGATGTGGATCCCAATATCTTTTTTAGAGAGTATGGGTACAAATAAGAATTGAGGATGCATACAACAAGAAAGGACCGAGGTACAAATTGGGAAGGGCCATGGCAAAGTTTTAGCACCATACAAGGTTATCACTTAATACAACAAACAATCCATACTACAAGATAATGTTCCAAGAGGTGGATGAATAAGGTTTGCATGTCCAACCTCCTACTCCAGAGGATTTGGCTGGGAGGTATCTTGATGAGAAAGTTCAAGAGATAAAGGAGTACATTGCTTCTTTCAAAAAGAAATAGTAGAAGTTTGGAGTCATCATTATGTGTGATGGTTGGTCAGGCACCACCTAAAGTAGCTTGATCAACTTTCTTGTGTATTGTGAAAAATAAGTCTTCTACCACAAGTCGATTGATGCATCAAACAAAATCCACAGCTACCACTACACATTACAATTAATGAATGAAGTGGTGGAAGAAATCGGGGAAGAATTCATTGTACAGGATGTGACATATAATGGATCTAACTACAAGAAAGTAGGGGAGGAGATGATGAAGATCAAACCACACTTATTTTGGACACCTTGTGTAACCCATTGTGTTGATTTGATGCTGAAAGATATTGGACAACTTTATGTAGTGAAGACAATTGTGTAAGCAGCATAGAAGATAACAAGATTTATATACAGTCATCACATTATGCTTGCTTGGATGCAGGAGGCCACAAGAGGCGAGTTGTTGAGACCGATAATCACCCATTTTACAACTAACTGTATTACATTGCAAAGTCTCCTAAGACATGAAAATGACCTCAAATAAATGTTTAGGAGTCATGAATGGTTAGTGTCTTCATTTGCATCCACTCATGATGGGAAAGATGTCAAAGAGTTGATCAATAGCACAAAATTTTGGGAGAGAGTGAAGAAAATTGTCCAGATTATTGAGCAATTATGTGAAGTCCTCAGAGTTGTTGATGGTGATAAGACATCAACATTAGGGTTGGTGTATATAAAGCTAGAGACTGTGAAAAAGAAGATGCAACATGTATTTCCCAAATATTCTCTATATTTCATGAGTATTGTGGAAGACAGGTGGGACTGACAGATGGCTTGTGATTTACATATCGCATGTGAGAATTATACATTCTAGTGTTTTATACCGATTTCATTGTAATAGAACTTTATAAGTATACGCCTCTCAATTATATTGTTCACTTCATAATACAACATACTATCTCCACCCTACGTTCTACTACAAGAATGAGCTTTCATATAATGATGACTTGATAGAAGTTGTCGCAAAGGTGGTGGAACGCATATCCAAAAGTCCCTACAAGGTAGCAAATGTAATGAATAAGGTAAAGAGTGGACACAATGATCTTAACCTAAGTAATATGGTGATTATTATATGCATGCTTTGATACTGACTATTTTATGCATGCTTTGATATAGATTAAACAATTTCGAGAGAGAGTCCGACCAATTGCTAAGCCATCGGCCATTGCTGGTCGGGAGAGGACTGATGTAGGTAAAATACTTTTCGCCAAACAAGGAAAATTTTCTATTGTATCATTCATGTTGGAAATATAATGCTTTAAAGTTTGTTTGACAGCTGAGTGGTCGTTGAACTATGAAAGTAGCTCACCCATCTTGAGTAAGATTGCTATTAAAGTGTTGTCCCAAACATCATCCTCTAGTGAGTGTGAAAGGAATTGAAGTATATCTGCATTGATACATACAAAGATAAGGAACATGTTAACACATCAAAGGCTGGATAAGTTGGTCTATGTGCACTACAATATGAGGTTGAGGTTGAAGCACATACATATGGATGCTAAAAAAGGAGAAGGAGATTATGATCCTATGGATATTATATACCTCCACGATGATGAAGACCCTATCGTGTCTTGGGTCGCAAGGCAACTACAGAACGAGGTGAATATGAGCTTGATGAGGAGGCACCTGATCCATGGGATCCATCTCTCCCGAACATTTTCTTGGCTACAGCTGCAACAAGTGGAATACAACATGGTGCATAAGATGCGAGGGCATGGCATGGATGTCTCAGGTTAAGGAGACAGTGGTAGAGGATGATAAGATAGACTTAGAGGATGATATCATTTTTCTTGACACTACCACGAGAGCGAGAGGTAAGGGAGCTATTGATGATGATGTTGAGTGGGATAGATTGATGCAAGGTCCTGCTACAGGGAGCACTCGGGAGCCACCCGTATAGCCACCACCATTAGTACATCGTGCACCCTCATAGCCACCACCACCACAGCGTGCACCCTCATAGCCCATAGATTCATCACAATTGTTACAGAGGGGTGTTTTTTCTTCGCAGAGGTCTTGGACAGTTGCTCCTTCTTCATAAAGGTCTCAGAGATCTTCGCAGAGGAAGAAAGGGAGAGAAGCTCCAAGTTTGAAGACTGTGAAGGAGCCACCACCATCTCATCCCCCCCTAAAAAAAGGATGGTTTGGATTGGGCACTAAAAAAAATAAGAAACATCCACCACCAATAGATCCTAATGCGGATATAGAGGCACCTATAGGATCTGATACTGAGCGTACCGTCAGTGATGACTCATCTGGCAGCACACAGGATACTATTAGGGGTGGGGGTTGCATGTCAGAGTTCACACATGTCTCGAGAGGATTCACAGTGGACATATTTCCCAGGGGAGTCAGAGTTCACACATGCTACTCAAGATGGTATTGATCATGGTGCTCCATTGCCATTTAATGATAGGAGGAGAGTAGGTGGTTCTGCGGATAATAATGGCAGCTACGAGGGAATGCTATCTAGCTTTGATAGGTTGAGTACGTAGGACTATGGTTCATCTTCAACAGCTTCATCCAATGTCCATGCCATCCCTACACGTCGGACAAGTGCTATATTTGATGATTTCATTGTGGGCGAACGTGAGTGTGGAGTCCTAGAGCACGAGCTTCAGAGAATGTGGGGGGAGATGATCGCTAGTCTTTAAGATAGTAAAGATTCTAGTGTGTCAGCATGTCCTACTCCAGCTGCATATCCTGCTCATGGACATGGTTACCATGTACATGCTCAAATTGTCCCAATGGCATATGTTCCAGGATCCCATCATTATGCATATTACATGATGCAATATCATAACATATATTCAACGTACATGTCATGAGCTCAGTATCAAGCACATGTCCTAGCCATATATCAAATTCAATTGCAAGGACATATACCAGGGGACGAGAGCAGTTCCACATCTTCAAATTATGACCTCAGTAGTTGTATTACTGGGGTTACTATGGTATTTGAAATTCATCATTTTGTTGCTTTGTAGTTTAATTGCACATTCATATTTTAACTTAAGTTTAGGTATATTCTATACTTCGTAGATGCAACTGACCGATGCCATCCCACTTGGGAGGTGATCAACGGATTTGTTGAGCACATGATTAGCGGCATACTTGATTTTCTGAGCATCTTGCGAGACTTGGTAGAGATATTGTATTGCATGTCCATCTATTCCTCCCATGTTCGTACATAGTTTGTTAGAGCAGTGCATGCTCATTTTGGCAGTACAGGGGTAGCCTCTTCCTCTACAGTAGCAACCTTTTCCTCCACAGTGTTTCACCCTCCAATAGAGTTAGTAAATATAGTGAGGGTATTCTTTGTAAAGTTTAATTTACCACCCAGTGCTGCACATGTATCATCATATATCGAGATGATTAGATGTGTCATAAGCCATCCATATGCACCCCCACCCACTACTATACATTTACAGTTTGGAGTTACAGAATATCAACGTCCAAGTGATGATGACTTCTAGCTATGTTTGTCAGATATTGAGGTTTCTGAGGATGATGATTGACTTTCATATTTCCTTTGATCATAATGTATGTATGGAGTCTATGGACTATGGATTATTACATTAGTGGCATATATATTTCCTTTTGTCATGATATATGTATGGACTATGGATTATTAATTTATTAGCATACATATTTTCTTTTGTAATCGTGATGTATGTAAATTATATTTTCGTAATGGATTATCTGTCTTTGGCATTTAATTATAAACTGTATTTCAAAGAAATCACCTCGAAGGCACGTACGATGATTTTCAATGGTTTCATGGATTTTTGTATAGGTTATGATGAGTTTGGTGAGTTTGAATGTGTTAATTTGTGGTGTTATGATGATTTTGAATGCATTCGTAAATTGTTTATAGGTTATGATGAGTTTGAATGTGTTAATTTGAAGTGTTTTGATGATTTTGAATGTATCTATAGATTTTTTATAGGTTATGATGAGTTTGAATGTGTTAATTTGACGTGTTTAAATAATTTGAATGTATTCATTTGTTAATTTAGGGTTATGATGAGTTTGAGTGTGTTAAATATTTGAGGTGTTCTGATGAATTTGAATGTATTCGTTGATTCGAGGTATGTTATGATGAGTTTGAATGTGTTAATTTGAGTTGTTATAATGAATTTGAATGTATTTATTGATTTTTCATAGGTGGCAATCATTATTTTGAATCCATAATAGACATTATAATATAAAAAAAAATTCATATTTTTTTGGTTAACAAAAGATAGCTATTAAACCCTTTTACATGAGCTGGACCTAGTCAACCTGAGTTGCTAGCGACTCGGACGTACCATACTAGATCAGGACGATCTCGATTCGGCACGGATCAACGAGTCAACGTATCTTAATTGAGATGCCCAACGCATAATTTGGAGGAGATTGGCACCATCTCATATCATCAATGGAGAAGTTGTTTGATTCCTTCGACATCAAGCATTCTATTGGTAATCTAATAGTGTATATATTGGACATACTTCTTTCTTGCAAAAGAGCTTTCCCCTCTAGAAGGCATAATTACTAAAAGGGATAGCGAGTACCCGGCCCTAGCAATAAGGTCCCTGTGTAGAAAACCCTTGAGGATTTTGCCTCTCACATGTTGAGAATGCATGTCGTGAAAACATCAACACATGAGATGGCCAAGATAGCCTTGACCAATCCACCTACTCTCGAAACCCTCACCGCCCAGGCAGTGGTTCTTCGTCGGAGCCTTCTGGCGGCTTGTACCGATGCTTCACCGGTGGATCTTTGGGTGGGGGGAGCTCCCGTCGGGAACTCCCCCCCCCCCCTCTTCTCCAGGTTTGCCTCTCTCGCCCCTCCCCCTCCTTCCTCCTCTCCGTTGGTACCCCCCAACCCTCCCTCCCCGTCTTCCTCCCTCCACCTCCCCCCACCTCCTTGTTGTCTCGCCGTCCCCTCTCCCACCCCGTTTACGCTTTCGCTCCCCACCCCCCGCTCCCCCATCCTCCGAATCGCCCCCCCCCCCCCCCCCCCGCCAGCATCGCCCCCACCCCTCGGGTCCGATCCTCTCCCGCCCATGATCCCCCTCCCATTACCCTTGTTAGCCCCCCCCCCCTTCGCCCGCCCTCTTCCCCAAACTTCCTCGTAATCCCCTTTCCCCGGCCCCTCAGATGGTCTCCATCCACCCCTCCTTAGACCCGATCTCCACCTCGGCCCTCCGCACAGTCCAGCGCCCTCCATCCCCCCCAGCTCTCCCCCTTCCCTCTTTCTCCCTCCCAGCTCGTTTTCCCTGCCCCCCCCAGCCACCCCTCTGCTTTCCCCTCACCCCCGCTCCAGGCGCCCCTCCCATCTCTCTCCGTTTCATTCTCCCCTATCTTCTCCGCCTCCTCCCCCTCTGCTCAGTTCCCCCCTCCGACCCTCCCCCCCCCTCGCTACCCTCCGCAGGCTCTTTCCTACCCCCCCTCTGTCATCCCCCTCTACCTCCCCCACCTTCCTTTTGTTCCTCTAAACCTTTTGAAACATACCGTCTCTCCCCCACCCCATCCTACTCCCCTAGATCGGTACTCTCTCTCGGCGATGGGCGCTTCTTGGAGCACCCAACGAAGCACAGGTCAGATCCGTGATGCAGGTTACGGGCTTCCACCTTCGGTCTCAAAAGGGCTCGAAGAAACTGAGCATACCCCCCATGCATCCTACGGGGTGCTGGTCACCCGAGCACCCTCCTCACACCGCCATCTGCTAGAGCGGTTCGGTAGCCTTGCGCTCTTCGAGGAAGGAACCCGTCACCTTCAGCAGCGGATGCCTCTTCCTCGGCGCCTCCAGGAGCCCCCACCCCTGTTGGGTGTCTGTGATCTCTACAGCTCTTGTTTTTTCTTCCTGTTTCTTCGTCAGGATGATGACGGTATATGGGCCAGACATGGCTGCAAATGTACGGTTCGTTGTCAAGGCTATCCATGTACTGTGAGTATCGTTTGCTCTGAATGAAATATCATTTGTTCCAAAAAAAAAATAGATTCTCGATGTCCTTCGATAGTTAGCACTCATAAGTATTCTAACAATTTCGGAGTGACAAGATGAGACAAAGTCAGACGACCTAAGTTGGAATAACATAAGGTGTCTGCTTCCAAATCCTTTTGTAACTATTGTTCAACTAGGAAACCCTAGGCCTTACGCCCTCGACGATTGAGTGTAAAACTGGGTACTTACCTTGTCCCAAATCTCTATGAAAAATATGATAAAATGGGTATTCAAAGACACATGCCTTTGAAGGTGAGGGTGCATTCCACAAGTTTAGGTGGTCTCATCCTTCTAATTATACTTCCTACACTTTTAAATACCTAGCACATGAACCCCAACCTATAGTTTGGTAGTTCATGATCGGAATGAATCCCGACTTATGTGTACGAACAAATCTAGAACGACCGAATAACGCAGCGGAAAAATCAATCGGAACACAACCACATGAACACCAAAGATTTACGTGGAAAACCCCTCCAAAGCGAAGGGGAAAAACCACGGGCAAGCCACAGAAGAAAACTTCACTATGAACAATAATGAAAGTACATAAGACTCAAATCTCTTGCCAAGATTTGAGTTTGATTACAAGAGAACAACTGGGATTCCAACAAACTAAACTCTCCTACTTGATCACAGCTTAGCACACTGCAAACCTGATCTTCCCTGTAGTGAGAAACATGTTCAGCTGATGAAGATCTTCCCTTGTTCTTCTTCTTCTTCTTCTGCAACACTTTCTTCCCGGAGCTACAGTAACCCCTCTTTTGCTCTCTTGATGGCTTCCTTGAAAAACACCTTCGATCTTGGTATTAGACCCCCAATAAGATGTTTTATACATCTAGGATGGTCAAGGGACAACCCAGGGACCAGATCCACCAAACCTGCCTAATCCCATGACTTTTGGATTAAACAATCCAAGTAAAAGATCTGATTTCGGACTTGGAACAAAAAGGTCAACTTTGGCTGCCTCGGGGCTACCGGTCGACCGGACCTACACTGGCGGTCGACCGGAAATTCTCAGACACCGGCATCTTAGCCCCTGGGAAAACCGGTCGACCGGTAGTGTCCGGGCGGTCGACCGGTTCCGGTCGACCGGAAATCCCGGCCGGTCGACCGGAATGGGCTGAATGCCCAACAACCTCCCCCTCCAGCCCATAAGGGAGGCTGCCCCGTGACTCCTCAGTGTGTAGTCATGCCGACCAGGCGTCGACAAACCTCTTGCCTTTCTTTTGGCAAAGTCTTCGTCAACATGTCTGCCCCATTGTCATCTGTGTGAACTTTCTGAAGCTTCAGTTGCTTCTCTTCAAACACATTTCTAATCCAGTGATATCTGACATCAATGTGTTTTGACTTGGACTGAAGAGTTGGGTTCTTGCATAGGTGGATGGCGCTTTGGCTGTCACAGTACACCACATAGCTTTCTTGTTTCAGCCCCAATTCATGTAAGAATTCTTTCATCCACAACATTTCTTTGCAAACCTCTGTAGCAGCAATATATTCCGCCTCTGTGGTGGAGAGCGCAATACACCTTTGCAACCTGGATTGCCATGACACAGCTCCCCTTGCAAAAGTAAGAACAAAACCTGATGTGGACTTCCTTGTATCAATATCCCTTGCCATATCTGCATCTGTGTAACCTGTCAAAACAGGTGGTCCACCCCCAAAACTTAAACAAATTTTGGAGCTACCCCTGAGATATCTAAAGATCCACTTCACTGCTGCCCAATGTTCCTTTCCTAGATTTGCAAGAAATCTACTAGCAACACCCACTGCATACGCTATATCCGGCCTCGTACATACCATTGCATACATCAGACTTCCGACTGCTGAAGCATAAGGGACTTTCTGCATTTTCTCCTTCTCCTCTTCATTTGTTGGACTCTGCTCTGAGCACAACTTAAAATGACCTGCAAAAGGAGAACCAACTGGCTTTGCATTGCTCATACTAAACCTGTCCAATACCTTCTCAATGTATTTCTCCTGTGACAACCATATTTTCTTAGCTTTTCTATCACGAGAAATTTGCATGCCTAGTATTTGCTTTGCTGGCCCCATGTCCTTCATTGCAAAGGACTTGCTAAGTTCCTTCTTCAGCCTGTCAATCATAGACATGTCTTTCCCAAGGATAAGCATGTCATCAACATATAATAAGAGAATAATGAAATTCTCACCAAACCATTTGATGTATACACAATGATCTGAAGCCGTTCTTTTGTATTCATTTTCAGCCATAAATGAATCAAACTTCTTGTACCACTGCCTTGGAGCTTGCTTCAGTCCATACAAGCTCTTTCTCAATCTGCAGACAAGATTCTCTTTACCTATGACTTCGAATCCTTCTGGTTGCTCCATATACATTTCCTCTTCTAAATCACCATGGAGGAAAGCAGTCTTCACATCCAGCTGCTCAACCTCCAAGTCCAGGCTAGCAGCAAAACCTAGAGCAACACGAATAGAAGACAATTTTACAACAGGAGAAAAAATTTCTTCAAAGTCAATACCTTGCTTTTGACCAAAGCCTTTTACAACCAATCTGGCCTTGTATTTTGGTTGAGAACATTGCTCTTGAGTCTTTAATTTGAAAACCCATTTGTTCTTCAATGCCTTTCTTCCCTTTGGTAGTTGCACCAAATCATAGGTGTGGTTCTTCTGCAGAGCATCCATCTCTTCCTGCATACCTTCTAACCACTCATTCTTCTGCTCACTTTGCATTGCTTCTTGGTAACACTCCGGTTCACCTGCATCAGTAAGCATTACATACTCATCTGTAGGATACCTTTTGGAAGGCTGATGTTCTCTGGAAGATCTTCTCGGCTGAGGTTCTATAGGAGGTTGCTCCTCATCTACTTCCTGCTGTACATGTTCTGTAGGTAAGTCAGCATCTGCCTCTGCATCATCTTCCTATTGATCTCCCCCATCACCCTGACATACTGGAGGGGAAATTGGATCACAATCTGCTAAGCCTTCTTCAGAAGCCTTGGCTGGTACCTTTTTCTCGAAATCTTCAAAGGTTTGATCTTCAAAGAAAATCACATCTCTGCTTCTGAATAATTTCTGCTTTACTGGATCCCAAAGCCTGTAACCAAATTCATCACGTGAGTACCCAAGAAAAATACATTCTTTTGTCTTACCATCCAATTTGGACCTTTCAATGTCTGGGACATGTGCAAATGCACGACAGCCAAACACTCTCAGATGCTTGTACAAGACATCTTTTCCTGACCATATATGTTCAGCAACATCACCATCTAGAGCTGTACAGGGTGACAAGTTGATCACATCAACTGCAGTCTTCAAAGCCTCATCCCAAAATCTTTTGGGTAGCTTGGCTTGTGAGAGCATGCATCTGATCTTTTCCATGATGGTGCGGTTCATCCTCTCTGCAATTGCATTGTGCTGAGGTGTACCAGGAACTGTCATCTCATGCTGAATGCCCTGTGACCTGCAATAAGCATTAAACGACCCTGTATACTCACCACCATTATCTGACCTTATGCATTTCAGCTGTCTCTCTGTCTCCCTTTCAACCCTGGCATGTAACTCCTTGAAAACATCAATAACTTGATCTTTAGTCTTCAAAGCATAAACCCAGACTTTCCTTGAAAAATCATCTATAAAGGTGACAAAATAAAGTGCACCACTGATACCTGGAACATTAACTGATCCACCAGGAGTTTTTATTTTTAAAGGACCACATACATCTGTATAGACACGATCCAAGGCATGCATCTTTCTAGACAATGCAGAACTGGTAAAGGAAACTCTATGTTGTTTTCCAGCCAAACAATCAATACATGAGTTCAGATGTGTACCTCTGAAGTCTGGTAAGACTTCTTTCTTGGAAAGAACCTGCAATCCCTTCTCGCTCATGTGTCCCAGTCTCCTATGCCACAACTCCATACTGGAATCTTTCTCAGTAGCATTCAACTGATCACCACAAGCTTGAATCTGCAACCTGTATAAGGTATGACATTTCTTTCCGGTAGCAACAATAAGAGAACCCTTGCTAAGCTTCCATTTACCCTTGTGAAATCTGCTATCATAGTCTTCATCATCTAACTTTCCAACTGAAATTAAATTCAGCCTCAAATCAACCACATGTCTCACATCTTTAAGTACCAACTTGCAACCAAGATTGGTCTTTATATGAATGTCGCCTATGCCAATGATGTCTGCCGTCCCATGATTTCCCATCTTGACGACACCAAGGTTTCCAGCCTTGTAGGTGGCAAAGAGCTCCCTCCGTGGTGTAGCATGGTAAGAAGCACCAGTATTGATTACCCACTCGAGGTCCTGGCATACGCAAGAAAAAATATCATCAGAAGTAGACAAAATCAGATAATCATCACCTTGTGCTGTAGCTGTGACATTCTCTTTTGACTCTGCATTCTCTACTTCTTTTCCCTTTTTCTTGTTCTTCTTCGGTTGCCTGCACTGATTCTTGAAATGCCCCTTTTCTCCACAGTTGTAGCAAGTAACGTCCTTTCTTGGTCTAGACTTACTTCTACTTTTATGTGAAGTTCCTCTCCCTCTGGATTTTGACCTTCCCCTATTCTCTGAGACGAGTGCCTGTGAATCACTGTGAGAAATTCCTGAATTCTTTCTTCTCAACTCTTCATTCAACAAACTGCTTGTTACTTGACTCATGGAGACAACTCCATTTGGTGCAGAATTGCTGAGAGAGACCACCAGTGTCTCCCAGCTTTCTGGCAACGAACTGAGAAGTAACAATGCCTGCAACTCATCATCAAGAGACATCTTCATAGAGGATAACTGGTTAGTAATACTCTGCATTTCATTCAAATGCTCGGCAATAGAAGTTCCCTCTTTAAACTTCAAGTTGACAAGCTTTCTAATCATGAAAGCCTTATTTCCAGCTGTTTTTCTTTCATGAAGACCCTCCAACTTTTTCCATAGAGAGTGTGCAGAACTCTCAGTGGAAACATGATGAAAAACACTATCATCAAGCCATTGTCGAATAAACCCGACAGTTTTCTGATCTAACATTTTCCAAGCATCGGGTGTCGTTGTTTCGGGCTTTCCACTATCTCCTAGCAACGGACCGTACAGATCCTTGCAATACAAGAGATCCTCCATTCTTAGTTTCCATATCATCCAGTTGTTTCCATTTAAACTGATCATACGGGATGAGTTACCGGCCTCCATGTTCATACACAAATAATCAAACTGATCTAATAACCTGTAGGGTGGCTCTGATACCAGTTGATGGGAATGAATCCCGACTTATGTGTACGAACAAATCTAGAACGACCGAATAACGCAGCGGAAAAATCAATCGGAACACAACCACATGAACACCAAAGATTTACGTGGAAAACCCCTCCAAAGCGAAGGGGAAAAACCACGGGCAAGCCACAGAAGAAAACTTCACTATGAACAATAATGAAAGTACATAGGACTCAAATCTCTTGCCAAGATTTGAGTTTGATTACAAGAGAACAACTGGGATTCCAACAAACTAAACTCTCCTACTTGATCACAGCTTAGCACACTGCAAACCTGATCTTCCCTGTAGTGAGAAACCTGTTCAGCTGATGAAGATCTTCCCTTGTTCTTCTTCTTCTTCTTCTGCAACACTTTCTTCCCGGAGCTACAGTAACCCCTCTTTTGCTCTCTTGATGGCTTCCTTGAAAAACACCTTCGATCTTGGTATTAGACTCCCAATAAGATGTTTTATACATCTAGGATGGTCAAGGGACAACCCAGGGACCAGATCCACCAAACCTGCCTAATCCCATGACTTTTGGATTAAACAATCCAAGTAAAAGATCTGATTTCGGATTTGGAATAAAAAGGTCAACTTTGGCTGCCTCGGGGCTACCGGTCGACCGGACCTACACTGGCGGTCGACCGGAAATTCTCAGACACCGGCATCTTAGCCCCTGGGAAAATTGGTCGACCGGTAGTGTCCGGGCGGTCGACCAGTTCCGATCGACCGGAAATCCCGGCCGGTCGACCGGAATGGGCTGAATGCCCAACAGTTCACTCCTTCTCTTTGTATCGAGGAGGGTTGTGGGTTCAAATCTTGCAAGTATCCGTGGGAGCTACAATTTTTTCCTCCTTTGCACTTAACTTATTTGTCAAAAAAATAAATACCTAGCACATCCTCGTTGCACTTCTTCTTCTTGCCTAACCCATTATTAAGTACAACGTCTATTTTTTCCTATGGTGTTTTTGTATGCCTGAGTTTGGAGCTTAAGTTGATCCTTAGAGATCTTTTAACTAGGATGTATCGAAATCATGATTCGCCGACTCGGTGATCCGTATCAAATCAGGATGGTCCTGATCTAGTAAGAGACCCTTAAGTCTTATGCGACTCATACTGACTCGGTCCGAGTCCACCCCGTCCTCCCCCCACTCTCACCTCATCAACCCCTTCCCTCCCCCACTTCGGTGGCCCCCCCACTCATAGACCAACCCCCCCCCCCCAACCTGGTAACCACCTCCCCCACGTCGGTAGCCCCTCACCAGTCGGCAGCGCCCCTCCCCCAACTCAAATCGGCCTTGAAACACCTTGAATCTGACCAAACTCACCTCCTCAAGTTTCTCCGACGATGGATCTGCCTCTCCACCATGCAAACATGCCTGAAATCGGCCAGATCACGTTGGCCGGCTACTCCGGTGATGACCTACCCCGACTCAGTCGATCCAAGGCGGATCTGGGACCGATTTCTCCTAGATCTAGTGCGGTATATCCGAGTCAATGTGAATTGCACCGAGTCGACAAACTATGATTGAAAACCTTGAATTTTAGAGTTCCTCCGATAAAGCACGAGGTCCAAGACATATGTGAAAATGGGTTACAAAGTTGAAAAGTGCCTCCTCCTTGCTTGACTTCTAGTTGTGATGAAATTGTTGACGAAGAGGCTCCAAAATTTCTAGAAGGGGTTGACGATCTTTGGCCATAGCAAGTGATGAGGGCACTAGATTGTGATTTGCCCCTAAAAGTAGCACAGGAGAATGACAAAGAATGCTGTCGTGGACATCGTGTAGCACCGTTACTATCTTAAACTTTGCACGGGATCAAAAGAATTGGTCCTTCGTGGGCTTGAGAGGAGGGAGTGGGGTTTAGAGGAGTCCCTGGTGCAAGGAGCTCGTAATCGATTTGAAGCTTAATTCAATTCTAGCTACTCTGAGCCTTTTCTCAATCTATTCATGGCTCGGATTGGTTCAGTCTTGGGAGAAAAATTTTCAAACCATATTTTCTTAAAACTAAATCAAACCAAATCAAATCAGAAGAAAAAAAATGGAAAAGGTTGTTCATTCGGTTGGTTCAAATGAGATTTTTTATATTTTATTGTAATATATATACATATATATATATATATGTGTGTGTGTGTATTCATTAATACATATTTAGAATTAAAAATATCATGTCTGTGCATATATCTATATATGTAGATAAAGATTTTTAATACATATTACGCATAATATTAATATAAAATAAATATTTATAAGAAATTTGATTTATTTGAATTTCACAACCACAGTTCTGTTTAATTTTTCAATTTGAACTGATTTATACACACCCCTACTTTCCAATGGAATTCAAATATAGAAGGGGTTTCAGTCTCACCGTTGGAGGTCTCTCTCTGGCTTAGCTTGTGGGGATGATTTCTGCGAGTATTCCATATATAACCGGTTATTCAAACTGATTATTTGTAACCTGGCCATATTCGTTAAGCAATGGCATCATCCGGACTCTTAACCTATCCGTTAATATGAATTGGTATCAGGTAGGATTTTGGATACACATTGGCAAGTGTAGAATATTTTTGAAAATGATATATTTTAAAGGAAATATACGATTGTGGGAGCTACTTCTTCTGAGGGAGTTTCAACTGAGGAATCATATAAAATTGTTTCTCAGTCACACAAATATCTACGAGTTCAAACACAGATGATTTTTGAAATAAGATTCATACAGAATTTGTTTGCACTCGTACATTATACCTACTTCTAAAATTCTGAAAATAAAAGAGCTGCGAAACAAATGAGGGTTTTGGTCGATGAGGATCCCTGGATCTTTTAATCTCACGGCATGAAATATCTGGACCATGGCCCGGGGTTAATTCTCAAGGCATGAAGGCAGCCAACACAGGAATTTCTTAATCTTACATTTTTTATCCCTGTTTCATCAGATGTCTCCTAGAAATTATCGGGATACCTTTAACTTTTATGTGCCTTCCAGATTCTTCTGGAAGCCAGTGTCTTAAAGCAGATCAATGGACAAATACCTCACATGAAATGTAACCGTCTCGTATACCTTCGGCAAGAAGGCAGATCCAGCTATCTAAAATGTTCAATTTCAGCCAAAAAATCTGTCCCACCTCTCCTTAGGCAGATGTTTTGCATTCAAATCACACCTCCTATGATTGAATAAGAAGAAGGGTTTTAACCCACATGTCCATAGACATCTACACCCAAGTGCCTCCCGTGGATAGTGAGATCCTTCAATCTGAAATAGTCACCCAACAAAGACTAGAGGACATGGCGATGCAGAAAATTCTCTTTTTTAGAAATAAATGCAATCACCTGACCAGCTAAGTCATTTAGCCGAAAAGAAAACAAGTTTAATCTCATAACAAATGGGGGCCATAATTGTGGATGTTCAGAATTGGATTTTCTTCTTATCAGGGAGTATTTGTAAATACTTGACGAACTGAACCACTACACAAGAATATGTTTGATTTCAAATCTCTTTGATAACACATACCCATACTAGAGACTAGAAATTCCACCAAAACGGTTGTGTTTTATTTACTTTTAGTTTACCTTATACTTGAGAAATAGGAAACCCTAACATCAAGCATAAGCTCAGGACTCTCTTGGCTAATGACATGAATTGACCAAGATAACCTTGTCACAGGGTCAGTGAAGGAGCATAATAGTAACTAAATATCTCTCTTTCAAGGAACTAATAATAATATCTCTAGGTAAAAAGCTCCATGGTACATCTTATTCATCCAACTTCCCCTACTTAATTATGCAAGTGAAATAGTTCATAGCTTAAACTGTGCCTTGCGTTGTTCATCAGGTATCTAACCTTCTTCCTGAAAGAACGGCTTGCAATCACGTGATATCCTTTGCAATCTTTGGATGCAGCATATCATCAAACTTTATACACCTTGAGCAACAAATCTGAACAAGTATACTTTAATTTCTCAGATGATTTATTGTCATGTCTATAAAACACATTTTCTCCATTGCTTGAGGTAGCAGAAGCTGTTCAATTTGACGGTACAATTGTGAGAAGCTGACATTATACCTTTGACCTTGTGATACAAAGGTAAATGTGAAAATGAATACTGGCATTGTACAATAAAGACTTCTAATGTTCTGATAAATCAGATCTATTCCGAGTCATCCCCATCACCTTCCAGCTCTTCCAGCTCATAATCACCGACATCAAGCAGGTGTTCCCTGTGAACGCCAGTAAAGCATGGTAAATGCATTTTTTTATTTAAATAGCAATGCATGGAGGAGATCCGTGAATTCACAGAGATTCTTGGTAAGCATGGCAACGTGTTCCCCTGACAACCCCAGATTAGCTAGACATAGGGACCTTGCAAATAACTAGGAGTGTATGTCTTGAACCGAATGCAAGGATTAAAAAAAAAAAGAGTAAATGGGTGCATAAAGAGGAAATTGAAATTGGTAGCTCACTGTGTGCTGCATATCTGATCTAATGTTATTCGCTTGTTTGATCTTAATAAAAACAAATAAATGCATTTACCTCCAAGGCTCATAAACAGAATCCTACCTAAATCTTTCACAAAGACGTGCCAATGCATCTGAGCCAGTTCTCGATGCTACATCCTCAATCTGAGAAGAATTGGAAACAGTCACATTTTCGGCAAGCCTGAATTCACATAGTTCCTTCAAGGTGCAAGCATCTGTTAAGACCGCCGAGTGACCACCACCAGCAGCAAGTCTCCGCACTCCTCCAACACACCTTCCAAAACAAGAAACTGTTAGATAATTATTTGACAGGAGGCATTGTCAATAAATGTTTCCATTTTTCTGTTCAAGATATCATACCAATCAACGGGTGATGGGTACCAGGTATATGTAGATTTCTCATTTGCAGCCTGACCATAGCTATTGTAGCCCCACCCATAAATCTTTCCATCTCTCATGGATATGAGTGTGTGAGAATGCCCACAGGTGACAAGCTGCACACCTGATGGGACAACCAAAGCAGGAATATTTCGGAGCATATCAGACTCATTAGGAATACATGCAAAGAATCCATTCTGGGGACCCAGCCCAAGCTGCCCCGCTTGGCCACCACCCCAGGCATAGAGTGCTCCTGTTGAAGTTACAGCACATGTATGTGCACCGCCAGAGGCAATATCCTTGATGACAATTCCATCAAGGGCAGTCACTCTTCTTGGCAAAAGCTCCTTATCTCCAGACTGGAGAGAACAATGCCCAAGCTGACCCATACTTCCTAACCCCCATGTATACCTGGCAAACAGGAATCAGGTGGAGATCAAGAAAGCCCTCAAGGAAGTGGGGGATCTTAGCTTGAAGAAATAATATATACTTAAAGATAACACATCAAATAAACAAAAGTCAGATTGGATATTGAAACAGAAATTCAGTCACATCACTGAATCCAGAAGGGTTGAATATATAATACACATTCCTCGTGAACCCAAACACAAAATGTGGCAAGGATAACTCACGAGCTAGGAACACCATCAATTTCACAAACAGGACAAGGCAGAAAAACATGGTGCATAAATCATAAAATATGATGAAGTCTATTGAAAGGTTCATAGTCGGAGGAAAGTTTACATTGCAAGTGAATGCAAGCACAAGAGTGCCATGTACGTGCACTATTGCTATGTGAATAGAGACTAAAAGATAAGCACATTGTGTTTGCCAGTTAGTTTTCCATTATTTTTCAAGTTGATCAAGTATTTACAACTGATAGAGCCATAAGTGGATTCTAAGAGAAATTCATGATGGACATCAGAAGCAATTAGATTAGATGTGCAACAACAACTAACATGGAAGGTCAAGGTTCAACATCTTAAGTTCTTTGTTTCTTCAAGTTTGTCTTCAGAGTAGAGCATCCAGAGATCCTTTGTCACTTTTGTTCTTAAAGTAAACATGTCAAAAAGTCAATACTTGTGGAAATGTACTCTCTCAGCTAGCAGATTTACCATATAAATTGCTTTTGAAAACTAAACCACAAATGTTGTGAACTCTGCAAAATTGGAAGGGGAAAGCCCTAAATATGCTAGGTCCAGATACTAAACGGTGCATAACATAATATAGAAAACTTTCAACAATGGACACCATTTGGATTCCATGTTAGTAGTAAAAACGTGATTAGTTAGATGTTGATGGTAATGTGCAGGTACTTTTTATTTGAATTAACTCCTCTTTGCACCATCTAATATCCCGACTTTGATTTTCAAAGGTGCGAAGGAGTCCAAATTTGTCAACCTGCCATGTGGAAAACCAAGTCCAAGAGCAATATTTTCATCTCCAGTCACGTTAGTATCCTTGTAAATCACTTACACCTCACCATCTTCTGATATAGCTGCAGTATGGTACTCCCCACATGACACTTGGATTATCTTCACAAGCTCAGGGGCTTCATCAAGGAACTTAGCATAAGCATTTAAAATGCGAGCCCCTTGCAGTCCTTCAGAAGTAAAACCTCTCCCAAGCTGACCATACTCATTGTAGCCTGGTGCATCAGTACAGTAATGCAAATCAAATTAAAAACTAATTCAAAATTTAAGTGGAAAATGAAATTTTATGGGGGAGAGGGAAGGGGGTGCGGGGGGCTGGGCTGTTATGGTCACATTGCAAAAGGAATGAGGAACTACTGGTTATTGATGAGTAGCTATAATATCTGTGCAATAGGAACCTTCATTTTTAAAAAATGGGCAGGCAATAATAACACATGCAAAAATTACCCCATGCCTGCAGCAGCCCATCCTCTGACAAAGCCACTACATGAGCATTGCCACATGACACTTGGCGGACAACCTGCAACAGATTTGAGCAAGATAGATAATGATTAATTTTTTTTGTTAATGCATAGAAATAATGGAATAGGCAGAGAAATCATGTCTAGCAAACTGAAACCTGAAAAAATGATCATGAAAATCAGTGAAGATTTCAGCATGCCAAAAACCATAACCTAAGATATGGAACCCGCCACACACATCTTACTCAGTGGATCTTCCATGAAGTAACATTTAATTGATCAAGCAGTAAGCATTTTCAGAAAAGCTGATCACATGAAAGGCATTGTAAGCAGTGGGTTGCAGAAAGAACTATCCCAGAATGTAGGCCTCCAAAAATGTCTACGTGGTCAATAACACTATGCCAACAAAGCCTGTCCAGAGTGCTTCCAAACAAAAACCGACCATGAATGGGTTAACCATGAAATAAATGGCCAAAAATAAACATAAGAAACGATTGCAATTTCCTGTTAAATTATATGTCGAATTGTCCATCTAAAGGCATACATCTATGGTAAAGAAACTGAAGATTAAAGGGTTTGTAAACATCGTCCCATTCCATGGTTAGATTTTTCATCCAAAGTTACTGCAAGTAGCATATGAAAAGAAGACAGCGTGGTTGCTGACTCAGACTGACTCAGTCCTCACTCATATCAGTTGCATCAATTTTTACTTCCAATGTCTTGAATCAGTCTATTGTGGTACAAGTCTGTCCTCGATCAAGAGTAAACTTTGCTGTCTCATACAAGTTGTTGCAACTCAATGTGAATTGCATTACGAGTTGGCCTGACTTGGAGAAATACATAGGTAACCTTGGAGCCCAGTGGCCAAACCCAAGTACATATGATTTAATATTGAACTAAAGCATTGGAAATCAATCAATTGGCTGAAGAATATCATGTCACAAATCTATTTCAGACTACAGAATGTATTATCTGTGTTATATACACACACAAAAAAAAGAAAGAAAAGAAAAACGAAATGAGACAACGCGGAATAATGGAAAAGATGAATTTTCCAAAAGACTTGCTGTAAACCAGAGAGGAAAAACTTGCAACAAGGCATGCAACTGTAAAGCATGAAAATACCCAATCCTTTGTAAGAGAGCCAAATAAAGGAATCAAAATGTGTGGTAGTGCGCCACATCAAGCTGATCAAGGAGCAATTTGTTCCAAAAACATTTTTGATGTGAAAGTAGCTTTGCTCCCCACCCGAAAAAACCAAAGGGAAGAAGACAGCTGCTGCTCTGCACCAGAAGAGCAAAAGCACTTCATGCTAACCTCACTGTTCCTTCTCAGCACATCAGGAACAAATTACTTGTTGAGGAGGCACAGCTGGGACTAGTCTTCTGTTCTGGTCTTGCTACTGGAAAGGTTCGAGAAATATAAAAAATGTAGAGAAGTGCACCTAGGGGTGTGTGTGTGTGCACCCTGTTCAGGCCCACTGGTTCACTACCCGACCCATTAAGCAGGATCCAGTTAGCTCAAGAATTGCCAAATGTGTGCAGAAATACCCCTAATCAGTGTGATAAATTAACAGGGCTATGTCAGTCAAAAACTCTGTATTAGGGTAATTAATAAGTGTTATTGACGGGTGCAACTGGTTGACTGCAGCCACACTCCCTATTCTGTGTGCTTCCTCTCTACTCTTTTCTTCCTCTTCTTTCTATTCTTCACCATGTGACCATGAACTTCTTCACGGTATCAGAGCATTTGATCCCTAGGGCCTGTTGGAGGTCCCCCATGCAGCAGCATGTCTTCTAGGAGGTGTCCAGTGGACTTTGCCATTCTGCCCTGTGCTAGGATGTCTTGAAGGGCTCAGTCAAGCCCCCTAGAGTTCAAGACACATCCACAACCAGCAGCCATCTGTAGCCTTGGAGTTCAAGGCCGGTCATATCCTTCAGGGTGGTTCCTCTTCCTAGTGGGTCCAAGACCCACTTACAGTTTCTACCTTCAGTCTGTCTCCCTCTTCCAATCACAAACAGCCCTGTCGGGTGCCCAGTCTGGACGCCCCTTCCTCTGCTGTATCTCTGGCTCCAGCAGGGGTAGTTTCCCCCTTGTTCATTCTATCTTTTTTTTTTGAAAAGTGGATGGTTCCACAAATATATTAGAGGGAAAAAAGAATGTACAGGTACAATCTTTTAGCTCTCAAAAAACCCCAATACAAGAACCAACACACCCAGCGGTTGAACCCCATTAACTCCCCAAAAGCAAGAAAAGTGAGGAGTTATGTGCCTACACATTACAAAAGTGTTTTACCCAGAAAACCACTATCTCACAAATAAAAGAGAATAAGCTATCCTCCAGTCTCACTTCCCTTTTGAATATTCTCTTGTTCCTTTCGCTCTAGAGGGCCCAAAGTGTGGCATGAAGAATGAGGCACCAAATAACATTGTCGCCCTTGAGGATCCACCTATTGTGCCACTTGAGGAAGGGCTGATGCACCCCCTCAAAGTGACCAAGAGGCTGATTGAATCTCTGGCCAATCCTCACCCAAATACCCTTCGCAAAGGGACAGCCTGCGAACAAATGGTCCATATCTTCCTCCGCATCCCCACACAAACAACATAAAGTGGAAATGTGCTGAAGGTAAGGTGCCACCCTATCACATGTGAGAAGACAATCATGGGATATCCTCTAGACCAACAGCTTCACCCTGATTGGGATCTTGAGAACCTACACCTGGGATGCTAGAGAGTGACGCATTCCACCCTTCGAAATGAGGGAGTAAGCCGACCTAACTGAGAATCCTCCCTCTCTCTCCCATCTCCACATCCAACGGTCTCCTCTACTGGCATCTGGTCTGAAGTCTAGAAGGAAAGTTAGGAGATTTTCCAGCTGGTCCATCTCCCCCAGAGTGAGATTCCTCCTAAACGTAGGTGACCAAATACCCCCCTCCAACTGCGCATCAAAAGACTGAGCAACAGAAGCCCCAGGTGCACCTGCAATAGCGTACAGTGCCGGGAAGGCCTTTGCTACTATGAAATCTACACACCACCTGTTCTGCCAGAACAAACACCTCTCTCCATCACCCAGGCTAAAGTGAACACTAGCCTTGATGGAGTCTACGCACTGGAGGATGCCTCTCCAAATCGGGGAGACATTATACATGTGAGATGAGGTCAGATCCCACACTCTAGATGAACAGTAGTATCTCTATCTGATCAACTGAGTCCACAACCCTCCATCCTCTGTCCCGAGCCTCCACAACCACTTACACATTAGTGCTAAATTGAAATCTCTTATGTTCTTGATGCTTACAGCTCCTATTTCTTGCTCTTGCAAACTATGCCCCATGAAATGCCAACCCCTCACTTTATCCCTATTGCCATGCCAAAAGAATCTAGCCTGAATAGACTCCAATTTCTTTGCCACGGTCTTCGAGACTCTAAAGATCAAGAAGTAGATCGACAAGCTGTCAAATACAGATCCGCATAATACCATGCGCCCTCCATAAGATAGAAGCCTAGGCTTCCAACCTGTCAACTTAAACTCATATCTTTGTACCACCACCTGCTAGTCCGTACAATGGAGCGGCTTAGGAGACAAAGGAAGGCCCATATAATAGAAAGGAAACTCCCCAATCTGATAACCAAAAATGAAAGCTGTCCACCTAAGTGCTGACTCCTCCATGTTGATACCCGCGACCTGACTTTTGCTATAGTTCACCTTCAGTCCGCTGATGTCTTGCACTATCTCTAACATCAATCTAGCATCAACCAACTTGTGCTCCTCACCAACTAGGAAAAGGATAGTGTCATCCACATATTGGAGATGGATGATGCTGCTGCTGGACTGACCTGCCTGGAAGCCTCGAATGACACCTACCACCTCGGCCCTCGACCATAACCTAATCAAAATCTGAGCCACCAAGACAAATGAGAGCAGAGATAGAGGATCTCCCTGCCGCAACCCTCTCCCACTAGGAAAGTAAGCAGAGGGCTGCCCATTAATGAGCACTGAAAAAGAAGCAGAAGAGATACTCTTGTATCCACCTAATCCATCTCTAATGAAAGCCCATTTTCCGAAGCAACTGAAGAAGACAATTCCAGTTGACTCTGTCATAAGTCTTCTGAGTCCAGCTTGAGAACTATACCCCTCTTCCTCTGTTGTTTCATATCATACAAACATTCATAGGCAACAATGAAGTTCTCTTGGATACGCCTACCCATGATGAAAGCCCCTGGTGCCCACTGACCAAACCATCCATCACCCTATCAAATCTCCTGACCAACAACCTTTGCGATAATTTTATAGGTACTATTCAGCAAACTGATGGGCTTAAAATCTGCCTAGTCTTGAGCACCCCTCTTCTTAGGGATCAAGACCAAGAGGGTTTTGTTGATATCTCTCAAATGGGCCCTACCCTCCTGGAATTCCCTAAGTGCACCAATGAGGTCCTTCTTGATAATATCCCAACAATGTTGAAAGAAGATCATCAAAAAATCATTTGGCCCAGGTGCTTTGTCCCCTACAAGGGAGAAAATCGCCTGTCTAATCTCCTCTTCCTAAAAGGGGCCCGCAAGAGCCTCACCATATGCCGAAGAAAGGTGTGGAAGCAAATCATCTGCAAAGTCAGGCCTGCCCTGCTGCTTTTCTGAGAAAAGCCTAGCATAGAACTCCCCGGCATGTCTTCTGATGTCTTCCTCCCTACTAATAGTCTCAGCTTCGACCTTGATTGAAGCAATATGATTCGACCACCTCCTCCCCGATGCAATCCTGTGAAAATAAGTTGTGTTCCCGTCACCTCCTTCACCCATTTCTCCCTAGATCTTTGCTTCCATTAAATTTCTTCCATGATGAGGATCTCATCAACCTTAGCTCTAAGGGACTCTTTGCTCATCCTGTCAGTATCATCCAGCATGCATGCCCCCTCCAAGCCATCCAGTGACACAATCTGTTGTAAGATCCTCTCCTTCACCTGCCTACTGGGAAGTTTCCTGCCTGCATCCCATCTCCCGAGTGCCTCGGACACCTGGTTCAGCTTCCCAATTAGGGTAGCCATAAGAGAACTAGAAAGCCTCTAGTCATCCCACGACCTCCTGGCTAATCCAGAAATCTGCCCCCCTGAGCCAATCTCTCTCAAACCTAAAAGCATGTCTCCTCTCATGGCCACGACTGGTCTTCAAGAGGATAGGCTTGTGGTCTGAAGCTGGCCTAGCCAAACAAGAAGCTTGCACATGTGGAAAGTGATCCTCCCAATCCATGGACACGAGGAACCTATCAAGCCTGGAACAAGTCGAAGACTCCCTCATTAAACCATGTGAACTAAGCATTCACCAAGCCAATGCCAATGAGGCGTAGATGGCAATGTCGGTTTCGGAGTCGGTTTCGGCTGGATCCAAAACTGTTTCGGTTTCGATTTCTGTCCAAAATCAATAAAATTATTATTTTTTTGCCAAAGTGCAGGGTTTTGGTTTCGGCCCGGTTTCGGCAGGGAGTATCGGATCGTTTCGATCCGAAACCGAAATGTTTCGGCCGAAACTGGCATCCATGCAATGAGGGCTGCTTGTTGAATGAAGTCACAAAAGTCCTTGGTCGCTCCCGCGTGGGGATGATCTCCCGTCCTTGTTGAAGCTACATTCACTGCATTGAAATCGCCACTCACACACTAGGGTCGGCCTAATGAGAGATGATACACAACTAGTTCCTACCACAAAGCCCTCTTCCCCTCCCGTATTTGAGGGCCATAGACACCAGAGAAGTCCTATGAAAAGTCATCTCTCAAGCAGCGAAAGTGAAGAGAGATGGCCCACCGACCAACCTACCTCTTCTCCTCCACCTCCTCCACCTCAAAGGGGTTCCACGACACCATAATGCCTCATGCCCTGCCCATCGCCAGTGAAGCCACCCCCTTCGAGAGTCTACTACCCCCAATCTCCCTCAACAACCCCTCACCATCCCCATCACACTTCGTCTCCTACAGACAAAGGATGTCGGCCTTACATCTCCTCACCATCTCCTTAACCATCCTCCTTTTCTCACCCCCCTAAACCACTCACATTCCATGAGATAATCCTTATGGGGACTGGAGTGTGCATCCCTCTCCTCCCTCATGCTCCTCTCCCACCACCTCATTCTCCTTGCTACCCCTCATAACCCTCAACTAGGATTTTTCCTTCTTCGCCACCCTCGTAAAAGCCATCAACCATCTCTTCTGGCTTAAGGTGAAAGACCCCTTAATGCCCCTCTCCACCACCTCATAGGAGACCCCCAGCTTATCGGTCAGATCTCTCAAACAGTCCTCTGTCATCCTCTCCACCATCCCCATCCGCTCTTTCCTCTCCTCCTCGCAAGGAATACCCCTCTCCTCCAAGCCCTCTTCTTCCAAGAAACCTTCCCCAGACAGAGAAGTCTTCAGGAAATCGGCCTCAGACGGCCACTGCAGAAGTCCCGCCCCATTCACCAGGTTGTTGCAGAGCGGATCAGTACTGACTGGCACGTTAGCTACTGAAGCATCTCCTACCATCTTCTTGTCCCTCTCCTCCTCAATGGCTCCCCAGTCCAACGCGGGTGGCCTCGGAGGTGGCACCTGGGGTACCAGGATAAAGGACAATGGGTCGGCTGCCCCTAAATCCTTCCAAGAGCCTCCGTCTCCCTACCACGATGACTGAAGACCCAGCAGAGACCTCGTCAGGTCCTACCGGAGCACTGCATCGAAGACAACACGTAGACCCGACAGACCCTGTAGTTGCAGACAGCTACCGAGCCACGGCAGGACGAGAGGAGACGACTGGTCCGGTAGACGAGGGGCTTCTCCAACTGTAATCAGTGATGAGCACAACGCTTCCGAGTGCCGGAGAAGCAGTTCCGGCCGCCTCTGCAACGGGGACGAACTCGGGCAGGGAAGAAGCCCCTTAGCGGGCCTCGCAGACCCAATAACAGGTTGTTTCCCGAAGTCAAGTACCGGAGCCCACTGGGCGACCTGGAACCCCGACCCAACATGGACTCCTGCTCAATTCGCGATTCGACAGCCCCTGCATTGTAGCGGGCCACCTCCAGATGAAGCAGCCGGAGTTGATCCACCGGACCCAGGGATGGCTCGACCCGAGTCACATTGGGCGGCCCACAGGATGCCCGACTATTTGAAAATTGAACTCCCGCCTTCTTCGTCCATACTTCCCTAACCTCTGACAGCCCCAATGAAACCCTAGCCATCACAGCGGCGGCTCATCAAGCACCTCTTCTTTCACCCAAAGATGAAGGACAAAGGTGTCACCTTCATGGTCGACGGTAACGACAGTCGATATGGCCGCCGGACTGGGCACCTGCACGACCACCACCACACCCATCCGTGATCCCATCGGGAAGAACCCCAAGCTGCCCTTCACCACAGTCCCAAAATACCGGACTACAAAGGCAATGCCTTCTTTGTCGCAGAGAAGCAAGGGCACTCCCTCGATAACGATGTGAACTCTCCTCAGCTTGGGACAGGGGAAGGTCCCCCTGCTTTTCGTCCACCGTTGAATGCGGAGAAGGGGTCCGCCTGCCACCACGACCCCCGCCTCTGTCCGTGCTGCCAGTGGCTCCTCTTCCTGTCCCACCACCAAGAATGATGAGAACGGCACCGCCTCTCAACCACCTCCTGCAACCTCCACGGACCTTCTTCTGACCTCCTCCGCTCCCACAAATCCTTCCACGACCGTCACACAGAGGCTCCGTCACAGCTAGTCAGCCCGAGCACGCAGGAGCTCCATCGGGAAAGCTCCTACGTCCAAGGGTTTCCCCTCACCACCTCCGCGAACAGCCTAACATGACCAGAACTCCCACGGGACCCAGCAAACGATGGTCCCCCAACCTTGCAAAACCTCTGAATGTGCCCCCTCCTCCCACAGCCGTAACAGGTCAGTACCCACCTGACCAATCCCCTCCCAGGGACGAGCTCCGGCAAGTGCCCTCCCCTGCGGACCATGGCTCTGTTTTCCTCAGAGCTTCTCTCTCTAGAAATGGCTAGAGAGAGACGATCATATTTTGAGCAACCTAAGCTTGGAAGCTTGTTTAGAAGGGGGCAGTGATCTCTCCATTGCTTGCTGTTCTTGCAATCACCAGGCGTGCCCCAATGTCAAATTCCACCAAGTCATAGGCCACCTAGACCACCAGGCCCGCAGATCCTCTTGTCACTGCTATGAGGAGTGAGCATATATCACTCCAGCTTGTGATGTTGTCGGAGCATAATTACATAGTGTGGTCTGTGGCAGCCAAGATCTACATAGCCAGCCGAGACAAAAGTGGATACATAAATGGCAGAGTCAAGAAGCCAAGTGCTGATGGCCCTGGTTATGATAAGTGGCATCTGGAAAATAGTGTGGTCATGTCCTAGGTCCTCAATTCTGTTGGATTTGAAATTCATCAGATGATTCTCTGGAAGAAGACTGTCTGAGACATGCAGATGCTACTCGAGGAGATATTCGGACAAAAATGGGATGTTGTTTGTGTTTGTCAGCTGACCCATGAGCTACATGCACTTAGCCAATGAAGCATCTGTCACGAGCTACTTTGCTACCTTGCGGAGCAGATGGGAGGAGCTTGATTACTATGCTATTGATGAGTAGGCCTGTGTTGAAGAAAGAAGCATGTCAAGTATGTTCAAAGAAACTGGGTATTCAAATTCTTGGCCAGACTTAACCAAGATTTTGAGACCCTGAGGGGGCAGATATTGAGTATGGATCCCTTTCCATCCCTGGAACAAGTCTTCTTTAAAGTGCTGAACGAAGAAAAAGGACGGGAATGATAATGTTAGTACTCCTACCCTTGGAGGTGTTGGGGAGTTCTCTGCTTTGTCGGGTGCTGGTCCAAAGGCTAGCAAAGGTGGAACTAGTCAAAATAAGGATAAAAACAGGTCAGAGAAAACTTGCAATAACTGTGGGCGAGACAATCATGATGCTGAAAATTGTTGAGACTTCATCCTGAGAAAAAACCTTTGAAATTCAGGAATGGGAGAAAAGGACAGCAAACCAAAGGCAATATGGCTGCCTCCAACTTTGTGGATGGTCAGCCTACTCGTACAGAGGGTGGGTCAGCTACTACCTCAGGTCAAGGTTGTCAGTTTCGGACTCGGTTTCGGCCGCGGCCGAGTCCGAAACCGAAACCAATCGGTTTCGACTTCGGTTTAACCCAGTGAAAAGGATAAAAAAGATCAAAATAAATGTAAAAAATCAAAAAAATCAAAAAATATAAATAATCACATAAAAATCAAAAAATTCATTAGGCATGCATTTGACTATAAAGATATTGGATTAAGTGCAATAAACATGAAGACTAATAGGTTCAAGTAGTACAATAAACGTGATGAAGTAAGCATTGAACATGTTAAAACTAATATTGTTCAGTACATATTAAACATGAAATAGGTTCAAGCAGTACAATAAACGTGATCCTTACCTAATGATGATGCACTAATATGGATAATAACTAGAAGAATCTTCTCCCTCATCGTCTGGGCCTTGATGTTGATACCCATAATTAGGTTGCATGTATTGTGTATATTCACTATAACCAAATAATGAGGTAGCCAAGTCCTACATCTCTCTTTGGATCCCTCTTGGAGTGTAAAGTTGTCGGCTTGATTCGAATCCAGAATCAGCATAAGAATCTTGAGGAAGAGAAGAGGAACTGGATGGATGTGGATGGAACTGGAATGCTGGTTCATGACCACACCCATAAATGGCTGCCTCCTGTTGGCCACCTCCATAACCTGATGGATGCCCATATTGACTCTGTGAATCATATCCTCGCTCACTATGACTGTATCCTCGGCATGTGTCTGCGTGGAAGGAGAAAGTACCACCAGCAGTACCACCGCCAGTAGTAGCACCTGCATCACCTACAGCACCTGTAGCACTTGCAGCTGCACTGGGATCATCATCATCATCATCACCACCAGTATCATCATCATCACCATAAGAAATCAGTTGCCTTTTAACCTTTGGGGATGCTTTTTTCTATTTTGGTGTCATTTCTTCAGTCACCCTTGACATGAATCCTTTTCCCCTTGGCGTGTGCCTCAGATAAATCTGCTTCAACTGCTTAATTGCCGGGTCCTCTCGAGCAGCAGCACTAGTCCTCTCAGTTAGCCCATGCACTGATGTACTTCTTCTTAAGGATGGAGGTGGCTTGGTGCTTCTAGGAGTGACTGGCCTGCTATCTGATTCTGAGTGTCTAGCTGGCTCAACCTCAGGCTACTGCTCAGTGTCATCAACAAACAAAGTTGGGTCCCTTCTCTGGTGCGCTTGAGTCTCTCTGGCCCTCCTTGTTGCTCTTTTGAATTCTGGATCTCTTGGCTCATCTTCATCTAGTATGCCCTCTGCTCATCTTCTATCATCATCATCAAAAACGGGCTCATCAACCTGCTCTCGTGTCTCCATCCAAGACTGCAAGGGATTCTCATCATCAAATAAAGCGTTCACATCAATTTCTAGAATTGCATCCTCTGCGACGCGTTTGTCCCGCAGCTGTTGTCTTAACTTCATGTTTTATATCTCAATCTCATATTGTAGTGGCAGTAAAGTAATTTTTCTAACCGTTCAGCCTTTAGCCGATTGCGAACCTTTGAGTGTATAAGGCTGAACGTGCTCTAATTTCTTTCACATTGGCTGGCTGATGTGGTTTGACTCAGCACCCTGATTGCAATGAAAAGTCAATGTAGAACTGCCCAAATCTCTGTTATTCACCATTATCCACCAGTCAACTGTTCCACCAACCATAAACAAATAAATATAAGTTGTAAATAAAAATCAATTCTCCATGATGTACTAATACATATTGAGGTTAAGAAAGCACAAAGATAAAGTATATCTGGGCTCACTCTTCCCACAGCGTATTGCAATTGGGAGTCAGAATATGTCCCAGTCCTCATTCTATAATAGTTAATCTACAAAGATAAAGTAATAGATTAACATAATGACTTAAGTAAATTCTATACCTCTTATTGATAAAATCAATAAAGGCCAACCTCTACTTCGGTCTGAAGTCTCTTTTCTGATGTCCTCGATAAACGACCAATGACTTTTAAAGTGCCTTGAAGCACATCGCCATCAACATGTGCATTGGCATCGTACATAAATCGAGGGTTGAGGAAATAACCTGCATTTGTCTATAATTAACTAAATGTTAGATATAAAATAACATATAGGCATTAACAATGTTTCAGTACAATTTATCACTCACCAGCTACATGCAAGTCATGGTGTAATGTGTTGTCCCATCTCTGATCAATCATTTTCCACCATTTTGCATAATCTCTGGGAAGGGAATCCTGCAACTCTAATTTGGCACGGTCCATGGCCTCGTACAGATATCCCATATCATTCTTCTCATCGACATCCACCATTCTTAGGACATGCACGAGGGGTGTGACTACTTTCATGTACCGTGAGACCCTGCCCCAGAATTTGTTGCCTTCCACGATGTGGCAAACATCCAAATATTCCATCTGAGCATCAACATTGGTCTTGTCGATGTATTCCCACAGGGCATTATGGTACATGAAAGCTTTCAGCTCATTCTTATACCTGTGCAAATAAATAAAATTTGAATCAAATATTGTTACATATCTATAAGGATCAAGTATCAAGAATTGAGATCAATCTTATACCTGTGCAAGGACTCCAAAGAAATAAAATTCGAAGCAAATCTGGTTGGGCATGCACGGATGATATCTCGCCCCCCACTCGCCTTCAACCCAGAGCCAGCATCTGCTATGACATCTAGCATAGGTTGGAAATATTCACTTTCAGCTGCATGTGCAGGGACACCTGCATGAAAAAATCATTTGCAGATACTTTTAAATGCATACCCTGCAATTTCTGCTGATTTTTTTACCCGTCTCAATGCTTGCTTGATTTTAGGTTGTGTAGCATGGGGCCTTTTGTGCAGATAGCTATCCATGGGGCATGTTGTCTGCGGGGCAGCTCTAGTGTCAGGACGTCATGCAGCTGCACTGGAGTAGGTCCGTGAACCCATTGGTGCCTTTCCTTTCCTTCAATGGTTTGTTCACGCTCCCTTGCTTCAGTCAGCTCTGGATCTGAATCCTCAGTGCCTTCCTCATCATCATCCCTCCTAACCCTTCTACCTGAAATCTTCTCAACAATTTAAACCTCATCTTCAGCCCTTTGTTGCACCCTCTCCTTTTTTCCCAGAAGGCACTGGCATATTTCTTCTCAGACCTCTCGGGGACATCTGTCACATTATTTCACCTCTCCTCTTATCCCTGCCAAATGTTGCTTTCCTCTAGTAATTCCGCCATGTAACTTCTTACCACAATAATTGCATTTAACTTTTCCTCTCTTAGCATCACCTAAGGAGAGGTGGGCCCACCCCAGATCCTCCTGCCCTTGCTGCTCCTGACTTTGTTCACGTCTAGGCATGATGCTGCATTAAAACAGTCAAAGAGAAATAGTTGTAAGTACAATGAAAAAATTAGGGCTTAATTATCAATTAACCCTTAATCACCCTTCATAAAAATTAATTACCACCATGTTCCCACCCCAAATTCTTCAATGAAGCTTAGTTGAGCTTCAATTGAGCCTAAGTAAACCGAATTAGACAAAAGTCTCAATTTTAAGGAACTAATTAAGACTTAATTATTAATTAACCATTAATCACCCTTCATAAAATTTAATTACCAGCATACTCTCACCCCAAATTCTTCAATGAAGCTTAATTGTGCTTCAATTGAGCCTAAGCAAACCGAATTAGACAAAAACCCTAATTTTTATGAACTAATTAGGGCTTAATTATCAATTAATCCGTAATTACCCTTCATAAAAATTAATTACCAACATGCTCCTACCCCTAATTCTTCAATGAAACTTAATTGAGCTTCAATTGAGCCTAAGCAAACCGAATTAGACAAAAGTCCCAATTTTTATGAACTAAATAGGGCTTAATTAGCAATTAACCTAATTTTAATGAATTAGGGTTTAATTTGAAGTATTAACATAATTCAGAGTTTAAAATTAACCCAAAACTGAAAAATTAACCTACAACAAAAAAAAGTTTCAACCCAACCAAAATAACACAAAATAAAACAAACTCTAAATTTACCTCAACAAAATAACCTCTTACCTCTACACATGTTGCTCACCCAGCACAGCAGCAGCCCAGCACAGTCTACACAGCAGCAGTAGCATAGTAGCTCCTTCGCAGCACACAGCCACACAGCAGCAGGCCAACAGCGGCAGGGCACCAGCAGGCAGCAGCAGCAGGGCACCACCAGTAGCAGCAACAGGGCACCACTACCAGCAGCAGGGCAACAGTAGCAGGGGCGGAGCAGCAGTAGCAGGGCAACAGCAAGGGCCAGAGCAGCACGTTTTCTCCCTCAGATCTGAGGGAGGTTTCGACCGAAACCGTCCGGTTTCGGACCGAAACATGTAAGTTTCGGGCGAAACCGATACCGATTTCGCCCGAAACCATTTTTTTTTAAGTTTCGAACCTGCTACAGTGAGCATGTCCGATTTCGTGTCGGTTAAGGCCGAAACCGATATGTTCGGCCGAAACATATCGGTTTCGGCTGATATTGCCAACCATGCCTCAGGTTTCGCCCTTCTAAGAATGTCCTTCTAGGACATTGCACAACTTCAAAGGCTCCTCTCGTAGCTTAACACCAATACTTCCCCTCCTCCTCCATCCTCTACCCTGCCAAATATTGCCACTACTTCCCCGAGTACTCCTCTCTGCCAGGACAATCTTCCTTGGGTCATAGATTCTAGTACAATAGATCATATGAACAGTACTCGTATACTAATCTCTTCCTATGTTAAGGGCTCTGGCCAAGACAAAGTGACAATTGCAAATGGTTCTCGTGCCACTGTTACTGGCCAAGGTAATATTAATAGTCACCTTGCCTTGACTTCAGCTCTTCATGTTCTGTCTTCTCTATGGACCTTCTCTGTATTAGCAGTCTTACTCATCATTTGAATTGTTCAGTAACCTTTTTTCTGGCCATTGTGCTTTCCAAGACCTGAAGACAAAGCAAATGATTGAGACAAGGCATAAAGTAGGTGGTCTCCACTACTTTGTGGTAGGAGAGGGAGCAACTCCACATTCTAAAGTCAGTGGCAAGTCTACCCAACAGATTAAGGAGATCCAACTGTGGCATTCTCATCTTGGCCATTTGTCATTTTGATCTTTAGAGCCTTGTGTCCCTCCTTATTTCAGATAAATTTGGAGTCTCTCAATTGTCATGTTTGTCATTCGGCAAAATATTGTAGACTCAATTTCCTATTTTGATAAATAAAAGTTCTGTTCCGTTTGAACTTGTTCATTCTAATGTGTGAGGGCCCTCCTCCATTCCCTCTCTAAAAGGTTTTCGATACTTTGTGAGTTTTATTGATGACCATACACATTGTACTTGGATCTATTTGCTGAAGTCTAGAAGTAAAGTTCCCTAAGTGGTAAAGGTGTTCTGTAAAATGATAAAAGATAAGTTTGGCAAAAAAAATCAAAATAGATCATTCTGATAATGCAAAAGAGTTCTTTGAAAAAAAAATGAATGTCTTTCTAGAGAATGAGAGGATAATCTATGAATCATATTGTGCTCATTCCTCTCAACAGAATGGGGTTCCAAAGTAGAAAAATAGACACTTGCCGGAGACTGCCCATGCTCTTCTCTTTTAGGATAACCTCCCCAAACAGTTCTAGGTGGAGGTGGTTCTTGCCGCTGCATATGTCATCAATAGAATGCCATCCAGAGTCATCAGGTATCGAGCTCCCATTTCCCTGCTACATCTGAGATGTCCATTGTTTGTTCTTCCACCCAAAGTTTTTGGGTGCTTGTGTTTCATTCATTGCCTCCAGCCTAGACATCCTAATCTTGATCCTCGCACCATTAAGGTGTCTTTTTGGGTTATTCTCCGACTAAAAAGAGTATAAATATTGTGACCTTCAAACAGGGAAGAAGTATGTTATTAAGGATGTCACCTTTTGGGAGTCAGAGTCCTATTTCTCACCTCTTGTCTCTTCTCAAGGGGGTGTGTCTTCTCACTTCATCAAGTCAAAAGTTGTTTTGCTAGACTCCATCTCTTGATACATTAGTCCCTCTTGGCACCACTAAAGGGTTCCTTCTACAATAGGTGACAATCTGCCCACTGGTGCATTGAAAAAGGAGCTGTTCACTTACTCTCACCAACAGAGAAAAGGAGAAGAACAAACCTGTAGAATACCCTTCCCATAAAGTTGTTGATCTCCAGGTCATCCTCCTATAGAGTATACTAATCTTCATCTTCCTATTGCTATCCGCAAAGCATAGTTGTCAAGGCAACAAGGTGACCCAAGGCGTTCATAGGGAGCCTAAGCACTTAGGCGACAAGGCACCTATTTAAAAACCCAAATATATATATCCCCAAAAAACAAATTATAAATAAGATCTATGAAAAACCTATATATTTTAATATTACTAATTAAGAGAGATAGAGGGAGGCGAAAGGGGGCAGAGAGAGAGAGGCACAGACATAGAGAGAGGGGTGTTGAAGAAGTCTATGAAGCCCGACCTACTGATAACCCCACATCGCATCACGGAGCCCACTGGCCCAAAAAATTTTGGGGGTCTACTATAGGCTATGCCGAGTCCAGGCAGCTTAAGGCACCTAAGCGGGTGCCTTGCTCCCCTTTTTGGGGGCCAGAAAGGCGGGTTGGCGCCTTGGGCCCATAAGGGCGCCTAGTTGCCTAGGTGATGCCCCGACGACCGCCTTGACAACTATGTCACAAAGGTGTTCAAGAATGTACCAAGGATACAATTTCCAACTCTGATACTTATTCTCACCTTTCCACTTCCTGTCGTACATTTGTTTCTGCCTTGTCTTCTATTTCCTTGCCACACTCTGCTACAGAAACTGCAAAGGATCCAAAGTGGTTGCATACAATGGAAGAGGAGATAAGGGATCTCCAAATAAATGATCCCTAGGAACTAGTTGAACCACCCAAAGAGAAGAAGTTGGTTGGCTCCAATTGGGTGTTTGATATTAAGTGCAAACCAGATAGATCCATTGATAGGTATAAAGCTCGGCTGGTAGCAAAAGGCATCAATCAAATGTATGATGTGAATTACAAGGAGACTTTTGCACCTATAGCTAAGTTAAAAACCGTCCTTGTTTTCCTTGCTGCCCAGTACTCTCGGAAATTATTCCAACTTGATGTAAAATGAGATGTAAAATGAGATATAAAATGAGATGTACTTCTTAATGGAGATCTACATAAAGAGGTCTACACCCCTCCCAGGTTATCCCATGGGTGGAAAAGTAAGCAAGCTAAAAAAGGCTCTGTATGGTCTGAAACAATCACCTCTAGTTGGTTAGATCTGTTTTAGGCTTGCTATGGCACGTTTTGGGTATGTACAGAGTATTGCTGCGTTTTGGGTGTGTACAGAGAATCTGGATCACCTTTTCTTCAGGTGTGGCATAATCCAGACTGTGTGGGTGCATTTCTTCAAGCCTGCCAAGATTCAGTGGACCACCAAGTCCAGCTTGGAGGATTGGTGGGCAGAATGGATGCCCCTAAACCCAATAAAGGAAGAAAAAAAGTTATGAGAACTGTGCTTTCCGGCCATGCTATGGTCAATATGGAGGGAAAGGAACAACAGGGTGTTTAGAGATCTGTTCAAGCACCCAACCTACACCATACAGAACTGCATTACATGTTTAATGGACTGGTGTTTTGCTGTCAAGGGGCTGCCATGGTCCCAATCAGAGATTATGTCTAGATTACATGGGTGGAGGCTACTAACACTGTAATTCCTTTAATCCGGTAATCCCTGGGTTGTGATGGGTTTTGGGGGAGTTTTACCTTCGTGGTAAAAGCATGTTTTTGGCTCAGTATTTTGATAATGTAATTTGTAAGTCTTTTTCAATGAAATGTGGCAGTATGCCACCTTCCAAAAAAAAAAACACTCTTTGTAAAGTGGAAAGATGGCAAGGTGGCACTCCTCATTGTCTATGTGAATGACATGGTGATTAATGGTGACTGTGGAGGAAATAGTCTTTGAAGGGGGACCTTACCAGAGTGCTTGATATCAAAGGCTTGGGGTTGCTTTAGTATTTCCTAGGTCTTGAGATTGCTTACTCTGATGAGACCATTTACATGTGCCAACAGAGATATGCTCTTGATTTGCTGGCCACTACTGGAAAGCTAGGGTGCAAGCCTACAGTGACTCCTATTGAAGTCAATCATCATCGAGCTAATCAAGAGAGGAAGCCTCTTTTTGAAGCGAAGAAAAGAAGATATCAACATCTGGTTGGGAAGCTATTGTACTTGACTCTCACTAGACCCTTATAAATTGAAGGCTATGTTGATGCCAATTGGGCAGGTTTAAAGGAAAACAGGTGATGAGAAATGGAGGGCTAGGGTTTGGATAGAGGTGGGGGTGTAGGTCTCTCACCCTCCCTCTCACAAGGACTACCTTGGGGGGGTCGCCTCTCAAGGCTCTCTCATCTCCATCTCAAAGACAGAAAATTCTATAAGAATCGCAACTAGAAATTTATGATTAATTGGAAAAGTGGGATTACATGACTACTTATAGGAGTTAGGTTAACCCTAACCCTAATATAACCCTTTTTTAGACTCGATAAATAGTGCAAAAATCGCACCAAAAATTACAGAAAATGGAAAAACACGAACTTAGCTCCAAATGAGCCCAATAAAATTATGATAATTAGCTACTTAACCCTATCCACTTGAGACCATTAGTTAGACTCAAATAAAGGTAAAATACATAATAAAAATAGAAAAATGACGTTGCCATGACTCCGATCGCCGTCGATGTAAATAATGTAACCATGCAAAACGTCAATCGAGTCCGTCGTCTGACATCATGAGTCTCGCTCCGCATCAATCTCCCCTGATTCGAAAAAATTCATCCCTCGAAGTTTTAAGTGCCAAAGTAGGACGAAGCCGAACATGAAAGCATAAATAGAGAACTCCGTGCAAAAAACCATGTCATGAATCTCAATCCACTGCTCCTCATGTGACTCACAAAGATCCTACCACATCAAATCAACTCGAGAGGGCTCCAACAACAACACATCAACGTGAGAGGGCTACGGAGATAGCACGACATGGGACAGATCAACTGATGAAGAAATCTCAAACACTGTGTCATCAATCAAGTCCACCCCGGACATAACAAATAGATCCTGATCCCAAACACCATCAGGAGTGATTGTCGAAATAATCTCATGTGACGAGTCAACTGTGAGAACAAAATCATTTGCCAAGATTAGGTCAGAATCAACAAACAAACTCTGATCCCATACATCAATAGGTGGTCTAGTAACTATAGCTATCAAGCATTGTGTTGCCTCCTTGAGATCGTGGATTGCCTGCAAGTCTAGGTTTGGAAACTGAAATTTACCCTTCAGGTGTGATGGCTGGATAGTGCAACTCAACTAGTTGGGGTTTATGGTAACATGTCGCTCTGCCATCTAGTCTCGTCTCAGACTGATGTGGGAACCCAGTGAATGAATCATGCACCATGCTCCATCAAAATAAAGAATGTCACCCTAAAACCATCGATGGAACTCCACAAAAGCCCTTTTTTCGTCAACAATAATCTTGTCAGTTTTTAATAAAGAGTCAACAATAGAGCGAGAAATAAAATTATGTTGATTCCTGTCAGGTAAGGATACCCTAACTCACTCCTTATTCGGCAAATATACTTCGAAATTAGTACTCATTTGGCACGTGTAAGAGATTACCTCGGATCCCGATTTAATAGAATAAACCGGTTCCCTCTCTGATCAAACTGATGTGGAGCAGAATGCGTCGCGATGATGAGCTAGATCTTCAGATGGGCCTAACTAGCCTGACTGGACTACTACCTTGGGCGTTGTTGGGCCGGCTATCTGGCTCAGGTTGGGCATCTCTTGAGTGCAGGCAGACCTTCAAGGTGGGCCGCACTGGGCCTCCTTGGTGCTACAGGGCACAGTAAGGTGGTGAGGCAGAACATAGAGATGGAAACAAGGGAGCGGCGACTGTGCCGCAGGTAAGCAGAGGGCGCAGGGATGGGGTCAGTTGTGTCTGCCAATCGGGGTTACAGCAGGCTCTGTACAGATGGACGAGCGGCCGACGAAAGGGGCTTTACCACTCCGCATAGGGGTGACCGGCGAGGGCTGGCGCGAGGGCGCTCCGGCGACTACAATGCGAGGACGATCGGCGGCAAGGCGCAAACAAGGCTGTGGGGGTGGCTGGGCAGAGGTGGGATGGGCGGCAGTTAGAGTTTACAGGGGGATCGCTGGAAGGAGATGGAGGAAGAAGGCGGATGAGGCTTAGGGTTTGCTGTGCACAGGACAGGGGAGGAGAAAGAAGGCTTATGGGGATGGCGGCGATTAGGGTTCGAGGTAGACTGGGTGGCGATGGCGATGGCAGATGATTTTTTTGGTGAAAAGGGACTTTGCTGGGAAGAAGAAAGGAGGGTTGGCGGTCCTGAACGGCAGTTACGGCAGCACAGATCGGATCTTCAACTCCGTAGAAGTAGCCGAGACCCTCTCTAATACCAATTTGATGAGGAACGGGGGCTAGGGTTTAGATACGGGTGGGGGTGTAGGCCTCTCACCCTCCCTCTCACAGGGACCACCTTGGGCGGGCCTCCTCTCACGGCTCTCTCATCTCCATCTCAGAGACAGAAAATTCTATAAAAATAGCAACTAGAAATTCATCATTAATTAGAAAAGTGGGATTACATGACTATTTATAGAAGTTAGACTAACCCTAATCCTAACATGAGCCTTTTGGACGATTTTACCCGTAGACTCAAGAAATAGTACGAAAAATCGCACCAAAAATTACAGAAAAATGAAAAGACACGAACTTAGCTCCAAATGAGCCCAATAAAATTATGATAATTAAAGACTTAACCCTATCCACTTGAGACCACTAGATTAGACTCAAATAAAGGTAAAATGCATAATAATAATAATAAATGACGCTGCCACAACTCCGATCGCCAACGGTGTAAATAATATAACCATGCGAAACACCAGTTGAGTCCGTCGTCCGACATCACGAGTCTCACTCCCCATCAATAGGTGTTCTAGTACTGGATGTTGCGTCTATCTTGGGAAGAATTTGGTCACATGGATAAGTAAAAAGCAGAATGTTTGTGCTCGATCCAATGCCAAAGCTAAGTATCATGCTATGGCACAGAGTCTTGCTGAATTGTTGTGGCTGAACATGTTACAGGAGATTGGGGTGTTTGTTGCCCTTTCCCTGTGGTTGTATTTTGACAACAAAGCTGCAATTAAGATTGCCAATACTCCTGTGCAAGATGACAAAACCAAGCACATCGAGATTGATTGGCATTTTCTTCGCGAAAGATTTGACAGTGGAGAATTGTGTTTGCCTTATATTCATTCTGCTGATCAAGTTGAAGATGTGTTCACCAAAGGGGTTCCCAAGGACCAGCTTCTATCTATTCTGGGCAAGTTGTGCATGCGAAACTATGCTCAGCTTGAGAGAGTGTAGAAGCTAAGTGCATCAAGGTGTGTATGCACCCTGTTCCAGGATAGTGGTTCTTTACCGGACCCCTTAAGCAAGATCCAGTTTACTTAGGAATAGCCAAATGTGTATAAAAAAAACCCCGGTCAGTCTGTTAATGTAATAAGGGTATTTGAGTCATCTACTCTGTATTAGGATTTAGGGTAATTTAATAAAGGTTATTGACCGGTGCAACTGGTTAACTTCAGCCGCACACCCTGTTCTGTGCGCAAACCATCTTCCTCTCCTCTTTTCTTCCTCTTCTTTCTCTTTTTTGCTATGTGACCATGAATTTCTTGAGAAAAGAACCCTCACCCTATGACGAGATTAACTGCTCTGGCATTTTAAGCAGTCCAGAGTGCCTTGGTGAGCTTCCTAGAAGAATGTAGGCAAGAATGAAACAAAAAGAATGCCTTAAGCATTTCCTGCTTGGCCAGCCTTAAGCACTTCCTGCTTGGCCACACCCAGCTCTGCTGTTCGAAATGGGAAAAATGCAGCAGGCTAAGGCTGACCGATTCCTAATTCTCCCATCCAGCCATAATAGGAATTTCATATCTTTTCTATCTCGAGTGGCTAAGGTTGCAGGACCTTCCTCAGATGGTAAACCAGGAAACACAGAATGAAGAGAAAAAGGTGGTAATCCATGGAAACCAACTAAGGTAGACCTCCTCATGCAATTTGTACCCGCAAGGTGCCACAGGAGAGTAGCTCCATCCCAACTTCCCCCCTATCTCGGTGATGAGGACATCACACCCCCGTTGCAAGTTTACGCTCATAGACGACTCCAGGGTTAAGTTATCTAGTGTTAGTTTGCTTTACTTTGTGTTATTTTATCTTATTTAGTGTTTGTTTGCATCTTTTGTACTTTAGGGAGTCTTTGAGGGACTTTTGGCCTTTCCGTCATGTAAAGGCATTCTTGTCTTTGGGCCCTCCTTGTTGGAGCCTATAAAAAGCTTGAGAAACCCTAATGTAATCTCAGTTTTTTTATGAATGAAAATAAAGCATTTTTCTCTTGTTGTGTGTGAGTGCAAGGGGTGAGAAGCCTACCAAACCCTAGCAGCCTCCACAGCCCGCCGCTGCCATCGCCTCATTGCCGCACCACCATCGCCGCCGTCTTCCGATGTCCCTCCCCACCCCTACCTGCAATCGCTACTCCCCTCTTCTGCGTCCTCTCCTTCGCCGTGCCCAGCCAACCCACCACCTCCCTCCTCGTCCTCTCCCCATCCCGCCACCACGAGCCTCCACCTCTTGCTGCCTTCCTCTCACCCTCCAGCCACGAGCCCCCCCCCCCCCCCGCCCTTCTTCCTCTCCACCACCCCCTGCCGCGAGCCATCCCCCACCAGATTCCCCCTCTTCTCCTTCCCCACCATGAGCCTGCGATCCCGCACCCCCCCCCCCCGCCTCTTCCTCTCCTCCTGATGCCCGCTAGCCGACCTCCCCTTCTTCCTCACGTCCCCCACTGCCGGCAGCCACAGCAGCAGTGGCACCAGGCACCACCGTCGCCACTACAGCGGCCATCCGCCGCCCCTGGCGACCGCAGCAGCAGCATCCTGACCCCCCCTCCCGCCAGTGCTGAAGCCGTCCTCCGCCACTGGCGACCGCCGCAACAGTAGCCTGGGTCGTCTCCGCCACCTTCGCCGTAGCCGTCCTCCGCCACCGGTGACAGCAGCTACAGCAGTCTAATTCCCTCCACTGCCTTCGCCGCGGCTCCCTTCTGCCGCCGGCGTCTGTAACGGCAGCAGGCTAGCTGTCCACAAGTGCATCTCCTTCAGCCGGTAACCTCGTTCCTTCCCCGTGGCTACTGTTCATTTGGTTAAATAATTGGGAACCGTAATTTGTCTCCGTTATAGTATCATGCTTGCTGTCCACTACCTAATTGTGAGCATGTAGCTGTTCGGCCTTGTACTGACTGTCTAAACATTACGTGCGGGACAACACCTGCGTTCGCATCAGAGTTTCATCTTTAGATCTGAATGTGGCTGTCATTTCATGTCATAGTCCGTACTTTGATTATCACATCGTTTGGTGTCGCTTGTTCTTTTATTTAGCATCGGTTTCCTATTATTGTTCAGATCTCATCACAGTAGCACATCACTCAGGTTCTAGGAGGCTGGAACAGGCTTGAGTTGCAAAGTCTAGGTCCAGCTGCGATTATTGTTTTCTAAGACTATAGCAAACCTTAGGGTGTCCATCAGCTCTAGAGTCCATTAAAAGCAGAATTGTGCAGTTCTTCAGACAGACCTTCATGTAGGAATGTACCCACCAGACGTTTCATGATGACCACCACGGTGAGAGCATCTATGAGAAGGGCTACTATGAGCCGTCAAAAATGAAAGAAAATATCAAAGATGTCTACATGAGTCTCCATCTGGCTCTCGCCATTGTCCCTCGAAGACTGTTTCCCTGTATGAAAGACAGCTCTCTTTTCCCCCACTATCTTAGCTTGGTGCAGGACTTCCCTCCACATGGCTGCAATTTCTGCACTGGATCCTTCCATATTCATGGTAGCGACTATCAAAATTGGTGGTCGTAGAAAGGAGCAGGCGACAATATTCCTTGGTCAAAGACAAGGCATACAACTGCTGCATGTTAGTGATTGCAGGACATACAGAAAAGAGGAAATAGACAAACAGCTAAACAAGCAAACATATTTTTGACATTTGAACATTTAAGAGTATTTGCTTTTCGACATTGAACAGTTGATTGTCTTAAAAAAACTCAAAGAATAATCCCTTTTGAGGGACTTAAAAAAAAAAGGTTGATGATTATGGGATCATAAACTCTCCAGGTATATTGGGCAGATTTGTGAAATGCAGAGATTGAAGTGGCATAGAAAGAAAAAGGTTTCCCCTTTTTTGGTGTGTAACATTTGACCATTAAAGTAGGTTATGATGAAAAAAAAGGAAAGACTCTTCTCTCTCTAGCTTTCGAGAGAGAGAAGCTCTGAAGATGGTTAGAGGTTTCGGGGTGCACCACTCCCCCGTGGGGGGTGGGAACCGTCGCCGGAGTGTTTCTCGTGAAGGTGGTGGGCCGGCGGTCAAGGGGGACTCCCTACCCCTTACTAGTGGGGCCACCTGCAGAGGGCCTGTAGGGTTCCGCTTGCCAGGCGTATGTCGATGCTGGAGGGGGGTCGTCAGACCCTGTCCTACACAGAGGTGGTGTGGACGGGCCGAATGGTGGAGGGTGAGCCTGCTTGGAGGGAGGCATTGGACTTGGGGGGCAATGGCACCAGAGAGTATCTCTCCCCGATTGAGCTAGCTCTCCCAGTGCCTTTGTCTGACTCTGATTCATGGCGCGTTGGAACCCCTCAAGACCAAGGGCATTTTGGATGAGCGTTGGCCAGCTGGAGCTCCGTGGGATGTCCAGAAACTCCACAGTAGCTTTCTCCTAGTGGTGGCGTCCTTTGTCAACATAGCGGGGTATGGAGGAAGCCGGGGTCCTAGCGATCAAGAGGTCTATTGCTCGAGTCCAAGCTTGGAACCCGGAAAGAGGACATTCGCTACACCTGGGAGAAAGTTGTGTTGGATCAGCCTGGCCAGACTTCCTGTTTGGCTCTGTGATGACGCAGTGATCAATTTCTTGGTCGATGTTTTCACCAAGGTGGAGCCAGGGTCATTAAAGCTGAAGGATGGGGGCAGAGTCATCATTGCAGAGGTTCTTGCCCCCGCTCCGGTTGCGTTGTAGCATCTACGGGAGTTGCTTTCTTTGTCAAGGGGACAGACTACATCGTCAGAATCTTTGTTCGATCGGCGGACCACGGCGGCGCAGAGCAGGGATTAGGGTTTCACCCACCCAGGATGGAGGTAGAAGACGGTGGTCGAGCGGGCTATTCGAATTCAAACCAGCCCGTCACGGTGGTTCGGCCGCCCTTGGTGTCGGGCCGTGGTCGAAGCCCTGATCCCGGCCCACTTGGTAAAGGGAAAGAACCCATCAGCCCCGGCCCACTAGATTGGCCCACCTGCCCTACGGTTAACCTGGTATCCGAAGACTTACTCGAATCCGAGTTCCATCACTTACCGAGTATGTGGAGACCCGCCATTGTTCCTCATCTCCACCCGCTGTTCCAGGCTGTGTAGTCTTTCCCTCCTTCAGCGGCCTACAATTCTGTGTCGAGGTCTTCTCCAGCGGACCTACTGCAAGTCACCGACGGGCTTCTCCGGCGGTAGGGCTCAGCCCATCACCCTTCCCTGTGGCCAATCTACCAGCAGAAGACCTGCAAAGAGCCCGGGCTGTAGCTGGAGGGAGCTTAGCCCCATTTGCCGCCCTCTTCATCTCAAGCAGCGGGGGGCTAGCAAGGGTCTGACACCGGCACTGGCCATACCCGACGATCTGATGGAGCTGTTGGAAGGTAGTGCGGCCCATACTCTCCTCTCCCCAGCCGGCGGCCAACAGTTGTGGAACCCCTTATCTCTGCAGTCGTTGGATGTGGGGTCAGGCGGACCCATTCCTACTGGTCAAGGCTGGTCTCCCCGTCCTATTGGAGGAGTCGGACTTAGTGGTGGTGCTGGGATGGTTTGCAAGGCCTAGAGGTACTGACGGACCAGTGTCGGGAAGTTGTTCTAGGCGATGACTTCTTGATGGAGGTGGAAGAGGAGGGGCAGTTCTCTCTGCCGCTTATGCCATTCCGGGCGTCTTCTGATCTAGGTTCAGAGCATCACAGTTCTCATTATGGCTTGGAGCTTATGGTAGTGGATGAGGGGGGTGATGGTGGAGACGAGTGAAGGGGCAGGGGTAACCTAGTGAAGGAGGAAGTGAGAGAGATGGTGGGGATAGTGGAGAGAATAGTGAGTGAAAAGGTGCGGGAGGTGGCAAATAAGGTGGGAATCTCTTATGTGACTGCGGAGAAGAATGTGAGCGGGGCCTTCTCTAAAATCAGAAAGAGATGGGATGCGAGTATTAGGTCGCAGGCAAAGATGGCTATGGTAGGAGGGGAGGGTGGGGAGGAGAGGAATAACCCAACCTTTTAATGAGGACTATCTCTTGGAATGTGAGGGAGCTTAGGGGGTGGATAAGAAGAGGGCAGTGGGGGAGTTAATCAAGAGATGCAAAATTGATATCCTCAGCATCTAGGAGACCAAGTGTGAAGGGGATGGTGCTACTCTTATGAAAGAGATTGGAGGTGCTAGGCTGACTATGGATGTTGCTTCCCCGTCAATGGGTAGGTCGGGGGGATTATGATTCTCTGGAACCCTTTTGAAGTGGAAGAGGTGGGCTAAGACAGGCAAGTTAATAGGTGAGCCATCTCCTTGCATTTCAGGCAGGTCAGGGATCGCTTCTCCTAAGACTTGAGTGGAGTGTATAACCCCCAATCCAGAGAGGAGAAGCGGCTTTTGTGGGATGATTTACTTCACCACCACCTCTCCTCTGGCCAACCCTAGTGCGTTGGTGAGGACTTCAATGTTGTGGCCGCTCCTCGACAGAGGATGAAAAATAGCCTATAATCAAGTGATATGGAGGACTTCTCAGACTTTATCCAAAAGACAGCTTTGGTGGATGTTGGTATGGTTCATGATCGATTCACTTGGTCCAATATGCATGTCAATGCTTCGTGCTCTAGGTTGGGACAAGTTCCTAGTGTCAGTAGATTGGGAGGACCACTTCCCTAATGTGCAGGTGCTTCCTCTGGCGAGGTCTATTTCGGATCATAAGTCAATCCTTCTGAAGACCAACCGTGTGTTTGACAGACACCACAATTTTAGGCTTGAGAAGTATTGGTTCAGAGAGACTAATTTTATGAAAATTGTCACTGGTGCTTGGAATATGCAGGTTGTATCCACCTCGATGATGGCTACTCTTGTTTAGAAGCTGCAACACACTGATCAGGTGCTCAAGACCGGGGGGGGCAAATAAAACATTCCCAGGGAGGGCATCGAAGGACAGAATTATCCAACAGATTGAGGGGCTATATTATCTGGAGAAGACATGCCTTATGGATGACGATGATAGGAGTCTCAGGGATATCTTGAAAGAATAGTTCGATGAGATCCTCTCTAGGGAGATCTACTGGAGGCAGAGATCGAGAGATAGATGGATTAAAGAATGGGACAGGAACATTGCTTACTTCAAGCGTATTGCTTCAGCGAGGAAAAGGGTCAACACTACATGCATCAAGGTGGGTGACCTCTCCTTCTCTTCTGAGGAGGATATTAGGAGACACGCCAGAGACTTTTACTCTAAGATGTTCACAGGAGACATGCGTTGCAGGCTGAGGATTGTAGATGACTTACTTCTGAGCCTCTCCACTAAGGAGAGGGATGCTATCTCCCAGAATTTCTCAGAGAAGGAGATTCACCAGGCAGTCTTCGCTCTTGCAGGGGACAGAGCCCATGGGCCGGACGGATTCCCTTTGGCTTTCTTCCAGAAGTGCTGGGAAGCCATCAAAAATGACTTGTTGGCAACTGTGAGGGAGTTTCAAGAGGGGAAGACACACTTGGGGGATATTAATAAAACCCTCCTTGTGCTTATCCCTAAAAAGACAGGTGCTCAAGAGTTTCAGGACTTCAGCCCAATTAGCCTACTAAATGGCTTTTACAAGATCATCACTAAGGTGTTGGCAGGGAGATTGGTTGAGGTGATAGATAGGTTGGCCAGTAGATTCCAGGGAGCCTTCATCAGGGGTAGACACATCCAGGACAACTTCCTGATGGCTCGTTAGTGTTTATTTGCTATGCAGACTCAAGGAAGAAAGGGTAGTCCTGAAGCTGGATTTTGAAAAGGCTTATGATAGGGTTAATTAGCAGTGTCTGTTTAATGTGCTGGAGAAGATGAGTTTTGGGAAGAGATGGATTGGCTAGATCAGGGTCTGCATTTCTTCTGCTTCCTTTGCGGCCCTGGTGAATGGGAAGCCGTCTTCGCTTTTTTACAGTGGGAGGGGGCTCTGCCGGGGGGACCCTATGTCCCCTTTTCTCTTTGTGCTTGTAGCTAATATTTTGAGCATGGTGTGGTAGAGAACTGAGACAACTGATCTGATCAGGGGTTTCAGGTTGACAGAGGGGTCTATTGGATCATAAAAAAAAATTAATATTATTTTGGTCTCACGTGCTGAGAGATGGGTATAGACTCCTCGACATTCTCGAAGAAAAGGGGGAATCTGCACCGGCGCACGTAGAAGGCTGTTTAAGCAACCCGTGCATGGTTTCATTCCGCGGGGTTTAATTAGATAATGGAGGTTCGAGTGTTGAACCTTTCCCACTGATCGCAGTCAATGTTGATTTACATCGACATAACGTCTGAACATCCTTGATTAATTGTCAAAGAAAACCCTAGAGTCCCTTACATAGGTTCTGATGTCAAGGGCATACTAACTTGCATGGCTCACAATGAAGCCCCCCAAACATCAACAACAACAACTATTGAAAGAATTAGGATTTTAGCAAAGGCCGTGTTTAGTATGGCAAAACCCTATGATTCAAAGGCACGGGTGTGATTTACAGGAGGTCAGGGACATATTGGGGCATCCTGGTGATTTTTGGATCCCAGAGGCACTTTGATAATTTCTTGAGTTCCAAGGGTATTTTGGTAATTTGAGACCAGCCTAGGGGCATTATGCAATTTCCGGGCTGAGTTAGTGGTTGGACACTCTGTCTTCCAAGGACGCTCATGCAATTTCCAGAAAGTTTGGAGGTTGTCTGGCCATTTTTGGACTCTAAGGGTATTTTAGATAATTTGCACTCCGGAGGCTAGTGACGAGAGTTTAGCAACACCCAGGTGCGAACATAGTTACGCAATACCCACGGGTGTAAGAACAAATTTGTTGCTAGCAGGAAGTGCACACATGACCATCCCTAACAAGGTAGGGGCGTATACACTTTTGCTAACAGTCGAGATTTGTATACAATCACACAAGTGTACACAAACATAGTTGATACATTGATGATTTGTGTGAATACAAGGGGTTGTCGGCAGATTGACGGTTGTACAATGGATCTCCGCACAAACGCGGGATGTAAGGGCATAGCCACAATTTGAAATTGTAGGGTACAACTACAATTACAGGACTTATGAGTTTTCTTGCAATTTTGGGAAAGGCATTTCTGTAATTCTCCATTAGTTCGAGGAACTACGTCACTCTGCCACCCAAAGGCATAGAAAACGACCATACAGTGTCGCAAGGGGCATATATGCAAGGCCCAAGATATTTATATATTTTTTAAATACCCTAGGGCAGGCTGCACAAAAGAACGCATAGCCACTGGGGGCATAAATAGAAGACCCAGGATATTTATAATACCTAGAAATGGGCCGAACAAAGAACAAGTCTTGAGCTCATGTGCGTCTCTTCGTATTCCTTGTCGTGTCTGTATGTGTTTTTTGTGTGTTTCCGTGCCTGTCGTCCTTCTAAACCCGTGGGGTATTTAAAGAAGGTGTTGCATCCACCTTGACAATGTGGGTTAATTTTTGAACCCCACCTTGACAAAGTGAGCTTTCCCCAATTTTCTCCTTTCTTTTTTTTTTTTTTGAGAAAAAGAGAAGTCCGGGGTAAAACGAAGGGTCACGGGGTTAAAATGAGCCTGGACACGTCATTGGGGTGGAAAAGAGGGTGGAAAGGGGGTTTCACCCTAGGTGGGCCCCACTTGGGGTCACGCGACCCCACGAGAGCGTGCGACCCCTGTGGGGCACCGTCTGGGTTAAACTACCCCGCAGAGGGGTCGCGCGACGCCGATGGGTCCCGTCAGGGTCAAACGGCCCCTCGCGGGGTCTTTTTGAACCCGAGTGGGACCATCGAGGTCAAACGACCCCCGCGGGGGCCCTTTGACCCCAGGTGGGGGCCGCCGGGGTCAAGACCCCGGTCGGTCCCCCTGGGGTCCAAAGGGGTTGCACGGGTCTTTAATGACCTCGGGCGCGCCTCCCCCTTCTTAAACCCTGCTCCGCCCTGCTTTTTGTCTTTTTGCTGCAGCCGAGATGCGTGAAAGGGAGAAAAAAGGCTTCTCCTTTATTTGTTCTTTGGTCGCCTCTGTGCCGATGACTGAGGGGAAGAGTTTGTTTCCGTCGAGATTATCTTGCACACACGTGTCGGACTCTCCATTGGTAGGTGAACGTCTCCCACATGTGCATCCTTTTGCTGCGATGTAGCTTTGCTTGATCCTGGGCCTTTTACGGGGGCTCCCAAAATCCGGGAGCTTGCACATAACCACAAGATGCTTGGCTTTCAGCCGTTTAGCGATCGTTGTGGATTTTGTCTGGGCCACAATCACCTCGTTTGCTGCAAGGGATTTGTAAGTTGTGATGAGGTTGGATATGGGGATCCCAACATGTGGAGCTACTCCACAGAGCGACGGTATTGACTTTATGTTGTATTCCACCCGTCGCCAAGTGTAGATTACTTCGATTAACTCGAGGAAGCATGTCTCGCTTAAATCGAGAAAAATAAAAGGGTGCAATAGGGTCCTACTCTTTCTCACTTGCAGTACACAGATGACACTATACTTTTCCTAGATGAGGGTGAGCAGCAGTTGTATATGGTTAGGCTCCTACTGGAGTTGCTGGAGGAGGTAACTGGTCTTAAAATCAACGTCAATAAGAGTTTGCTTGTGGGGTTGAGTATGGAGGAGTGGCTTCTTCAGAGGGCGACTTCCATTATAGGGTGTAAGATAGAAAAGGAGATCCTCCAAGAGAGTAGCTGAACTGTGGCAGGAGGAGAGTAGTCCTATCCCTCAGCATAGGACCTCCCCTCTTTGGCGAGATGTCTTGGCTTGCAGGGATTTCGTCTCCTCCGGTGTCCATATCCGTCTTGGAAGAGGATCAGAGCCTTTTCTAGAAGATAGATGGTGTGGAGACTTCACCCTAAGGCCGCCTTCCCTAGACTCTTTACGGTCTCGAACGCCCCCTTGGTGACTGTTTCCCAGGCTTTCGACTCCCTTCTTTCTGAGGACACATGGACTCCGACCTTGAGGAGGGACCTCACAGACGACGAGATGGAGTAGTTCCAAGACCTTCCCTCCTTCCTCCTCCCATTCTATTCTCTGCTTAACAAAGAGGATGAATGGACATGGAGATGGGGAAAGGAGGGTTCTTTCTTTGTCAGCTCAACCTACGCCATTATCTCAAATGGTGTTAGTCACGTCTCTATTCTCAGGTTTGGAGACCAAAGAGCTTGCTGAAGGTGAAGCTACTCTCTTGGAGGATCTTGCATGGGAGACTATCTACTCGGGACAGACTGAGCCGGTTCCTCCCGGGGATCCAATCCACTTGTTGCTTTTGTGGAGTGGATGTCGAGACCCTGTATCACGTTTATAAGCTGCACCTACTCACAGGGGGTGTGGGGAGAGCTTGCTAGGAAAGCTCATACAGGCTTTGATTGGCATAGCCAGGTGCACCAACTGATGGAGCTTTGGGGCAGAAGTTGGCACTAAGAGGCGACAGGACTATGTGGTGGCTCATTCTCCATGCCACCCTTTGGACGTTATAGGGGAACACAACAACCAGATCTTTAGAAGAGAGTCAAGAGCTATGGAGTCGGTTGTCTCTTTTGTGTGTGATAGAAGGAAATGAGCTAAACTCCTTTGTTATGTGAATTCCCTCAACTCTTCTCTTTGGGCTGATTTGGTAAACGAATAAGATGGGTATTTGTCGGCTCCTGTCAATTTTGATGGCGTATTCGTTGGTTCTTTTCTACCCTGTCTTTGGTGACTTCAAAACAAATACATGATCGAACAGACATTTTTATATTGTTTTAGGTGAATACGCAATTCACTTGAGAGGCTCGGATGTGATGTTCAAGTCCGATTAAGACTAACGGGGTATTCACCTTAACCTAACCTCATCATTTATCAAACGGACCCTTTTTGTTTTGTTAGGGGGTTAAAGTGACCCAGACTATCTTTGTGTGGTGTTTTGTACAGAGACCCTTTGGGTATTTCCTGACTATACTTGTATATCCTTTTTTTCATAAACTGTGGTACCACCCACTTCCCCAAAAAAAAAAATTAACCATTAAAATATTATGTCCGTACTCCCTACTAATTTGTCTCACTGAGTCATTCTACAGTTCAGTGATCATAATCAATTGAAATTTCACAATGTAAACTCCCATTGGCCCCAACAATAGAAAAGGAAAGTTAAGATTGCCATATCCTGGTAGAATCCTAATCACTTTGTCGTACATGGACAAATATTTTAGTGTTGTGGCCCTTAAAGAGTAAAAGATTTTGCCCTACCAGTAACACGTTCCACTCTGCATCATCTCAACTTTTGGAGAAAGGTAGGAAAATCTTGTTGTCTTCCAAAGTCCAAAGAAAGGAAAACATGGCACCTGTATATCTTTTCCTTGCACAAAATCTGCCAAGGCCTGCCTGACAAAGGTCTCCATGGTCCACTTTTCACTTGTATCAGAAACTTTGGCCAATATTCTCTCTTCTCCTCTCCTCTCTCATTGTCATAATGAAGGCACAGAGATGCAGCAAAGAATCCAAATTGTGCCCGGATGTCAGGGAAACTATACTTGTTCAAAGAACAAATACAAAAAGATCTACTCATAACATCAGTATGCTCAAGCAAAAAATGAACACAAATACGTTAACCCTCAGTAGTGTGAGAAACAAAATGCCGAATTCTTCTAGCTATCACAAAGACACAGTTCATTGAAAAGGATGTAGAATCGATAATCAGACAACAAAGATGACACTTTAACATGAAAGCCTAAAGATGAGCCTTTCACAAACTAGTGAGGAAGCAATCACTATGATTTGGCACTTAACGAAAAGAATTATCCATTCAAGAAGCTCAAGAATGCAATTATCCATATATATTTAAAGCCTCTATTCACAAATAGTTTAAGAAATGCAATTTACCACATGCATTTCAAGCCTCATGCATAAAAATATCCAGAGAACTGAAAAAAGGAGATGGCAGCATACCGTATTAGGAGTGAAGGCTCCACAATATAGGCGGGGAAAATTTGACCCCTTGAAGAAAAGGAAAGAAATAAAGTTAGGGAATTTCAGAAATAAAACAAAATATATAATAATTGAACAAATAATTGACAATGAAACAAGATCAACAAAAGGTCTCAGACTATCAACCTGGTTTTGCCCCCAGACCCACAGCCTACTCGTAGAGATGATGCCATCATTCCCTCGAGGTTCTGCAATAGCAGCTGTGCAATGTGCTCCACAAGCTACAGACTTCACAAACTCACTCTGCAACAACTTAACCTTTCTGGGGTGCTTCCTACTCTCCTCAGTTCCATCCCCTAACTGACCAAAATCATTTGAACCTATTATAATTGGCAAATAAAAAACTGTCATTTAACTTCAAGTTATGCAACTGTACCACATGTAACAGAAACAACATATTTTAAGTAGAAGTTGACCAACTGTAAAAACAAACTTCCTTTCAATACAATTCCTCTTGCATTAAAATGTATAAGAAGGAAGGTTTGCAAATGATGCACTAAATATGTATTTTGAAGCAAAAGCACAGTGAAGAAGGTGGGGTTGCATGTCCAACAATGCCATGAAAAAAAAACATGAAATTAGCCATCTTTTCGACATGTTTAAAAGGAACACATATTTGATCCAAGCAGTCTTTTCTTTTTCCTTTCTCTGTTTTTGGCAGGGAAGTGGTTGTGGATGGTTATAAAACTGCTACTGCTCAGCCAGTGGCCACACGAATTGCTTGGGCCGGGATACACCTGTTTGAATTGCTTGACAATGTGCAAATGGACTTTTCTTCCAGGGTCATTGTAAGGACTCTCATGTATAAATCAGAGTAATATTTTCAAATTTCTGTAAATTCAAGATTTAAAATATAATTATTAAAACATGAAGATACCAAATGAAACTTGTTCCCAAGTACTACTGAGAATCATGGGCCAGCTTTATTTGGTCACTGTTGGACCAAAAAACCAGCCAAGTATGGGCTGTTATTGGGTCAGTTTATAACCCTTATTGGGCTAGTCATAACAGACCCCCCTGGTGGGGCCGTTAAGTGGGTTGGGCTCTCTCTCTCTCTCTCTCTCTCTCTCTCTCTCTCTCTCTCTCTCTCTCTCACACACACACACACACACACACAAACACATTTTACTGCCTCACCCCCCCCCCAACCACCACCAAGAAAAAAGGGGGGAAAAACCACATAGTAAAAGGAGGGAGCTGGCCTGCTCCCTCCCTCTTTCCAGCCTGCAGCTGGCTGACAGAGGAAAGGGGAATGGAAGAGCAGGAGGAGAAGGAAAGAAAGAGGGGAAACAGAACCAGGGGAAGGGAAGCTCCCCAAGCTGCAGGCAGCAAGGAGAGTTAAAGGAGTGTTCTCCACTGCCGGTCCAATGCAGGAGATAGCGAGGAAGAACTCCACCACTGCCTCTACCTGCTGGTTCAGACATCCCAAGATGCTTCCAGATTTTAAATGTAGAGTGATACACTCTATTCTTTCCCCTTATCTTTTTGGATCTATTTGAAGGTTTGGGGTTGGAAAATAATGAACGTGCAAAATGTAGAATGATACACTCAATCCTTTCCCCTTATTTTTTGAATCTATTTGAACGTTTGGGGTTGGAAAACAATGAAGTTGCAAAATGTAGAGTGATACACTCTATTCTTTCGCCTTATCTTTTTGTATCTATTTGAAGGTTTGGGGTTGGGAAATAATGAACATGCAAGGGAGGTTCTCTCCATATGCTTTTCTGAATTAAGCATGTGGAGCTAAGACATGTAGCATGTTTTCTTTCATAAAGCTAGTGCTAGAAGTTCTGGTTTTGATTAAAATACACACTGATTTCTAAAATATACAAGATGGAGTAAACCATTAAGTTGAATCTAAGATTTCTCATGAAAATGACAAACCTATTGTTCAGCATAACTATATGCATGGGTTCATGATTTGTTCATGGTTCTCAGATTCTGTCAGGACCTTATAGTACAAGAATGCGTGAAATGAATTAGGGTTCACATTAAAAAAAAGAAAATCATACACGAAACTGATGAACCTATCGTATTTTCTCATCATAATTTCACATTCAAGGTATTGACAAAGATTGGACTGTCCACTGAAGGTGTTGACAAAGATGTGAGATCAGTCTTTTGCAAAATCCAGAGAAGATGGCTTATGGGTACGGCAAGGGATGCCAAGGCAGGAAGATCCAGTAGAAGAGGGCAAGTAGGGAGGGAAGAGAAAGGGAAGGAACCAGTAGAGGCTTAGGGGAAGGAAAAAGGGGTTGACTAATATGGAATGGGAGGGGGTGGGCAGCACTGAAAATATGGAGGATGGCGAGGGAGGTTGTATGGAGATGTAAATTGATGGAGAACGTGTTATGAGAGAAACAGGGCATAGGAGGGTGAACAGGGGAGTGATGGGGAGCGATGGGGAGAATGTTATTAGAGAAACAAGGGGTCTGAGGCTGTATAGGGGAGTTTCATATCCAGATGTGGGATCCTCGGAAGGTATAAGGGCAGCTTGGAATGCAGTGGATGTAGAGGAGATGAACTGCTTGTTAGCTACTGCACTTTCTGCAAGAAAGCTCATATGAATGTCTTGTCTTGATCTTTTATTTTGTGAATGGTGGGGGGGTCAGTTCTGGTAGAGAGGTAGGCTGTATCTCTCCTTTTTATCCTTTGCTCCAGGGGCAGAGAACATCCCACCACCTTTTTTGTATTAGGGAGTTTTTGGGAGTAGTCCCTCCTTACTTGTAAATTCTTATCTTTAAAAAAAAATGTTGTGGCCCTATCCACTTTCACAAAAAAAAATCACATTCAAGGTGACTGTTTCAATAGCATCTCAGGTTGAGAAAAAGGGAAGCATGCTGTGTTCAATAAAAAGATGATGGTAAAGTGACTTCATGCTTACTGTTGGACCAATTTACAAGCATAGAGTTGAAGATGATTAATGACTCACTATGAACTTAATCACAGTTGCATCCACGTGTAACATGCTGAATTATTATTATATGAACATTGAACACAGATTCATGGAGTACAATATTAATGATGAAAGGAAAGATGTTTCAATGGAAACCTCTGAGGGCAAGGGATTATTTTAAGAGTAATGACTTCATACTAGCTTTTGCTTATGCTGAGGTCTCTCACTTTACTTTCTATAAAATTAGCAAAGATAAGGGATGTCACTTCACTGGCAAGACAGGTCTACATGATCTGTTCATTAGGAAAAGGGGACAACGGATCAGCACCTTATGATCAGAGTACAAACCATCTCCTCCTTTTGTGAGGTCTAGGTTCAAAACTTGGAAGACAACTGACTTATGCAATAGATGGTGATCCACTAAGTGTACTCATGACTGGAACTAAGACAACATAATTTAGGATTAAAAAAACAGTAGTTTTTGTCTTATTGCTTCCATCAATGTGAGGATGTGTGTTATCATATTGATATAGATTTGTGCAATCTATTAGAAGACTTAAGATATAACAGATTGCAGTCCTGCTAGAAGACCTTCCTCTACAAGTCCCTGAATTTCTGATTCCTTGCAGATGTGGGGCTATTACAATCTTCACCTCATACCCCAAGATATTTTTAGGAGAGAATTCTTTGATGCTCCAACAAGAGGATCCTTTTCTTACGCTTAGGACCCATGCCTCTCACCATAATTTCTAATAGAGGCATATAGCACGTTAATTAACATAAAGAACAAAGTATAATTTGATTTCAATGGAATGCTTCTTTGGATTAAACTTTGGTGTGAGTTTTTGTTGAAAAAGAGACATAATTGCAAAGTAAAAGTTTTCTTCATTCTACTATAAATTGATTTCAAAATACGTGGTCATATTTTTGATGTTCTTCCTTGTTACTTGTCTAATTGAGCTCACCAAAAATTAGTTCCGTGCCCTATATAGAGACATAGCATTGTTTTGATGTTACATATTCTTAGGAAGGTGGATGTCATGCACCATATACTTAGAAGCATGTTAATGCAATCAACTAGAACTGCATCATCTTAACTTGAATTTCATATATCTATTTGTGTGTAATTAGAAAGTTAATAAGGTGTGCCACATGTAATTAAGTATTTTGTCACAACAATAAAAAAACATCACTGATGAACAGTTCTTCCTTACTCATCATCATCATCAGAGTCTTATCCCAATTATTTGGGGTCGGCTACATGAATCATGTTCCGCCAAAAAATTTTATCAAGTGCTATATTCATATTTAAACCCAAGAAACTAATGTCCTTCCTAATAACATCGCACCATCTCATTTTAGGCCTTCCCTGAGCTCTTTTACTAACATCCACTAAGATTCGGTCACATATTTTAACCGGCGCTGAGTTAGGGCAACGAAACACGTGACCAAACCACCTGAGTCCATTTTCTCTCATTTTACTATCAATTGGGGCTATCCTTAAATCCTTACGGATGCGCTCATTCCTAATCTTGTCTTTCTTAGTCTTGCCACACATCCATCTCAACATCCTCATCTCTGCTACACACATTTTGTGAATATGTTCTTTTCGTACTGCCCAACACTCGGTACCATATAACAAAGCAGGTCTCACAGCCGTTCTATAAAATCTCCCTTTGAGTTTCACAGGCATACGACGATCACAGAGGACTCCTGATGCACTTCTCCATCTTAACCAGCCTGTCTTAATCTTATGTGTAACGTCGTCATAAATCTCCCCATTCTCTTGTATGATAGATCCTAAATATCGAAAGCTACTACTCTTCGAAATGTTATGTCCATCAATTAGAACTATGTCCATCAAGCGACTACAGTTCTTCCTTACTACTGTCTATTATATAATCATATGCACAATAAAAGTTCTCTCTTTCTTACATGGGGCAGATTTTCCTGAAAATAAATGAAAAGGAGAAAGTTACCCGATAATGGAAGGGAAAGGTACAATCCCCGCCCTTGCTCAATATGTGAACCTATGATCTGGCCACATTGGCAGCCCTTTGAAGAGCTAAGCTCATTTACATTGCCTGGCAAGGAGTGGCCGAGGTTGGGTAGCCTTTCTTGGGGATTCATCTCATGTCTTATTGCGCTCTATGTGGTTGTATGAGATCTAATTTGTGTCTTGGTCAGTTAGCGTAGGTCGCATTATTGGTTTGTCATATTATTGTGGGCATTGTTCCCCCACCGGTCTTTGAAACTAATCTGTTCATTTCTGTCTTGTCCACCTGTGGAGGTATCTCACAATTGTCTTCCTTGGAATGTATCACATCTCTTTACTGATAAAATTGGTGGTATGTCCCACCTTCACTCAAAAAAGTTGGAGCAACAGAGGTTTTCTCCCATGGTCCCCACTTCACACCTAGGGATATTTTATAAAAAATGCCTTGAGGCTATAAAAAGGAAGATGTTTTGTTAAACTGAAACCTCATGCCTCTCAAAATAACTTCTAGAGGCATACGATGCTTTAATATAACATGCAGGACATAGTATAATGTGAATTCAGCAAAACACCTTTTGTCAGAGAGAGAATTTCAAGCTAAAGATCCAAGATTTAGATTAAGTTGATTTCAAACCAAGAAGCCATTTTTTTATACTGCCTCATTCCTTATTACTTGATTTACAGGCCACAACCCCAATGTATAAACTCCCTCCCCGTAGTTCTGTAGCTGCCAAACCCAACCCCCTCTCCCCCACCCAAAGCTGCCCAGACCCTGCCCCCACCCCCACTTCTCTCTCTTGGCAATAGATCCAAATTTCTCCTCCTCATATCCTCTCTAAACTGAGAGACCTCCCAATGTGTCACACGGTAAAAGGAACTTGTCTTGGCTTATTAATATAAATAGGGCATCTTTGGCAAAACTTTTAGTTGGAAGCCACTTTTGCCTTCTATTTTCAACAAAAATAGAAGTTGAGTGGCTACAACTAGTTTTGGTTGGTTACAAAAGTCAAACCTTCCCTAACAACCCCATTTTTACCCCCGTGTAGGAAGCTAAAATTTGGAGCTTTTGGTTGGAAGCGAAAAACAGCCCCAAAACTGCATAAATGGCTTCCAAGGCCATCCTTCCCTCAAAATAACTGGGCCAGAAGCACAAAAGTGCTTCCAATTGGAAGCTGCCACAAGCACGGCCGTCAATTGAATTGGCCAGTATTTTGTGTGATGTCCTAAATATCTAGAAGTAGTTTACGCAACTGAAGTAATAGTCCTCACCTGAATTTGATATAACAATTTTCTTACACTTTGTCATTAACATTTTCTAATCACTATTTCTTCTCTGGAACAATAGCATTATATCACTGAATGGGCAACACCTCCTAGTCCCTGCCAATTGTATTCATAACAGGGAATTTCTATTTTATGCAAAGAAAAGTAACTTATTCATACATATATAATCATCATCATCATCATCATCAGAGCCTTATCCCAATTAATTGGGGTCGACTACATGAATCTTGTTCCGCCAAAGATTTCTATCAAGTGCAATATTCGTATTTAAACCCAAGAAACTAATGTCCTTCCTAATAACATCGCACCATCTCATTTTAGGCCTTCCCCGAGTTCTTTTACTAGCATCCACTAAGATTTAGTCACATCTTTTAACCGGCTTTGAGTTAGGGCGACGACACACATGTCCAAACCACCTGAGTCTATTTTCTCTCATTTTACTATCAATTGGAGCTATCCCTAAGTCCTTACGGATACGCTCATTCCTAATCTTGTCTTTCTTAGTCTTGCCACACATCCATCTCAACATCCTCATCTCTGCTACACACATTTTGTGGATGTGTTCCTTTCGTTTCATTTTACTATCATGCATATATAATAAGTGAAAAAAAACAAAGAAAAGAGTTATTTGGCCTGCCTGATAAGATGAATAATTATATACAATGTCAAAAGTGTGCATATCTAAGTATTATTCTCCAAGCATATAATAAGAAATCATGTACGTGTAAAGTGAGAATGACATCATGTCGGTGTAAAGTGAGAATAACTGATAAGTTAAAACATACTTTCCCTCCGGTTCAGTTGTTAAGAAATCTAGACATTTTCCTTTTAGGTAGCCTATCACAATGTGTAAGGCATGTACATTCATAAGATTATTGAGATAGCTGGAGAGTAGCACCTGGAAAATTACAATTAGATGTTGACCCTTGGATGCGAGAATTGCAGACTTGCTTTGGTATTAGGACAAATGAGGAATAGGGATGAGTTATGCATATTGCTTGTTTCATACATCCAAGAAAAAATGATGGGAGTAAGTCATCTCAACCCCTTTGTTTTCATTTTAACACTGTTTTCTGAATATTTTTTGGGTAAATCCAGCGATAAGTCATTCCATTTTGGGATAATTTATCCCAATTTCTTCATTAACTTTATTAGTAGAAAGACCAAAAGGCCCTTATCAATAACTTCACATCACAGACCCTATCTCCTCCATCAACCTAGGGTTAAATTTGTCAGTAAACATGCTATCAAACAACCATTTCATTTGTAATCCCAGCAGTCATCCATATCCTAAGCACCTTTGCATATCCCTCCTTGTCTCTTAAATTAGTGCAAAAATGAGAATGAGATTAGCCACCCTAGAATGAGTTTTGCCCGTTCTCATCAAGCTTGTCCTTCTTGATATCAAAAGGAGGCCCAAGGTAGTGAACAACTGTCACCCCTGTCCGAGAAGCCAAGCATATCCACTGAACTGAAATACAGTCACCTCCCTTTAAAGACTACCCTACCAGTCTTTGATCAAGATAAGGCTATGACATTAGGAAACCCAACACTGCTTAGCCAAAAATTGTTTATAGTCCAAGAAAATAAGCCATTTAGCAGCATACAGAAAGAAGTTGGAAAGGATCTGAAACTTTCATTTTTGCTAATCCAACGGGTTAAAAAAAGATCCAGACTGCTTAGTAGTTGACAAGCTGAAAGCATGGTCCAGCATTAATATTATGAAGTATGAACCGCCGCCATCCAGAAAACTGGCTCGTTCCTCATCAACAAGAATGCAATGGAAAAAGAGACCAACCCCATGTAAACAGTGTGCCATCGGATGCGACTGCAGCAGTATGCTCGCGTCCACAAGCAATATCCAGCCACCGCAGCTTCTCCCCCCGGGAGCACTTAAAGAGCTTCTTCGGAAGCCGCTTCGGGATCCTTAACACGCCCCCGTTGCCCTCCCTGGCCGTCTGCCCGCACTGGTTATAACCCCACACGTAGATCGCACTCTTTGTCGGAAGCGCCACAGCTTGTAAGTCGCACAAGATCTCATCGATCTCCATCTTTTTCGGACGAGGGGAATAAGGGAAATATCGATCTACAAATCATCAAAGAAGACAAAAAAGAAAAAGCCCAATCGCAAATTCAGCAATTTCTACAACCTGGGCCGGCCGCCTCGCGCAGACAAGACGAATCCCGATTTCTCAAGAGGGAAGAACAAAATTCTCAAACTATCAACACATGATTAGCGACGAACGCGACGCAGTTGACCAGAGCAGAGGCCCCCAAGAAAACACAAACTGGAAACGAAAAATCACCGGAAGATGGACACAAAGAAGGAAAGTACGTCTAGGGTTTGCTAAAATCATAGAGACGAAACAAGCAAAGAAAGAGAAAATCTGCTGCCCACCTCGCCGTGCTCTTCCCCCAGGAGCACGAGAAGATGGAGCTCTGCACAGATTGGGGCGCGCCACTGAGAACGACGAGGACCTCGAACTCGAACTGGAATCTCTCTACCTCTCTCCTCTCCCAGGAAGATTCCAGAAACACTGGGATTCGGAAAGCGCGGTGAGGTCACTGCTGCGGCGAGAAGGGGGGGAGGGGTCACCGACACCGCCTGGTCCGCGTCTCTACCTCTCTCCTCTCCCGGGAAGGTTCCAGAAACACTGGGATTCCGGAAGCGCGGTGAAGATGGCCCCTGGTCGCTGCTGCGGCGAGGAGGGGGGAGGGGTCACCGACACCGCCTGGTCCGCGTCGTGCTACCGTCAGTGTGGACTCCCACGCCACCGCAGGCGACGCGCGCGGGCGCACGTTCACCACCAGCACGGGGAACGGGAAGAAACGGTCAGCCGCAGGGATCGTTGTTCGAGGCAGGGTTTTTCAAACCGTTTGGAGACGGCACGAACGGCCCGTCCCGGACCGTACCAGAGAGAAATCGGGACGCACGGGCCATGGTACGTGGCCGGGACGCGTTGACCCGCACGGTCCCGTATGTCCCGCCATATACCATGCCGGTCCGTGGCGGGACCGGGCTGGTACGTGCGGGACCGAAGCTACGTGCCGGTTCGGCGTTAAATGCGGGCCGTCCGCAGGCTGGGCGAAGCCATCCCTGGGGCGTTGTAGCGGCGGCGAGCGACGGTTGCAGCGGCGATCCACGGTGCAGGTCGGTGAGGGGCGACCGGCGGCGAAGGGCTCCGGCGAGGTTAGTAAAGTTTTACAATTTTTTTTTCAATTGGAGGGAGGCCGGAGGGGGGCGGACGATCGATCGGCTCCGGCCAGAGGGGGGCGGACGATCGATCGACTCCGGCCAGAGGGGGGCGACGGTGGCCGATGGGAGGCACAAGGGGGGGCAGTCAGGCTGCTGCAGGGGGAGGGTGGGGTTCTCAGCTGGCAAAGGGGCGGTGGGAGATCGCCCGGGGGACGGTGGAGTGGGAGGTGGTGGATCGTGGGTGGCCGGCCGTGGTCGGCAGTGATCAGACGGGGGGGGTGGCACGGGGGATCGTGGGTGGGGGGCCAGATCCGTGGTGGATCGTGGGTGGCCGGGGGTGATCAGACGGCGGGGGGGGGTGGCACGGGAGATCGTGGGTGGGGGGGGGGGGGGGCAGATCCGTGGTGGATCGTGGGTGGCCGGCCGTGGCCGACAGTGATCGGACGGGGGGGTGGGATCCGACTGTACCTAGAGAGGGGGGTTGATGGTGGCCGGGTGGACAGGCGGTGGTTGGGGGGGTCGTGGGGGGGCGATGGTGGCCGGACATGGGGCGACGGGGGCCAGTAGAGAGGCGGTGGTTGGGGAGGGGGGGTCGTGGGTGGGCCGGTGGGGGGCACAGGGGGGGCGAGGGTGGACGGTGGACAGGGGGTGGGAGACAGTGGTGGAGGGGGGGGTTGGTGTAGAATTAATTGAAAGTATCATATTTTAAATTATATTAAATTTTAATAATCAAATTTAGATCATTTTAAATTCTAGACCGAATAATATAGTTGTAGAATAATTATAATTTTCTTGTTTAAGCGGAGAAATGTTTTAAATTACACTCAATATTTTAAATCATGTTTTAGATTAATTTAATTTTAGATTAATTAATTGTTAACTAATTATAAATTTCATATTATAGATGTCTTAGAAATATATGTCATGTTTTAGATAAAATATGTATTTGTGAAATTTTTTTCGTTCAAATTTGTAATTATTAATTGAATGTTTAATATCTTGTTTCAGAATTAATTATAACGATCATATTTTAAATGTCTTAAATTACACTCAATATTTTAAATTATGTTTTAGATTAATTTAATTTTAGATTAATTAATGGTTGAATAATTATAAATTTCATGTTGTAGATGTCTTAGAAATATCTTTCATATTTTAGATAAAATATTTATTTGTAAATTTTATTCGTTCAAATCTGTAATTATTAATTGAATGTTAAACATTTAAAATATGATTTGCAAAAAAAATGCTAATATTTATTTGTTTATTATCTTGTTTGGTGATATTTGGTGATAATTTTCACAATATATTGTAGTTTGTAACTCCATGTTATATATATATAGTTTTAATAATTAAGTTTAGAATATTTTCAATTCTAGATCAAGTCTTAAAATAATTTAGTTTTAGAATAATTATAATTCTCATGTTTAACATGTTCTAGACATATTTTTCATGTTAGATTTGTTAAAAAAAATTATTTATTAATTAGATGTAGAATACTAAACTTATTATTTTTTAAAAAATTACATAATTTATATTTATTAAATATCTTGTTCGGTGATATTTGTAGACCATGTATAAGTTATATTTAGATTTTATGTTTATAAGTAGAAATTTAATCATTAAATGTAGATTACTCGACTATTTTGATTTTTAATTTATAATTCTTAAATTTAGGGGATATATTTAAGCACTTCATGGCTCCTAAGGAACGTCCGAATGACATCGGATGGTCACATGGAGTTATGTTGGATGGCAACCGTAGTTGTTGGCGTTACAACTATTGTAAAACAGAACACAGGGGAGGAGGTGTGTCTCGGCTGAAGAGGCACTTGGCAGGAGGCGCAGGTGCAGGATACTCTGAGGTTGCTAGATGTACGCATGTATCTAGAGAGGTGAAACTTCCAATGGCCAGGCACCTACAGGAGAAGAAAGCTGAGATGCAACAAAAGCAAAAAAAAAAAAGAAAATGGATGAAGCGACGGTCAGCGGAAGAGCAGGCGACAGTGACAATGATGAATGTGCATGGACACCCGATGATGAAGAACAGGAAGCACATACTGAGCAGCCTAATGTGTATGTCACGGTGAATGATCCATATGAAGCACAATTTCTTGAGGCACTACGTCAAAGTAGAGACGAGGCAAGACGTCCCGAGGAGACGAGACTGCGAAGCCGCGATGCTACAAGGACGGGAGCTTCAGGCAGTGGTGCTTCATCTGCTACTGGTCAACCACGGGGCATTAGGAGTTTTGTCAGTGGTGACTCGGGTTCACAAAGAAAAATGACATAATCGATCAATATTGAGGATGTGGAGCCCAGTGCACTATCCCGAGAGCATGGCAAGCAAACGAGGGTGGACGATGTATATGGCCAGAAGGGGCCAAAATGGAAACTCGGACAGGCCGTTGCAAAATGGTGGCACCACGCGGGACTGCCTTTTAATGCTGCCAATAGCCCTTACTACAAGCCAATGTTCCAGGAAGCACAAGTTCTTGGGTTACACGTGTAACCACCTACATCGAGAGAGTTGGTCGACATATATCTTGAAGAACAAGTTGCTGAGATCAAGAGTTATGTGGACTCATTCAAACAGAAATGGTCAAAGTACGGAGTCACACTAATGTGTGATGGATGGTCAGGTACCACTAAAAGTAGCATGATCAACTTTCTTGTTTATTGTGACAGACAAGTATTATTTCACAGGTCGGTGGATGCGTCAGGTCAAGTCCATCGTTATCAATATATATTCTCATTGATGGAACAAGTGGTGAACGAGATCGGGGAGGAGTACATTGTTCAAGTGGTGACAGACAATGGCTCGAACTATAAGAAGGCTGGGGAGGAGCTGATGAGGACCAGACGACACCTTTTCTGGACCCCCTGTGCAGCACACTACGTAGACCTCATGTTGAAAGAGATTGGTCTACTTCGCGTAGCCAAGTCAGTGGTCGATGTGGCACAGAAGGTCACGAAATACATCTACAACCACACACTTGTATTGGCATGGATGAGAGAGCATTGTGGTGGTGAACTGTTGAGGCCTTAGATCACACGATTTTTCACCAACTACATCGCATTGCAGAGCCTTTTGAAACACAAGGATGGGTTGAAGCAACTGTTTAGGGGTGAGACTTGGCTGAGTTGCTATTTTGCCGCTTCACGTGAAGGAGGGGAAGTCGAGGGGATTGTCAACACCAGTAACTTTTGGGATATAGTGAAGATATTAGTATCATTGATAGAGCCACTATATAAGGTACTGAGATGTGTAGACGGGGATAGTGTAATATCCTGGACCTTTCGGATCCTTCTTCGTGGGTCCCGGATTTGATTTTTCGGAGTGTCCGGCTTCGTTGTGTCCGAAATTTCGTTTCGGTCATTCTTCGTGTTCGGATCGGCGCGATCCGGAGTTGTTTCGGAGGCCCGGAGGCGTTTGGCGGCTTTTCCGCGCGTGTTTTCCGATTTCCGGTGTGTGTTTCGGTAATTCCTTCGGAACCTCGCTGGGGGTGAACCGGGTCGTTCACCTGGGCACGAGTGGTACCGTTGCGATCGATGCGTCCCGAGGATTCTGGAAATATAAATTCTAATTTTTCGGTATTTTCTGGATTTTCTATAAATATCCCATTTTTCTCTCTCTCTCCCCAACCCTCTTCTTCTTCTTCTTCCTTCCTCCCCACCGTGACCTCTCCCTCTCCCTCTCTCCCGTTCCAGCACGGCGACCACCGTTTCGGCTGCAGACGGCGGCGGTGCGACGTGGCAAGGACGTGGGTGACGTCGAGACGATCGTGCGGGCGTGCGGCAAGCATGGGAAGCGTGGGGAGGCGGGGTTCTAAAAGCATTATTCGTGATTCACGGACGATCCAGCGGAGCATTCGCTCCATTGAGGTAGGGTGACGTTCCCTAGCTCCCCGCCGTTCATTTCCGTGGTTTATTGGCCGAGGGGAGGCCGAGAGGGGTGTGATTGAGCATGTTGGGGTTTTTCCATGATTTGGGGAGAGCTCGCCCGATCTATGAATTTGATGCATGATTTCGCGTTTTGATGGCCAAGAATCATGCTGGGGGTCCCCAGGGGTCTTTCCCTTTGATTTCCCCCTCTCCGGTGGAGGCATGGGGGCGTGGTTGAAGTTTTTGGGCTTTCCCGCCGTTTTCGTCGTCGGGTGCGTGTGACGGTCCTTCCAGGAACCGTCACATTATGTGACGCGCCTCGAGGGGGCCGTCACATGCGCTTTGGTTAGCCTTCAGGGGTCATGGACTGTGACGGTCCCACGATTGACCGCCACTTGTATGTGACGCGCCTGGGCTGGGCCGTCAGGGGCTTTCCGACCGTTGATTTTTGACCGTTGGGGGTCTGCGTGTGTAACGCTCCAGGGCGAGCGCGTTACATCCGAGTGACGCGCTGGGGCGAGCGCGTTACTCCCTGGGTTACCCCAGGTGTGAGGGGCGCGTAACGCGCTGGGGCAGGCGCGTTACATTCGTGTAACGCGCTGGGGCAGGCGCGTTACATCTTGCGTTCCTCAGGCCGTGTAACGGCCTGCGTTAGACCGCCAAGTGTGTGTGTAACGGTCTTGCCTAGACCATTACAGCCTTGTGACGGTCTCGGGGTGGACCGTCAGGCGCCTGGTTGCCCCGAGAGGGCTGCAACCCCGTTTTTAGTCCGACTGTGGCCACCGTGCTACGGGGCCGGTGCGTGGGGTGGTCCCCGTGCGTCGTCGGATGCGGGCGTCGTTTTCCGTGACTTGAGAGTCTACTCCTTCAGTGACCCTCCACTAGTCGTAGCCTACCAGTACGCGGTACTGGTCGCACCAGGGAGTGGTGTACGGGCTTACCCTTAGAGGCGGTTTGTGGACCGGTTGCCGTCGGGCCCCACGTCTTGCAGCCAGAGTCTGGCTGAGGGGAAAACCGGTCAGAGGACCAGACCAGGGACGCGCGGTCTGTGTGTGCACACGTGGTTGGGGGCGGTTGGACCCACGTTGACGGGCGTGACCCCAGCTAGTCACTTGTTTGTGGTTACTTGTTTGGTGTTCGTGCCTTTGGTAGGCGCTACCACGTCAGGCAGTTCACCTGCGGTGCGGTGTAAGACGTCAGGGGACGCTACCGACTGTGCTTCTAGTGGGAGGTACTCCTGTTGAGTACGGAGTGTCAGACTGTCAGTTTCATGGCTTTGACCTTTGGGTTTTACCGGGTCGACCGTTGAGCTTCGGTTGTCTCACCGTGGCACGTGTGCCGGTTTACGTGCCGTAGGGTCTTTGTTGTGTAGAGTACATGGCTTTCCTTTCCGAGGTACTCTCCTACCGCTAGCGTAGTGGTTTCCAGTTTTACGAGGTAGGGTTCAAGTGATCCCTACTGAGTCTTGTTCCGAGACTCATTCCCTGCGTGTTTTCACCGTGTTTCAGGTGAGGCGCCGCCCCAGGGGAGCGCGTCTGGGGTGCAGCGTGGTGCGGGTGCCCAGAGGTAGTGCCAGAGGTCAGAGCCGGGGTATGCCCCGTGTAACTGTACTTTTCTTTCTTGTCTCTGTACTAGTTGTGGACTACTGTTATTGTTATTCATTTTTAATTGTAGACCATGTTAATTTCTAATTTATTTCCTGCTTCATATTATATCTGTTTAATTTCTGCAATTACTTGTGATACTTGTGTAGTTTTCACACCATCCTTCTAACCCTTCCGAGTCTTCGGACTCGTGGGTGGCGGTGCGAGTCTCGGGTTATCGGGCCTTCCCGGTAATCGGATTCTCGGGTCGTTACAGCTGGTATCAAAGCACGGTTGTGGAATTACATGAGAATCATAGGTAAGTGTAGTGGTCCACTTGTCCATAACAATGATGTACAGTTGACACTGGCATCGGGCATCGTGTGTTTTTCTTGACCATGCCATTTTCGTATTTTCTGTCTTTTGCTTCAGGAGCGAGTATGGCGCCGAGGCGGAGCACTCGCTCTCAGCAGGGGCAGTCGGCTAGAGGTCAGGAGATCCAGCAGGGGGTCCAGGGGGACCAGGAGGAGCATAGCAGGGTGCCACTAGGAGCTACCAAGGCCGCGGCTACTGCGATGGTTCCGGGGGCCGAGGATTTCTTCCGTGGCATGTACCAGCTTATGTCTCAGCAGTTCGGTGGAGAGGCTGGTGAGAGCTCGTCAGCTAGGGGTGGGCCAGGCCGAGCAGTGAGGGACTTTCTACAGTTCCATCCGCCTTACTTCAGTGGCCAGGCAGACCCTGATGCGGCTCGTGATTGGCTTGATGAGATGGAGCGGGTGTTCAGTTCTGCGAAGAGTGCTACCGAGGACAGAGTGGTGTTGGCCTACAACCAGTTGCAGGGTATGGCTCGGAAGTGGTGGTCTTCCGAGTGGAAGACATCCTTTCAGCTTCGTCCACTTGAGCAGGTCGAGTGGGACGACTTCGTTAGTGCTTTCGAGCGTACGTACTGTCCAGATTTTGTTACTACGCAGCGGATGCGGGAGTTTCTGGAGCTGGTGCAGGGCGACATGTCCGTGTTGCAGTATAAGGCCCGATTTGTCGAGTTGGGTCGGTATGCACCTCACATCATGGAGCATGAGAGGGTGAAGACCGCACAGTTTGTTCAGGGTTTGAGGCAGGAGCTGAGGCACCATCTGATCGCGAACGGGGCCACTGATCTGGAGACAACGTCTCGTGTTGCGGCTTCTTTGGAGATGGATATGCAGAGGACCCGAGGACCGATCAGCCAGGGGCAGTCTTTGTCAGGTCGCAGCCAGCAGTCGGCTACCCAGCAGCAGGGTTCCTTCCAGTATGCAATGAGTGGTTCAGGAGTGCCGGCACAGGCAGCGTCGGTGACAGGATCTGCGTCCTTTGGCACGAAGGTCAAGAAGTTTTTCAAGAAAGGGTTTGGCAAGAAGAAGTCCAAGGATCAGGGGTAAGCTTCATCGGACAGTGTACAGTAGCCGATCCCCTTGCAGCGTCAGAGATCAGTGGGTGGGTCGCGAGGACCGTGTCCACGATGTAGTGGGTTCCACCCAGGCAGGTAGTGCACGGTGTCGATTATCTGTTTTCGGTGTGACCAGCCAGGGCACATGGCGCATGACTGTCCTCAGAGGCCGCCGCAGCAGCAGGTTCCCCAGCAGCAGAGGCAGCAGCAGCAGCAGGGACAATATCCGCCGCTACCCAGGTCAACTAGTGTGGGAGGCAGGCAGAGAGCTCGAGGCCAGATCACGCACATGACCAGGGCAGAGGCAGTGGCGTCGCAGCTCGTGGAAGGTACCGTTCAGATTTTGGGTTGTGCGGCTCGGGTTTTGTTTGATTCTGATGCGTCTCATTCGTTTATTTCGGAGGATTTCACGTTGAGCATCGAGGAGCCGGTGACCAGTTGTCCTGTGATTTGGCAGTGGAGTTGCCTTCTGGTGAATTCATGATCACTCCGTATTGCTTCGATCAGGTTCCTGTTTGGATTGATGGGCGGAGTATGCCAGGCAGGTTGTATGCGTTGCAGCTTCGGGATTATGACGTGATTCTAGGCATGGACTGGCTCGAGATTCATGGAGCAGTGGTGGATTGTGGAATGAAGAGGGTTTACTTCCAGCATTCGAGCAAGCGGACCTTCTATTTTCAAGGTATCCGTTCCACCTCTTCTCGATTCCTCATTTCTGCTATTCGAGCCCATCGGTTGGTTGATTCTGGTTGTCATGGTTTTCTCGCGTCCGTGGTTGTGTCTGACCGGATGGAGCCGGATGTCGAGGACATTTCGGTGGTGTGTGAGTTTCCCGACGTTTTTCCCGAGGAGTTGCCTGGATTACCTCCCCAGCGGGAGATCGATTTTGTGATCGAGGTTGTGCCTGGTACGGGACCTTTAGCGAAGGCTCCCTACCGTATGGCCCCTGCTGAGTTGAGGGAGTTGAGGGCGCAGTTGCAGGAACTGTTGGCCAAGGGGTACATTCGTCTTAGCTTTTCCCCTTGGGGTGCGTCCGTGTTGTTTGTGAAGAAGAAAGACGGTAGTCTGCGGCTATGCATTGACTATCGGCAGCTGAATGAAGTAACCATTAAGAACAAGTATCCGTTGCCACGGATTGATGATTTGTTCAACCAGCTCCAGTCTGCGCGAGTGTTCTCGCGGATTGATTTTCGGTCCGGTTACTATCAGCTGAGAATTCGCGAGTCCGATGTGGAGAAGACTGCATTCAGTACGAGGTACGAGCATCATGAGTTTTTGGTGATGCCGTTCAGGCTCACCAATGCCCCAGCAGCTTTCATGGACTTGATGCAGAGGGTGTTTCATCCGTATTTGGACCAGTTCGTGGTCATCTTCGTGGATGACATCCTTGTTTATTCGCAGTGTGCCGAGGAGCACGCGTACCATTTGGGTGTGGTGCTACAGACGTTGCGAGATCACCAGTTGTATGCGAAGCTCAGCAAGTGCGAGTTTTGACTCGGCGAGGTGCACTTTCTGGGGCACCTGATTTCTGGTGATGGCATTTCCGTGGACCCCGTCAAGGTCGAGGCAGTAATGTAGTGGCCGAGGCCGAGGTCGGCGACGGAGATCCGGAGTTTCTTGGGGCTTGCGGGCTATTATCGCCGATTTATCTAGGATTTTTCTCATATTGCGGCCCCGATGACTAGGCTCACGCGGAAGGATGTGCCTTTCGTCTGGTCTCGGGAGTGTGAGCAGAGCTTCAGGGAACTGAAGAGATTGCTCACCTCGGCGCCGATGTTGGTTTTACCTTCTGGATCGGGAGGTTTCGTGGTGTGTACAGATGCTTCCGGCGTTGGATTGGGAGCTGTGTTGATGCAGCATAGTAGAGTGGTGGCTTATGCATCTCGGCAGCTAAAGTCCCACGAGGAGAACTACCCTACCCATGACCTTGAGTTGGCGGCGGTGATCTTCGCGCTGAAGATCTGGAGGCATTATCTGTACGGCGAGAAGTTCGAGGTGTTCACTGATCATCAGAGTTTGAGGTACGTGTTCTCGCAGAGGGACCTGAACCTCAGGCAAAGGCGTTGGATGGAATTTATGAAGGATTATGACTTCACCCTGTCTTATCAGCCTGACAGGATGAATGTCATCACCGATGTCCTGAGTCGGAAGGTCACGGTCAGTGCCTTGATGTTGAGGAAGTGGAGGCTCTAGGAACAAGTGCCCGAAGTATCCGTCAGGCTCAAGATTCCCCAGGAGCCAAGGTTGGCAGTGCTTGCGAGTCTGACTGTCACTCCTACTATCCGTCGTCAGGTGACAGAGGCTCTGCATGCGGACCCTGAGTTGCCCCGGATTCTGGCGATGGCTGATGTGGAACTCGGCGAGGACAGTGCTGCGAGGTTTCGCGGCAGGCTATACGTCCCAGCGGAGGAGCAGATTCGTCGTGCGGTGCTGCGCGAGGCTCATGGGAGCAGGTACACCGTACACCCGGGTGCGACAAAGATGTATCGGAACTTGCGGAGGCAGTTCTGGTGGCCTGGCATGAAGAGAGATGTCGTCAAGTTTGTGGCCATGTGCCTTATCCGTCAGCAGGTGAAGGCGGAGCATCAGCGACCAGGAGGTACTCTCCAGCCCTTGGATGTTCCTACGTGGAAGTGGGACCACGTGACCACGGATTTTGTGGTGGGGTTGCCGAGGACCCCGGGTGGGCAGGACAGTATTTGGTTGCTGGTGGATAGGCTGACGAAGGTGACTCGGTTGTTACCGGTCAAAGTCAGCTGGAGCGTGTCCAAGTTGGCTTGTTTGTATGTGGAGCGGATCGTGCCGTCGCATGGGATTCCCGTTTCGATCGTGTCAGATCGGGATCCGCGCTTCACTTCTGGATTCTGGAGGAGTTTCCAGCGAGCTCTTGGCACGGAGTTGGCATTTAGCTCGGCGTATCACCCTCAGTCGGATGGTCAATCTGAGAGGACCATTCAGACTTTGGAGGACATGCTAAGATCCTGCTGCCTGGAGTGACAGAGGAGTTGGATTCATCACCTACCATTGGTAGAGTTTGCCTATAACAACAGCTATCATTCGAGCATTGGTATGGCTCCCTATGAGGCTCTGTATGGGCGTCCTTGTCGGACTCCACTTGATTAGTTTGAGGTTGGTGAGCGTGTTGTGACGGGACCAGAGTTGGTGCAGCAATGCGTGGATGTTGTGCACTTGGTTCGTCAGAACATGTTGGCGGCCCAGAGTCGGCAGAAGAGCTATGTTGACCGTAGGAGGCAGCCTCTCGAGTTCGCCGTGGGCGATCGTGTGTTCTTGAGAGTTTCTCCGATGAAGGGAGTGATGCGTTTTGGACGGCGTGGGAAGCTGAGTCCCCGCTACATTGGTCCTTTTGTGATCTTGAAGCGCATCGGTGAGGTTGCTTACCGGTTACAATTACCCCTTGAGTTGGCGTTGGTGCATGACGTGTTCCACGTCTCGATGTTGCGAAAATATGTGCCCGATGACTCTCATGTGCTCGAGATTTCTGTTTGGCCTGAGGTGACTCCATATCTCTCTATCTCAGAGTTTTCGATCCGCGTGGAGGATAGGCGAGAGCAGCGCCTGCGGAACAAGGTCATTCCCTTGGTAAAGGTGGTGTGACAACGACACTCTGGTGGTGAGGCTTCTTGAGAACGTGAGGACGAGATGCGTCAGCAGTTCCCTTACCTGTTTGAGTGAGTCTTCCTCTTCTTTCCCCTTGGGTTGTTCCCAATTTCGAGGATGAAATTCCTTAAGGGGGGAGGGCTATAATATCCCGGACCTTTCGGATCCTTCTTTGTGGGTCCCAGATCTGGTTTTTCAGAGTGTCTGGCTCCGTTGTGTCCGAAATTTCATTTCGGTCATTCTTCGTGTTCGGATCGGCGCGATCCGGAGTTGTTTCGGAGGCCCGGAGGCGTTTCGCGGCTTTTCCGCGCGTGTTTTCCGATTTCCGGTGTGTGTTTCGGCAATTCCTTCGGAACCTCGCTGCGGGTGAACCAGGTCGTTCACCTGGGCACGAGTGGTACCGTTGCGATCGGTGCGTCCCGAGGATTCCGAAAAAATAAATTCTAATTTTTCGGTATTTTTCAGATTTTCTATAAATATCCCATTTTTCTCTCTCTCTCCCCAACCCTCTTCTTCTTCTTCCTTCCTCCCCACCGTGACCTCTCCCTCTCCCTCTCTCCTGTTCAAGCACGACGACCACCGTTTCGGCTGCAGACGGCGGCAGTGCGACGTGGCAAGGACGTGGGTGACGTCGAGACGATCGTACGGGCGTGCGGCAAGCGTGGGAAGCGTGGGGAGGCGGGGTTCTAAAAGCGTTCTTCGCGATTCACGGACGATCCGGCGGAGCATTCGCTCCATTGAGGTAGGGTGACGTTCCCTAGCTCCCCGCCGTTCATTTCCGTGGTTTATTGGCCGAGGGGAGGCCGAGAGGGGTGTGATTGAACATGTTGGGGTTTTTCCATGATTTGTGGAGAGCTCGCCCGATCTATGGATTTGATGCATGATTTCACGTTTTGATGGCCTAGAATCATGCTAGGGGTCCCCAGGGGTCTTCCCCTTTGATTTCCCCCTCTCCGGTGGAGGCATGGGGGCGTGGTTGAAGTTTTTGGGCTTTCCCGCCGTTTTCGCCGTCGGGTGCGTATGACGGTCCTTCCAGGGACCGTCACATTATGTGACGCGCCTCGAGGGGGCCGTCACATGCGCTTTGGTTAGTCTTCAGGGGTCAGGGACTGTGACGGTCCCATGATTGACCGCCACTTGTATGTGACGCGCCTGGGCTGGGCCGTCAGGGGCTTTTCGACCGTTGGTTTTTGACCGTTGGGGGTCTGCGTGTGTAACGCGCCAGGGCGAGCGCGTTACATCCGAGTGACGCGCTGGGGCGAGCGCGTTACTCCCTGGGTTACCCCAGGTGTGAGGGGAGCGTAATGCGCTGGGCCAAGCGCGTTACATTCGTGTAACGCGCTGGGGCAGGCGCGTTACATCTTGCGTTCCTCAGGCCATGTAACGGCCTGAGTTAGACCGCCAAGTGTGTGTGTAACGGTCTTGCCTAGACCATTACAGCCTTGTGACGGTCCCGGGGTGGACTGTCAGGCGCCTGGCTGCCCCGAGAGGGCTGCAACCCCATTTTTAGTCCGACTGTGGCCACCGTGCGACGGGGCCGGTGCGTGGGGTGGTCCCCGTGCGTCGTCGGATGCGGGCATCATTTTCCGTGACTTGAGAGTCTACTCCTTCAGTGACCCTCCACTATTCGTAGCCTACCAGTACGCGGTACTGGTCGCACCAGGGAGTGGTGTACGGGCTTACCCTTCGAGGCGGTTTGTGGACCGGTTGCCGTCGGGCCCCACGTCTTGCAGCCAGAGTCCGGCTGAGGAGAAAACCGGTCAGAGGACCAGACCAGGGACGCGCGGTCTGTGTGTGCACACGTGGTTGGGGGCGGTTGGACCCACGTCGACGGGCGTGACCCCAACTAGTCACTTGTTTGTGGTTACTTGTTCGGTGTTCGTGCCTTTGGTAGGCGCTACCACGTCAGGCAGTTCACCTGCGGTGCGGTGTAAGACGTCAGGGGACGCTACGGACTGTGCTTCTAGTGGGTGGTACTCCTGTCGAGTACGGAGTGTCAGACTGTCAGTTTCGTGGCTTTGACCTTTGGGTTTTGCCGGGTCGACCGTTGAGCTTCGGTTGTCTCACCGTGGCACGTGTGCCGATTTGCGTGCCGTAGGGTCTTTGTTGTGTAGAGTACATGGCTTTTCTTTCCGAGGTACTCTCCTACCGCTAGCGTAGTGGTTTCCAGTTTTACAAGGTAGGGTTCGAGTGATCCCTACTGAGTCTTGTTCCGAGACTCATTCCCTGCGTGTTTTCACCGTGTTTCAGGTGAGGCGCCGCCCCAGGGGAGCGCGTCTGGGGTGCAGCGTGGTGCGGGTGCCCAGAGGTAGTGCCAGAGGTCAGAGCTGGGGTATGCCCCGTGTAGCTGTACTTTTCTTTCTTGTCTCTGTACTAGTTGTGGACTACTGTTGTTGTTATTCATTTTTAATTGTGGACCATGTTAATTGCAAATTTATTTCCTGCTTCATATTATATCTATTTAATTTCTACAATTACTTGTGATACTTGTGTAGTTTCCACACCATCCTTCTAACCCTTCCGAGTCTTCGGACTCGTGGGTGGCGGTGCGAGTCTCGAGTTATCGGGCCTTCCCGGTAATCAGATTCTCGGGTCGTTACAGATAGAGTTCCAACCATGGGGTTGGTGTACTGTAAAATTGAAGCTACAAAGCGGAAGATTCTTACAACATCTAAGAAATATGGACCCACCATATTAGAGATTGTGGAGGACAGATGGGATAGGCAAATGAGCCGTGACCTTCATATGGTAGGTAAACATTTACATTCTCTAATGGTGGTATATGTAGTTACATGACAAACATGCTGAATTATGGGTGATTGCAGGGTACTACCTACACCCTGCCTATCAGTATGTTCGGGGTCTCGCTTATGATGATACTTTGATAGAATCTGTCAACATTGTGATAGATCGATTGTCTCGCAGCCCAACAGATGCTGCTGATGCGTTGAATGAGGTATATCTGGATACTTTAACATTTTCGAAATGAAAAAATAATTATGTACCTATTTTTATCCAATAATGCAGATGAAAATATTTAGAGAAGCAATTGGTTCATTTGCGACACCTAATGCCGTTGCCAGTCGTGATAGACTTGATGCATGTAATGTACTTTATTTCATTGGACAATATAAAGCTCAATCAATATTTATTTCATCTAATTAGCCAAGTTGTTCATTATCTTCCTTAATAACAGTTGAGTGGTGGCTGAACTACGGCACAAGTGCACCGACATTAAGGAAAGTTACAATGAAAGTTCTATCTCAAACATCCTCCTCGAGTGGGTGCGAGAGGAATTGGTCGATATTCTCCTTTTTACATACGAAGCTCAGAAATAGGTTAACACACAGAAGGCTTGACAAAATGGTCTATGTTTATTACAATATGAAGCTAAAGGTTAAGCATGGGCAAATGGATGCAAGGAAAGGAGAGGGAGATTACGACCCAACAGATGTTGTGTACTTGCGAGATGATGATGACCCTATGGTTTCATGGGTTGCAAGAGCCACAATCGAGCGTGGTGAGACAGAACTTGACGAGGAGGGCGAAGAACCAGGTGAGACACCGCGACCTAATACTTTTCTCGCAGCAGCTGTACAACAAGCAGTGGGGGAGGGAGATGACATCCATGTGTAGATAGGTGGTGATGAGTCGGCAACGGGACGTGGTGAGAAAGTTAATTTGGATGAAGACCTCGTCATTGGGGGTGGAGACACATCGTATGCGTACGATGATACAGCATGGGAGCGATTGATGCAACCTCCAGCAATTGAACGTCCAACGCCAGCTCAGGTGAAATAATATATACAAATCGAATCGCGTATTTGATTAGAAAACCTATCAATATATCTATGTATGAAGTTGTAAAAAATATATTATAGACCGATCCGACAAATGAACTGTGGTCTCGGGTTGCTGCACCGCGACATTCAATATCTACAGAACCCAAGAGGATATCCACTTCTAGAGAAGATAGGAGGAGTTCGTCATTTAGAGAGGTGAATTTCCAGAACTATAAGAATAGTTATGTTATATTAAATTGCTAATTGAATTTGTTGTTGGCTGAATTGTGTAGCCTTCGGTAGTATCCAAGTAGCCATCTCAGTCAGCTGCACTATGACGCTGAGCATCTAAGACACCCATTCAGTCGTCTCAGGTATACTGATACGTATATATTGACACAGTATCAAATTAGTCAAACTTTTTATGTAACGAAACCTCTATTTCTCAGGTAGCTAGAGGGATTACACATGCAGCACAGAAGCCACCGCCAGCTCAACAAAAGAAGAAATCATCATGGACCACATTATTCAAGAGCAAAAAGGGCACACAGCCACCAGTAAATCCGATGGACATTGCAGACTTGGAGACATTAGATCCCAATGCAAATGACGACACTCCTGAGCCATCTGTTGAGCCCCACATCAGTGGGAGTCATAACTCCGATGACGATAGTACACCGACAGGGTCTTCATCTCATGGTTGTGGTAGTTCTGAAGGTGGTCAACGGAGTCGTCGTGGGGATAGTAGTGCTGGTGGCAGAGAGTATAGCAGTGGTCAAGGGCAGGGGCGAGGCAGTGGTCATGGGGGCCACAAACGTGTATGGACAGAGGAACAACACTTTACACATGCCACGCAAGATGATGACCATGGTGTTCCACCGCCAGGGACGAGGTGGGCAGCTGATTATTGGGATCCATACTATGGAAGTTCTGTTGCAGACAATACCAACTATCAAGGCATGTTGTCTGATTTTGAGAGGATGAGCACACATGACTCTCGGGGATCAGGAAGTGAGTATGGACGGTCATGGCAGCAGCAACCGATATATCATGATGATTTTGAGACTAGTAGTTCATTCTTCCCATCGTATCCATATCCTCAGGCCCATACTTCAATGCCGCAATATACGGAAGGATACGGTCAGCTCTCACCTGCGCCACCACCAGTCATGTACTCACAAGGTTCACATCAGTGTGAATACTACGTACGCATGTACTGGGAGAACTATGCAGGTTCGATGCGTTATGAAGACTATCTGTCCTATCTGCGGACCATATTTAATGTCAGATTATTTGGAGATGGGATGTGGCCAAGTTTGGGTCCATATGACTAGGAGTGTGTATCATTTGTTTGTATTTACAAGTAACTAATAATTAATTGTAAATTTCTTCGTATCTTGAGTTTTGCATTTGCCATTGAAGTTACTGATGTAAAATTTCACAACATTTGCAGGTCATCATGGACGTGCGACGTCATCCTGCATGGGAGCATGGGTACACTGTTGAGGGTGATCGACATGTGCACTGTAGATACTGCGGACATCGCGTCACCGACATATATAGATTTGCAGAGCACCTTGCGAGAGTGGGACGGGATTGCCGTGCATGCTCCTTAGTTCCAGAGAGTGTTTCGCGTAGCAGAGCCGGGGCATCGTCTTCTACGTCCATGGTACCCGTACCACCAGCACCAGGCAGATCAGGATCTTCCTCCACGTCCACAGTTCGAGCAGCACCAGCACCAATCGCACCAGTAGCACTTGATAGAATTGAATGTATAGATGTAGTGATGACTTTTTTTAGAGAATTTCATGTACCCTCCACAGCTGCACATGATCCATTATTTGTGCAGATGGTTACATATTTTCAGACTCACCCACGTACACGTCCACCCACTACGATAGAGTTAGATTATACGGGTCATGGTTCTCATGTATCTGATTCTGATTGGGACAATGAATTTACAGATGAGTCTGATGAGTGAGATTTGACATTTTGTACTTTATGACTGGAGTTGAATGATGTCATTATTATGTATATGTTAACTTTAACATATTACGATATCTTATTTTGTCTCTTCAAAAAACATGTTTAATTGAAGTAGAATAAGTTATTTCTATGTAATTAATTCTATGTAATTCAATATGTATCTATGATAAAAAATTAACATTTTATTAATTCTTAATGCAGGTATTATTTTATAATTTTTAGATTTTTCTTTAAAATTAAAAAATTTTAAAAATTCAAAAAATTACGTCCTTTTCACTTTCTCGCCGAGCGTACCAGTACGCTGTCCCAGCCGTACCGTATCGTCCCGCGCCGCGATCGAGACGGCAAACCCTGATTCGAGGAACGAAATGGCACGACGAGTAACGATTATTACACCACCCAGTAATTTCAACGGATGTGTATTATTTTTTAAAAGAAAAATCACATTATTTACGGAGTTTTTTTTACTTGACGCGTGAGACTCACGTCAATATGTCACACCTAATTTTTTTTACAAAGAATAAAATTGATACACCACTTGACGATACAATTAGGGGGTGATGTAATAATCATATTACACCGGTGCAAAATATGTAATAAAGTAGTAACACTTGGACCAGGTTATGTCGAGTAAAACGTAAAAGAAATTGTCTAAACTCAGATTGCAAATAGAAAGATGACTTCAAAAGACACTGTCATTGGAGAAGAAATCCTTTAAGATTAATACAGCTAAGTAGAATCTATAGCTGAAAATTTTTAGATTTTTCATTCAAATGGATTCTCAAGACTGTATTGACAAAACAAATTCTCTCAAGAATTATACTCACAGAAAGGATGAGTAGATTCATGGAATAAAATAGGCCTCTTATTAAAGAGGCGAAACATAACACTGACTTAGGGCGCGTTGTCAAATGCACCTTGCGGGTATTTCAATCATAGGAATTCTATGTACAATCCGAAACTCAAACAAATGTCACTTAGGCTGCGTTTGTGAACATATCTGTAAAATTTAAGCCTAATCAAATGACACATCTCTCTTTGGCTACTGAGTTCGGGTGGATTTTCATGGAATGAGAGAGATAGACACAATGAGAGGGTATTAGAAAAATCCACAAATCTTCTCCAGTGCTGTTTCGGGGTGGATTTCTATGTAAACCCACCATTTAAACATATTCACTTGCCATTTAAACGTTACACTGGTATTTTAATGTCCCCATTAAATGCTAATCCATACTTAAACCCGATATTAACAATGGGAGGAGAGGTGACGTAAGGTGAGAAGACAAATGAGATTTATCTCTTTCAAAAAAAGTTGACACCTGTCATAATTGCACTGTAAGCAGAGTTTCTCTAAACTCCCTCGGTAACAAGCTCAACCAAACACAGCCTAAGTACCTAGACTTCCGCATATAGAGTGATCTTCCATCAAAGAAGAGATAGACTCATCAAGAGTGAGAGATGAGAATTCAAAAAATTTGCTCAGGGCGAGCTTCTCGTCTAGCGATACAAATTATGGAGGATAATTTATTGGTTTGTCCATCTTTTTTTGCGATGATGGAAGAGTTAACATCGGGTTGACTAGAGTTAATTTGACATCGGGGTGATTTTAGCATGTCATTCTGTACCAAGTCAACCTGTCAACGAGCAAGCTCCCAGTGCTACCCAAACTTCATTTGCAACACAAGTCACAGGGAGAGAAATCACAGAAATAAATGATGTATCTTCTAAGGCCCCCTCTTCCTCCTTTCAGTTGTCGATTGAAGTCATGCAACCATCTGTTTATGGATGAAGCCCGCTCTCCTCAATGTGGATTCGTCTTCTCCAATTTTGTTGTATGTTCTTACTACAACCCAGTACTTTTAGTACTAGTTATACGTGGGTCCTGGGTCCTGCATATGTTGGCCTGGTATTATTTTTCTTTATGGTGATAGTTTGTACCCTAGAAGTTTATAAAATCATTAAAAAGAGGGTTAAGAAATAGTTAGCGAAGTTAAATCAAAGACATTTGAAGATTTATATAATAAATCAGGAACACGAGAAGGTGAAAAGGACATATTTAAACTTGTTAAATTAAGAGAAAGAAAAACTAAAGATTTAGTTCATGTTCGTTAGATTAAAGGTGAAGATCAAATGATTTTAATTAAAGATCTTGAGATTAAAGAGAGGTGGCATATTTATTTTCAGAAGTTAGTTAATAGAGATTGCGTCAAGGATTTCTCTTTAGAAGGTACCCAAGAGTCCAGAATATTTGATAAATATCAATATTTCCGATGCGGGACGGACACGCGACCGAGGACTCTAGCTCGCGATCGTCCCTAAGCGAGGGAAGACGTGGGACCGTGCGCGGTTGAGAAACCGGCAGTGAGTCTCGGGTATCGGCTTTCCGCGTGTACTTGGATCGAATCGCGGGACGGGTCACTCACTCTCGCTCTCTCGCAGCGGTGATAACAATATATCGGGCTAAGAATCCTAACACTCGCAGCGGCATATACAAATAGATACGAGTAAAGCAAATACGAAAGAGAGAGGGAGCGAATTTACCTCCACGCTCCGGACGTGGGGAAGATGATCCCGACCAAGTCAGTAACTCCCGATACAGTAAATATTTAAATTACCACAATGAATTTTGATGTCCACTCCACGCAGGGAGGAAACAGGCTACAAGTGGGTCCGGGAGGACCGATCTTGGGTTGACGGGCAGCACTTTGATCACCCCGTCGGCGCGGTTCGGACGGCGCAAGCGGCTGGTTGTGGGGCCCCGTGCTGGTCGACTGGTCCGAGTGGGCCCAGAGTGGTACCACTATGACGGTGGCTCCTGGAGAGGCGCTCCCTGGGACGGCGCCACGCTGGTTCGCCTTGTGGAAGGCGAGTCGGCTCCGATCGACACGTGTGGGAGTTGCTGTCCACGGATCTGGAGTTCTATTTTTACGACGCCCGACCCGGCGAGATCAGCTTCTGCGATCACTCCCGACGTCGGATCGACCAGAAAGTGGTACCATTGGAAAGCTGATCTGAAATCCTTCGACCATGGATTGTGGAAAAAATTTCTGTAGATCCGAATTCCTCGTGGTGGATTTTTCAATGGACTGACTAATAGACTCAAAAAACTCAGGATAGAAATAGAGTTTCCTGATAACGTGGGTTGACCGTGACTCAAACCTCAGATCTGGAACTTGGACTCTTCACAAAAGTTGTAGAGGAAAAAAAAAGGAAGATGGGGATAATTTTTGTAGAATTTCTGGAGGTTGTTTGATAGGGGAAAACGATTTTATACTGGACAAGGGTCGGATCTGAACTACACATGATAGAACAGATTTGGGAAAAGACAGTGATTTTTAAAAATAGTAAAAGGACTCCAGAAATTCCAACCAAATTCGTGGATGATGGGTGCGGTGGACAGAACTTCCAATAAAATTGGTGACTCAAAAAAACAAAGGAAAATGGGTCGAACTGAAGAAACACAGGGTTGCTGTGACACAAAACTGAGTATAGACAGGACTGGAAGGCTGAAGAACACGAAATTAAAAAATAGAAAATGAAGGTTAGAAAATAGGACATTTTTTTGGGAGAGAGTATTGGCGTGACGAACCTACCCTCAAAATTTGGACTCCAGAAGATCAGTGGATCTGGAGCTAAAATTCAAATTTGGAACCTCTGTCCTGATTTGGACAGAACTCCGATGATGGTGGCGGCGGCGCGATGGCGGCGGCAGAAATAGAATTCAGAGGATAAGAGGGAGAGATAGACTGGGTCTCACACCCTGAAAGGCTGGAGGAGGAAGAAGTACAGTAGGGAGAGAGGAGAGAGGGGCGCACCCTTCAAGGAGCCCCAATATTTTCACCAAATTTTCATCATTCATCATTAAACCTTACAAAACACTATACATGAGTTTATATAGAAGAGGAGAAAGGGGGAGGGGGTTGGAATTTCGTGGGAGAGAGGGGAGGGGTAGCATTTTCTTCCCCCATGTGGTCAATTGGCCTAAAAAAAGAAAATACAAAATGTCATTTTAATGGGGGGCACCCCCTTGACTTAAGGGGAGGCATCTTGGACATTTTTCACCTATTATCCCCTTGACTTGTCCAAGAAGGAAAGAATCCTTCTAGAAGCCACCTTGGCATTTGACCAGCCCCACATGGACTCCTAGGGCTTAGGTGGATCAATGGAGAAGGAGTGAGGGGGCCCCTTGCTAGTCCTACTGGACTTTTGCCCAAAAACCCACTAAAACCTAAAGACTCACAGTTTGACTTATAAAACCTTACAATTGCACATATGTTTTCCCAAGGATATAAAAATAAACGAAAAGGACACAAGTATAAATTAAAAATGTCAGTGCTCGGCGTCGATTCCCATCAACTCTCCCGGGGTGGGAAGAACTCGACCCCGTCGAGTAAGGGGGCGGCTGCTCGCGTAGCTCCGGCGGAAGCTTCACCGAACCTGGAAGCGCGGAGTTCGCTCCACTCCAAGTAATTGACACCTGCTCATCTCGTATAGATTCGATATGCACACGTTGTTGGGGAATGAGGCTAGAGGTGGACACTCCGGGGTGGGGTCACTCTCAAATGAAGGGAGCCGGCTCAAAGACTCACTGGGAATCACCGCTGGGTCCCTTATGTGACTCGATCCGATATGTGAAGTAGAACCGATCCCAAAGTCCGACAAGTCTCATACTCGAAAGGGACTAACAACGTGAGCGTACAAAATCGACTCGATTTGATGTATGCACATGCACTCGACAGACAAACGGTACGAAACAAAGACTGACACACGACCCTAAACAAACCTACGGTTAGTCCGACTCATGCATATGCAAAGGTGGACCGGGACACCCGAATGTGTGCCATGCATACACTAGATGCAACATGTGGTTGGCGGAATGTGGGGCTCTTAGACATCCTAAGGTGGACCATGCATGCACATTGGACTTGGATGTGGGAAGGCCAGGAGTACCAAATGCATCTTCTTCTTCTCCCCTATATGATGGTGTATATCGTAAGTGAACGGGCTTGGTGGGTGTAGACTGTAATGTCCCGGGTTTTTCGGATCCTCGTTCGTGGGTCCCGGATCTGGTTTCTCGGAGCGTCCGACTCCGTTGTGTCTGAAATTTCATTTCGGACATCTTTCGTGTTCGGATCGGCGCGAACCGGAGTCGTTTCGGAGGCCCGGAAGCATTCCGCGGCTTTTTCTGCGTGTGTTTTCGGTTTCCCGGCGTGGGTTTCGGCTTTTTCTTCGGAACCTCGTTGCGGGTGAACCGGGCCGTTCACCGGGGCGCGAGTGATACCGTTGCGATCGGTGCGCTCCGAGGATCGCGAGGGTGTGATTTTCCATTTTTCGGGATTTTTCTGAATTTCCGGATTTTCCTATATATTAACCCACCATCTCTCTCCCCTCTCATTTCTCTCTTCTCTCCCTCTCTCTTCTCACGCTCTCTCCTCTCTCCCTCTCTCTCCGACGGCCGACGGGGCGGAGTACGGGCGAGGCGGGGACGGCGCGGGCGAGGCGCCGGCGAGGATGGATGAGGATCGAGGCGGTGGAGGGGTGGTGAAGCTCGGCCCTGGGTTCGTGGAACGGCGAGGCTTCAACGGCGTTTTCTTCGTGGATCGGCGTCCACGGTGCGCGAAATCTTCGGTGGAGGTAGGGTGATGGACCCCCAGCTCGTGCACTTCCTTTCCCGCAAGTTTCGTAGGCTACGGTGAGCCGAGCGGGCCAAACGGGGTGATTTGGGCAAAATCCATGTTTTAGGGCTTGTGGGCCGATCTCCCGTTTCATTGCGTTTCTGGCCGATCCGAGGCCGTAGATGCATGCTAGGGGTTATTTGGGGGCTTCCCCTATGTTTTCCCCCTCATCCGTGGATGTTTGGGGGCGTGGCGTGGATTTTTGGGGTTTTCCCGCCGTTCTCGATTTTCCGAAATGGTCGCGGTCCACCAGAAACCGCGTTCATTGGTCGCGGTCTTGGGAGAACCGCGTTTATCCTTTGTGTTTTGGTCGAGGAGGCCTTCGAGCGTCGCGGTCGTGCGATAGACCGCTTTGGTCTAGTCGCGGTCATGGGATGACCGCTACTATCTGGTCGCGGTCCTCGGGCGACCGCTACCAGCGGGGTTGCGCGTGGCTAGTTGCGGTCGTGAGGTGACCGTGACAGCATGGTCACGGTCTCCGGTCGACCACTACCATCTGGTCGCAGTCCCCGGTCGACCACTATCTGGTCGCGGTCACCAGGTGACCACTACCACGTTCTGGTTCCTGTTTGCGCTGTTTTGACCTCCGGTCAACCCGGTTGTGACCCAGTGGTTGACTTAAGGTCTCATGAGTGTCTCGGACACCCCGTGGAGTTTCGTGACCGTGTCTTTGGGTGTCTAGAGGCTGTCCCACTTACCTCGTTTTACGTGCCACGAGCTTGAGGGTCCAGGTGACCTTTTAGCGCTCCGATTGTGTTGTTTTGGTCTCCGGTCGACCCGGTTGTGACCCAGTGGTCGACCTCCGGCCTTGTGAGTATCCCGGACACCCCATGGGTTCTGTGTCTGTGTTTTTGGGGTGTCGGGAGGGATCGTGTTGCCTCGATTAGCGTGCCATAGGTGTGGTGGGTCCGGGTGACCCCACGTGTTCCGGGCTTTCGTGTTACGCATGATCGAGTCACCGTGCATCGGTGGGTGTACGGTGGGGTCTCCCCCGCATGTCGTGGGTTTCCTTTGGAAGGCGATTCCCATGTGGGCCATGTGCTTGGCCTTGGACTGCGAGTCCAGTTATCCGGCCTGGGGCTGGAGGTTTCCCGCTTGCTACAAGATGGGAAATCGTCGTGGTGGCTTGTGTGCTGCCCTGGGAATCGTGCTTCTGTGTTTTCCGTGTGGCCCGTGTGGGTGGCCTTGGTCCCTTGCATTCCCTTCCCGAGGGAGTGGCCTTGGCGACTCGTGAGTTGTCTCGGTACTTGTGCTACCGTGGTTTTAGACCTAGAGATTGGACTAGATTGACGGCCTTGTGCTGTTGCGTACAACGGTCTTGACCCCGAGTCTTGTGACTCAAGGACCGTTGGGTGTAGTGCGTCTGGAGGACTGTCCAGAGTCCAGTGGCTTAGCGCCACTTGAGTTTTCTCGACTCTAGTGCACGGTGCGTGCGTGGCCGTGGACTGTGAGTCCCGTTTCTTCTCCGACTGTGGTCACCGTGCGAAGGGGCCGGTACGTGGGGTGGTCCCCGTACGTCGTCGGATTCGGACGTTGTTTTTCGTTGACTTGAGAGTCTACTCCTTCATTGACCCTCCACTAGTCGTAGCCCACCAGTACGAGGTGCTGGTCTCACCTGGGAGTGGTGAACGGGCATTCACCTTTGAGACGGTTTATGGACCGGTTACCGTAGGCCCCTCGTCGGTAGCCAGAGTCCGGCTACGGGGGAAAACCGGTCAGAGGACCAGACCTAGTGACGCAAGGTCTGTGTGTGCACACATGGTTGGGGGCGGTTGGACCCACGTCGACGGGCGTGACCCCAGCTAGTTACTTGTTTGTGGTTACTTGTACGGTGTTCGCGCCTCGGGTAGGACCTACCACGTCAGGCGGTTCACCTGCGGTGCGGTGTAAGACGTCAGGGGATGCTACCGGCTGTGCTTCTAGTGGGTGGTACTCCTGTCGAGTACGGAGTGACAGACTGTCAGTTTCCGTGACTTTGACCTTCGGGTTTCGGTCGTGTTGACCGTTGAGTTTCGGTTGGTTCGCCGTGACGCGTGTGTTGGTTTTCGCGTCATGAGATTAGTGCTAGTGGCTTTACCGAGGTTGGGTCTTGTTGTGCGGTACCCGCGATCGGATGGTCGGGGTTGCACCTTGGACATCGTGTCCATGTTGGCTGTCCGGGGGACAGGCATCTACGGCGTGGTTGCCGTGTGTTTTTACTTCGGTAGGTGGTACTAGCGTGGTTCGGTAGCTTCGACGGTGTGATCGAGGTCTGCCTTCTGGCAGTAGGAGTAGCTGTAGTGCCGAGTTTTTGACCGGCCACCGGTTTGCTGTTCCTGCTGTAGTTGTAGCTCTCCTTTCCGCTACCGCCGTTGTTTCCGGTTGGGGTTCCGCGGGATCTCTACTGAGTCTCTGTTTTGGAGACTCATTCCCTGCTTTTCAGGGGTAGCGGTTCTTCCTCGCGGTTCGAGGGTGCGGAGCGGAGGTTCTCAGTTGCCAGCTTGTCGGGCCGAGTGTTCACTTGGCATGTGGTACGTTTTACTGCTTTAGACTGTACTTTCTGTTAGACTGGACTCTGTTGTAGCTGTAGTTGTTTATTTATTTCTGTTAATTGTTGGATTGTCCTGCTTTATTTCCTATTTCTTTGTGTCTCCACACTCCTTTTAGCCCTTCCGAGCCCTCCCGGCTCGTGGGCGGCGGTTCGAGTCTCGGATTATCGGGCCTTCCCGGTAATCGGATTCTCGGGTCGTTACAGCTGGTATCAGAGCGGTGGTTGTGGGCGTACATAGGAATTCGAGATATTGCAGTGATCAGAGTCCATAAGGTCCAGTACAGTCGGCAGCTGGCTTAGGGTTTTGTGTTCACTTTCCGCCTAGTTTCTCGCTTGAGAGCTTGAGTGCGCTGTTCGGCGCTGTGAAGGTGGTTGCTGTCCGCGGCTTTCGTGCCAGCATGGGGTCTAAGGATCGAGGTCGAGAGCCTTCTCCCTCATCGGTGGTGGCCCTGGTTGTGCTGCGTTGGGCAGAGGTTGCTGGCAGGCGCGAGCTCGCGGTGCTGCGTTCGAGGAACCTGCAGCGTGGTCAGGTGGCTGGAGAGGATTTTTCATGGTTAAGAGGCCGTGAGCGTGCTCTGAGGGAGCTACTGTCGGTTTTGGCCACTCCAGCTTGAGGTTTGTCCAGCCCCTGAGGTTTTCAGGTCGTGGTTTAAGGTGGCAGAGCGGGTGTTCTGATCGAGAAGTGTGCTCGGGTGAGCGGAGGATCTTCTCGGTGAGCTGCTGTTTCGTCGAGCCTGATGATCTTGTCGTGCTTTGTGGCGTCAGAAATGACGTGTCGGTCCCGGTTGTTTTGCGGATTTCGAGGCAGGATTGGGCTGTGGTGTCCTAGTAAGTCTTGCTCATGCGCTCTCGTATGCGAAGGGGTGTGTTCGCCTTGGATTTGGTCTTAGGTGTGAAGGTTCTGCGGTGAGTTTCGGGACTCGAGGATGAGCGTCGGCGGTTGTCGTTACGGCTCGTGTTGCGGCTCTTGGCATGCCGTGTTGCAGTTCGAGGAATTGCAGCGGTGGTGCATCGAGAGATGCTGTGATTGTGGTCCGACGTGACACTCGCCGAGTGTGTCGGAGGCACTGACCTGATGGAAGCGATGGTTTTCCTTGGTGCTGGATGGTGCTGTTTCCGGCATGCGTGAGGTTTGAGGTCAGGTCGAGCGTGGAGTTCTTCCGTTGGTCGAAAGTGCGCTGGTTTCTCCATTGGTTGGAGAGATTGTGCTTGGCTGGGGTCGTCGTCTTGCATTGTGTGTTCGGATTGGTTGGCCTTCATGTGCCATGAAGTCCGTGCGAGAGGTGCTCCTTGTCTTGGCAAGGTGGTTGCCTGTGAGAAGCTGTGCCCATTCCCTTGTCGTATGAGGGTGTGCTGGCACTGTTCTGGAAGGATGAGTGCTGGTTGGGCGGTGTTTGCTTTCTCGGCTGTACGCGTGAATCAGAGTGCGCAGCGGAAGCGTGGTGGGCTTGTGACCCACTGGTTCAGGATCGTAGCGTTGGTTGCTACGAGCGGATTCCTGAGTTCGCGTTGAGCATCGGATGATTGGTTCCTCGGTGTGAAACGTGTTGTTGCCGTGCCGTTGCCCGAGATATCATGGTGGTGGGTACTGGCAGGATGGAGTGTTGGGAAATGTGCTGGCTAGTGCGCCACATGAGTACCATGTTCCTGTGATGGAAGCCGTGTCAGGCGTCGGTGTTGGACCTGGATGAGGTTGTTGAAGATGTCGCCTGACGATGGTTGAGGACGTGTTGGTCAGAGTCGGTGGCTTGGTGCCGACTTGTGTTCCCAGTCGTGTCCTTGGATGAGATCATTTTGGGGAAGTGGTCTCTGGCAGACTATGGGTCCCGGTTGACGGCTATGAGTGGCTGGTGAGCCTAACCGTGTGACCGACCACAGCAGTGTCTGTTGGTTCTACGGTCTTGTCGAATTGTGACGGTGAGATGTTTATTGCTTAGGGACCCGTGAGCATTGTTCAGGTGGTGTCCCGTGGCTCTGTGGCAAGGGCGGAATCGGGGTTGGCAGGTGTCCACTTGGATTGATCGAAGGATTTGATGAGACCAGATGGATGAGTGACGCCTGTGGGCGGAGGCCTTTTGTGGGATGGGCGTCGGAGGATGGTCCTTGATAGGACGTTGGTGTCGCAATGGTTATCCCTGGTTTGGTGACCAGCATGGGATGATTCCCCTGTGAGTCTGAGTCCAGTGAGGTGATGATTGAAGACACCAGGATCCGTCATTTGGTTTCGTCGTGCTCCCCGAGAGGGTCGAGTTTGCGTTCGGATGCGGAGTCCGAGAGGAGTGCTGCTCGAGATGCGGCATCAGTCTGTGTGTGAGTCGACAGATGGCTTGCTGAGGTTTGGAATGATTCCTTTGGACCCGGTCGAGGACCAGGAAAGAAGGAAGAAGCTGAGCGAGCAGTCGGTGACCAGTGGATGGTCTCTTCAGAGACAGAAGATGCTGGTTGTTGGGGCTCGAGCGTGGCGAGAGCCGTGTGCCAGCGAGACCTTTGGTGGTCGTTTCTGTGATGTGCCTTTCCGGATGAGATCTGGACTTTGTCGAAGTTTATCTTCTGACAAGAGTTGGCACAGTGTTATGTCCGACTTTCGACTTGCCATGTGTGAGGTGTTTCTTGGTGCTGAGCCGATGTTCTGGTTGCGGTCTGCGGAGAGGACTGCGTGAGCTGGTGGAGGCTCTGTTTTGGTTGTCCCCTTGAGAAGGGTGTGCGACCTGTCAGCTGGTTGTGAAGCTGATGTGCGATTTGTCTGCTGACCATTGGATGGATCAGTAGCTGTTTCTCGTGACGAGGGTTGTGTTTCCTCGGTGAGCAAGATGGTGGCAGCGGTGCCTTGATTAGATTCTCGCGTTGTCTGAGGTGATGCCGGACTGTGTCCTTTGGTATATGCCTGCTCTGTTGGCCAGTATGCTCGGCGCGAGGAGCGAGGTGTTGCTTATGATTGTAAGTCTGGCTGTGTCCCTCAGGACCGGTGTTTTCATGAGAATCGAGGTTTTTGTACTGGGGCTCTGACAGCGTTGTCCGTTGGTTCGGTGTTCTTCCCCTATGACTTCGTGCTTGGTCCTGAATTTTGAGGACAAAATTCCTTTAAGGGGGGAGGGCTGTAATGCCCCGGGTTTTTCGGATCCTCGTTCGTGGGTCCCGGATCTAGTTTCTCGGAGCGTCCGACTCCGTTGTGTCCGAAATTTCGTTTCGGACATCTTTCGTGTTCGGATCGGCGCGAACCGGAGTCGTTTCGGAGGCCCGGAAGCGTTCCGCGACTTTTTTCGCGTGTGTTTTTGGTTTCCCGGCGTGGGTTTCGGCTTTTTCTTCGGAACCTCATTGCGGGTGAACCGGGCCGTTCACCGGGGCGCGAGTGATACCGTTGCGATCGGTGCGCTCCGAGGATCGCGAGGGTGTGATTTTCTATTTTTCGAGATTTTTCCAAATTTTTGCATTTTCCTATATATTAACCCACCCTCTCTCTCCCCTCTCATTTCTCTCTTCTCTCCCTCTCTCTTCTCACGCTCTCTCCTCTCTCCCTCTCTCTCCGGCGGCCGACGGGGTAGAGTACGGGTGAGGCGGGGACGGCGCGGGCGAGGCGCGGGCGAGGATGGATGAGGATCGAGGCAGTGGAGGCGTGGTGAAGCTCGGCCGTGGGTTCGTGGAACGACGAGGCTTCAACGGCGTTTTCTTCGTGGATCGACGTCCACGGTGCGCGAAATCTTCGGTGGAGGTAGGGTGATGGACCCCCAGCTCGTGCACTTCCTTTCCCGCAAGTTTCGTAGGCTACGGTGAGCCGAGCGGGCCAAACGGGGTGATTTGGGCAAAATCCATGTTTTAGGGCTTGTGGGCCGATCTCCCGTTTCATTGCGTTTCTGGCCGATCCGAGGCCGTAGATGCATGCTAGGGGTTATTTGGGGGCTTCCCCTATGTTTTCCCCCTCATCCGTGGATGTTTGGGGGCGTGACGTGGATTTTTGGGGTTTTCCCGCCGTTCTCGGTTTTCCGAAATGGTCGCGGTCCACCAGAAACCGCGTTCATTGGTCGCGGTCTTGGGAGAACCGCGTTCATCCTTTGTGTTTTGGTCGAGGAGGCCTTCGAGCATCGCGGTCATGTGATAGACCGCTTTGGTCTAGTCGCGGTCATGGGATGACCGCTACTATCTGGTCGCGGTCCTCGGGCGACCGCTACCAGCGGGGTTGCGCGTGGCTAGTTGCGGTCGTGAGGTGACAGTGACAGCATGGTCACGGTCTCCGGTCGACCGCTACCATCTGGTCGCGGTCCCCGGTCGACCACTATCTGGTCGCGGTCCCCGGTCGACCACTATCTGGTCGCGGTCACCAGGTGACCACTACCACGTTCTGTTTTGACCTCCGGTCAACCCGGTTGTGACCCAGTGGTTGACTTTAGGTCTCGTGAGTGTCTCGGACATCCCGTGGAGTTCCGTGACCGTGTCTTTGGGTGTCTAGAGGTTGTCACACTTACCTCGTTTTGCGTGCCGCGAGCTTAAGGGTCCAGGTGACCTTTTAGCGCTCCGATTGTGTTGTTTTGGTCTCCGGTCGACCCGGTTGTGACCCAGTGGTCGACCTCTGGCCTTGTGAGTATCCCGGACACCCCATGGGTTCTGTGTCTATGTTTTTGGGGTGTCGGGAGGGACCGTGTTGCCTCGATTAGCGTGCCCATAGGTGTGGTAGGTCCGGGTGACCCCACGTGTTCCGGGCTTTCGTGTTACGCATGATCCAGTCATCGTGCATCGGTGGGTGTGCGGTGGGGTCTCCCCCGCATGTCGTGGGTTTCCTTTGGAAGGCGATTCCCATGTGGGCCATGTGCTTGGCCTTGGACTGCGAGTCCAGTTATCCGGCCTGGGGCTGGAGGTTTCCCGCTTGCTACAAGATGGGAAATCATCGTTGTGGCTTGTGTGCTGCCCTGGGAATCGTGCTTCTGTGTTTTCCGTGTGGCCCGTGTGGGTGGCCTTGGTCCCTTGCGTTCCCTTCCCGAGGGAGTGGCCTTGGCGACTCGTGAGTTGTCTCGGTACTTGTGCTACCGTGGTTTTAGACCTAGAGATTGGACTAGATTGACGACCTTGTACTGTTGCGTACAACGGTCTTGACCCCGAGTCTTGTGACTCAAGGACCGTTGGGTGTAGTGCGTCTGGAGGACTGTCCAGAGTCCAGTGGCTTAGCACCACTTGAGTTTTCTCGACTCTAGCGCACGGTGCGTGCGTGGCCGTGGACTGTGAGTCCCGTTTCTTCTCCGACTGTGGTCACCGTGCGACGGGGCCGGTACGTGGGGTGGTCCCCGTACGTCGTCGGATTCGGACGTTGTTTTCCGTTGACTTGAGAGTCTACTCCTTCATTGACCCTCCACTAGTCGTAGCCCACCAGTACGAGGTGCTGGTCTCACCTGGGAGTGGTGTACGGGCATTCACCTTTGAGACGGTTTGTGGACCGGTTACTGTAGGCCCCTCGTCGGTAGCCAGAGTCCGGCTACGGGGGAAAACCGGTCAGAGGAGCAGACCTAGTGACGCAAGGTCTGTGTGTGCACACGTGGTTGGGGGCGGTTGGACCCACGTCGACAGGCGTGACCCCAGCTAGTTACTTGTTTGTGGTTACTTGTACGGTGTTCGGGCCTCGGGTAGGACCTACCACGTCAGGCGGTTCACCTGCGGTGCGGTGTAAGACGTCAGGAGACGCTACCGGCTGTGCTTCTAGTGGGTGGTACTCCTATCGAGTACGGTGTGACAGACTGTCAGTTTCCGTGACTTTGACCTTCGAGTTTCGGTTGTGTTGACCGTTGAGTTTCGGTTGGTTCGCCGTGACGCGTGTGTTGGTTTTCGCGTCATGAGATTAGTGCTAGTGGCTTTACCGAGGTTGGGTCTTGTTGTGCGGTACCCGCGATCGGATGGTCGGGGTTGCACCTTGGACAGCGTGTCCAGGTTGGCTGTCCGGGGGACAAGCATCTACGGCGTGGTTGCCGTGTGTTTTTACTTCGGTAGGTGGTACTAGCGTGGTTCGGTAGCTTCGACGGTGTGATCGAGGTCTGCCTTCTGGCAGTAGGAGTAGCTGTAGTGCCGAGTTTTTGACCGGCCATCGGTTTGCTGTTCCTACTGTAGTTGTAGCTCTCCTTTCCGCTACCGCCGTTGTTTCCGGTTGGGGTTTCGCGGGATCCCTACTGAGTCTCTGTTTTGGAGACTCATTCCCTGCTTTTCAGGGGTAGCAGTTCTTCCTCGCGGTTCGAGGGTGCGGAGCGGAGGTTCTCAGTTACCAGCTTGCCGGGCCGAGTGTTCACTTGGCATGTGGTACGTTTTACTGCTTTAGACTGTACTTTCTGTTGGACTGGACTCTGTTGTAGCTGTAGTTGTTTATTTACTTCTGTTAATTGTTGGATTGTCCTGCTTTATTTCCTATTTCTTTGTGCCTCCACACTCCTTTTAGCCCTTCCGAGCCCTCCCGGCTCGTGGGTGGCTGTTCGAGTCTCGGATTATCGGGCCTTCCCGGTAATCGGATTCTCGGGTCGTTACATAGACGACCCGACCCGTGGGGAAGGGGTGTGGTAGTGGACTCCCTCAAAGAAGTGAAGTATGTATGGTGGGTCTAGGGGTCCACTAGAGAATGGGTCAAAGGGATCAAAGAAGGTATGACCCCTTGTGGTGGGTTCGCACAAATCATGCTCCCATGTGTGGTAGTCTTGAAGGTGTGGATGGTCACCTTCATGCATTGTGGTAGGTGGGACGGTGATCATGTGTAGAAAATAAGATTCCTCCCTTGGGCAAAAGAGAATGAAGTCGGGCTCGGCCGACATGGGGAGGAATAAGAGGATCTCCGTGGTGACACAACCCACAGTGCACACGGAGGTAATGGACCCTAAGGCCGGATGGGTGAAGCTAAGACTAGTGGGTTGGTCGAAGGCTCGGGCCAATGAGTGCGTCAACTTCCATTGCGAGTCTAATCCCACAATAAGGTCATCCAATGTATCAACATGATGACTAGAACGGAATGTAGTGTGGAATGAGTTGACGGGCACCAGTTGTAGGGTGGGGTCCATGGATGGGTAGGGAGGTGGGACCAAGCCAACCTTGAGCCAGCTAAGTAGTGGCTCGACTATAAAAAGCGTGCCCGTTAGAAACACGGGTGGCACGGGCTTTGGTGGCTCCAAATAAGATGGTTCTGAAGGATCGGAAGTAGAGGGCGGCAATGGAGCACTCACGGGTGGTGAAGAATTCCCCGATTGGGGTGGGGGCTCGAGTGGGGGTCCGACCGGATCGAGAATCGGCTGGGAGGTAGATGCTCGCCGAAGGGCGGCTTCGGCTTGCCGAATGGCAGCATCAAACCTTGCCTCGAAAGGCTCAACCTCGAGAGCGACCTCATATGACTGCGCCAGAGAGAACGCGTCACGGATAAGATAGTCATACCGGAAATGAAGCCACAAACCTCTCCAGAACTGAGAGGCAGTCGTGGTGCTCTCCTCTCCAAGTTCATTTCCAAACCGATACACTTCGAAGTCCCTAATCTACTCGGACATGGACTTATCACCTTGGACGAATCGGCATGGGTTGGCCATAGTTGCCAAAAGATGGGAACAGATCCCTAGGAATGGGTATGCAATGGCATTTTTTTTATTTTTATAAGTAAAATTTTATGCAAACTAATGCAAGCACCTAGACACGACTCTAAATGCGATACAAAGTTGGAATGCAGACTCGACTACCAACCTAGACACAACCAAGATTCGGTACCTGGCAGAGTCCGAGGATCCGAAGATCCTCTCACGAGAGTGAATCACCTCTCCGATAGGCGTAACCTAACGGTCGGGCGACACCTTTTTATATACCGAACAATGGTATGCAAATGTGACACTTAGATCGACTTAGATTTAGACTCGACTTAAATGACTCTTTTTTGTGTGTGTTTTGAACCAAATACTACCCTAGACTCAACTGGCGCGCTCTGATACCAAATTGATGCAGGACGGACACGCGACCGGGGACTCTAGGTCGCGATCGTCCCTAAGCGAGGGAAGACGTGGGACCGTGCGCGGTTGAGAAACCAGCAGTGAGTATCGGGTATCGACTTTTCGCGTGTACTCGGATCGAATCGCAGGACGGGTCACTCACTCTTGCTCTCTCGCCGCGGGAATAACAATATATCGGGCTAAGAATCCTAACACTCGCAGCGGCATATACAAATAGATACGAGTAAAGCAAATGCGAAAGAGAGAGGGAGTGAATTTACCTCCACGCTCCGGGCGTGGGGAAGATGATCCCGGCCAAGTCAGTAACTCTCGGTACAGTAAATATTTAAATTACAGCAATGAATTTTGATGGCCACTCCATGCAAGGAGGTAATGGGCTACAAGTGGGCTCGGAGGACCGATCTTGGGTTGACGGGTAACACTTTGATCACCCCGTCGGCGCGGTTCGGACGGCGCAAGCTACTGGTTGTGGGGCCCACGTGCTGGTCGGCGGGTCGGAGTGGGCCCAGAGTGGTACCACTGTGATAGTGGCTCCTGAAGAGGTGCTCCCTGGGACGGCGGCACGCTGGTTCGCCTTGTGGAAGGCGAGTCGGCTCCGATCGACACGTGTGGGAGTTGCTGTCCACGGATCTGGAGTTCTATTTTTGCAACACGCGACCCGACGAGATCAGCTACTGCGATCACTCCCGACGTCGGATCGACGTGAAAGTGGTACCGTTGTAAATCTGATCCGAAATCCTTCGACTATGGACTGTGGAAAGAATTTCTGTGGATCTGAATTTTTCGTGGTGAATTTTTCAATGGACTGACTGACAAACTCAGAAAACTCAGGATAGAAATAGAGTTTACTGATAACTTGTGTTGATCATGACTCAAACCTCAGATCTGGAACTTGGACTATTCACGAACGTTGTAGAGGAAGAAACAGGGAAGATGGGGATAATTTTTGTAGAATTTCTAGAGGTTGTTTGACAGGGGAAAACGATTTTATACTGGACAAGGGTCGGATCTGAACTACATAGGACAGAACAGATTTAGGAAAAGGCGGTGATTTTTAAAAATAGTAAAAAGACTCCAGAAATTCCAAGAAAATTCGTGGATGATGGGTGTGGTGGACAGAACTTCCAATAAAATTGGTGACTCAAACAAATAAAAGAAAAGGGGTAGAATTGAGGAAACACAGGGTTACTGTGATATAAAACTGAGTACAAACAGAACTGGAAGGCTGAAGAATATGAAATTGAAAAAATAGAAAATGAAGGCTAGAAAATAAGACAATTTTTTTGGGAGAGGATATTGGTGTGGTGAACCTACCCTCAAAATTTGGACGCCAGAAGATCAGTGGATCTGGAGCTAAAATTTGAACTTGGAACCTCTGTCCTAATTTGGACAGAACTCCGACGATGGTGGCAGCGGTGCGATGGCGGCGGCGGCAGAAACAGAATTCAGAGGATAAGAGGGAGAGATAGAATGGATCTCACACCCTGGAAGGCTGGAGGAGGAAGAAGTACAGTAGGGAGAGAGGAGAGAGGGGCGCACCCTTCAAGGAGCCCCAATATTTTCACCAAATTTTCATCATTCATCATTAAACCTTACAAAACACTATACATGAGTTTATATAGAAGGGGAGGAAGGGGTAGGAGTTGGAATTTCGTGTGAGAGAGGGTGGGGTAGCATTTTCTTCCCCCATGTGGTCAATTGGCGAAAAAAAAGAAAATACAAAATGTCATTTTAATGGGGGACACCCCCTTGACTTAAGGGGAGACATCTTGGACATTTTTCACCCATTGTCCCCTTGACTTGTCCAAGAAGGAAAGAATCCTTCTAGAAGCCACCTTAGTATTTGACCAACCCCACATAGACCCCTAGGGCTTAGGTGGACCAATAGAGAAGGAGTGAGGGGGCCCCTTGCTAGTCCTACTGGACTTTTGCACAAAAACCCACTAAAACCTAAAGACTCACAGTTTGACTTATAAAGCCTTACAATTGCACATATGTTTTCCCAATGATATAAAAATAAATGAAAAGGACACAAGTATAAATTTAAAATGTCAGTGCTCGGCGTCGATTCCCATCAACTCTCCCGAGGTGGGAAGAACTCGACCCCGTAGAGTAAGGGGGTGGCTGCTCGATTAGCTTCGGCGGAAGCGTCACCGAACCTGGAAGCGCGGAGTTCGCTCCACTCCAAGTAATCGACACCTGCTCATCTCGTATAGATTCGATATGCACACGCTGCTGGGGAATGAGGCTAGAGGTGGACACTCCGGGGTGGGGTCACTCTCAAATGAAGGGAGGCGGCTCAAAGACTCACTGGGAATCACCGCTGGGTCCCTTATGTGACTCGATCCGATATGTGAAGTAGAACCGATCCCAAAGTCCGACAAGTCTCATACTCGAAAGGGACTAACAACGCGAGCGTACAAAACCGACTCGACTTGATGTATGCACATGCACTCGACAGACAAACGGTACGAAACAAAGACTGATACACGACCCTAAACAAACCTACGGTTAGTCCGACTCATGCATATGCAAAGGTGGACCGGGACACCCGAATGTGTGCCATGCATACACTAGATGCAACCCGTGGTTGGCGGAATGTGGGGCTCTTAGACATCCTAAGGTGGACCATGCATGCACATTGGACTTGGATGTGGGAGGGCCAGGAGTACCAAATGCATCTTCTTCTTCTCCCCTATATGATGGTGTATATCGTAAGTGAACGGGCTTGGTGGGTGTAGACGACCTGACCCGTGGGGAAGGGGTGTGGTAGTGGACTCCCTCAAAGAAGTGAAGTATATATGGTGGGTCTAGGGGTCCACTAGGGAATGGGTCAAAGGGATCAAAGAAGGTATGACCCTTTGTGGTGGGTTCCCACAAGTCACGCTCCCATGTGTGGTAGTCTTGAAGGTGTGGATGGTCACCTTCATGCATTGTGGTAGGCGGGACGGTGATCATGTGTAGAAAATAAGATTCCTCCCTTGGGCAAAAGAGAATGAAGTCGGGCTCGGCCGTCATGGGGAGGAATAAGAGGATCTCCGTGGTGACACAACCCACAGTGCACACGGAGGTAATGGACCCTAAGGCCGGATGAGTGAAGCTAAGACTAGTTGGTTGGTCGAAGGCTCGGGCCAATGAGTGCGTCAACTTCCATTGCGAGTCTAATCCCACAATAAGGTCATCCAATGTATCAACATGATGACTAGAACGGAATGTAGTGTGGAATGAGTTGACGGGCACCAGTTGTAGGGTAGGGTCCATGGATGGGTAGGGAGGTGGGACCAAGCCAACCTTGAGCCAGCTAAGTAGTGGCTCGGCTATAAAAAGCGTACCCGTTAGAAACACGGGTGGCACAGGCTTTGGTGGCTCCAAATAAGATGGTTCCGAAGGATCGGAAGTAGAGGGCAGCAATGGAGCACTCACGGGTGGTGAAGAATTCCCCGATTGGGGTGGGGGTTCGAGTGGGGGTCCGACCGGATCGAGAATCGGCTGGGAGGTAGATGCTCGCCGAAGGGCGGCATCGGCTTGCCGAATGGCAGCATCAAACCTTGCCTCGAAAGGCTCAACCTCGAGAGCGACCTCATATGACTGCGCCAGAGAGAACGCGTTACGGATAAGATAGTCATACCGGAAATGAAGCCGCAAACCTCTCCAGAACTGAGAGGCAGTCGTGGTGCTCTCCTCTCCAAGTTTGTTTCCGAACCGGTACACTTCGAAGTCCCTAATGTACTCGGACACGGACTTGTCGCCTTGGACGGGTCGGCATGGGTTGGCCATAGTTGCCAAAAGATGGGAACAGATCCCTAGGAATGGGTATGCAATGGCATTTTTTTTGTTTTTATAAGCAAAATTTTATGCAAACTAATGCAAGCACCTAGACATGACTCTAAATGAGATGCAAAGTTGGAATGCAGACTCGACTACTAACCTAGACACAACCAAGATTCGATACCTGGCGGAGTCCGGGGATCCGAAGATCCTCTCACGTGAGTGAATCACCTCTCCGATAGGCGTAACCTAACGGTCGGGCGACACCTTTTTATATACCGAACAATGGTATGCAAATGTGACACTTAGATCGACTTAGACTTAGACTCGACTTAAATGACTCTTTTTTGTGTCTGTTTTGAACCAAATACTACCCTAGACTCAACTGGCGCGCTCTGATACCAAATTGATGCAGGACGGACACGCGACCGGGGACTCTAGGTCGTGATTGTCCCTAAGCGAGGGAAGACGTGGGACCGTGCACGGTTGAGAAACCGGCAGTGAGTATCGGGTATCGACTTTCCGCGTGTACTCAGATTGAATCGCAGGACGGGTCACTCACTCTTGCTCTCTCGCCGCGGTAATAACAATATATCGGGCTAAGAATCCTAACACTCGCTACGGCATATACAAATAGATACGAGTAAAGCAAATGCGAAAGAGAGAGAGAGCGAATTTACCTCCACGCTCCGGGCGTGGGGAAGATGATCCCAGCCAAGTCAGTAACTCCCGGTACAGTAAATATTTAAATTATAGCAATGAATTTTGATGCCCACTCCATGCAAGGAGGTAACGGTCTACAAGTGGGCTCGGAGGACCGATCTTGGGTTGACGGGCAACACTTTGATCACCCCGTCGGCGCGGTTCGGACGTCGCAAGCTACTGGTTGTGGGGCCCATGTGCTGGTCGGCGGGTCGGAGTGGGCCTAGAGTGGTACCACTGTGATGGTGGCTCCTGGAGAGGCGCTCCCTGGGACGGCGGCACGCTGGTTCACCTTGTGGAAGGCGAGTCGGCTCCGATCGACACGTGTGGGAGTTGCTGTCCACGGATCTAGAGTTCTATTTTTGCAACGCGCGACCCGGCGAGACCAGCTACTGCGATCACTCCCGACGTCGGATCGACGCGAAAGTGGTACCGTTGGAAATCTGATCCGAAATCCTTCGACCATGGACTGTGGAAAGAATTCATGTGGATCTGAATTTTTTGTGGTGAATTTTTCAATGGACTGACTGACAGACTCAGAAAACTCAGGATATAAATAGAGTTTACTGATAACTTGTGTTGATCGTGACTCAAACCTCAGATCTGGAACTTGGACTGTTCACGAACGTTGTAGAGGAAGAAACAAGGAAGACGGGGATAGTTTTTGTAGAATTTCTAGAGGTTGTTTGGTAGGGGAAAATGATTTTATATTGGACAATGGTCGGATCTGAACTGCACAGGACAGAATAGATTTGGGAAAAGGCAGTGATTTTTAAAAATAGTAAAAGGACTCCAAAAATTCCAAGAAAATTTGTGGGCGATGGGTGTGATGGATAGAACTTCCAATAAAATTGGTGACTCAAACAAACAAAGGAAAAGGGGTAAAACTGAGGAAACACAGGGTTACTGTGACACAAAACTGAGTATAGACAGAATTGGAAGGCTGAAGAACACAAAATTAGAAAAATAGCAAATGAAGGCTAGAAAATAGGACAATTTTTTTGGGAGATGGTATTGACGTGGTGAACCTACCCTTAAAATTTAGACTCTAGAAGATCAGTGGATATGGAGCTAAAATTCGAACTTGGAACCTCTGTCCTGATTTGGACAGAACTCCGACGATGGTGGCGGCGGTGCGATGGCGACGGCGGCAGAAACAAAATTCAGAGGATATTAGGGAGAGATATAATGGGTATCACACCCTAGAAGGTTGGAGGAGGAAAAAGTATAGTAGGGAGAGAGGAGAGAGGGGCGCACCCTTCAAGGAGCTCCAATATTTTCACCAAATTTTCATCATTCATCATTAAACCTTACAAAATACTATACATGGGTTTATATAGAAAGGGAGGAAGGGGTTGGAATTTCGTGGGAGAGAGGGGAGGGGTAGCATTTTCTTCCCCCATGTGGTCAATTGGCCTAAAAAAAGAAAATACAAAATGTCATTTTAATGGGGGGGCACCCCCTTGACTTAAGGGGAGGCATCTTGGACATTTTCACCCATTGTCCCCTTGACTTGTTCAAGAAGGAAAGAATCCTTTTAGAAGCCACCTTGGCATTTGACCAGCCCCACATGGACCCCTAGGGCTTAGGTGGATCAATGGAGAAGGAGTGAGGGGGCCCCTTGCTGGTCCTACTGGACTTTTGCACAAAACCCACTAAAACTTAAAGACTCACAGTTTGGCTTATAAAGCCTTACAATTACACATATGTTTTCCCAAGGATATAAAAATAAATTAATAGGATATAAATATAAATTAAAAATGTCAGTGCTCGGCGTCGATTCTCATCAATTTTAGGTGTATTAAGATGTCAGAAGTGGATGATGCTTTAAGAAAAATGAAAGTGGGCAATGCCTTAGGACCAGATGGCATACCTATTGAAGTATGGAAAGGCCTAGGAGACATTGGCATTCAGTGGCTAACTAAACTTTTTAATAAAATTTTAAAGGAACAGAGAATGCCAGAAGTTTGGAGAAAAAGTGTTGTAGTTACTTTATATAAAAATAAAGGAGATATTCAAAGCTGCAATAATTATCATGGAATTAAGCTTATGAGTCATACTATGAAACTTTGGAAAAGAGTAATCGAAAAATACCTCCGATGTATAACTATTGTATCAGAAAATCAGTTTGGTTTTATGCCGAATAGATCTACTACAGAAGCTATTTTCTTACTACGGCAGCTAATGGAGAAGTATAGAGAGATGAGAAAAGATTTGTATATGATTTTTCTTGATTTAGAGAAGGCGTATGATCGAGTACCGAGATAATTGATTTGGTGGATATTAAGAAAGAAAGGAATCTCTCAAGGATATGTTGATTTGATTAAAGATATGTACGGCGGTGCTATTACTAGTGTTCGAATTATTGCTGGAGAGACTGGTGAATTTCAAGTTTCTATAGGTTTGCATCAATGTTCTGCATTAAGTCCGTATCTCTTTGTCTTAGTTATGGATGAAGTAACAAAATAATTGTATGAGGATATCTCTTGGTGTATGTTATTTACAGATGATATTGTCTTAATTGATGAGAGTATTGATGCTTAAATGTTAAGTTAGAGCGCTGGAGACTTGCTTTGGAGTCTAAAGGTTTTAAAATTAGTAGGAGCAAGTCAAAGTTTATGCATTGTAATTTTAGTAATGGGAGGAATTACATTGTTCTAATTGATGGACATAACATTCCGAAGATTAGTAACTTTCGATACTTAGGGTCTATCATACAAGAGAATGGGAGATTTATGACGACGTTACACATAGGATTAAGGCGGGCTGGTTAAGATGGAGAAGCGTATCAGGAGTCCTCTGTGATCATCGTATGCCTGTGAAACTCAAAGGGAGGTTTTATAGAATGGCTGTGAGACCTGCTTTGTTATATGATACCGAGTGTTGGGCAGTACGAAAGGAACACATTCACAAAATGTGTGTAATAGAGATGAGGATGTTGACATGGATGTGTGACAAGACTAAGAAAGATAAGATTAGGAATGAGCGCATCCATAACGACTTAGGGATAGTCCCAATTGATAGTAAAATGAGAGAAAATAGACTCAGGTGGTTTGGTCATGTACTTCGTCGCCGGTTAAAAGATGTGACCGAATCTTAGTGGATGCTAGTAAAAGAGCTCGGGGAAGGCCTAAAATGAGATGGTGCGATGTTATTAGGAAGGACATTAATTTCTGGGGTTTAAATATGAATATAGCACTTGATAGAAATCTTTGACGGAATATGATTCATGTAGCCAACCCCAAATAATTAGGATAAGACTCTGATGATGATGATGATGATAATTTGTACGTATTTCTCGTGCATGTAAACTCTTTATGTAGGTGGATGAAATGAAAATTTCTCTTATGTTTCTTAAAAAAAAAGAAGTATACAAGCCTGGATCCAGAATTGGAAAATGAAGTACATTTGCCAAACGAAATCCCTACTCAAACCAGAACACCAAGGGGATCGTCACCTCCTCCTCCTTCAGGACAAACCACGACTAAAAAGATAATTCATCTCTATAACTCCTCATAGTATAGTTAAGCATCATATTCTCAACTCTAAATTAAATTCAATCTGTGCTTAGCCTTTAACTGAATCTCCATAGCAAAAAAAAAATATTTCTCCAAGTGCCTCGTCAAATACTAAAACTCCTGAGGTAGAAGAAATATGAAGAGAAGAACAAAAAAAGAAAAGGGTTTTTTGTATGAAAACTATTGTTAAAAGTGAATTTGTAAAAAAAATCATTCCTAAAAATGCATTAGCAAGTATATCAATGAGTTAATTCAAATAGTGCATAAATGTCATTTAAGCGTGATTTTCTTACAAGTTGTTGGTAAAAAGAAGTGATATGTATGCAAATAAATATGGCATTTTTGCACAATTCAGATTACACAGTGATATACATGCTAATACATTTTTAGGAATGATTTTTTTACAAACTCACTTTTAACAATGGTTTCCATGCAAAAAACCCAAAAGAAAATTCCATTATAGTAGAAGTGACTAAAAATGCGACAAGACGTTAATCTGAAGGAAAACGTGGCTAAATGGGAACCGTACATAAGAAAGCAGATTATGAAGGATGAACCTTGCAATATCTGGAATGGGAAGAATGGGAATGTAGCTTATAAAACTGCACAGGATGATCTTTATTCTCTCTAGCGTGGCTATTCCCATGCTCGTTCCCTGAAGGACAAGTACTATGCGAAACGAGAAGCATGAAATTAAAGAGAAGAATGATAATTAAGGGGAGCTTATGCATAACGAGGCTATCTTGGGGAAAAATCCTCCAATGAATGAACACATAAACATGGGCTATTGAGTTAGCTAGTCCTTGTACTATATATGTTCTCCAATGAAAATTATTTTGTCTAGATTTATGCTTAATAGGGTGTTTGGGAGTATTTTTTAGAAAAAAAACCTTTCTATCAAAAAAATTATGTTACGTTAATTTTTAACCTAAAATTTAAAATTGATAAAAACTGATAACACTATGTTTGGTAAATATGTCATAATCTTTAAATTTTAGATAAACTTGGTTGGTATACAAGGGGGAACTTTTTTTTTTGTAAAACATACCAGCCGATATTTCATTCATACCAGACGATCAGGATACACGGAAAAGCAGAAACCCAGTACATGGATAAGCAGAAACCCCAAACCGTATAGATATACCATACTTGATCCATGTCCTCATCAGAGCGACGTACATATAGAGAGGAGAACGAGGAACAGTGGAGATAGAAGGCGACCGCCAAGGGTGGGAGCTCCAGGAAAGTCCGATGAAGAGCCTGTCGATGCTGAAGGTGGCAGAATCCTTCCTCGAGGCGCGCATGGCTGCCGAACCGCTCTTGTACGATGCGGTGAGAAGAAGATGCTCGGGAGGCCGATATCCGGTTGGATACGGGGGGAATGCGCTATGTCTCCGAGCTTCTTCGAAACCGAGGGAAGAGACCCATAACCTGCGCGACGTACATACAGAAGGAGAACAAGGAATAGTGGAGATCAAAGGCGACCACCAAGGGTGGGAGCTCCAGGAAAGTCCGAAGAAGAGCCAGCCGGTGCTGAAGGTGGCAGAATTCTTCCTTGAGGTGCGAATGGCTGCCAAACCGCTCTAGTACAAGGCGGTGAGAAGAGGATGCTCGAGAGGTCGATATCCGGTTGGATACGGGGGGAATGCGCCATATCTCCGAGCTTCTTCGAGACCGAGGGAAGAGACCCATAACCTGCATCATGAGGACCTGACCCATTCTCCGTCGATGCCCGAGAGAATGCCCAAACCGGCGGGAGATAGGTTACAGAGGATAGGGGAGGACAAAGGGAAGGGGGACGGTGGGCTTCAAAAGGGTTTGGGGAGACGATACACGGGGGACTGGGAGTCTGGGGGACTGGGGTGGGCGGCGGTGGCAGGAGGCGGGGGTGGGGAAAAGCAGGCGGAGGAGGTAGAGGAATGTGGGAGGGTGGGGGGGTGACGCGGAGCAGAGGGGGGGGGGTCGGCGCGCAGGGGGAGGGGGCTATGGGGATGGGGGGCGGCGGTCGGCGAGGGAGGAAAAAGCAGGGGGGTGGGGGGGAATGACGGGGGAGGGGTGGAGGGCTGGCGGAGGGAGGAGGGGAGGGAAGAGGTGGGAGGTCGGAGGGCCGACGAAGATCGAAAGGGGGGGCAGGGGGGCGAAGGGCCGGCGGGGGGAGGGGGGTGGAGGGCATGCAGAGCGGGGAGGGGTTTGGGGGGGGGAGGAGGTGGGGGGCAGAGAGGGGGTTTCTAGGGGAGGACTCCCCTGATGGTTCCAGAGGGGGTTTGAAACCCCCCTGACAAAACCAGGAGGGTCCTAGGGACTCACTTGCCGGAGGCCTCTTGTAGAGGAGGAGGGGGGAGGGGGGAGTTCCCGACGGGAGCTCCCCCCACCCGCCGTTCCGCAAGGGAGGGAGCTCCCTGCGACGAGAGGGGAAGAGGCTCGACGCGCAGTGGAACCGCCCGAAAAGAGGCGATACTAAACCCCCTCTCTTGTCTGGTCTGATTTCCTCTCCTGGCGCCGTCTCCCTCTTCCTCTTTCCCCTCCTCTCCGATGGCCCCTTGCTGTCGAAAGCTCCTCTGCACCCACATATACCAACCCACCATTACCTTCCTCCTCTTTCTCTCCGATGGTGTCAAGGGGGCAGCTTGGACTGGCCTCTCTCGGAGGTGGCATGCCCTCCGCATTCGCCTCCACACAGACCCCAGTGCCCCACGCCACGTCCGCCAGCCGCAGGTTTGAGGGTTGGTCTATCCACTATGGGAACCCTACCATGGGCACACCACACACCAGGCTCTCCACTATGGAGTTCCAGCTGCAATGGATGACGAAGCACCCCACGGCGCGGTGGGAGAGCACCTCCACCTCGGAGCACCACTCCACCAGCCTCCCCTGGGTGCCTCCCCCCACCCCCTCCCGGTTCCCTCGCACAACCCACAGGTACGGCCAGCCGCTCTCTCCTTCTTTCTCAACCAATGGACAAATCAAAGAGAAGAAAAAATCAATTTCAAGACAAGTCGTGTCAAATGAATATGTCTATAAATATAAGACGAAGACACCAAAGAGACGAACTAGAGTGACTCGAGCATATTTAATTATCTATTGAGCATTCTCATCCTAGTGTTGTGAGCTTCTCATTCCAGATCAAATAGCACTTCCACTACAAGAAAAGACGTGATTAGAGATTGATAGGATTCGTCATTAATCCATCATTAATCTCTCTCAAATGAATTTAGAGATAGATTAGTGACGGATTTGTGACCGAACGTGTCCGTTCTTTTTTTTTGGTTGCTCATTCACGACAACATTTTTCGTCGCAATTTCATCTTAAATTTAGCTAGGGAAAGAGAGTCGTGTCAAATCTGTCGCTGAATGTAGAGACTCATTCTTCAACGACAGATATAAAATCTAACGCTAATCTGTTACAACGTTACGGCCGATATTTTCGTCGCAAAGTTCAGACATTCACTTTTAGTGATAGAATCTATATCCGACGGTAATTTGTCGCTAAATTCTTACTTAATAACCGATTTGAACTATCTCAAATATGTCGCTATTTTTTTTAATTTTTTTTAAAAATTTTATTTTTAAAAGATATTAGAAAATTTATTTTAATAATAAATATATATAATACCCATATCAGACGCACAATGACAAATGAAAATTACATATTTATATTATTAAATTCAAGTGCAATATTGTTCAAATATAATATTTAAAAAGTATAATTTTTTACAATAACTTAAAAAATCAACAAAAATCTTAGATGTCATCGTCCTTGTCGTCCTCGTCTCCCTCGTCATCGTACAGAAAAGGGTAGTTTGAGCACCAAGTCCAACCCAAAAATCTGATTTAGATTTCGTCACTCTCACAGGTTACTCTCACCTCTCTAGTCGTGTTGAAATAATCGACAAGTTAATCGGACTGATATTTCAGATTTTATATCCCCTGAACACGAGTTCTTCAGTTGTAAACTAACTTAATTCGGAAAAAGGGTAGTTTGAGATCCGAGTCCAAATTAGGAATCCAATTTAGATTTCGTTAGCTCCCACATGTCACTCTCACCTCCACGATCCCCGATCGCGTTGGAATGATCAACATGTTGGATTTTCCAGAAAAAAGGGAAATACTTCTGCAGTTGACAATGCATATGTCTGTGCATGCATTCCATTCATAGTTGTTTGCATATTTGTGTGTATATCACTTGTCAAATAGCATCTTGTTGTAGGGAGCTTGAAGACTCTTCAAATCACAATTTCACTACATATATTGAGTTTGCATACACCTTCACATGATGTTGTCTGCTTACACCTTCACATGCACTTCATACACAGTTAGTTGCATACTTCTGTGCAGACCACTTGTCATGTAGCACATTGTTGAAAGGGAATTTTGAGAACACTCAAATTAATTTTCAATTCATACATTGAGTCAATCATATGTCTTCACATCCTGTCGTGCAAAAGTTCAACATTGTGAACTCATGTTATAACCCATGCAACTCTCTTGCCTTCATCTCATCCATGACTATATGTTGCATTAGAATTTCATTGACCATCTTGCATTCATGCACACACTAAGGGGGAGCAACCACATTCGTCATATAGGCTTAATGTTTAGGTTCACACATGAGTCATGCATTACATCTAGAGCTGTCTAGGGGATGTTGGTTGTTAAAAAAATTTATCATGTCATTGTTAATAAATTTGAATCGAAACTGACAAATCAAGTCTTTTTGTTCTTGGATGTAGATTACACTCCCAAAATCCAAAAGATGATGGGCTAGTCATGGTTGAGCTTGAATCAACTGGAAGAATACTTTGCAAGAATGAAAAATGATGAGAACCCTCTCAAGTTACTACAAGAAGATGGGATACGTTGTGTAGAACAACTTCCAGGATCGACTCAAGTATAAGGCAGTGAAAGTCTCATACGTGTTGAAGCAAGTATCCAAGACATGGTATGAAAGGCACACATCTCTTTTAACCAAGAATGGGTTCAATAGGTAAGGTTGATCAACCACCTCTCACAAGGCAAATCAGGTAAAAGACTTCTTAGTGGTTCAAGTACATGTGGATGTTATCATTTCTGAGCATAAAGACGATGAGGCTTAGTTTAGAAAACTCCTGATTTGGGTTCCTTTTGAATATGCATGCTGCGGATCTTGAATGTATCTTCAATCTTCACTTGACCAGAGCTTCAATCCGTGCTTGCTTAGCTTTTCTCCTTGCTTGCTTGCTTGGCTTCTCTTCTTTCTCCCTTAGGCACTCTTCTTGGAATCCTTGCTTGCTTGCTTGGCTCTTCTCTTCCCTAGAGGAGGTTTACTTCAGATATGCCTTCAGTGGGTTGAGAATGGATGAAGAACACTTGCTGCACGGAGTACTGTTCACGGCTACAGTACCCTTCTTCTTCCTCCTTGGACAACACCCTCTTGATCTCCCTTTGAAGCTCTTGGAGTCCGTAGGGTTAATGACTTCAAAGAGATGTTTTATAGCCCTTGAATGGTCCAAGGACAAACCCCAGACCAGATCCACAAATCATGGCTTAATTGGGGTCATTGGGATTAAACAAATGGGTGAAGATTCCTCTCCACGAGCTTGAAATCGAAAGTCAACAATAGGGGCCATAGCCAGGCCCACGAACGGTCATAACAAATGGTCGGAATCACTGTAACGGTCTAACACCAAGGCATCATAGCACTGTGGCGGTCTATCGTGGGATCGTCAGGCCCACGAACGCCACGCCCAAAAGCCAACGGAGTGTAACGCACCTCCCTGGGCGCGTTACACCCTGTTGCGGTCACTGGAACGACCGCCACAGCGCTCCGGCGGTGAAACGGCGAACAAGCACAAAAAATGGCAACCACGCCCCCATACCTCCATGGGAGAGGGGGAAATCAAGGGGGAAGCCCGTAAATATCCCCTAGCATGCATCTAAGGCCTCAGATTGGCCAAAAACGCAACGAAATGAGAGATCTGGCTCACTCCCAAAAAATATGGATTTTTTTCCAAAAATCCCAAATACGCCCGCTCGGCTCACCACGGCCTACAAAACTTGCGGGAAAGGGAATGCACGAGCTGGGGGTCCATCTCCCTACCTCCACCGAAGAAACGACGCCGTGGACGCCAATCCACGAAGAAAACGCCCTGAAACCCTCGCCGCTCCACGAACCCGCGGCCGAGCTTCCACGTGCCACCGGCCCTCGATCCTCGACCCGTTCCCCGTTCCTCGCTTCCCGCCATCGCCGCCTCGCTCTCCTCCACCACCGTCGGCCGCCCAGGGAGAGGGGGAGAGAAAGAGATGAGAGAGAGTGAGAAAGAGAGAATGAGAGGGGGAAAGAGAGAAAGTGTTAATATATAGAAAAACCCAAAAATTCCAGAAATTCATAAAATTATGAAAAATTACCTCCGCGATCCTCGAGAGGAACACAACGCAGTGGTACTGTCTTGGAGTCGGAGAACGCCACGGTTTGCCCTGCACAGAGTTTCGAAGACGCATCAGAGAAAAACCCGTGTAAAACACAAAATACACTCCGAGACCCACTAAAATGATCCGAAAAAAATCCAAAAAAAATCCGGGGCATTACAACCCTGCCCCCTTAAAGAATTTCATCCTCGAAATTCAGGACTAGCACCAAGTCACAGGGGAAGAACACCTCAACCAACTGACAACGCCGTCAGAGCCCCAACACAAAAAAACCTCGATTCTCATGAAAGCACCGATCCTGAGGGACGCAGCCAGACTAACACCACGAATGACACCTCGCTCCACACGCCGCGCACACCGGCCATCAGAGCAGGCACACACCAAAGGACACAGTCCGACATCACCTCAGTCACAACCAACCCAATCATGGCACTGCTGCCACCATCTCGCTCACCGGGGAGACACAACCCTCGCACGAGAAACAGCTACTGATCCATCCAATGGTCAGCAGACAAATTACACGTCAGCTTCACAACCAGATGACAGGTCGCACACCCTTCTCAAGGGAACAACCAATACAGAGCCTCCACCAGCTCACGTAGCCATCTCAACAGACCGCAACCAGAACATTGGCTCAGCACCAAGAAACACCTCACACATGGCAAGCTGAAAGCCAGACATATCACTGTGCCAACTTTGTCAGAAGACAAACTTCGACAAAGCCCAGATCCCATCCGGAAAGGCACATCACAGAAACGACCACCAAAGGTCTCACCTGCACACGGCTCTCACCGTTCACGATGCGCAACCAACATCATCTTCTGTCTGTGAAAGACCATCCACTAGTCACCAGACATTTCTCAACGGGAAACCTCCGCTTGCTCAGGTTCTTCCTTCTTTCTTGGTCGTCTACCAGATCCGAAGGTGACATTCCAAACCCCGGCAAGCCATCCGTTGACTCACGCACAGACCAGACCTATCATTACGCCAACACTACCCTTACAGGGGGAGCACGATGAAACCAAATGACAAGATCCTGGTGTCTTTAGTCATCACCTCACTTGACTCAGACTTACAGGGGAACCATCCCATGCTGGTCACCAAACCAGGGATAACCATTGTGACACCAACGTCCCATCAAGGACCACCAATCTCACTAAAAGGCCTCCGCCCACAGGCGTCACTCTTCCCTCTTGTCTCATCACATCCCTCAACTCAATTAATCCAAGTGGACGCCTGCCAATCCCGATTTCGCCCTCACCACAGAGCCACGGGACACCACCTGAACACTCATGGCACACGTCTCTAGGGGAGAAAGTGCCAACCAAAATTACGACAGCCAGGTCGCCAGCACCACGACCAATGCACAATGGGTCCCTAACAATACACATCTTACCGTGGTCGACTACGAGACTAGCCTTACTAGTCACTCGCAGCTACCACCCGGAACCCAAAATGTCTCAGAGATCACTTCCTCAAAACACGATCTCAACCGAGGACACAACCTCCAATACAAGTCGGGCACCAAGTGTTGACACCCGGAAAATGAACAGGGGTGGAAGCATGATTGAAAAGAAGATCTGACCAACAGCGAAAGACTGAGGCTGATGTCCGAGCTCGTCGCCATTCGAGTGACGATATTGATAAGATAGAACCCTGTCTACGGACTGATAGAACCCTGTCTACGGACTGATAAATCCCTGTCTACGGACTGATAGAACCCTGTCTACGGACTGATAGAACCCTGTCTACGGACTGATAAATCCCTATCTACGGACTGATAAATCCCTGTCTACGGACTGATAGAACCCTATCTACGGACTGATAGAACCCTGTCTGCGGATTGATGAAAATTGCAATCGTGACGTCAATACAAGATATTTCAGAAATGATAGACCATTTGGGATGATGATACATTTGAAGAAACCCTAAGTGGGCCTATATGAAGATGGCGCCCAAAGCCCATGTCGAAGCCCAGATATGTGAAGATGCCTGCCGAGAAGGAAGAGGAAAGGGGTTATAAAAACCCCTCCCTTCGATAGAGACAAAGGGGGGACAACATCGGAGAGAGAAAAAAATCAGAGGGCTCCGGGATCGATCGACTGGAGAGAAAAAAAAAGGCTGAAGGAAAAAAAAGAGAGAAAGCCAGATAGAGAAAGGGGATCGTTCTGAGAGAAAGAGCCACCCCTCCCCTTTCGATCAACAGAGAGGAAATAGAAGAGAAGAAGAAGGAGAGCTCCAGGTGGGCACCGGGGAGGGAGAGGAGTCAATGCTCCTCCCTCCCCTCCATGTTTTCTTTCTTTCTTTATCTGATGTAATATGGCGAGTTCTATCTCGATCTAGCAACTGTAGCCGGAGTTCCGGCCTTGATTTTAGATTTCTGCTTTACATTTTGCCTTTCGTGGTCGGTGTAATATCTTTTATATGCAATGCAATGAAGCATCAAGATGACCCGTCTGGGTATTGATGGATCAACATACCGATCTACGTCCGTCTGTCTCTCAATGTATACGGCCTTCGTCTGAGAAGAGCACAGATCATTTTCTTTGGGTTTAGAAGCCGATCGCCTGGGTTCATTCCTTGAAGGGGGACGAGGGTAAGACTCCTAACCCCATCCAATGGGTTACTGAGTCTTGTTCTCTCTTTCCCCCCGATCTCGATACCCATTTTTTTTATATATATCTATGATCTGGGTTTTCTGAGGAGCCCTTCCCCTTTGGCGGTTCAGGAGCCAGAGATATCAGTTTTCTGGTTTCCTGGGCTGCCCATCTCTCATGAATAACGATCTGATCTCAGGCTCTCCATCCTAAACATTGGATGCTTAGGGCCTGAAGTTATATGGTTCACAGCCCTTCATTCTCCATGGGTTTAATGTCACTGGATTCTTCTGGAGGGGTCGGAGGGCAGTCATCTCCCGATTCCCCCAAATGGCCTGCAACAGAGGGCAAAATCCTCAACAGGATCAGGTGGTAGTCTGATCTCCTCCGTTTGATTCATTCAGCCAAAACCCTTGACACTCTTCTGATAGAAGTCCCCATGAAGTTCCTCCCTTGCACCTCTGGCCCGGCATTGATTTGGGTCTGAAATCCTCAGAAAATACCAGAACAGAGCATCGTTCCTGAGCTCTGGAAATCCTGAGATTCTCCTGCGTTTCACCCCCTCGGCGTGCTAGCTTCCCCGCCGAGAACCATAAGGCCGAGATGCTTTCCCCGTCTTTTAGCTAAACGACAACCCAGTTGGTTATCAAACGCTTTCCTCGTGAGGCCACGCATGCAAGGCTCCAGGCGTACAGACTCCCGGCGTGGCCAGAAGCACGCCGGGAAGCCCTCTGCCGAGAACCCTTCTGACTTCATAACCACCCTCACACCTTTTGCCCAATATTGAAGCTGCCCCTCTCGGCGCCTCCCTTCCCGGCGCGCCCATGAGCCCGCCGAGAAGCCCCAGGCCGAGAGGCCTTGTCTCCCTTTGGCCAGCCCAAATCCCAGGCCGAGAACCCCCCTGCCGATAGCCATTCACCCCTTTTTGCCCAAGCCTTGATGCTGCCCCTCTCGGCGCCCCCCCCTTCTCGGCGCGCTCAGGTGCAGGCCGAGAGCCTCCATGCCGAGAGGGTATTTCCCCCTTCTTTTGGCCGCGAGAGCTCTTGGCCGAGAGCCTTCTCTTGGCCGCCGAAAGCCTCTTTGGCCAGCCCAACCGCCAGGCCGAGAGCCCCTCTCCATCCATCAAATGCCAGGCCGAGAGCCCCATTTTGTCCAAACCAAAGGCCAAGCCGAGATCCCTTCTTCAGTCAGATGAAACCCACTCAGAGGCCCACCTCTGCACCACTCTTCTATAGACTTCTTAATCTCCCCCTTTCACCTGTTTAAGGAGATATTTATAAACCATCACATGTGTCTTGATGAGATACAATAAATGGGGAAGATCTCCCCTACAGCTTCTGTCCCAAATCCGGATCTCACCGATGCCTCACGAACCTAAAGAACCATGTCATTATGTGTGTTCTGATGGGTTCCGAGGGAATATTGATCAAATAATATGACGGCAAGAGATGTCCCCGGGCCCGGTGCCCATCTTTGTTCGGTCGTCGTCCCGGCTCCCCGTGGATGATGACCTATTCTTCCTTGGCATAATCCAAGTTCAGGGGACATGCTGCCGAAATTTACATATCCCCACCAATCGAATGTGGTATTCTCCTCTAACCCCGCTGGCCCACGGAGTTATGCCCTTGCGTGATCTCTGATGGCCCTCCGAAGGGGGATATTAATAAGACATCGCACTCGTACCGGGTGTGTTACATCGGGCCGGTCCCCATCCGGATTCCGGGTTATGTCTATACATATACCCGATCTTTTGCGGAGCCCACCCTGCCGCTGCATGGGTGGTTTCCTATTCCCCACTTGACATCATCCAAGATGGTGGGAATATGCCGGCAGGTTCCCCCCCCCCCATAATTAATAAACCCCTGTTCTGTTCAAACACGTTTAACGTCTTGTAAACAGATGAACTTTGTCTCCTTTGAGCATACGGCTTTACCGCTGTATTCCTCCTACCTCTAGCGTTTAATCAAGGGTTGTCTTCCTTAGGGAGGACGTAATTAACGTCATAGCGTTCAGGGTATGACGGACTACTAGTCTAGACACGATCACTCACAATCGACTGACCAAGTCAGATCGAGCGCACAATAAGAATCGTCACCACGGTGACTGGCACGCCAATAAATCAATAGATAAATGAATAGGACACGTGCGAGATAAAATCCGCGTCAAACAAGTCTGGCACGCCCGGTGGGACCTAGTCTCCCTTCATCTTTGCGCTAAGGTAGGAGGCCTAGCGGGCCTCCCCCTCAATTTCTGATTCTGTGTACTTTCCTTATTTTTAGGAATCTACAATGACAGCCGGAATCATGTCCGTTTGCTTCGGCCAGCAGCCGATCGACATGCACGTGCGAGAAGGCTACCTGGCGGTACCCCTCGCGTTCGGATCAATGCCGCCCGCCATCGGGCTGCCCAACTGTCTGGGCCTTATCTTCACCGACCTGCTGCAGGTCGACAACAACAAGCAAGGCGCCGCTGCAAGTGCCCCGATAAGGGCTGCTGATGAGAAGGCTAGCTTACCAGAGAAGACGGCCTCGACAGCCGTCGCCTGCTATGTGCACCATGTTCAAAGGAGGGACGTGGTCTCCACTGCTGCCCAGAAGGGAAAAACAACCAACCGGAGGAGCCGGTATGCTGCTGCTGATCGTCGTCTTTCAAATTCTGGGAAGACAATGATGATGGGCGATGTTAGGGTGAACCTCGACGGTCGCCCCCGAGAAGTCCGGCCGGACAGGATTGTCTCGACCATCCAGATTGACAACAAGTTCCAAGTTCTGGCCACCAAGAAGGCCAACTGGGAAGCTGATGGGAGGAAGCCACTGGCGCCCAAGCCAGCAAGATATAAGCAGATATGGCAACCGAAGAAGATGCAGAGCTGGGCTCCAGCTCAAGATGGGGAGAAGGTTACCAATGATGCTGTCACCCACCCCAGGGCCGGGGGCAGAAGATGGCAGAGAAAGAACCATGATGTTGCTGCCAACTGCTGCCAGAATGGCGATGCGGGAATGTGTGAACCAGCCATGGTTGCCATCCCAAGAAGATCGAGGGCCTGCGCCAGACAGGCCGACATCTTCAGATATTCCAAGGCCGAGCATTTGAATGCTCAGATAACAAGACTGGCCTATCAGCAAAGAAGCCAGGAAAGACTGATGTTCCAACCTGAGCCGCAGAGGCACAACTCTGAAGAAATGAAACAAGTGGTTCAGGACTACTTCCACTACCTTGGGAACTCCGCCCTCGGTCAACAAAGATTATCCCGTGCCTTGGGTACCGTGGATGAGGAAGAAGAAGATATCCCTCAAGAAATGATGTACGGAGTCTCTTCCTCCGATTCAAATGATTATGAAGAAGGCCTCAGGGCCGGACATGATGAAGAAGACCCGCACGGGAAAGAAGCCAAAGAAAGAATATCGGTCTTTGACCGGCTCAGATATCCTAGCCAAATAAAAAGAAAGGTCTACAGGCAGAGAGGAAAGATGCAAATCTTCGCCTGCAATATGGCTGGACTGGCCAGGGGGCAAGATATATTACCAACTCAGCCAGATGAATTGCTCAGGCTGGCAACTAGACCTGGTCCTGTCACCAGAAGAGGCCAGGCAGCAAAAGATAAAATCAAAATTGATGATGGAGCCCGCAGGGTTACCACTATGACAGTTAATGTGGTGACAGCAGAAGATGGGGATAACCCCTTTGTTGATGATGCTGAAGGGACATCTGAAGATATACAAATTCCATCAACCATGGATCCCGTGATCCAGATGATGTTCAGAAGATACCAACAGGAGATCAATGCTCTCCGAAGACAGCTCAATGAGAGACAGGAAGCTACATCAGTCTCGAAACAAGCTGAACCTGCGGGGCAGACATCCAGCTCCACAGAAACAACTATCCTGGCTAATCCTCTCTTAGCTGATAAGGGCAAAGCACCAAGCCAACCTGTTCCACAGCAAACAGTAGCTCAGCCCTCTGTGTCTCAGACGCAGCCTACCGCGCCCATCTTGCGCGCCACTGTGATGACAACCCCTCACAGCCAGCAACAAGCTCACTTCTTCCCAGAAGAGATAGATCCAGCTGTAGCCCACAAGCAGATGATTGAAAGAATTGTGGAAATGAAGCTGTCAGAGAAGACTGGAGACGATACTAGTGCCTATGATGTGTACAAGGTGCCGTATCCCCCCCAGTATGCTGCCAAAAGACTACCTCCAGGCGTCAGCAAGCCGCCAAAGTTTGAGAAGTTCAATGGCCAGGGCTCCCCCAGGGAGCATATAGCCTACTATACTACAATCATGGGCGACCTAGCAGTCGATGAAGCCTATCTGCTCAAGTTCTTTGGCTCGTCCCTCACTGGGTTAGCCTTTGAATGGTATTCAAGCTTGTCAGCAGGGTCAGTGGTTGATTGGCCCGATATGCAGAGAAAATTCCGCGACAGGTTTCATGTCACGGAAAGGGAAATCACAATAGCAGAACTGTATGCTACCAGGCAGAAACAGGATGAAACTGCGCTGGAGTACATCAAAAGATGGAGGAATCTAGCCATGAGATGCAGGAGACCTCCTCATCAGGAGGATGCAGTGCAGATATGCAAGCAGAACCTCAGGAGGGAGGTACTGGAAAAAATGATCGGTGCAGATGTCAAAACATTTGACCGACTGAACAATATAGTGGCGGAGGTCGAGACGTTCTTGTCCAAACGTCCGACCGTCAATACTCCCGCCATGCCAAAAGGTAAATCCAACGATCGGCGGCCGTCACACTCTGAGGCCAACACCGTCGATTTTAGAACCTTTGAGCAACAAAAAGGGAAGAAAGGGGCAGATGAAGCTCCCCCGATGGCAGATACAGCAGAAAGAAGAGACAAGGTCTCTCTAAGGGACAGGATGAGAAGGGCTTACTCTTTTCCCAAGGATAAGACTGCAGCATTATTTAACTGGGCATATAAGTTCAATAAGGTAACATTGCCTGAACCGAAGAAGCCCGAAGATGCAGAAAAGAAAGATGATCCGATGTTCTGTCCATTTCACCGGGTGTTGGGGCACCCAATTGAAGACTGTTATGTCTTCAAAGATATCATGGAAGGAATGGTCAAGAAGGGTGAACTGCAGCTGGGAGATTACCAGGTGAAGCCGCCTCGGCCACATGAGCTTCCGCCCTGGAGGGTGGCCGCCAATATGATCTCAATCTATCAACAGCTGCCTAAGGAAGCCGCTGAAGAATGCACCAGGCACACCTATGAAGTCTGCCTCCTCACCCCATTGAGAGATCAGGAAGGATGGCAGACGGTACCCGCAAAAAATAGAAAGAAGACTCCCGCAGTCAAAACCAACGGAGCAGTTATCCGGGGTGTCACCCCAAGGCCTGAGTCGCCTCCAATAAAGCCAATATGGCCTACAGTTGAGACCGGACCAGTCATCCGGATCCATACTCGCAACCGGAGGAGACAAACTCCCCTCCCTGCACATAAAGAAGAAAGCCCTGCGACCAGGCGTCTGCAGCAATATATTAATGAGCTTGATGAGTATGAGCAGAAAAAGCCGAAACACCTGTTGGTGAAAGACTGTATACTCTGGGAGCAGCTCGAAGAATTGAAAATTGAAGAGCAGCCGGAGGCAGAACAAAGAAAAGATGAGACTGAGTCCTTCTGGGGGCAGGAACTAGCAAAGCCAACTTCCCAGAAAAAGAAGAGACGGCCTAAGGCCAAAAAGGGAAAGAAGGTCACGACAGTACAATGCAATACTCTGTCGGTACTCTTTTCTCTGCCCGGGGAGGATGATGAACAAGAAGCATCAGATGTCCAGCTAGAAGCCAATCATGCTGAGGCCTCTACCTCAGCCCATGCAACACGTTCTGGGAGAAAATGGGGGCGTCCGCCACCAGCCAACCATAATATTATGTTCAGAGGGGAGCAACCCTATCAAATCCCAAAACCAGAGGTGCGCGGTGTCCAGGTTCCTCCCCCTGCCAGCCTGTACCAAGGAAAAGATAAAGCAGAAGGAGCCCCTTCATTCCTGGAGTTCCTGTCCAGCTTGGAAAACGAGCAGCCGTCTCATACTGCTCCAGCTAAAAGTGATAAATGCCAGCAGACAGCAACTGGAAAGCAGAAGCAGCATAAAGAAAATGAAGAAAATAGCCCTCTAGCAAAGACAGGGGCAGTCATTACAGAAGAAGCCCTCCGGGAGACCGATGAAGAAAATGAAACTGGGACTGGGCAGCAAAGGCCACAGGCACCACATGAACCTCCAAGACCCCGGTGGGCAGAGGAGATGAGGCTGTCTAATGTTCGGGTTGGCAGTCGAATCATGAAAATGTTGAAGAAGCTCCCCACCAGATTCTCCATCTGGGAGATACTCTCTCTGAGTGAAGAGGCCCGCCAAGCAATTGTGGATGCCCTGCAGTCGCCGGCACAATATGAAGCACTCTTAACGGAAGTGAATTCAGGGCCATCAGTCACGTTCACAGAAGATGATATGCTGATCCCAAATGCCAGTCACAACAGGCCGTTGTATATGAGGGGCTCCCTGAACTGTCAGTCGCTGAGCAGGATACTGATAGATCCCGGGGCTGCTGTAAATATTCTCCCGTATCGCATCTATCAGAAATACTACTTTGATCTGCAGCTTACCAAGGTCAGAGACATGAAGATTGCTGGGTTCAACCAGAAATGTGAAACACCTCTCGGGGTGGCTGATTTCAACCTCACATTGGGCGACCTCACTACCGTGGTACGATTCTATGTAATCGACTCCAACACCACGTATAAGGCCCTGTTGGGGAGACCGTGGCTGCATGAATATCAAATAGTGCCATCCACGCTACACCAATGCATAAAATACTGCCATGAAGGAAAGGAAGAAAGGGTGTTTGCAGACCTACACCCTTTTGAAGTGTTCGAATGCCATATGCTCGATGCCTCCTACTACACCGAGGTGTCACAAAAAGATGAAAAGAAAGAGGCTGTGATCAGCCAGAAGAAGCCGGCGACGAAGGCAAAAGCTTGGTCTCCACCGCCACCCAGGGGCTATGTTGAAAAGCATGAAGTAGCTCACATCTCTTATGCTGATGATTTTGCTCGGATCACCCCTCCTAGCATCCATCCAGATAGCACTGATCAAGAAATGAAAGAAAGGTGCATCCAGGTGAAGGTCCCACGAGGTTTAATCAAACCCGTCGCCAGCCTAGAATACCAAACAGTGCTGCCACTGAAGACTATGGAAATCCCTCGCTTCTGCGAGCCACCTACCATATTCTACATCGGGGAGGCAGTCGAAGAAGATGATCGAGACTGCATGGTCCCTGAAGAAGCCGCGAACCAGATGGTGCCGATTACAGGCCTGGAGTATACTACCCAGCAGGTTTCGCAGATGTTCTCCAAGATGCAAATGCCATCACTACAATCTGCAGCCCAGAAGAAAGCATTCAGGGAGCTATGGGATCCGCCTCGAGATAATAAGGAATTGAGGAAGATCACACAGCATCCGGGATTGGGTTATACCCTTCAAGAATATTATGAAGCCGAGGTGGATGTCATCTCTACCTTCTACCAGCATGGAGACTCCCCTGGGATAGGATATGATCAATATCCCTTTGAGGATGAAGAGATTATGTATCAAACCATAACAGACAATGAAGCCCAAGATGACCAGCCAGAAGCAGGGATGTCTGATAAAACTGAGAGGGGTCGGTGCTGGAAGGACCCGTCCTGCAAGGAGGATCTATTCCAGGCCGAAGCACAATTTGATACGGGAACCCCGGATGAAGACCAGATGGCCAAAGAACTGAGAGAATGCCTGGAATTTGAGCGCATTCTGGAAGAAGTCAGGGCTCTACAAAAAGACGACCTTTCAAGGGAACCTGCAACAGAAAGATCCTTAAGAGCGGAAGATTCCACTTTTGAATTCTCTTCTGAACCAGTCTCGTCCTCGGGGCAGACTGAACAGAATCCGATGGTATCGGCCTTATATGATAAGCCGACATCCGCTGATGAGCAGGATGACGATACAGAAGAGCATGAAACTGAAGAGAATTATATCCCGGGAGGCTTTATTGATTTGCAAGAAGCCCCACCCGAAGTTGAGGACGGAGGCCAGGCCACCGTCGATGAGCTGATAGAAGTGAATCTGGGGTCAGCAGATGAGCCAAGGCCGACATTCCTCAGTGCACTGCTAGAGCCAGCTGCCAAAGAACAGTACATACAGTTTCTGAAAGAGTTCCGAGACTGCTTTGCATGGACATATGATGAAATGCCGGGACTGAGCTCCGATGTGGCACAGCACCGATTGGCGATAAACCCGGGGGCAAGCCCTGTAAAGCAGCCTTCAAGGAGAATGCGTCCTGAACTGATAAATCAGATCAACAAAGAAGTCGACAAGCTGATTGATGTGGGCTTTGTTGAAGAAAACCAGTATGCTACATGGCTGGCCAACATAGTGCCCGTGAAAAAGAAAAATGGGCAGATCAGAATATGTGTAGACTTCAGGGACCTGAATAAGGCTTGCCCGAAGGATGATTTCCCAGTGCCAATCACTGAAGTAATGATCGATGCAACCACCGGCCATGAAGCCCTGTCATTCATGGATGGGTCATCTGGATATAACCAGATCTGGATTGCTGAAGAGGACAGAGTGCACACCGCATTCCGCACCCCGAAGGGGATATTTCATTATAAAAGAATGCCGTTCGGCCTCAAGAATGCCGGCGCTACCTATCAAAGAGCTATGACAAAGATCTTTGATGATTTGCTCTTCAAAAAGGTAGAGTGCTATATTGATGACCTGGTGGTGAAAACCAGCAGAAAAGAAGATCATTTGCAGGATCTGAGAGTAGTATTCCAGAGGCTGCGCAAATATGAGCTCAAAATGAACCCTATGAAATGTGCCTTCGGCGTATCCAGTGGAAAATTCCTTGGGTTCATCGTCCGTCACAGGGGCATTGAGATTGACCCATCCAAGATTAAAGCCATCCAGGAGCTCCCTCCACCAAGGAATCTCCACGAGCTGAGATCTTTACAAGGGCGTTTGGCCTACATCCGACGGTTCATATCAAATCTGTCGGGAAAATGCCACCCTTTTCACAGGCTCATGATGAAAGATGTGCCGTTCCTCTGGGACGATGGCTGTCAGGAAGCCTTTGAGAAACTGAAAGAATATCTCAAGACCCCTCCAGTGCTGGGGGCACCTATTAAGGGTAAACCCCTGATACTATACATTGCAGCCACACACTGTTCCCTGGGGGCAATGCTGGCACAGATAAATGAAGAGGGCAAAGAGCAAGCTCTATACTACCTGAGTAGGAGGCTGATCAGAACTGAGGAAAGTTACACCTATATAGAGAAGACATGCTTGGCACTAGTCTTTGCCGTCAAAAAGCTCCCGCACTACATGCTGTCACATGAAATCAGATTGATATCTGCGGCAGATCCACTCAAATACATACTGACTCAACCAGTACTGAAAGGCCGGTTGGGCAAATGGGCAGTAATTCTGATGGAATTTGATATCACATATATACCCCAGAGGGCAATAAAAGGACAGGCCGTGGCCGATTTCTTCGCAGAACATCCTGTGCCAGAGAATGATATGTTGGGGACTGAGTTACCCGACGATGAGACACTAGAAGCCTGTCAAGCTCAGTCAGCTATGTGGCAGCTATTCTTTGATGGAGCGTCTAGAACGGAGACGGATTCTGATGGAAAGACCAGAATACGGGCCGGAGCCGGTATTGTGTTGAGATCGCCAGATGGGGAGGTTGTGCATACTTCCTGTTCTATAAACAAGCCCTGCACTAATAATGAAGCCGAGTACGAAGCTCTGATAATCGGACTACATATAAGCCTCAACATGGGTATCCAGATGCTTCAGGTATTCGGGGATTCAATGTTGATAATAAAACAAATCCAAGGGGAGTTCGAAGTGCGGAAGCCGGAGTTGAACCCCTACCACCAAAAAGCTGTGCGCCTCATGGCGAAATTCTATCATATTGAGCTCAAGCATGTGGGCCGTGCACATAATGCCCAGGCTGATGCATTGGCAAAGCTAGCCAGCTCAATAGCAGTCCCACCAGATGAAACACTGAACATTGTTGTTATAAATCGGCGGCAGGTCCCCAGCATGCTAGAAAGCTGCCCCGAAGAAAATGAAGTTGCCACGATCAGTACAGAACAGGCGTCTGATTGGAGACAACACCTGCTACAGTGGTTTTTACATCAACAGCTGCCGCAGAAAAGAGAAGAAAAGATGAAACTTCTAAGGATCAAAGATTCTTATGAATTCAGAAATGGAACTCTGTTCCGAATAATGGCAGATGCACGCAAGAAGATTCTGCTCCGCTGCCTGTCCACTGAGGAAGCTTGGCAAGCGATGAAAGAAGTACATGCTGGGACAGCAGGTGCCCACCAGGCTGGCCCCAAGATGAAGATAGAAATCAAGAAGCTGGGCTACTATTGGCCCACTATGTTTGAAGACTGCTGCACATTTGCAAAGTCATGCCAGAAGTGTCAGGAGCATGCTGTTGTGCCTAGAAGGCCACCTACGATTCTGCACCCTACAGTCCCTAGCTGGCCGTTTGCACAATGGGGAACTGATGTAGTCGGCCCACTACCGACTTCCTCGGCCGGGCATAAGTATATACTGGCCATAACAGATTACTTCTCCCGATGGGCAGAGGCTATAGCACTAAGAGAAGTCACTGGTGAGCTGGTCGCCAAATTCATCAAGCAAAACATCATTTTCAGGTTCGGGATCCCCAGCCGAATAATATCTGACAACGGGAGTCATTTCAGAAATCAGAAAGTCTATCGGCTTGCCGAGAAATATAAGATCGAATGGAGGACTTCCACTCCTTACAATCCACAGGCAAATGGATTGGCAGAAGCTTTCAATAAGACTTTGTGCACCCTGCTGGCCAAAGTCGTCAGTGCCAGTAAGAGGGACTGGGAAGAAAAGATGTATGAAGCTCTGTGGGCGTACCGCACCGTCTTCAAAACACCTACAGGGTGCTCACCATACTCCTTGGTATACGGCTCAGAGGCAGTAGTCCCACTAGAGCTGGAAGTCCCGTCACTCAGAGTGGCAGTCCAATACGACCTAGCCCATGGCGAACAAACCAATGCAGAAAGAAGATTAGAAGAATTGGCTGAATTGGAAGGGAAACGCCTCCAAGCTCAGAAGAATATCCAAATGTATCAGGTCCGCATGGCCACTGCATTTAACAAACTCGTAAAAGGACGAGAATTTAAGAAAGGTGACCTCGTCATGGTCAAGAAAAAAGAAGTCATGGCGTCCAACCCAAAGGGAAAGCTAAATCCCAATTGGGAAGGTCCATATGTGATACAGAGGGTCTACGAAGGAGGGGCCTACATAGTTGTTAATCATCGAGGGGAGATCCAATTCTCACCACTCAACGGTAAACACCTGAAGCTGTATCATGCTGCACAGCTGATATTCCCCGAGTAATCGGGCAAGAGATACCCTTTTCTTGGCCTAGCGGCGCTCCGCCCTAGCCGAACTACCCTTCCTTGGTCTAGTGGCACTCCGCCCTAGCCGAGATATCCTTTCCTTGGTCTAGTGGCACCCCGCCCTAGTCAAGATACTTCTGCCTTGGCCTAGTGGCACTCCGCCCGAGCCGAACTACCCTTCCTTGGTCTAGTGGCACTCCGCCCTAGCCGAGATATTCTTTCCTTGGTATAGTGACACTCCGTCCTAACCAGGCTACCACTTATCGTGACCTTGTGTCGTCACGATCTGAACACCCTCTAAACAGGAAGGGGGGGGATTAAAAAAAAAAAGAAGAGAGGAAATAAAAAATGGGGTTAAAAATAGAGATACCCCGCCAGCCTTGTTCAGACATTCTGAACAGGGGCAAAAAATGGCCAAAACCCAGATGTGGTGAAAACCCGAAAGGGCACTGCAGGCAAAATCGGGTACCCCGCCGTGCGAAAACCCGAAAGGGCGCATGGGCAAAAGCAAGAGGGGGCTGGCTCTGGTGAAAACCCGAAAGGGCGCTTGGGTCGGTAATGTGGTAACCACGAAGAAACCCGCACATCTCTTTACGTCCCGCCGTGATAAAACCCATCCAGTTTGGGCCTTACGTCTATCCTGGTGAAATTTATATAAAAATCCTTGCATTGGTATAAACCCAATACCAATGATGAAATCCGTTGCCGATCGATTGGCACACTGCCCGATCAGCGATGAAACCTGTCCAGTTTAGACCTTACGTCTATCCTGATCAAACCTATATAAAAATCCTTGCATTGGTATAAACCCAATACCGATGATGAAACCCGTTGCTGATTGATCGGCGCATTGCTCGATCAGCGATGAAATCTGTCCAGTTTAGACCTTACGTCTATCCTGGTGAAATTTACATAAAAATCCTTGCATTGGTATAGACCCAATACCAACGATGAAACCCATTGCGGATTGATTGGCGCTTTGCCCGATCAGCGATGGAACCCGTCCAGTTTAGACCTTACGTCTATCCTGATGAGACCTATAAAAATCCTTGCATTGATGTTAGCACCCACGTCAATGATGATATATGCACAAGCTGCGCCTATCAGTCATAGAATCAAAGTTTCAATAAAAAAAAAAAGAAGAAGAAGAGACAAAATGGGGTTAAAAATAGAGATACCCCGCCAGTCTTGTTCAGGCATTCTGAACGAGGGCAAAAATGGCCAAAACCCAGCTGTGGTGAAAACCCGAAAGGGCACTGCAGGCAAAATCGGGTACCCCGCCACGTGAAAATCCGAAAGGACACGTGGGCAAAAGCAAGAGGGGGCTGGCTCTGGTGAAAACCCGAAGGGGCACTTGGGTCAGTAATATGGTAATTCAAAAAGGTCCCGTGCCAACCGGCACGATACCTTCATCTGCCTTTGTTGGTAAAACCTTCCGTCGGTCATACGGCTCCATGCCCCACCGATGATAAAGCCTTTCTGGGACAGACCTTACGTTTGCCCTGGTGAAATCCACATACCCTCTTTCGCATGTCCCACCTGCAATAAACCCTACTCAGTTCGGACCTTTCGTCTATTCTGAGGAAACTTATAAATCCTTCTTACATCGATACAAACCCAATATCGATGATGAAATCAACTGTTGATCGATTGGCACTTCGCCCGATCAATGATAAACCCTACTCAGTTTAGACCTTTCGTCTATTCTGAGGAAACTTATAAATCCTTCTTACATCGATATAAACCCAATATCGATGATAAAATCAACTGTTGATCGATTGGCACCTCGCCCGATCAATGATAAACCCTACTCAGTTTAGACCTTTCGTCTATTCTGAGGAAACTTATAAATCCTTCTTACATCGATATAAACCCAATATCGATGATAAAATCAACTGTTGATCGATTGGCACCTCGCCCGATCAATGATAAAACCCTACTCAGTCTAGACCTTTCGTCTATTCTGAGGAAACTTATGAAAATCCTTGCATCGGTATAAATCCAATATCGATGATGAAATCAACTGTTGATCGATTGGCACCTCGCCCGATCAATGATAAAACCCTACTCAGTTTAGACCTTTCGTCTATTCTGAGGAAATTTATGAACTCTTCTTACATCGATATAAACCCAATATCGATGATAAAATCAGTTGTTGATCGACTGGCATTTTCGCCCGATCAATGATGAAACCCTATTCAGTCCAGACCTTACGTCTGTCTTGATGAAAACCACATATCCTATAATCGTCACACCTGTTATAACCTCTACCCAGTCTAGACTTTCCGTCTATTCTGATAAGGCCCTCTCTTTCACATTCCTGCAAATTGTCTCCCTCACAGCACATATTGCCAAGAGGGACGTTTGCCGCTACTAACAGAATCCGGTTTAAGCACCTCTTCGGATGCCGTCACGCGGTGGAGCGAGTTCCCCATCCTTTCTCTGAAGGGGTGGACGCTCTCCTGCCAGATACGCGCCATTCGCATGAGGGCTGGCTAAAACCAATACCCCACTTCCCTGAAGTGATAAAACCACATGGAAAAGAAGGTGGATACACATAAGGCAAAATTTTTCCTTTCATTAAGAAGTGAGTACATAAAGGGCCCCGAGGGGACATTGTATCACAAAAGAGCAAAAAAGGAGAAGAAGAAAAGAAAAAGAAAATGATTCATGGCTGCCGGAAGATATCCTCGAATGCCAGAAGACCCACAGAAGGGGCGGCTCCTAGTTCATGAAGCCGAGCCTCCTCTTCCTGCAGTCGAACAGACTGATCTCGAAAGGATGCCACCCGCCCCTCTAATAAAGCTGCTTCTTCCTCGAGTTGCGGTCGAGAAGTTGTCAGCTGTGGCAGCTCAGCTCGGAGATCAGACAGTTCAGCTTCCAGGATAGTTATCCGGTCACGCACGAAATGCTCCCGCTCCGCCAAAGACTGCATTTGACGCTGTCGCTCCTGAAAGATAGAGTTCATCTTTGCCAGCTCGGACTTACACTCCATTCTTTGCAACTTCAAAGCTGCCAATCTGTCCGACATGATATGTGTCAAGAAATCCCGGCGATGAACAAATTTTAACAGCAAAAGAACCCGCTGGGCCCATATTTCTGTGGGACATCCCATCGCCTGTAAACCAGCGGTGAAGCGCCCGGCTATCTCCTTCAACTGTAAATAAGTTAGTCCAGGTTGGGACTCCACCAGCTGACGCAGCATGCCCAGATGTTGCCAAACAAAACTTTCAGGGGAAGTGAAGCCAGGCGAAGGAAGAGGAGCTACTTCAAAAGATACTTCACTGTCTATATCCGCCCATAGGGTGATGTCCGGCTGCGAAGAAGAAGACGGCAGGTCCGCCGAAGCCACCAACTGAGCTCCACCCATAGCCTCTGAGGTGGCCGGGAAATCTTCCACCTCCATCTCCTCGGAGGCGGTCGTCGAGATATTCCCGGACGCAACTTCAGGCATCTCCTCCTCAGATTCTGAAGATACGGAAGCAGATTCCGTGGTCATTATAGGCGATACTCCCAATTCTGCAGCGGATACCTCTCCTTCTTCCATTTCGGTGCCCGCCCCCTGCAATGTCAGGGCTGCGGGGGCCACGATCTGAAGAGGCAAAGGTTCGCTCTCCATGACTGATACTGTGGGAACTGTTGATTCTGGAGCGATGGTCATCACTGCAGCTGGTATAAAGGCAGAACCCCTGGCTGGGTCCATTTCAGCTCTAAAATCCAAAGCTCTGATGAGAGCCGGGCCTTCCCCTGCATTCCGCAGGTCCAATGATGCTAAGTCTGTGGAGGACTGCACCCTCACCGGCACAGGGCGAATTATCTCAAGAATGGCTGCCGAAGCAGGAACGATAGCCAAGGTGCCGGATAAAGAGGCTTCAACGGCTGCACTCGTAGCCGGGAGGGCAACAATGGATTCCTGTGAACGAATCAATGCAGCGTCAAGCAGCAGATAAAGACGGGGAAAATGAAACCAGAAAGGGAAAAGACTCACTTCTAAAGTGATGCCAATATCCTCAAAAGGTTGCAGAGAGGAAGAAAGCTCCGCTGATGAGACCACAAAAGGGGGAGTTATATCTGCCTCGGTATCTAGAGCGACAAACTCTTCTGGCAATTCTTCTCTAGAAGACGGCACCAGCAGCTTGGGGGGTGTAAATGATAAAACAATGGCGGTACATACGGATGGGGCCTCTAGTTTAGAGGCACCCTCCGTGTCACTCCCGCTGAAATCTGTTTCTTCTCCACCTGCCTCAGAAGCGGCCGCAGAGCTACCGGAGGAGATCTCTACTCTGTCCATGGGCGGGGCCATCAATGCTAACATCTGCTTGGAGGAGGACCGAGTAACTATGCGCCTTCCGGGAGCGGGGCCCCATTTCACCTGGGTCGTATAAACCTCCCGCGGCTGAGTAGTATCGCCAGCCGCTCCTGTAATCTCAGTCTCCTCCCCGGCCATCACTGTAAAGAAAAGCCTGTGAGAGGGACGATGAAAGATAATTGAAACAAACATAAAAGGATGAAAAGGAAATGCTTACCCTCCGCCTCACTAGTCGGCGTGGGAGAGGGCAACTTGGTCTCCACCTCGGAGGGCGCCGCAACCGGTTCTTGGGCTATGTAAAAAGGGGTGGTCAGATTTAAACACTCCTCTGAAATCCAGCAAGATAGAATGAAGAATGCAATGTCGGAATATTGATGTTACCCTGAACTGATGCCTGAGCGGCTTCCCTCCGAGTTTCAAACTCATCAAATGAGGGAATGTCAGGGAGAGGGGTCCCGGTGTCCATCACTACCGAAGCCGATTGTTGAGCCTGAGCTTTCTTGGCCTTCCTGGCCTTCCCAACTGCAGCCTTGACTGCGGAAGCCTTCCTCTTCTTGCCAGGAGGCAGGGGAGTAGTGGTCGGTGCTGCGGCAGGAATTTCAAAATAAGTGGGCTTCTCAGCCTGCGCAATAATCTTCCTGTAGAGCCCCTGCCGCTTTATGTCGGGCCGGTCTGTTAAGAACGGCAGAAATATGATGGGATCAATAGATACAAAATTCAGATGCTAAACAGAAAAACACTGCAGTCAGAAAGGAAAAGATTATACCTGCTGGTCCATCATAAAATACAGAGAGCGGCCAGTACAGATAAGCTACCTCCTTGGAGCGGGAGGCAGCCTCCTTGATGAGCCAGCACACATCACCAAATAGCTGGCACTTCTCTACCAACGCTGCCAAATCATTATGGCCATGAAGGTCGAGGCAGCGAAACAAGTCGAGATGGTCCATGCCCCAGCCATCGACATAATGAAATGATATAAACAACGGCTTGTTCAAAATGCCAGCTATCGGGCTCTCTGCAGATAATCCATGCAAATTCAGCAGAATGAACAGCCAGGACGTTTGCTTATAGTACGTCTGAGTTCTATCCTCCCGACGCACAAACGTCCTATATGGATGAAATTTATCAACTGGACCCCTCCAATGAGCTACTGCCGGGAGCGGCTCTTCAACGGGGAATGGATACTGCTGCTCCTCCAAGCGAGCGCCCCCTACATGGCTCAGATGTTTCAGGTTCTGCATAAAGGTGTCCTCGTTGATGGCAGCAAAGACAGGAGCGAGCGGCTCGGAATTCTTTTCCTTCAGAGCTCGGCGCTGGGACAGATAGTTCTCTGCCTCCCTCGGGTTCTGCGAATAAAGCTTTCTCAGATGGGCCTCAGAAATTTCAAACACCGGCCCAGGCTGCTGTTTTAGGAAGGAGCGCTCTGCAACGTCCCAGAAGGTGCCTCTGCCGTCTCTATAAAAGCCGGTCCGGATATTCCACCATTTGATATATTCTGATGTTACCCGGGGAACACGGTTAGAAACAACGGGCACCCTGAAGATTGCGTCGTCATGACGATGATAGAAATCCCACCACAACCGGCCCTCGCCAACAATGAGGGACCCGTGCTTGGCCCGACTGTCTAGGGGAAACTGGGCAGCTGAAGTTGGAATATGCTGGTCGTAGCCGAAGTTTCGCCCAAAGCGGAATGGATAGTACGGCTCCAACAGAAGCAGGCCACCCTTCCTATAAACCAAAACACTGGGCCGAATCGCCATGGCCCATCTCACCAGCTCCGGTTCTAGGATAGGCCGAGCAATGTTGACCCCGGAGATGGGGTGGATATATGTTTCTACCTCCTCCAGCTTGCATTCTCTCTGAGGATCAATCAAAGGAGCCGAGCCTGCTGCCAAGCTCCAAAAATGTATGCTACCAGGAGCGTCCGTCGGTACCTTTATCAGTCGGCCCCTGATTTTGAATAGCTGATCATAAAAGGGACCAGGCTCAGCGCTGGCAAATTCAATCATCCTGGGTGACACTGTATCCGCCTGCAGGGTTCTCGGAGCTAATTCGGGGAATATGCTGCAGACCCAGGCATTGAAGAAATGAAAAGGACCCACGGTCCTCAAAGAACGGGGAGTCCGATGTCTGTACAGGTCCCCCAAGGATTTGTATATCAAACACAGGGCCACTGGGCAGAGCGACAGCCTCATCCCCCATGCCATCTGACAAGCTGGATATATGACCTCTGGTCGAATGACTGTCTCGTCCCCTTGTGGAAGAGCAAAAGTGCACAGCCAGAATGTGAGATAGGCTGCACAGTGTGTGATAGGATCTACCCCTGCCGGGTTGGGACCACCTTTGCCCGCATGGCGCAATGAAGATGGCAATGCCGATTTATAGCGGGGAGCTCTTATCTGCTTGCTCGCGACAGGACCCATGGAGGGGAAATCTGCATATTTCAGGGGACCGGCGAAGAAATACTGAAGCCACTGCCCGATCCGGACCCTCAGTTTGCTACCTTTCTCTCGAGGATGATAGCCTTTGGAAGATCCTCTACTATATGCTAGACAGATGGAGCGATAAACCTTCATCAAATATCGGTAAGAGAAGCCGAGGGAATACTTGCCTTCTCCATCAGAGCTGTCTTTCTCGGAGTCCGCCAAACAGACTTCTTCATACGGCTCGCCATCAATGGGCAGGCCGGAAAGCTGTGATAAGCTCCAAAGATCCAGAGATGTTTCCCCCTCCGCCGTATAGAAAGTGTTGAACAAAGGGCAGAACACCTCAAACATCCCACAGCACAGCCCCCGGGATATGGGATACCGGAATCTGGAAGCAAAGACACTGTGATACACTCCTGCTCTGATTAGCAGGGGGGCATACTCTAGCAGAACAAACTCTGTAAATTCCACTGCCCCCACTCGGAATAGGTGAGCGTCAGTGATCTTGGTGTCTCCAAACCAGCCGGCCGCCAGAAGATACTTAAACTGAATGACCGAGCAATTTAGCACGAAGGGCTCTTCGCGATATCCCCACTTTATAGGTGCCAAGAACATGCCGTAGCCGGGCTTCTCCCTATGAACTCGGCCGCTGACATTATCCCACCGGGCTGGTGTGAACTCAGGTGCCCGGATCAGCATTTTCTTCTCGGGTTCCAGCTCCGATATTCCAAGGACTGCACCCCAATCCCGCTTCTCTCCGGGAAGATAGATGGCCTGGCCACGATATACTGAGTCCTTCAGACTATCCCGTTCAGCAAGAATGGCAGCTTCGACTACGCGAGCTATCCGGTAGTCTCGCATGCGCTCACTGTGAAAGTCCGTATGAACGGCATCAGATGTCGGTCCTTCGAAAGTCTGGCCGATAGTTACTATCCCGCCTGAAGCATGTCTCGGACACCGTGGAATATACCCGGGCCGTCTGCACTGTGTCAGTTTCAGAATCAGACGATTCGTCAACTGAAGCTATTTTATCATATCCATAATCCAAGCTGTGCACGTTCAACCAATTCACTCTGGCCCGAGATATGTCTGGCTGGGCCGATGAGCTAGCTCCAACAGCTCCAGAGGATGTAGCAGCAGAGGCAGAAGCCATGGCTATGTCTGTGAACAAAAGAAGAAATGTGGATTAAAAGGCAGCCTTATAAGGATTGCAACATGATATTCTATGGAAATTTCGGCAGCATATCCCCTTATTCGGGATCTGCCCAAAAGAATAGGGAGTCACCAACCAAGAGGGGGTGATCCCGGAAGCAAAGGGATCGAATCCCAAAATACGTCACCCAGACGGAAGACTCGCGGCGACGGCCGAGAGGGCGAAGGCTACTGGCGCCGAAGAAGAGGAAATGAGAAAAAGAAACTGAAGAGAGAGAGAGAGGCAAGTGGAGAATGAAGGAAAAAAGGGCGATCGGCGCCCTAAATAGGGCCCAGGCGACTGAGGTCTCGGCGCGGCGAAATGCGCGCCAAGAACCTCTCGGCCGAGAGCCCCCCGGCGGCCATAAGGCACGCCGAGAAGCCCCAGGCCGAGAGGCCCAGGCCGAGAAGTCCCAGGCCGAAAAGCTCCCCAAGATGAGATCCCCCGGCGGCCAGAGGGCGCGCCGAGAAGGTCCTCAGGCCAAGAAGGTCCCCAGGCCGAGACCCTCTGCGGCCAGGGCGCGCCGAGAAGCCTCCCAGGCCGAGACACCCACGCCGAGAAGCTTCGCGCCGGGAGATACTGCAGGCCGAAAAGCCCCAAATGCTGAAAATGATGACAGAAATTATGAAGAGAAGAAACATCGATGTGCAGAATACTGTTACAGCAAGATGATCAGGTCTGAGGACTGAATTGAAGACAAATTGAGGAAGATACCCTCGAATAGTGAAAGACACCTGCAACCCCCGTGGCGCTTATTTTGCGCTTACGCCGCCCGCAGGTGGGGGGCATTTGTTGACACCCGGAAAATGAACAGGGGTGGAAGCATGGTTGAAAAGAAGATCTGACCAACAGCGAAAGACTGAGGCTGATGTCCGAGCTCGTCGCCATTCGAGTGACGATATTGATAAGATAAACCCTATCTACGGACTGATAAAACCCTGTCTACGGACTGATAAAACCCTGTCTACGGACTGATAAACCCTGTCTACGGACTGATAGAACCCTGTCTACGGACTGATAAAACCCTGTCTACGGACTGATAAAACCCTGTCTACGGACTGATAAAACCCTGTCTACGGACTGATAGAACCCTATCTACGGACTGATAAAACCCTGTCTACGGACTGATAAATCCCTGTCTACGGACTGATAGAACCCTATCTACGGACTGATAGAACCCTGTCTGCGGATTGATGAAAATTGCAATCGTGACGTCAATACAAGATATTTCAGAAATGATAGACCATTTGGGATGATGATACATTTGAAGAAACCCTAAGTGGGCCTATATGAAGATGGCGCCCAAAGCCCATGTCGAAGCCCAGATATGACGCCAGAGATCAAGGTTGAGCGCGCCGGGAAGCATGCCTCAGGCGCGCCGTGAAGATGCCTGCCGAGAAGGAAGAGGAAAGGGGTTATAAAAACCCCTCCCTTCGATAGAGACAAAGGGGGGACAACATCGGAGAGAGAAAAAAATCAGAGGGCTCCGGGATCGATCGACTGGAGAGAAAAAAAAGGCTGAAGAAAAAAAAAGAGAGAAAGCCAGATAGAGAAAGGGGATCGTTCTGAGAGAAAGAGCCACCCCTCCCCTTTCGATCAACAGAGAGGAAATAGAAGAGAAGAAGAAGGAGAGCTCCAGGTGGGCACCGGGGAGGGAGAGGAGTCAATGCTCCTCCCTCCCCTCCATGTTTTCTTTCTTTCTTTATCTGATGTAATATGGCGAGTTCTATCTCGATCTAGCAACTGTAGCCGGAGTTCCGGCCTTGATTTTAGATTTCTGCTTTACATTTTGCCTTTCGTGGTCGGTGTAATATCTTTTATATGCAATGCAATGAAGCATCAAGATGACCCGTCTGGGTATTGATGGATCAACATACCGATCTACGTCCGTCTGTCTCTCAATGTATACGGCCTTCGTCTGAGAAGAGCACAGATCATTTTCTTTGGGTTTAGAAGCCGATCGCCTGGGTTCATTCCTTGAAGGGGGACGAGGGTAAGACTCCTAACCCCATCCAATGGGTTACTGAGTCTTGTTCTCTCTTTCCCCCCGATCTCGATACCCGTTTTTTTTATATATATCTATGATCTGGGTTTTCTGAGGAGCCCTTCCCCTTTGGCGGTTCAGGAGCCAGAGATATCAGTTTTCTGGTTTCCTGGGCTGCCCATCTCTCATGAATAACGATCTGATCTCAGGCTCTCCATCCTAAACATTGGATGCTTAGGGCCTGAAGTTATATGGTTCACAGCCCTTCATTCTCCATGGGTTTAATGTCACTGGATTCTTCTGGAGGGGTCGGAGGGCAGTCATCTCCCGATTCCCCCAAATGGCCTGCAACAGAGGGCAAAATCCTCAACAGGATCAGGTGGTAGTCTGATCTCCTCCGTTTGATTCATTCAGCCAAAACCCTTGACACTCTTCTGATAGAAGTCCCCATGAAGTTCCTCCCTTGCACCTCTGGCCCGGCATTGATTTGGGTCTGAAATCCTCAGAAAATACCAGAACAGAGCATCGTTCCTGAGCTCTGGAAATCCTGAGATTCTCCTGCGTTTCACCCCCTCGGCGTGCTAGCTTCCCCGCCGAGAACCATAAGGCTGAGATGCTTTCCCCGTCTTTTAGCTAAACGACAACCCAGTTGGTTATCAAACGCTTTCCTCGTGAGGCCACGCATGCAAGGCTCCAGGCGTACAGACTCCCGGCGTGGCCAGAAGCACGCCGGGAAGCCCTCTGCCGAGAACCCTTCTGACTTCATAACCACCCTCACACCTTTTGCCCAATATTGAAGCTGCCCCTCTCGGCGCCTCCCTTCCCGGCGCGCCCATGAGCCCGCCGAGAAGCCCCAGGCCGAGAGGCCTTGTCTCCCTTTGGCCAGCCCAAATCACAGGCCGAGAACCCCCCTGCCGATAGCCATTCACCCCTTTTTGCCCAAGCCTTGATGCTGCCCCTCTCGGTGCCCCCCCCTTCTCGGCGCGCTCAGGTGCAGGCCGAGAGCCTCCATGCCGAGAGGGTATTTCCCCCTTCTTTTGGCCGCCGAGAGCTCTTGGCCTAGAGCCTTCTCTTGGCCGCCGAAAGCCTCTTTGGCCAGCCCAACCGCCAGGCCGAGAGCCCCTCTCCATCCATCAAATGCCAGGCCGAGAGCCCCATTTTGTCCAAACCAAAGGCCAAGCCGAGATCCCTTCTTTAGTCAGATGAAACCCACTCAGAGGCCCACCTTTGCACCACTCTTCTATAGACTTCTTAATCTCCCCCTTTCACCTGTTTAAGGAGATATTTATAAACCATCACATGTGTCTTGATGAGATACAATAAATGGGGAAGATCTCCCCTACAGCTTCTGTCCCAAATCCAGATCTCACCGATGCCTCACGAACCTAAAGAACCATGTCATTATGTGTGTTCTGATGGGTTCGGAGGGAATATTGATCAAATAATATGACGGCAAGAGATGTCCCCGGGCCCGGTGCCCATCTTTGTTCGGTCGTCGTCCCGGCTCCCCGTGGATGATGACCTATTCTTCCTTGGCATAATCCAAGTTCAGGGGACATGCTGCCGAAATTTACATATCCCCACCAATCGAATGTGGTATTCTCCTCTAACCCCGCTGGCCCACGGAGTTATGCCCTTGCGTGATCTCTGATGGCTCTCCGAAGGGGGATATTAATAAGACATCGCACTCATACCGGGTGTGTTACATCGGGCCGGTCCCCATCCGGATTCCAGGTTATGTCTATACATATACCCGATCTTTTGCGGAGCCCACCCTACCGCTGCATGGGTGGTTTCCTATTCCCCACTTGACATCATCCAAGATGGTGGGAATATGCCGGCAGGTTTCCCCCCCCGTAATTAATAAACCCCTGTTCTGTTCAAACACGTTTAACGTCTTGTAAACAGATGAACTTTGTCTCCTTTGAGCATACGGCTTTACCGCTGTATTCCTCCTACCTCTAGCGTTTAATCAAGGGTTGTCTTCCTTAGGGAGGACGTAATTAACGTCATAGCGTTCAGGGTATGACGGACTACTAGTCCAGACACGATCACTCACAATCGACTGACCAAGTCAGATCGAGCGCACAATAAGAATCGTCACCACGGTGACTGGCACGCCAATAAATCAATAGATAAATGAATAGGACACGTGCGAGATAAAATCCGCGTCAAACACCAAGCCACCGACTATGACCAACACATCCTCGACCTCCGTCAGGCGACATCCTCAACAACCCCATCCGGGTCTAACACCGACGCCTGACACGGCTTCCATAACAGGAACAGGATACTCATGCGGCGCACTAGCCAACACATTCCCCAACACTCCATCTTGATAGTGCCAAGAACCCCGATACCTCGAGCAACGGCATGGCAACAACACATTTCACACAGAGGAACAAATCCTCCGATGCTCAACGCAATCTCAAGAATTCGCCCGTAGCAACCAACGCTGCGATCCTGAACCAGTGAGTCACAGGCCCACCAGGCTTCCGCTATGCACTCTGATCCATGCACACAGCCACAAATTCTTGAAAACACCGCCCAACCGGCACTCATCCTTCCCGAACAGCGCCAACACCATTACACGACAAGGGAAACGGGCACAACCCTCGCAGGCAACCGCCTTGCCAAGACAAGGAGCACGTCTCGCACGGACTTCATGGCACACAAGGCCAACCAATCTGGACACATGATGCAAGACGACAATCCTAGCTAAACACAATACTCTCCAGCCAAAGGAGAAACCAATCGCACTTCCGACCAACAAAAGACTCCACGCCTGACCTGACCTCGAACCTCGCGCATGCTAAGAACAACACCTTCCAATGCCGAGAAAAACCATTACCATGTCAGGTCAGCACCTCCGACACACTCGACGAGTGTCATGTCAGACCATAATCACAGCATCTCTCGGTGCACCACCACTGTAATTCCTCGAACGGCAACACACCACGCCAAGAGCCACAACACGAGTCATAATGACAACCGTCAACGCTCATCCTCGAGTCCCGAAACTCACCATGGAACCTTCACATCTCAGACCAAATCCAAGGCGAACACAACCCATTCGCACACAACAGCGCATGAGCAAGACTTACTGGGACACCACAGCCCAATCTTGCCTCGAAATCCGCAAGAATAACTGGGACCGACATGTCATTTCTGACGCCACAGAGCACGACAGGAACATCAGGCTCGATGAAACAGCAGCTCATTGAGAAGATCTTCCGCTCACCCGAGCACAGTTCTCGATCAGAGCACCCGCTCTGCCACCTCAAACCATGATCTTAACACCTCAGGGGTTGGACAATCCTCATGCTGGAGTGGCCAAAACTGATAGCAGCTCCCTCAGAGCACGCTCACGGCCACTTAACCACGAACAATCCTCTCCAGCCACCTGACCATGCTGTAGATTCCTCGAACGCAGCACCGCGAGTTCACGCCTGCCAGCAACCTCTGCCCAACGCAGCACAACCAGGGCCATCACCGACGAGGGAGAAGGCTCTTGACCTCAATCCTTAGACCCCATGCTGGCACAAAAGCCGCGAACAACAACCGCCTTCACATCGCCATGCAGCGCACTAAAGCTCTCAAGCGAAAAACTAGGCGGAAAGCGAACACAAAACTCTAAGCCAGCTGTCGACTGTACTGGACCTTACGGACTCTAATCACTGCAACATTTTCAAATTCCTATGTACGTCCACAACCACTGCTCTGATACCATCTGTAACGACTCAAGATCCGGATACCGGGAGGTCCCGATACCATTCGAATCCTGACCCGCCGCCCACGAGCCGGGAGGGCTCGGAAGGGCTAAAAGGAGTGTGGAGGCACAAAGAAATAGGAAATAAGACATGACAATTCAACAATTAACAGAAATAAATAAACAACAACTACTACAACAAAGTCCAGTTCAACAGGAAGTACAGTCTAAAGTAGTAAATCATACCACATGCCGAGTGAACACTCGGCCCGGCAAGCTGGCAACTACGAACACCTGAACCGCATCCTCGAACCATGAGGAAGAACCGCCACACCTGAAAAGTAGGGGTGAAGCTCCTGTCACTGGCCCAGTAGGGATCCCGTGAAACCCCAACTGAGAACAACGGTGGCACGGAAAGCTGTAACTACAAGAGCAACAGTAACAACAGGAATAGTAAACCCGGTGGCCGGTCAAACTCGGCACTACCACTACTCCTACTGTACTGGTCAAGCAAAAAGAGAAGTCCCGATCTCACAGTCGGGACCCGGACCATACCAGCACCACTTACCGAAGTAAAAACCCACGGCAACCTCGCCGTGGAGGCATGTCTCCCAAGACACGGCCAACCTAGACACGCTGTCCAAGGTGCAACCCTGACCACCCGGTTGCGAACACCGCACCAATAAGACGCAACCTCGGTAAAGCTATTAGCACCAGTCTCACGGCACAAAAACTGACACACACGCCACGGCAAGACAACCTGGACTCAACGGTCAACACGACCAAAAATTCGAAGGTCGAAGTCACAGAGACTGACAGTCTGTCACTCCCGACTCGACAGGAGTACCTCCTACTAGAAGCACAGTCGGCAGCGTCCCCTGACGTCTTACACCGCACCGCAGGTGACCGCCTACCACGCCCTAGGGCTGAGGCAAGGACACCGTACAAGTAACCACAAAGCAAGTGACTAGCTGGGGTCACGCTCGTCAGCGTGTGTCCAACTGCCCCCAACCACGTGTACACACACAGACCATGCGTCTTAAGTCTGGCCTCTAACTGGTTTTCCCCTTGAGCCGGACTCTGGCTACAGATGAGGGGCCCGACGAAAACCAGTCTAAAAACCGTCCTCAGGGTAGCCTCTCCACCACTCCCTGGTGGGACCACACGCGTGTAAGCAGGCTACGACTAGTGGAGGGTCACTGAAGGAGTAGACTCTCAAGTCAACGGAAAATAACGTCCAAACCTGATAAAGTATGAGGACCGTCCCACGTACCAGCACCGTCGCACGGTGACCACGGTCACTGAAGAAACATGGCTGCAACCCACTCGAGGCAGTCCAGAGCATGACGGACCAACTCTGGTGCATCACAGGCTGTGGCGGACCAACCTTGGTGCGCCACGGTAACCTGACGGACCAACTCAGGCGCGTCAGACACTCGGTGTGAAACGAACTGTAACGCACCCACGCTGGTGCGTCACAGCACCTGACGGGCCTAAACAGGTGCGTCAGGGCACAAGTGAAAACTGAACGTAACGCGCTCCTCTAGGGGCGTTACGGAACCTAACGGATCACGCTGGTGCGTTAGGCCATGGGACAACACAGGCCATGACGCATGCCACTCGGTGCATCACGCTCTCTAACGCACCTACCCAAGTGCGTTAGGGAGAGGGGTGGATGCGTTAACTCTAACGCTTCTACCCAGGGGCGTCACACCACCTGGACGCCCCACTCTAGGTGCGTCAGGTGTCTATGACCCCCAACGGTCATAACCAATGGTCGGAATCACTGTAACAGTCTAACACCAGGGCGTCACAGCACTGCGGCGGTCTATCGTGGGATCGTTAGGCCCACGAACGCCACCCCCAAAAGCCAACGAAGTGTAACGCACCTCCCTGGGCGCGTTACACCCTATGGCGGTCACTGGAACGACCGCCACAGCGCTCCGGCGGTGAAACGGCGAACAAGCACAAAAAATGGCAACCACGCCCCCATACCTCCATGGGAGAGGGGGAAATCAAGGGGGAAGCCCGCAAATAGCCCCTAGTATGCATCTAAGGCCTCAGATCGGCCAAAAATGCAACGAAACGAGAGATCCGGTTCACTCCCCAAAAATATGGATTTTTTTCAAAAATCCCAAATACGCCCGCTCGGCTCACCACGGCCTACAAAACTTGCGGGAAAGGGAATGCACGAGCTGGGGGTCCATCTCCCTACCTCCACCGAAGAAACGACGCGCCGTGGATGCCGATCCACGAAGAAAACGCCCTGAAACCCTCGCCGCTCTACGAACCCGCGGCCGAGCTTCCACACGCCACCGGCCCTCGATCCTCGACCCATTCCCCGTTCCTTGCCTCTCGCCATCGCCTCCTCACCCTCCTCCGCCACCGTCGGCCGCCCGGGGAGAGGGGGAGATAAAGAGATGAGAGAGAGTGAGAAAGAGAGAATGAGAGGGGGAGAGAGAGAAAGAGTTAATATATAGAAAAACCCAAAAATTCTAAAAATTCAGAAAATTACGAAAAATTACCTCCGCGATCCTCGGGAGGAACACAACGTAGTGGTACTGTCCCGGAGTCGGAGAACGCCACGGTTTACCCTGCACAGAGTTTCAAAGGTGCATCAGGGAAAAACACGTGTAAAACACAAAATACACTCCGAGACCCACTAAAATGATCCGAAAAATATCCGAAAAAAATCCGGGGCATTACATGAACACTTTGAAACACACATGTTCTGAGGTAAGGATCAAGTTCTGGACTAAGAATCAAGAGATAAAACTCAATCGTCCCAAGTAAATTATTCATGAAATAACCTCATGGAACACTCAATAACAAGGAGTGTATAACAGGGTAAGAGCCTTACCAATAGTTCTTGACAGTACATGACATATACCACCTGTTTTGGATTGTATAGGAGCAGGGTGCTTATCCACACGTTTGGTTCACCAGGTGAGTGCCATGAGTTTGATCCACACGTTTGGTTCACCAGGTGACTGCCATGAGTTTGATCCTACAAGCAAGATAGTCAGGGTTAATACCATGCTTGTTCACATTAAAGAGGTTATGAAACCTCTTGCCTCTTGTAAAACTAATTCAATCAAGTAAGAATCAAGACCATGTACCGTTGCCATTTGCCATCTCAATCATATTTAAACATGAATGTACACAGTCATCAAGAACATGTGCAATCAACCATAAGATTAGTTACCATCACTCAATCACACATTAAGTTTAGTTATCATCAAAACTATAATGCCAACAATCATCAAAACCATAACTCAACACAACATACTGATTGGACAGGTATTTTAGATTTTGTACCCCCCAAAACCCGAGTTAAAGCTAGCTTAGTTAGACTAGTATTTCAGATATTGGACTCCCGAATCTGAGTTTTTTGGTTTATCCTAAAGGGGTTATTCTGAACTAACTTAGTTTTTAATTAAGTTTCTTTGAACTAAATAGGGGTGTTATAAGTCAAATTTTACAAATTTAAAAAATACAACAAATTGGTACTCACTTGAGGGGCTGTAATGCAGTCAACAATGCTCGTTTAAGAGGAAACACCTACAAGAGGTGCGAGAGGTAGGGGGCCATCGCGTTCGCCATAGTGTCGGAGAGAGCCTACGAGAGGCACGAGTCCAACGCATGCGAGAGGCACAACTGCAAAGAGTTAAAGAGGCATGACTCCAGTGAGTCCAATGATGTGAGTCGTGAGTCCATCTCCTCTCAGATCATATCTAGGATATCCGCCCCAGGGGTGGGGCCAGTAATGAAGGCATTCGTCAAGATAGAGCATGAACTCTGGCAAGATGTTGTCACCTTCCTAGCATTCATGCTCTGCCCAAAACTATACAACTAGCACTTTCTTCGGTGGGCAAGCTACCACCATCGGCATCTCAACATCTATCTCTAGATGTTGCATGGTGTCCTCCCCGTACTTCTCTGTCATCTCTCTCTCGTGTGACTCCTATAAATTGAATCAAAAATATTATAAATTTCATATTAATCATTCATATTTGAAATGGAAAACCTTGTTTATGTAAATAAACTTACCGCCACCTATTGGCATCTAGGGTTGTCGTACTCATCTATCCCCTTCTTCTTATTGGTGCAGTCATACACCTCCCAAAACAATGGTTGGCACTTGAGCTCCATTTCCTACTTTACAAATAATAAAAAATAATAAAATTAAATATCAAAAATAAAAAATGTTACTTACAAATCTATGCCTTTGGGTCCTAAAAATGATAGACCCACTCATATGCACATTCGCTTATTGCACTTTGGCACGGTTTGCTGCCGCAGTGGCGGACTTATTTTGCCACCCCTTCTAGACCCATTTGTCACACATCCCCTCCCAAAACTCCTGCCTCACCCAAGAAGGGCCATGAGTCTTTCCGTGGTTAGGGTTTGTTGAGCTCCTAGAGTCTTCTTCGCCTTTTTTCATACGTTGAACAATGTCTAGGTGTATCAATCTTTCACCATATGCTCCCAGATAGACTGAGCTCCTGCCTCGTTTGAGGGCCTCCCCACTTGTTTTGGGGGAGGTCAGGGACACACACGGGAGCATGATGCTGGGTGACAGGTAACTGTTTAATAGCTAGGGTCAAGGAGGGGCTCCAGAGCGTGAGTGTATCAGGTGATGCGAAAATTCGGGTGTAGGACGTCATCTCCACCGATCGCAAGTGATCGATGTTTATTTACATCAGATGGAATCCGAACATCTTTACTCCTACCACCAAGAGAGGACTAAGTACCCTAAAAGTCATGACGTTGAGGGGGTGTGAAGCATACTGCGAGGACAGGGGAATGTCAAAAGTAGCTTGGGAGACAAGATATCTCAGGGATTGACAAACATTGAATGTGGGAATAGAAGGGCTAATGTCTTTAACCGCATTTCATTAATAGGTGACGCGAAGGGGGGCATTACAGGAGTGCATTGAGAATTCCATTATAGGAAGTGCAAGCCACGGGACAACTCCGCCACAGATGACGGTCCCCGAGTCATTGCAATATAAAAAGGAACTCAGTTGCTTGCATAATATTTGTTTAAATGATGATGTCCATTGAGGGGCTTTACATACTGCGGAGTACTGACTCGAATGCATCACTGCTGGTGTCAATTGACTGGGGTAGAGATCTGATAGAGCCTGAATTGGACGATAGTCGAGCATCGCTTTAGAGAGTAGAGCTTTAACGGGCCAGAATTCCTGGATGCCCAGAAAGTGTCATGGAGATACATTGGTTGTACCCACATATTGTAGACATGCCATGATGTTGCCGAGACATGCAGAGGGGTAGAGGAGGTCCCTTCACACAATCGACCTATGAGATATGGCTGGGACGTAACTGATCCGAACTAGAACTGGTGGGTGGGGCAAGACAAATGTTCGGAACATAACTGATCTTGAACAGAACTGGAGTGAGACCAGTGATTAGAGCTACCAGAATGAAATAGATATCCGGAGGGACTGTGGCCCAAGACATCGTTTACCGAGAATAAATTGGAGAACTAACTGAACTGAAGGACTGAGGTTAAGGTTAATCTGGATTAAACTAGAGGATCAACTGGGAGGCTGGGATTAAGTTAAAAGGTTAATTGGGAGATTGGGATTAGACTGAAAAGTCAACTGGTCAACTGGAAGACCCTAAGGTTGAGGATCAACTGGGATTAAACTGGAAGATCAACTAGAGTTAAACTGGATCATCAACTGGGGACTGGTATTAAATTGGAGAATCAACTAGAGTTAAACTAGATCACCATCTAGGGACTAGGATTAAACTAGAAGGGACTGTGATTAAACTAGAAGATCAACAGTTAAACTAGATCATCAACTAGGGATTAGCTTGGATTCCTCAACAGGGGACCAACTGGGCTGGAGATGAACAAGGCTGGAGATCAACAGGCAACTGGGATGAGTGAATAAATGAGGGTGTCCTTGATCACTTTGGCTAAATGCCCTTTAAGGAACTCCCTTTAATTATCTTCTGAGCGACATACCCCACGCAAGCACAAGCAACAGAAGCACGAGCTTAAGCACAGGAAAAGGCTAACTCAAGTTCTTCTAAAGGTCTCTTGCTATTGATTTTCTTATGATCTTCTATATGGTGACTCTTGGGCTTCCTTCAATATTCATAGGCGATAATAAGCACTTGGTTCGGTGGACATAGAGAATGGGCACCTGGTCTGGTTAGTGCGTTGGGAAGAAGCACTAGGTCTAGCTGAGGGTGCTGGTGAGGACTAGCTGGTCCGGTGGAGTCGTTGGCGAGGGTTAGCTGGTCTGGTGGTGACTGTTGGCAAGGCTAGAGGGCTGGAGAGGGATAGCTGGTTCGGTGGCAATGTTGGAGAGGGCTAAATGGTCCGTTGATGGCGCTCGTAGACCTCACCTAGTCTGGTGGACATGGGCTGCACTGGGGCGCTTGACCTGGTCCGATTGGATGTGACACAGGACCTTACCTGGTTCAGTTGAGGATGGGAGCATGCTGAGAGAGGGGGGTTGGTCCGGGCGTTGCACTGGAAGATGCCACTTGGTCTGGGCGGCGTGCTAACGGACCTCACCTGGTCCAGTTGGCGATGGGAGTTGGCGAGGAGACTTAGCAGGCTGAAGAGGGGGCCTTGGTCTAGGCGGGGAGCTCCCAAATCTCACCTGGTCAGGTTGAGTGTGGCGAAGCCCCTCCCGGACTAGGTGGGGTCGCTGGCAGGCCCACCCAGACCAGGTGGTTGTTGTGGGCTCCCACACCCCGTCTGATTGGTGGGAAAATCCCTATAAGAGGGGGGCCCTCGTGGTTCTTTTGTAAATCTTCCACTATTCACGCTTTGGCTATTTCTTATGGATTTTTGTGATTTGGTTGGCTGTGGTTTGTGGCTCCTTATGTGGTGCGGACACCAGGGCGATCACGTGACACGTCGACGAACCGACGGTGCCATACGCGGAGCGCCAAGTGGACTACATCGGCTTCCCATCGAATTGGAGATAATTTAGCTTCAATTTGGATACTTTTTGCATTAAATTTGGGCTTGTATTGAAGATTATACATGGGTTTTCATATTGGGCTGATTTCTAGACCCTTAAAAGGCCAATTGGTTAAAGGCCCTTAAGCAATCCATAAGAAAGGAAAGGCCTTGGACCAATATGAAGAACCCATTAGCCTAGCAAGGCCCAAATGGGCTCCCTTCCTACATGGGCTCTCTAAGTGGGAGAGGCCTCATACTAGAATGGGCTTCTTTTACTCTTGGGTTCTCAAGATGGAAAGGGTCTTAAGCAAGAGTGGATAGGTGGGCTTAAGCCAAGACCACCAAGTGGCCCATTCTAGGCCCAAGAAGGGGGCGCCCCATTTTTTGGCTTATTAGGCTAGATGGTTGATTTGTTTTCTTCTCCAATTACCACATGGGGTATTAGAAGGCTACTGGTCAATTTTCCAATGGCTGCCACCTAACATTTTACAAGAAATTCAAAGTTAGGTGAGCCACCATTGCCCCTTGTCCCCCCCCCTTTCACTATCACATTGTAATGGGTTTCCCCCCTCTCTCATTGTGTATCCCACGCAGCCCCTTCCCCTCTATACCTCTTGTAATGCCTATTTAAAGGCTTGTATGATGTGTGTTTAAAGGTTAATGAAAAGATTTTGTGAGAAATTGCATTAAGTGAGTGATTCACTTATTCTTCCTTGGGTGTGACTCCCAACCATGTCCTGTGACTGGACAGTATTCAGGTCGTGAGACTTGACCATCTACCCCTCTCTTCCTCTAATCTTCTAGCTTCACCTGATTTATCCTTGATACTACTACGATTTAGCAAGGATTCAGCTTTGGTTTCGTGTCGATCTGAGTTCATGAGCAACTGTGGCAATTTTTCTCGTGGAGGCACACAGATCGGTTCCTGAATGCTGCCCAGAATTGAAGATGTCTGTGTTTTAATTCCTGGAGCCCAACCCCGACGCCATCAAAAGTTGGTTTCTAAAGAGTAATCGTAGTATTTCAAGTCCTCTTCGCGTTGCCGCTGGTTTCGTCTCGATCCGTGATCGGTGCTGATCGTGACGACAGATCTCGTGGGATCACGCGGGCTGGTCTGAGCAGGTCCGGCTGAGATCTGAGTCGACTTTCAGAGCTTGCCCCACCTTCATCCGGCCAAGATCCGTGTGAGAGGTCTTCAGAGTATTTCTTCCTCAGGGCGTCGCCGACGTTCTCCCAGAAAGAGCGCTCCGATCCGTCATCGGCAACCATTATTTCATATTTTTACCGTGTCGCTGTGTAGTTCTGTGAGCACAAAACCAGAACCTGAGAAGTGTCGTCGCTGCACCCAGATCTGAAAGCATCTGATCACGCCCTTCGGAGTGAAGATACTACATCCAGTCACCGACATTCTCCAACAAACGGCGCTCCGATCGGGCATCGGATCTGGTCGTACCAACCTCCGCAAGCTCTCTGCGCAGGGTGACCAGCGCGGGCAGAACTGGATCAGTTTTCCGTCGGCGTACCCGAGCGGCTCCGGCACGCGTTCCTCGCCTCCTGCGAGTGTGACCCGTCAACCCGGGTTCCAGTAACCCCAAAATTGGCATTTGTAGCCCTATACCTCCCTGCGTGGAGTGGGCAAATATTTCTGAAAGTGTAATCTTATTGCATTTGTATATCGGGGTTGTTCGAAAATCAGCCGGGAGTCTTCCCCACGCCTAGGCGTGGAGGTACGTGCTCGTTCCGATCCTTAAATTTGCTGTTTAGTATGCTTTCTATATTGCTGCGTTTGTGAGATTAAGGCCGTTAGCTAGTTCCAAAATTCACCGCGATTGTGAGTTGTGAGTGCCCGTTCCGTAGCTCCAATCGAGCACCGAGCGCGGATTAGCACCCTAGGCGACGGTGGTTTCTTAATCGCCGTGATCCCCACGCTTCCCTCGCAAGGGACGATCGTCGGGCTCAAGAGAGTCGCTGTTGAGAGACGTCTCCACCCGGAGAATACCACGGTGGTCAGCCGCCCGGCTTGCCTTAGTGTGCTAGTGCTGACCGCACATCGAGTCGGTCGTACGTCTTAGCCCGAGTCGGTCATCCGTCCCGCATCAGTTTGGTATTAGAGCCAGGTTGAGTCTAGGGTAGTCTTTGCATAAGTCTTGCATGCATCATGGTTTAAGTCAAGTCTAGGATCATCATTATTTTCAAAACAAAAAAAAAGAGTGTTTCAAATTGTATTTCACCCAATAGCTCGGTATATTAAAAGGCGTTGCCCGAACATTAGGTTTTGCCTATCGGGAAGGTAGCGTACTTGTGCGAGTGATCTTCGGGTCGCTTATCTCTGCCACGTACCGGATATTGGTTAGGTCTAAGTGCATCCTTTAGTGAGTGTTTGCATTAGTCGGTGTCTTCTAGTTCGTGTGTAGTCCTATAAGAGTCAGTCGGTCTTGTCCAAGTGTCGGCATGTCTAACATGTAGTTCCCCAGTTTCTCATGGAGTCCCAATCACCAGGGTGATATGACCGTTGGCCCACCCATGGGCTTGGCAACCATCCTCTCCGCTTCTGTAGGCCTGAATCCTTAGATTTTTTTGGCTCCAATGACCCGGGCATCTACCTCAAGTGGGAGGCCACCATGGACACCTACTTTGATTGTTATACTATGTCCGAGGCAATGTAATTCTCTTTTGCTAAAGAGTGGCTTCTTCATGAGGCTGCCAAAAAGTGGGATTACATCGAAAGAATGAGAGAGGTTAGGGGGCAATGGCCCATCGAGTCATGGTGGGACATGAAGAGAGAGCTTAGGAAGGTCTACGTGCCCCAACTGGTCACCTCCAATCGGCTCCACCAAATCACTTCCAACCAAGTGAGTCCTAGTCGGAGACAAAGAGCCCCACACGTAGATGAGCCAAGACCCACTCCTAGGACGGTTGACTACGGGCGAGTCCACCATGATATCCCTATTCCAACCCACTCCGTTGCCGAACTTATGCAAATGATTTTGGACCGGTTGGATGGGGTGGATAGGACACGTACTCCTAGTGACGTACTCCTACACGAACCTAAGGAGGTCATCGTCGGTAGTCTTAACCCGGCTCCATCAACGGAGTCCCCAGGCCCTCTCCCCATCATGGTGTATCCTTATTCCCCACCCACGAGAGCTCCCATGCTACCACCCTCTACTTCCGAACTCTATTCGGAACCATCTCATTGGGAGCCACCCAAGCCCGAGCCACCCGTATTTCTAACGGGTACACATTACATAGCCGAGCCACTACTTAGTTGGCTCAAGGATAGCTTGGTCTCACTTCCCTTCCCATCTATGGACCCTATCCTACCTCTGGTGCCAAGCAACTCATTTCACACCACCTTCCAGTCTAGTCACTATGTGGATTCATTGGGTGACCTTCTTAAAGGGTTAGACCGGCAGTTGGTATTTACGCACTTATTGGCCCCAGGCTTCGACCGACCCATCGGTCGTAGCTTCACCCATTCCACCTTAGGGTCCATCACCTCCGTGTACACCGTGGGTCATGTTACCACGGAGGTTTTTCTACTCCTCCCGCTACCGGCCGAGCCCAACTTCACTCCTTTTATCCCAAGGGAGGAGCCCTACCTTCTATACACTGTCCCAACTACCACGATGGATGTAGGTGACCATCACCTTCATGAACTTCAAACATGGGACTATGTAATGGAGGAACCGGGGGGTCACACATTCTTTGACCCATTCGACCCCTTCTCTAGTGGGCCTCGTGCTCCACCACTTCCCCTCTACTTTGTCAAGGAAGTCCCCTACCACTCTCTTCCCACTCGGGCCAATCAAATTCCACATAGCAATAGGTCCGATTATTGGGAAGCATGGCATGCCTTACCTACATGTAGTGGTGATGAACTTCTTAGCCCACCCACACCCACATCTGATAGGAAGTCCTTGCATGCATGGTGTCTTTTTGGGTGTCTAGGAGTACATCATCCTACCTACCTTTGGTTGCATCTAGTGTATGCATGGCACACATTTGGGTGTCCTGGTCCGCCATCGTCCATGCGTAGGTCGGACTAGCCATAGGTTTGTCTAAAGTCATGTGTGTGTGTGTTTGTTTGTCTCCCTCGTTGTTCTCTTTCATGCATATGGTTTGCATTAAGTCGTGTCAATAAAAGGCCAATCAAAGCACGCATAAGGAGGTAGCCAATGCATGCTACATATCCGTGGATTCAAAGGGAGAGTACATCTAGATCAGGGTCATACCTAACAGGTTTCCGCCCGGAGACCGAAAGCCACTCTAAGTCCACGATCCCCACCCTTTTCGGGTTAAGAAACAAGTGGGTCCGAAAGCGTATAATATTGAACTACCGAACGACAATGGTGTCAATTCGACGTTCCATGTTTCCTCTGGTAGCATATTGGAACCCGCGGTGATCCCTAGTGAGTCTCGAGCTTTATCTTTCTATTGGAAGTGACCCCTCACCCGAGAGTCCACCTTTCCAGCCTCAACGCATGCATATAGATTGTATACTGGATGAGCAGGTGATCACCACAAGGAACGGTGCATACCCACACGTCCTAGTGCGTTGGCGAGGATGCCCCACGATGACCAAACACCTTGATCACATGCGGAGAGCGCAAGCTTCGGGACCCTTACTCGACGGGGTCGAGTTCCTCCCACCCGGAGAGAATTGGTGCGGACACCAGGGCGATCATGTGACACGTCGACGAACCGACGGTGCCATACGCGGAGCGCCAAGTGGACTACATCGGCTTCCCATCGAATTGGGGATAATTTGGCTTCAATTTGGACACTTTTTGCATTAAATTTGGGCTTGTATTGAAGATTATACATGGGTTTTCATATTGGGCTGGTTGCTAGACCCTTAAAAGGCCAATGTGTTAAAGGCCCTTAAGCAATCCATAAGAAAGGAAAGGCCTTGGACCAATATGAAGAACCCATTAGCCTAGCAAGGCCCAAATGGGCTCCCTTCCTACATGGGCTCTCTAAGTGGGAGAGGCCTCATACTAGAATGAGCTTCTTTTACTCTTGGATTCTCAAGATGGAAAGGGCCTTAAGCTAGAGTGGATAGGTGGGCTTAAGCCAAGACCACCAAGTGGCCCATTCTAGGCCCAAGAAGGGGTCGTCCCATTTTTTGGCTTATTAGGCTAGATGGTTGATTTGTTTTCTTCTCCAATTATCACATGGGGTATTAGAAGGCTGCTGGTCAATTTTCCAATGGCTGCCACCTAACATTTTACAAGAAATTCAAAGTTAGGTGAGCCACCATTGCCCCTTGTCCCCCCCCTTTCACTATCACATTGTAATGGGTTTCCCCCCTCTCTCATTGTGTATCCCACGCAGCCCCTTCCCCTCTATACCTCTTGTAATGTCTATTTAAAGGCTTGTACGATGTGTGTTTACAGGTTAATGAAAAGATTTTGTGAGAAATTGCATTAAGTGAGTGATTCACTTCTTCTTCCTTGGATGTGACTCCCAACCATGTCCTATGACTAGACAGTATTCAGGTCGTGAGAGTCGACCATCTACCCCTCTCTTCCTTTAATCTTCTGGCTTCACCTGATTTATCCTTGATACTACTACGATTTAGCAAGGATTCAGCTTTGGTTTCGTGTCGATACGAGTTCGTGAGCAACGGTGGCGATTTTTCTCGTGGAGGCACGCAGATCGGTTCCTGAATGCTGCCCAGAATTGAAGATGTCTGTGTTTTAATTCCTGGAGCCCAACCCCGACGCCATCAGAAGTTGGTTTCTAAAGAGCAATCGTAGTATTTCAAGTCTTTTCGTGTTGCCACTGGTTTCGCCTCGATCCGTGACCGGTACTGATCGTGACGACAGATCTCGTGGGATCACGCGGGCTGGTCTGAGCAGGTCCGGCTGAGATCTGAGTTGACTTTCAGAGCCTGCCCCACCATCATCCGGCCAAGATCCGTGTGAGAGGTCTTCAGAGTATTTCTTCCTCAGGGCGTCGCCGACGTTCTCCCACAAAGAGCGCCCAGATCCGACATTGGCAACCATTATTTCATATTTTTACCGTGTCGCTGTGCAGTTCTGTGAGCACAAAACTAGAACCTGAGAAGTGTCATCGCTGCGCACAGATCTGAAAGCATCTGATCACGCCCTTCGCAGTGAAGATACTACATCCAGTCTCCGACATTCTCTAATAAACGGCGCTCCGATCGGGCATCGGATCTGGTCGTACCAACCTCCGCAAGCTCGCTGCGCAGGGTGACCAGCGCGGGCAGAACCGGATCAGTTTTCCGTCGGCATACCCAAGCGGCTCCGGCACGCGTTCCTCGCCTTCTGCGAGTGTGGCCCGTTAACCCGGGTTCCAGCAACCCCAAAATTGGCATTTGTAGCCCTATACCTCCTTGCGTGGAGTGGGCAAATATTTCTAAAAGTGTAATCTTATTGCATTTGTATATCGGGGTTGTTCGAAAATCGGCCGGGAGTCTTCCCCACGCCTAGGCGTGGAGGTACGTGCTCGTTCCGATCCTTACATTTGCTGTTTAGTATACTTTCTATATTGCTGCGTTTGTGAGATTAGGGCCGTTAGCTAGTTCCAAATTTCACCGCGATTGTGAGTTGTGAGTGCCCGTTCCGTAGCTCCAATCGAGCACCGAGCGCGGATTAGCACCCTAGGCGACGGTGCTTTCTTAATCGCCGCGATCCCCACGTTTCCCTCGCAAGGGACGATCGTCGGGCTCAAGAGAGTCGCTGTTGAGAGACGTCTCCACCCGGAGAATACCACGATGGTCAGCCGCCCGGCTTGCCTTAGTGTGCTAGTGCTGACCGCACATCGAGTCGGTCGTACGTCTTAGCCCGAGTCGGTCATCCGTCCCGCATCATTATGCTTTTACTGGACTACTCTAACCTTCCTGCGTACTCATTACACGAACTTTCAGACATAATAATAATAATAATAAGAGTAATGCCAACAGCCAATAAGTTCACTGGAAAAAAAGTTGTACGCTATATAAGTCAATTTATTAAAATCAAGAGTTGGGAAAGGTGTAATTTAAAAGATTAAATCGCATATCTTGAGCATGTCCAACATTGACTCCCAGATGTCCATTGGGAATCCTTCCACTGGATGATCAGCTTGGGAATGTTTATGTTAGATATATATGCCTCTCATCAAAAAATGAGAACGTATATATATCAAGACTGTTAACCTGAGATATGGCAAACTAAGGGGGTTGAATTGGGTTTGCTTAAAATAATATCTGATTTTTACGAAAAATACATGTATTGAAAAAATTTATTTTGTTAAATGCGATCTACTCACTTAGTTCGGAATATTCAATAATAGAAGTGATTATTGTAATATGATAGATTGTGCATGTATAAGAAATGTGGAGAATGGAGAGGGAAACATGAGCAATCACACATAAGGGACACCACAATTTTTATAGTGGTTCGACATTCACCCCAAGGTAAACCCTATGTCAACATTTACCACTCACTATCTAAATGAAAAACCATGGGTGAAAAATTACCCACATATGGTGCAACAGCACCAACCACACACGGTGCTTCCCGCACTAAGAATCACATGGTGCAACCCATACCAAACACAACAACAATGATGGAACATGCACCAACCACAACGGTGCCACACTTACCTTCAACCTCAACCACACACGGTGCCACACGCACCTAACAACACCTTACATGGTGCTACATGCACCACGATCGCACTCCGCGTTCCACACACTTGTTCTTCTCTTCTTTATAGGTTTACAATGAGATGCAAGAGAGAAACAACAAAAAACAAGTAGAAGGGTTATATAAGAAGCTCCCCCTTAGTAGATGTCAGATCTAGAACATGGGGAAGAAGCCTTAAAGGATATAAACACACTCTTGAGTCCTCCTTTTGTAGTAGAATGCCAACATAGAGCAAGTAGGAGAAGAATACTAAGCCATTGAAGCACACACGGATTTCTCTTTCATAAAGCCTCCTCTTTGTTTCTTCTCTTGTGGTTACGGTTTAGAGACTCCATTCCCTTGTATTTATAGAGTCAAGTCCACAATAGTAAGTTTTGGAGCTGTTGGATAAGAATGGAAACCCAAAATGTGAATCCAGAGTGGATCAGGAAAGTTTCTTGAAACAGGCGGTAGACATAGGCGGTCAACTGCTATGATTGGGCCTCATTTCTAAGCATTCTAGAAACCGTGGTCGACCAAGGTAGTCGACCGCCCCTGTCTAGAAAGTCTTTCCCACCCATTGTCATTTCAAATTCATTCCAAACTTTGGCCTTCCATGTTTGGGTTCCAACCTATCTAAATCATTTAAAGATACTTTCTAAATGATGTTAATGCAATCCAATAATATTTTGTATCACATTTTGAATATTTCCTAGATGGATAATGCCCTAAGAAGCATTATGAATTCAAATCATGGCCCAATAACTATTTGCACATGGAACATGGCCAATAAACAAACACATACATTATTTGACTTGTTATCTCAACAAATCACGACTCAATAAGTAAATAATCAATCCATGTTTTGTTATCATAAAAATAAATCATAGTAAATCATGAAATTTTTACAAGAATCTCCCCCCTTTGATGATGACAAAACAACCAAGTGAAGCTCAATTTTGCACTTCATTCAAATATTAAATAATGCAAGTATAACATCCATTCACAAACATTAATATAGCAAAGCACACGTCTTTGATTAATACCTAGTTTGTCTATTACAAACCATGATTGAGGATCATTCATTGAAGGCCATCCAAGGGAGTAGTCTAATGCAACAATGCAATACTTCAAATGTACTACTTCACCAACCTATGAAACCTATGACACCTTCATGACACCTACATCACTCCCCCTTTTTGACATCATCAAAGAGAGAGGGTTAACCATTGCAAAAATCAAATATAAGCTTTGGTCCAAATATCCTAAAGAAGATGGCCTTGACTATCAAGTTTGATGCTTAAGTGAGAAACATCTCGAAATACAATAAGTACTCTGGCCTACATTGTCAACATAGAATCCTCAATTTGTTTAAGCTTGCCAACGAGTTCATCATAGTGGAATTCCATAGAAGAGGTCCTAATGACAAAAGGTGAGGAGTTAGGATGATGAATACATCATATTTCTATGCCAACTAATACATATCCCACGTTATAGCACACATAAACTCGATCCATAGTGTGGGACTCATCAACTAAGTGAAATGCTTCATCATTTAGGCTAACGCCAACATGTTTGAATATGTGGGTAAGGGCTATTGTATAGGGAAGTTGCCTAGATTGTCTAGTCCTACATTTGTGTACCAAATGAAGCATTAAGATGCAATAACTTTATTGGAATTTCCTTGAGAAGACAATAAAATAGGAATCGATGCACATTACTGACATGATCATGACTCCCCTCTTTGGGATAGATAACTGTGGCCAGGATATGATGAATCACTTGTTGTAAAGGAGGAAGAGATGTAGTCTTTAAAGTTTGACTAACATATGTAGCATCCCTATCTAACATCATCAACTGATAAGTCTCCCCCATGGCTAGTGCATGGGTGTGTTGCACGCCCCTCATTAGGAGATTCAGAGCTTGAGAGAACAACTTTTGAGTGAATGGAATTTTGACACCTTTTACTATTATAAACTCTTTTCTTCCTTCTACATACCTATTATAGTTCTAATTAAAATCCACTTAAAAATAAACAAATAAAATACATGATGTAGGATGCTAATGGAGGGTGATCGCCAGAGGGGTTACCTCAAAAGATACGCGGGGGAGATGTGGGTCGACTTCCTTCTCATCCAATCGATCGGCCGATGGAGAGAGTTTTCTTGTATTTGATTACCCTTGCAACAAAGTGAGACAACAAGAAAAATAGGGATTAGAAACCCAACGTGTAATATCAAATCCAAGTGAAATTTTGATAAAGCAAGAACATGGAAGATGACACACCTTTCGGGCCTTGGCCCTTTAAACCCCAATGCAATGGGTAGGGAGGTATGTGATGACATGAAAAAATAAATAAAAGGGGAGTGTGCAAGAGTTGCACGGATTGAGACTTTCAACGCAGTTGAGATGAGATTAATGAAAAGAACATGATGCATGCGGAAGAATGCAACTAAGAATAAGAAAAGAGAACAAAGGGATAGAATAAGAAAAGCCTGGGACGTTTCTCTGTGAAGACAGTGGCTTTTGATGCGCATGCAGGAGAAAGCTCAGATGGATGCAGCCTTAAACGCGCAGGAGCACTTCCCCCCTTCAAACAAGAAATCGGCAGCACCTCCCCGTAGCAAAAAATGAAGTTCGGGCCCCCTCCTCTAGAGAACCGTCGATCCTCTACTTATAGAGGAAGGTGAGGGCTTTTTAATCCGGGAAAGATTGGGATAAACGTAGGAAGAATCCACCCCATCTCGGAAAGTCACCGAGAATCTTTCCTAACCGAAACTGACCGTGAAAAGAGGAAAGGATGAGCTGCCGGTGAATTTGGAAATATCAGGAACATGATGTCGTGTACTCTGGCCGCCAATTGAATTAGCGTCTGACCATACAAACGTTATTTAAAAGGTTAAAATTTAGAAATCTGAAATAAAAAGAATTCACGTCTGGCCTTGTAGACGTTAATTCGAAAAAATATGCATTTTAACAGGACTCGAAAAACCCAAGAATGAGCGTCCGCGGGCTCAGACGTACAAACAAAAATCAAACAGAATTGGTGTTTGCCCCTGCGGATGCTAATTCTTTTTCTATTTTATTTTATTTTTATATTTTTTATGTACGGGCGTCTGAGTGAGCTAACTCCAAATATATTTTTCTCATATTTTTAAACCCACCCAAAATGGCTCAGAATGGTGGCTTGGAATGAATAAAAAAAATAATAAAACCAAAGAATGAGCGTCCAAACATGTAGCCACCATTTCTTTTATTTTATTTATTTTATTATTCCCAAAAATAAAATGACGTCCACCCACTTAACCACCATTTCTTAAAAATCAAAAAAATAGAGAAAAATATCAAAAAAACCAGAAAAATCTAAAAACAATTCAGAAAAATTCAGAAAAATCCAAAAAAATAGGAAAAAAAATTAAAAATCTAAGAAAAGTGAGAAAAATCACTCAAACAAGGTTAATTTGAAGGTCAAATTGGGGCATCATGAGTAATATGAGATGCGCTCACAGTAATGTCAATTTTGACGTGTCTACACATGTTATTGTGGAATTCTTGGACTAGAGAAGGGTAATAGATTTTGCACTCACTTAATAGAGATGTCTAACCTTGAGATTGAAGGAATATACGTAGGTAAGGTTGGAAACATTAACTCCAAATCAGTAAGATGTATGGTGTAAGGAGGGATGAGCGTGTGTGAGATATGTTGTGGAGGCGATAGCTTCGCAAGCCTTGTGATCGAAGTCTTCCTAATGTGATTCTCCTATTCTTGTGGTTGCACCCCATAGTTAAGAGACATAATGATGACCTTGGACAAAAGGAGAGAGAGTAAAGGAAGAAGAGGTAGATGGAAGAAAAAAATGATGCAGATGTAGGGTTTTGGTGGAGAGAAGGTGATTGAGAGAGGAAGAGGATGGAGTTGGAGGCCTGCGGTCATGGGTATGGTTAGTGGTGTGAGGAGAGAGAAGAAGAGTTTAAATAGAGGTATTGTGTGTGAAGAATTGAGAGTTTTTATCTTTGGAAATCATGGAATTAGAAGTTTTTTAATGTGAAGTAGTGTTAGTAGACGGGCACACTCGAGTGGGGGGTGAATAGGTGTGCCTTAAAAATTAATCGTGTAATTATAAATGAAAACGTATATGTGGTGGAAGATAAAAATAAAATTAAGTACACCACACGAACATCAGGATTTTTATATTGGTTTGGTCAACCCTTCTTGACTTCCCTACGTCTAGTCCCCAGCAACACGCCTGAGTGTTGTACTCAACCTTTTAACAAATGTTACACTTGCTATTTCCTTATGGCCAGCTCCCCAGGTGATCTTCTTACATCTCAGCAAACCTTACTACTAATTTTTTAGGAACCAGATACCCAGCCAACTTTTAAGGTGTCAATAGACCAACCTTGCTTATAGAGAGCAAAGATCCCTAGAGCATTATTGGCACCTGCTTATTTTCTCAAATTAGCTGAGGATTAAGCATAGGGAAATACTCCCTAAATAGAGCAAAACGGCACAACGCCAAAGATGCTCTAGCAGCCGAGTTGAGCTTGAAAATCGAGACGTGCCGCCGGGTCAGGCGGCACAACATAACAACCGGGGATTGCCCCCGAGCACAGAGCACTACACCAACCAGTTTCTCGATAACCGAGTCAGATCCAAAGTTCGGGACAACCTGCCGTATCGAGCGACACTCTGAAGAGATTCATGGATCACCCCCGGACACCCTGCATACGGTATCACACCGCCGGCGCTTCAACAACCGGGTTAACCCGGGGCTCATAATAGCCTACCACCCCATATGGCGCTTCGCCAAGAAGCGGGGGTCACCCCGACTACCAGACAAACGACATCGTCATGCCAACACCTCAGTTACCGGGCCAACCCGGGACTCCCAGCAACCCATCGCGTCACACTATGCATAGCGGAAGAGCAAGGAACAACTCCTGACACACCTTCTGTGAGTGGCTCGACACCAAAAAATCAGACAGTCACATCACACCTGGGTTCACCGCGTTCAAGATGGAGCATGGGTGAACACTGAGTTCGGCCGACCCGGGACCAGATTCAAGTGAGTTATCTCTTTACCCAGTCCACCTGACCCTCGTAGGCCCCAGCGCACCCAGTCAACTCAAACTCCTGAATCCAACCAGTCATTCCAGCCCACCTAAATCTCGGGTTCATGCAGCTATGGCCCATTCAAACCCTTTGCTCCAGCCTGTCTTAACCCCTAGTAGGACCAATATGACCTTTCCCTCTCTTCCAGGTCAAACCCAACCATTCCGGTCTAGCCGAACCCCCTAGGGGGAGAGGTTTCCCCGAACCAGGAAGCCCCCAGCCTCTGTGGCCCAAGTAAACCCCCTTTACGCAGACCAACCTACCTATTCCTGATCGTGCAACTTAAGACCGCCACGTTCTGAACACGCAACTTAAGACTGCCATGTTCTTTTATGAACACGCAACTTAAGCCCGCCATGTTCTCTTATGAACGCGCAACTTAAAACTGCCACCTTCTTTTATGAACGCGCCCCTCAAGACCGCCGCGTTCTTAGAGCCTCAGTCAACTGCAAAAGGGGCCAGTCAACTCCGCCTAAACCCCCCCTTTGGGCCGACCAACTTGACCCCCTCAAGCTGGTCCGCCTAAACCCCCCTTCTAGCTCTATAAAACCCCCCATGGGGTGCCTAAGGGCCATAAGATGCATGGAGCTCATCCCCCGGACTACGAATGACACTTGAAGGGCTTGGTTGGCTGGTTTTGTGTTCGCTAGGCTCACGCCGAGGGCATGCTGCATGATTACACCCCCTCCGACCTTTGGCCAAGACACAAACCCCCCGGATCTTGTTTGATGAAAGCACTCTACCTCCGGTCCCTATCTCGATGCTCGTGCATGACCCTAGATCTTGCTTGATGAAAGCACTCTGCCCGGGTCCTATCTCGATATTCATGCATGACCCTAGACGTTGCTCGATAAAAGCACCCGGCTCGGCCCCTGCCTCGATAATCATGCACCGTCAGATGTCGCTCGATCGAGGTGCCCTGCCTGATCTCTGCCTCGATGTTCGTGCATGACACGAACATCGCTTGATGAGAGCACCCTACCCAGTCTCTACTTCAATGATCGTGCACCATCAGACATTGCTTAGTTGAAGCACCCAGTCCGGTTCCCCGCCTCGATGATCGTGCACAACTTTGGTGTCAGCTCGATAAGCGTGCCCTCAGTGCCGTTGCCCGAACAATGGGCATACTTCACGAGTCTCGACGCAAGAGGAAGTGTTAGGCCCCTGCCTTTGTCAATGGGTCCCGAGCACGACCATCGAGGTCTCCCGACGCCCGCCTCCTTCAGTCACAACAGTGCCGTCGGCACCCGACTCAGCCTTTGTCAATGTTGTTGCTTTTTGCCACCGCCGTTGTTTACGGTTGGGGTTCCGCGGGACCCCTACTGAGCCTGTAATAGGAGGCTCACCCCTGCTTTTCAGGTGTGGCGGTTCTTCCTCGAGGTTCGAGGGTGCTACGCGAAGGTTCTTAGTTGCCAGCTCGCCGGGCTGAGTGTTCACTCGGTGTTGGGTACATTTCTCTGCCCTAGACTGTTGTGTAGTGGACAACGGATCTAGAGGGGAGGGGTGAATAGATCTGCCCCTCTTTTCGCAATGCAGCCCTCTTTAAAGCTAGATGATGAAATAAGTAGCGGAATATAACTAGCTTGACGTAGAACACAAATGATTTGCTTGGCAAGATGATTACGCAATATAGATATTGAACCTAAGCATGCATCTAACACATATCAATTGCACAATCAAACCACAACACAAAGGATTTTAAGGTGATTCGGACTGAATCCCCAGTCCTACGTCCACCCCTCACCAAATCCGGTGAGGCTCCACTAGTTCCACGCACTGAACCGTAAATCGGAAAGACCACCGATTGCCTTCCTACTAACCACCGGTAGGGACGTCAACACCGCAGATCGGACAACTTCCGATTACCTTCCTACTAACCACCGGTAGGGACGATCTTCAGTTCCAAATGTTTGAATGAAATGGAAAAGAGCAAGATATGAAAACACTCAAACAAGATATGAAATATGTTCAAAGAGAAAAGATCTTGTCTGAGTTTGCTGGAGCTTGAATCTGATGCTTCACTTGGCTTGGAGTTGATCTCCTCTTGAAGTAGCTTGAATCACTTGGAGATATGATGAAGAACTTCTTCCCGGAGTACTGTTCACAGCTACAGTACTTGAACTCCTCTCCCTTGAACACACCCTTGCAGCCTCCTTTGATCTCCCTTATTAGCCTTTCTTGCTTCTGCTCTTCCTTGGAGGTTGCTGGATTGAGATATGAACTTGAATCACCTTGAGTTGATGGAGAGAGTGTTGGATGTAGCTTTGATCTTCCTTTTGATCCTCTTGAGTTGATGAAGAGGAAGAAGGATGTAGTTTAGATCACCTTTGAACCCCTTGATTGCTTCTTCTTCCTTGGAGGTTGAGATGGCTTCAGATCTGGACTTGAATGTCTTGGAATGGATGAAGAACTCCTTCCCGAAATACTGTTCACGGAGGTGCTACAGTACCTCGAAAATGGCCTCCCTTGATCTCTCTTGAAGCCTTGAAGCATTAGGGTTTCTAACCCCTCAAGTGTTGGTTTTATAGACCTTGAATGGTCCATAGACACCCTCCAGACCAGATCGATAAATCATGGAAGATTAGGTAAGGTTTGATTAAACAAATCCATGGAAAGGGGCTGGCCACGAGGTGGAATTCGAAGTCAAACAAGGCTGCATCGGGGCTGGCGGTTCACCTGCAGCTCCTGGCGGTCGACCGCTACTGTGAAACCTACAAACGGGCGGTCCCTGGGATTTCCGGTCGACCGCCCCTGTGCTGGCAGTCGACCGCCAGCTGGGGAGAACCCGGGCTTGCCCGGGTCGGTCCGTTAAGTCTTGAACTCCTTCGTTCAACTCCATTAGCAGCCCGTGCATGTTTGTGGCATCGCCCTTGATAGTCTAGAAGGTATCAACTGAGTCTTTAATCTTGGATTCTCTTGGCTATACTTCTTTGTGCATTGACCTTGGATGAGTGACGAGCCGAATATGAAATGTCGACTTTTGCTTGTAAGAGAGATGAGATTTGCATCTTGCTTGGGCGCGATCAATGAGCTTTCACTTTGGCCATTGCCACTTGATTCCTTGTCCATTCATTAGCATAACTGTCATGAATAAAAACATCATGTATGTCAATCACATGAGAGTGGAAGATATCAATGACTAATAGTGTTTAGCCATTATCAAAACCAAGAAACTCATATGATTATGGAATGATGTCGAATGACCCAAGTGACCACATAATGACTCAAATGACCTCATGGATACAACATTCTCCCCCTTTTTGATGATGACAACACTGTGAGTCATTATGTGATAGAAATGTCTAAAATGGCGCAAGTTATAACAAATGCAACATATGCAGCTCAAGATCCATGATAGTAATAGCATGTGAAGGCAAGTATGATATGAGTGCTATGCAATTATGCAAACCTCATCACATACACATATGAGATGCAAAGTGAACAATGGATTCTCCCCTTGGACTCTCCCCGTACACCATTCACACATCCCCCATGACAACTCACAAAGCACAAACCGTACACCATTCACACATCCCCCATGACAACTCACAAAGCACATAAGCTCTCCCCTTTGACAATGCGATAACGCATATAGCTCTTACAAAGGACTCATACAAAGAATTCTCCCCCTTTGCCAACGGCAAAAAAGGAGTGATAATAGTAAAATGCCTGTGAGACCATAGCTGAAAGGAGTGGAGAGCAAGCCATTATATGTAAAACTGAAGCATGCCATGAGCAACATATATGGTTCAAAGCTAATGAAATCCGAGATCATCAACATAGTTCGAAAAGCAGCTACATCCAAGATTTAATAGAAATGAACCAAAGGTGCATATCATGGCAGTGTTTAACCTTCCCTTATCTTATATATCCATATTCAATAACGACAAAGGCAATAACACAAAAGCATGTATTGAGGCTAAACAATCATGACTAAAGCATGGAATTTTTAGGAATTCAACAAGTTTGATTATCAATATCATTTGCATTTGAAGGCACAATACTCATATTTTACGAGCAATCAAGTCTAGTACATGACTCCAAGCCGTAAGAATACACGTTGTTTAGACGCCAGTATTCCTAGGAATTTGGTAAGACTGACTGTCATGTTTTAAAATGAACAGAGATAGCAAAGTCACGTCATGGCATATCCTGTCTCAATTCTTTGATGAGGGGATATATTTCTCAGCAATTATGCCATTGCTCTGCCTAGAGTCTAAAAGTTTTAAGACAGAGATAACAAGGGCACATCATGACATATGCATTTGTCACTTGATTTGATGACATGACATGTTTCTCCATGCAATAATATCATTGCTCTGTCAAATTGATTTTCAAGAATTCCAGCTCATCAAGATGTTTAAAAATAATACTAAGCCTGAGTGTATCACCAAGATTGTCATGAACTTTGAATTTTTAGATATCAGGATAGTCATTCAAAGCACAATATACAATCTTTAGTTAAGGTCTATTAAAACCAGAGAACATAGATGATTTCATAACAGATATTTCAGAACGTCAAGGAAATCATTAAATCTGAACCATTTTCATTGGATGGACAATCATTAGGGCATATAATAGAAAGCTCTTACACCATATGTTCATCTGTCTCATGAACTCAAACCAGACTGTAAGCCACTGAAGTGTAGTTTGCAAGAGGTTAAGAGAATCAACAAAACTCCCCCTAAGGATATGCAATGGATACGTGAAGGGGTTATGTTTGTAATCAAGTGGAATGGCAAAAGAGGTTGACCTAGTCACTCATGAAGATAGCAGAAATGAAATGTATGACCCAACGCATGGTTGTACACTTATTAAATGCCACAGAATGAATATGCATGAATGTTGCACAAGGACAACTCCCCCTTACTATATGGTCTATATGCGACATTGACACATGGTACTTGGCGGAGGTGAAACCTCACGCATATTGAGTTCTTCGAGACAGGCATAACCTGCCCTTCCATACATCAACATTTGATATACCATGGCCATGCAAGAATGATGCGACACAAACCATACAATGCATTATGAACATGAACTCAATTCATTATTATGCATCTACATGCAATGCAAAATGACATATTGACATATCAACAATGCATGAAACACCAATCTGCAAAAACACACACTAAATTGAACATGATCATCATTTCAAATTCTTATTGGCCTGAGGTCGGCAAAGATCAAGCTCCCTTCTGAGTGTTGAAAACCTGTCATTACACAAGGGCTTGGTGAAAATATCAGCAATTTGATTTTGAGTATCAACAAAATGCAGTTCAAAATTTTTCTTACCGACCTCATCTCTAATGAAGTGATGACTAATCTCAATATGCTTAGTCCTAGAGTGCTGGACTGGATTTTTTACAAGGTTGATAGCACTAGTGTTATCACACAGAATCGGGACACAACCAAGATCCACCAAGTAGTCTTGGAGTTGGTGTTTAATCCACAACACTTGGGTGCCACAGCTCCCCGCAGTAACATATTCTGCCTCCGCGGTTGAGAGGGCAACCGAGTGTTATTTCTTGGAGGCCCAAGAAACTAAACACCCGCCTAGAAACTGGCAGTAGCCACTAGTACTCTTGCGATCCAGCTTGCATCCATCGTAATCCTCATCAGAATAAGATATAAGAGATAAATCACATGATGACGGATACCATAATCCCAAATCTTGAGTGCCGGCAAGATATCGAAGGATACGTTTGACGGCAGTCAAATGAGATTCTCTAGGACTAGTTTGAAATCTAGCACAAAGGCATACACTAAATTGGATATCTGGTCGGGATGCAGTCAAATAAAGTAAAGAACCAATCATACCTCTATAGACCTTTGCATCCACCAATTTACCATTTTCATCCGAATCCAGTGAAGTTGAGGTGCTCATCGGAGTTGCAATGATTTTACTGTTTGCCATGTCAAATCTTTTTAGCAGCTCCTTGATGTATTTGGCTTGGCTTATGAAGCAACCATCTTCTCCTTGGTTGATCTGCAAACCGAGAAAGAATTGAAGTTCTCTCATTAGGCTCATCTCAAATTCGCTAGTCATGAGGTTAGTAAATTCCTCACACATTTCAGATTTTGTAGAACCAAACACAATGTCATCAACATAAATTTGAACAATCAAGAGGTTCTTACCTTGCTTCTTGGTAAAAAGTGTTTGATCTACTTTACCTCGTGTGTACCCTTTTTCAATGAGGAACGAGCTTAGTCTCTCATACCAAGCTCTTGGTGCTTGCTTAAGTCCATAAAGCGCCCTGTCTAGCTTGTATACAAAATCTGCATTGTTAGAATTCTCAAAGCCAGGGGGCTGCTCAACATAGACTTCTTTTTTGATCAAGCCATTCAAGAAAGCACTTTTGACATCAATTTGATAAAGCTTTATTCTAAAGGAGCATGCAAAGGCAAGTAAAATTCTGATGGCTTCGAGTCTAGCAACTGGGGCATAATATTCATCAAAGTCTACCCCAAACTCTTGATTATACCCTTGAGCCACCAATCTAGCCTTATTTCTTATTATCTTGCCATCCTCACTTAGTTTGTTCCTAAAGACCCATTTAGTGCCTATGACAGATTGTGATGAAGGTTTAGGAACAAGATGCCAAACTTTGTTTCTCTCAAACTGGTTTAGCTCTTCTTGCATGGAATTTATCCAGTTTTCATCTTTTAAAACATCATCAATATTTTTGGGTTCATGCTGCGAGACAAGAGCAAGTTGATCTAATTCTTCCACAATTTTAAAATGTGACCTAGTTCTAGGTGGGTCATTCAAGCTACCAATGACATTCTCCAAGGGATGATCCTTAAGAATTCTAATATTTGTAGAATCGTTATCTTCTCCTGGAGCTTGATCCCTTGCATTGCTTGATTCCGCTAGGTCACCATCTTCTTTTATTTCTTCTTGTGGAGGATTACTCTTGTCCTTTATGCTTAGGAATTCCCCATCTTCATCATTTTTCCTGCAAGAGTTATCATTGTTAGAATCATGATATTCATCAAAGGAAACATGGGGTGATTCTTCCACAGTTTGACTTTTGATATTATAAATTCTATAAGCCCTAGATCTATCAGAATATCCAAGGAATATACCTTCATCGCTCTTGGGCTCGAATTTATCTAAGTCTCTTTTGTCATTGTTGTGAATGAAGCATTTCGATCCAAACACTTTCATATGTGAGAGAGAGGGCTTTTTACCTTTTAGCAACTCATAAGGAGTCTTTTTGGTGTGTGGCCTTACCATAGAGCGGTTGATAATGTAACATGCCGAGTTTACCGCTTCAGCCCAAAACCCCCTTGGAAGTTGCCGTTCAGCAAGCATGGTTCTTGCCATCTCTACAAGTGTCCGGTTTCTCCTTTCAACCACACCATTTTGCTCCGGCGTTCTTGGTGAAGAAAATCGGTGTGAAATCCCTTCGACCCTGCAAAGGTTATAGAAGTTAGCATTTTTAAATTCACCACCATGATCAGATTGAATCTTGGAAATTTTAAACTCACCGTCCTGCTTTATCTTCATGTAGAGTGCCTGAAACTCATCAAAAGCATCATTTTTGTGTGTGAAAAAGAAAACCCATGTGAACTTAGAAAAATCATCCACCAAGATATATCCATATTTTCTACCACTTAAGCTAGCAGTTCTGGTTGGGACAAATAGGTCCATATGAATTAGCTCGAGTGGTTTGGATGATGTATTTTCAGATCTTCCTTTGAATAATTTTCTAGTTTGTTTACCGAGGGCACATGCATCACACAATTTATTTTCTTGTTTAAAGGATAGTTCAGGCAAACCTTTCACCATTGAATGCTTCAAGAGTTTATGCAAGACATTGTAGCTAGCATGTCCTAGTCTACGATGCCATATCCATGCAAGTTCAGATTTTAGTGCAGCAAGATAAAGATTTAAATGAGCAGGATCATCTAAGTCAATCATGTAAACATTGTTAACTCTCTTACCAGAAAATTTTACTTTGTCAGATTTTGGTTCAAGAATTCTACATTCATGACAGTCAAACAACACTTTGTGACCCTTATCACACAATTGACTTATACTAAGCAGGTTATATTTCAATCCTTCAACTAACAACACGTTACAAATGGAGTTGGAGATGTTCTTACCTACATTACCTGTTCCAATGATTTTTCCTTTATTGTTTCCTCCAAATGTGACATATCCTCATTCCTTTTCTTCCAAGAGACAAAATTTTGATTTGTCTCCAGTCACGTGTCTTGAACAGCCGCTATCAAGGTACCACATGTTATGCATGGCTACAAGACATTCCTGCACAAGTAATTAAGCAATGGTGTTTGGAACCCAACCAAATTTGGGTCCCTTCAAGCTTTTCAGAATTTCAAAACATGAAACCATTTCTTTTGGAATCCAAACCTTCTTAACATTCATGCTTTGTTTGCTTAGAGCATGGATTTGATTTTTCTTTTCCATCTTGACATTCATTTTTTGTTTAGAAGCTATTTGTTGGATTTTGTGAAAGTTTGAAGAGGTTTGCTTCTTAAACCATTGAGGCCGTTGGTTGGTTTTAGGTTGAAATTGATTGTTTTGCCACCTATGGAATTGATGAACATAGAAATCACAATTTTCCCAAAGATATGGTGATGCTGGCCTATATGAGTGTGCAATCCAATTGTGGTGAAATCTGGAAGGTTGAGCATGCAATGGCCAAGGAAGTGTTGACCTATGCTGCGGGGAAGGTCGACATTTCTTAGGTTTTTGGACAGGCTTTTTGGGAATGTTGGTGACTGCCTCTTCAATCTTTTCTTTCCCTTTCTCCTTTTGTTTTTGCTGGTTTTGTGTGGGAGTTGTGTTTGAGGTGGAAGCTTCGGAAGATGAAACAAATGTGACTGTTTTTAGCCCAATTGGCCTTTTGTTTGTTGGTTCAAAACCCAACCATTCCTTGTTGAAGTTCATTCTAGTACCTAGCAATGCATCTAGGTTTTCTCTTCTATCCATAAATTTTTCTAAAGATTGTTCTTTGTCCTTTAACTCTTTTTGTATGTTTTCAATATTTTGTAAGAGTTGAGTGTTGACATGTTTGACAGCTTCATACTTCTCATTGCTTAATTTGCTATCCTTTTCATAGGTTTGCATTTTGAGTTTCATGCTGTCAATCTCATTTCTCAAATTTTCATTTTCAGTTTCTAAGTCAGCCATTTCTTTTCTTCCTTCCTCCAAATTCTCAATCATTTTCTTAAGATCTTCAATTTCAGTTTCAAGTAGAGCATTCTTATCATTCATATCATGATCATGCACAAATGAGTTAGTTTTCTTTTTCAATGATTTATTCTCCTTTTTGTACATTTCATATTTTTCCATGAGTTGTATATATGCATCCTCCCAATCATCAATTGTATAATCTTCAAATGGAGAATTTACCTAAGTTTCTTCATCACCTTTGGCCATAAGGCAGAAATCTTCTTTTTCTTTGTCCGAGGAGCTAGTTCCGTCATCACTTTCCTCTTCATCGCTCCATGTGGACACCATGGCCTTGTTCTTCTTCTTGCCCTTCCATTTGTCGGCTTTTCTGAATCTGTCGGGACAATCATTCTTGAAATGTCCTGGTTTATTGCAAGAATAGCAAATGATTTTGTCAGATTTCTTAGAGTTTTCAGAATTAGATTTGAAACCATTTCTTACCTTTGACCTTCCTCTCATGAAGCTCTTACCTTCCTTTCTCAGGAATTTTTTGAACTTACGTGTGAGCATGGCTACGTCATCCTCTTCTCGCTCACTTGCCGAATCCTCACCTTCATCAGAAGTGCCATGACCGCTGGGTCCTGCTTTAAGAGCTAGGGACTTCTTCTTAGGTGCCTCAGCCTCTTTGTTCTTGAGGTTGATCTCATAGGTCATCAATGACCCAATGAGTTCATCTACCTTGGTAGTTGTGAGATCTCTCGATTCTTCAACCACGGTAGCCTTTGTGTGCCATGCTGGAGTTAACGATCTGAGAATTTTCCTTACAATTTCTTGCTCTGAATATTTCTTTCCCAAATCAGTTAAACTATTAGTAAGCACAGTCAATCGAGCATACATATCTTGAATTGATTCATCAGGCTTCATGCGGAACATTTCATATTCAGAAACTAAAATGTTGGCTTTTGTTTCTCGTACCTGAGAGGTTCCTTCGTAGATTACCTCTAGCTTGTCCCACATTAGTTTTACAGATGCGCAGGTAGCCACTCTTGAGAATTCAACTGGATGGAGTGAGCATTGCATGATGTGTTTGGCACTCCAGTTGACAGTGGATTGCCTTATCTGTTCTTTGGTCCACAAGTCCTCATTATCCGTAAGCTCATACGGACCTTTGCTGATCACTCGCCAAAGTTCGTAGTCTTGGGCGCGAATGAACACCTGCATACGATGTTTCCAATAGGGATAATTAGATCCAGTGAAATAAGGAGGCCTATTCACATAATGTCCTTCAGGTAAATAACCCTTAGACGCTGATCCACCATTTCCCTCAAGGTCGTTGGACCCCATAATGAGAGATTAGGCTCTGATACCACTTGTTGTGTAGTGGACAGCGGATCTAGAGGGGAGGGGTGAATAGATCTGCCCCTCTTTTCGCAATGCAACCCTCTTTAAAGCTAGATGATGAAATAAGCAGCGGAATATAACTAGCTTGACGTAGAACACAAATGATTTGCTTGGCAAGATGATTACGTAATATAGATATTGAACCTAAGCATGCATCTAACACATATCAATTGTACAATCAAACCACAACACAAAGGATTTTAAGGTGGTTCGGACTGAATCCCCAGTCCTACGTCCACCCCTCACCAAATCCGGTGAGGCTTCACTAGTGCAGCACACCAAACCGCAAATCGGAGAACCACCGATTGTCTTCCTACTAACCACCGGTAGGGACGTCAACACCGCAGATCGGACAACCTCCGATTGCCTTCCTACTAATCACCGGTAGAGACGATTTTCAGTTCCAAATGTTTGAATGAAATGGAAAAGAACAAGATATAAAAACACTCAAACAAGATATGAAATATGCTCAAGGAGAAGGATCTTGTCTGAGATTGCTGGGGCTTGAATCTTCTTTTGAAGTAGCTTGAATCACTTGGAGATTTGATGAAGAACTTCTTCCCGGAGTACTGTTCACAGCTACAGTACTCGAACTCTACTCCCTTGAACACACCCTTGTAGCCTCCTTTGATCTCCCTTATTAGCCTTTCTTGCTTCTACTCTTCTTTGGAGGTTGCTGGATTGAGATATGAACTTGAATCACCTTGAGTTGATGGAGAGAGTGTTGGATGTAGCTTTGATCTTCCTTTTGATCCTCTTGAGTTGATGAAGAGGAAGAAGGATGTAGTTTAGATCACCTTTGAACCCCTTGATTGTTTCTTCTTCCTTGGAGGTTGAGATGGCTTCAGATCTGGACTTGAATGCCTTGGAATGGATGAAGAACTCCTTCCCGAAACACTGTTCACGGAGGTGCTACAGTACCTCGAAAATGGCCTCCCTTGATCTCTCTTGAAGCCTTGAAGCATTAGGGTTTCTAACCCCTCAAGTGTTGGTTTTATAGACCTTGAATGGTCCATAGACACCCTCCAGACCAGATCGATAAATCATGGAAGATTAGGTAAGGTTTGATTGAACAAATCCATGGAAAGGGGCTGGCCACGAGGTGGAATTCGAAGTCAAACAAGGCTGCATCGGGGCTGGCGGTCGACCTGCAGCTCCTGGCAGTCGACCGCTACTGTGAAACCTGCAAACAGGTGGTTCCTGGGATTTCTGGTCGACCGCCACTGGTTGGCGGTCGACCGCCAGCTGAAACACATGTAGACTGGCGATCCCTGGCTGGGGCGGTCGACCGCCCCTGTGCTGGCGGTCGACCGCCAGCTGGGGAGAACCCGGGCTTGCCCGGGTCGATCCGTTAAGTCTTGAACTCCGTCGTTCAACTCCATTAGCAGCCCGTGCATATTTGTGGCATCGCCCTTGATAGTCTAGAAGGTATCAACTGAGTCTTTAACCTTGGATTCTCTTGGCTATACTTCTTTGTGCATTGACCTTGGATGAGTGACGAGCCGAATATGAAATGTCTACTTTTGCTTGTAAGAGAGATGAGATTTGCATCCTTGCTTGGGCGCGATCAATGAGCTTTCACTTTGGCCATTGCCACTTGATTCCTTGTCCATTCATTAGCATATCTATCATGAATAAAAACATCACGTATGTCAATCACATGAGAGTGGAAGATATCAATGACTAATAGTGTTTAGATATTATCAAAACGAAGAAACTCATATGACTATGGAATGATGTCGAATGACCCAAGTGACCACAGAATGACTCAAATGACCTCATGGACACAACAAGCGAGTGTGCCGGGCAAGGCACATGCCAAGGATGTGCTGGGCTAGAGGTATTGGGGTCTGCCGGGCAAGGGCGGCTGGGGAGTGTGCCGGGCTGGAGGTATTGGGGTGTGTCGGGCAAGGGCGGCTGGGGAGTGTGCCGGGCTAGGTTGGTCGAGGGTGTGCCAGCGAGGGTGTCAAAGGGTGCACCGGGTAGAGGTTGGGCTCAGCGAGGCCTGGGCTTAGGGTCTGTGCAAGTTTGGGGTCAGGGTTGGTACATGTATTAGATAAGGTCGGTGCATGCGTTGGGCAAAGTCTAAGCAGGTGTTGGGCAGGGTCCATGCATGTGTGCAGGGTCTGGGCAAGTTGGCCAAAGTCCGTGCATATGCTGGGCCAAGGTCTAAGCATGCCTGGGGAAAGGTCTGTGCATGTTTGGGCTATAAAGGGGCGAGGTCAGTGCAAGTTGGCCTGGGCCAAGGATAAGGTCGTGTGCAGGTTCCATGCATGCAAAGGACAAGGTCGGTGCAAGTTTTAACTGGGCTGAGTGAAGGTCTGTGCACATGTGCACCGGGCTGAATGAGGGTCGGTGCACATATGCACCAGGTTGTAGAGGGGGCAAGGTCGGTGCAAGTTTGCCCAAGGCTGAAGGCAGGTCGGTGTAGGTTCCATGCATGCAAAGGATAGGGTCGGTGCATGTTTCATGCAGGTTAGGGGAAGGTCGGTGCAGGTTTGGTCTGGCTAGGGGGGGCGGTCAGTGCAGGTTTCGCCCAGGCTGGGGGAAGGTCGGTGCAAGTCCGGCTAGGCCAAGGGGCAGGTCGGTGCAGGTCTGGCCTGGCTAGGGGGGGAGGTCGGTGCACGTTTGCTTGGGCTAGGGGAAGGTCAGTGCACGTGGGAAATGAGGTCAGTGCACATTGGAGATGTGTGAAGGGTAGGGCTGGTGGATGGTATACCGCTGGAGGAAGGTGAGAGTGCATCGGGTAGGGAGATAAGGCTGTGCCGAGTAGAGGCACATAGAGTGTGCCGGAAAAAGAGGCACGAGTGTGTCGGGGGAGGCTGGGCAGGGCGTGCCGGCAGGGAGATGTTGGAGTGTATCGGACAGGGCGAAGGCAGAGTGTGCCGGGCTGGGCAGGCTAGGCAGGTGTGTACCGGTTGAAGATACCAGGAGGTGATGGGTTAATGCAGCTAGGGCAAAGTCCATGTAGGTGGAGTAAGGTCTGAGAGGAGGTCCCCTTATTCCTGAGGCTCATGTGAGGAGTCTTCTTTTATTCATGAGATGCATGCGTAGGGATTTTCTTTTATTCATGAGATGCGTGAGTTTTGATTTGGTTTTCTTTTATTCATGTAGACAATGTTCGTGGTTATGTTCGGTAGTCCGTCATAAAGATGCAAGTGTTCAGTTATTCGCGATTTCCATGGTTCGTCGTTATTTCAGAAAAGCCGTTTCGTTGGTGTTTATTTTGTTTATTTGTTGTTTCCTTTTGTATTATTACTTTTCTTTTATTGTTATTATTATTAGGTTAATTCTGACAAAAATTCGGCAGCATCTCCCCTTGACCCGGATGCTAGGGGGGTGTAAAAGGGAACACGTCCACAAGGAGTAACGTGACCCAACAAGTCGAGGTGCGTGCCAGGGCAGCGACACCTTTAAGAAAACTTCAGAAAACTTAGAGAAATCAGTGAATGGGAAACAATGGGTAAAACAGGCTGGAGTGTGCCGGCAGGAACAAGCCACAGGCGTGCCGGGCTGGGATGGCTGGAGGGTGTGCTCGGTCGCCTCTGTCTCAACAGCGCTAGGTCGCCTCTGTCTCAACCGCGCTCGGCCGCTCCAGTCATGAGTGGTGCCTGCGCCATTCTGCCGCCTCGACCTTAGCGACGCCCAACTGCTCCAGTACAGCGGTGCCTACGGCACCCCTACTTCCCCGATCTCGACACTGTCTCATATCGGGAGTACATTGTGACGCCCCTCGGGCGGCACCCTGCTGAGTCAAAGATCCTTGGGCAGACACTGTGTACGAATGCAGAACTACCCACAGAATAATGCAATGACCTGGGGACCGTCATGAATGACAGAATTGTCCCGTGGCTTGCAAGCATTTGTAATAGGCTCTCATGCCCCCATATAAATGCCTTTCATGGCATATATATAGTTGTGTATCCCAGTCAGGGGACGGATCCCCTTCCTCTCCGGAACCAGAGTCTCTGCCCCCAGTTATCCTTGTGATGCGGGACGGACACGCGACCTGTGACTCTAGCTCGCGATCGCCCCTAAGCGAGGGAAGACGTGGGACCGGGCGCGGTTGAGAAATCGACCGTGAGTCTCGGGTATCGGCTTTTCCGCGTTAACTCGGATTGAGTCACGGGACGGTACACTCACTCACTCTCGCAGCGGTGATAACAATATATAAAGTTAGGACCCTACACTCACCGCGGCATATACGAATGAATACGAACTAAGCAAAATGCGATAAAGAGTGGGGGCGAGTGTACCTCCACGCTCCGGACGTGGGGAAGACGTTCCCGGCCAAGTACGGTAACTCCCGATAATAATGGTAAAAACTTAATTACAATAGTGAATTTTATTGCCCACTCCACGCAGGGAGGTAAAGGGCTACAAGTGGGGCCCGGGTGGACCGACCCTGGGTTGACGGGCAGCAATCCGGAGGTGCGTTCGGGGTGAACTCGGCCTGCTGGTCCGACTCGGTCCTGCGCCAACTCGGTACTGCGCCAACTCGGTTCTGACTCGCTGGACAGTAAGGTGCGGTTTCGAAAGGAACATCACCCTCCTGAGGTCTTCTGAAGGCGCCGCTTGGCTGGGATGGCGGCGGGATATCTCTGATCGACTCCCTGAAGTGGCGGTTCCATAAGTTGACTTTTGATAATTTTGCACGAATTATTCTCAGACTGTAATTTCAGACCTACACAGGGAACAAATCTGCACGTCTCAGCTGCAAGAATTATGGTGCTCAGATCCGGAGGCCGATTGAGGCATGGCTGGTACCGTTGCAAAGAGCACTCACAGAAATACAACATATATTTTTCACAGCTCCATCCACCGAATGGATTGAAGATGAGAATGACTGTAACACTATTTTATTTTCTGACCCGGACTGACAGACACACAGGGCAGACTGTGTTTTTCCTAAGACTGACCTTTGACCGAGGGGTAAATGATTTTTCTAGGGGCGAGAAAAATTATGGGAGACAGGGTAGGACGTTAGGAACACCTGAAAGTTTTGGTGATTTTTTTGGAAATTTATAAGTGGGTGGGGAAAATACAACAAAGTGACTCTGTCCTGTAGATCTGCAGAATGGCAGATTACAGGGGGAAGAACAATAAATGTGGGAAAAATACCAAATGACGTCCAAATGACACGAAGTTTGAACTGGAGGTTAAAGGAGTTGGACAGAACAAACCCTCAAAATTAGGGCTCGAACAAACAACAAGAAAAAAAGATAAAATTTTGGAGAAGAGGTTCTGTCCTGATTTGGACAGAACTCTGGCGATGGCGGTGGCGGCGCGATGGCGGCACGAACGGAAGGCGGCGGCCGGAAGTCGCATCCAGCAAAGGTTGGAGATCTTGGAGTCACACCAAGATGAGGGCTTCACACCCTAGAATGGGCAGAAATCACTGCTACAAGGGGGAGAGGAGAGACACAAGGGGTGCCCTTGGGCTAGCTCTTGGCAAAAATGCTTAATTCTTCATTAATATCTCTAATGACACTATACATAGGCTTATATAGAGATTGGCAAGGGGTGGGGGGATGGAAATTTCATGGGAGAGAGAAGATTTTCTTCCCCATGTGGTCAAATGACCAAATTAAATAAAAAATACAACATGGCATAAACTATATTATAAGGGGGAAGCATCTTGGACTTTGCTTGGTCCAATTTTGAATTTTCTTCCACCTTGTCCCCTTGAATGGTCAAGCATATAGAAGCCCACCTTGGACCTTTGACCAGCCCCACATGGGACCCTAAGGCTTAGGTGGATCAATAGGGAAAGAGATGGGGGCCCCTTGTTGGTCCTACTAGACTTGTACACAAAAACCCAAACAATCCTAAGGAATGACACATTGGCTTATAAAGCCTTACAATTGCAAACATACTTTCCCAAGGATATAAATGCAAATTAAAAGGACACAAATGTAAAATAAAATATCAGTGCTCGACGTCGATTCCCATCAATTCTCCCTGGGTGGGAAGAACTCGACCCCGTCGAGTAAGGGGTGCGGCTGCTCGTGACGCCGACGGATCCGTCATCGTACCTGGAAGCGCGGAGTACGCTCCACTCCAATTAATCAACACCTGCTCATCCCGTATACATTCGATATCCACACGCTGCCTTGGGAATGAGGCTAGAGGTGGACACTCCGGGGTGGGGTCACTCTCAAAGGAGGGAGGAGGCTCAAAGACTCACTAGGAATCACCGCGGGTCCCTTAAGTGACTTGATCCGATATGTGGGGTAGAACCGATCCCAAAGTTCGACAAGTCTCGAACTCGAAAGGGATTAACAACGCGAGCGTACAAAAGACTGACTCGACTCAATGTATGCACAGACACACAAGACCCTAGACACACCTAATGTTAGTCTGACCTACGCATAGGCGATGGTGGACTAGGACACCCGAACATGTGCCATGCATACACTAGTGGCAACCGGTGGTTGGCGAAAAGTGGGACTCCAAGACATCCTACTTTGTCCCTAGCATGCGGCTGCCCATTGGATTTGGGAGACTTAGGAGGGCTAGGAGGGCCGTATGTAGGTGTATCGGGCTTGGTGGGCGTAGATGGCCCGGCCTGTGGGAAGGGGGTGTGAAAGTGGACTTCCCCGACAAGGTATAAAGGAAGTGATGGGTCACGAGGCCCACTAGCGAAGGGGTCGAATGGGTCAAAGAATGTGTGACCCCTCGGTTCCTCCATTACATAGTCCCATGTTTGAAATTCATGAAGGTGATGGTCACCTCCATCCATCGTGGTAGATGGGACAGTGTATAGAAGATAGGGCTCCTCCCTCGGGATAAAAGGAGTGAAGTCGGGCTCGGCCGGTAGCGGGAGGAGTAGAAGAACCTCCGTGGTAACATGACCACGGTGTACACGGAGGTAATGGACCCTAAGGTGGGATGGGTGAAGCTACGACCGGTGGGTCGGTCGAAGCCTGGGGCCAACAAGTGCGTAAATGCCAACTGCTGGTCTAACCCTTTAAGAAGGTCGTCCAATGTATCCACATAGTGACTAGATCGGAAGGTGGTGTGAAATGAGTTGCTTGGCACTAGAGGTAGTGTAGGGTCCATGGATGGGAAGGGAGGTGGGACCAAGTCATCTTTAAGCCAGCTAAGGAGTGGCTCGGCGATGAAAAGCGTTCCCATAAGAAACACGGGTGGCTCGGGCGGAGGTGGCTCCCAATATGATGGCTCTAGATGAGGATCGGAAGGTAAGGGTGGTAACGGAGCACTCACGGGTGGCGAAGGAGGGGCCTCCATGATGGGGAGAGGGGTTGGGGACCCCTTAGATGGGGCCGGGTTGGGGCTACGGGCTATGGCCTCCCTAGGCGCGGGTATGGCTACCTCCTGCCTCGAAGGTGGGCAAGGGGAGACCAGCGACTCCATATAGGCACATCTCCTATCCACCCGATCCGAAATCATTTGCACAAGTTCGGTAACGGTGCGGGTTGGAGTAGGGAGATCGTGGTGGACTTGCATGTAGTCAACCGGCCTAGGTTTGGGTCTAGGCTCATCTACATGTGGGGCTCTTTACCTCCGACTAGGACCCACTTGGTTGGAAGTGATTGTGTGGGGTCGGGTAGAGGTGACCGGTTGGGGAACATAGACCTTCCTAAGCTCTCTCTTTATGTCCCACCATGACTCGATGGGCCATTGCCTCCTAACCTCTCTCAAGCGCTCAATGTGGTCCCACTTTTCGGCGGCCTCGTGTAGAAGCCTCTCCTTGGCAAAAAAGAATTGCCCGACTTCAGACATGGTATAACAATCAAAGTATGTGTCCATGGCGGCCTCCCACTTGAGGTAGTCGCCCGGGTCATTGGAGCCATAAAAATCCGAGGCTTCGGGCCTACGGAAGTGGAGAGGATGGTTGCCCAACCCATGGGTGTGCCAACGGTTATCTCGCCTGGGCGACCGGAAGTCCATTAGAAATGGGGAGCTATAAGACGGACATGAAGACACTTGGACAAGACACTAGACACGACCCTAAACGACAATGCAAGTTGGAATGCCGACTCGACTATGAACCTAGACACAACCAAGACTCGGTACGTGGCGGAGGTTTGACCCGAGGGTCTCCTTGACGCGAGTGTGCGGCCTTCCCGATAGGCGTAACCTAACGTTCGGGCGACACCTTTTGATATACCGAACAATGGTATGCAAATGCACCCTTAGACTTAGACACTTTTTTTTCTTTTTGCGGACTTAGACACAAAGACTACCCTAGACTCAACCTTCACTCTGATACCAAATTTCTGTGGGACGGACACAAGACCTGGGACTCTAGCTCGCGATCGCCCCTAAGCGAGGGAAGACGTGGGACCGGGCGCGGTTGAGAAATCGGCCGTGAGTCTCGGGTATCGGCTTTTCCGCGTTAACTCGGATTGAGTCACGGGACGGTACACTCACTCACTCTCGCAGCGGTGATAACAATATATCAAGTTAGGAACCTACACTCGCAGCGGCATATACGAATGAATACGAACTAATCAAAATACGATAAAGAGTGGGGGAGAGTGTACCTCCACGCTCCGGGCGTGGGGAATACGTTCCCGGCCAAGTACGGTAACTCCCGGTAACAATGGTAAAAACTTAATTACAATAGTGAATTTTATTGTCCACTCCACGCAGGGAGGTAAAGGCAAGTAGGGCCAGGGAGGACCGACCCTGGGTTGACGGGCAGCAATCCGGAGGTGCGTTTAGGGTGAACTCGGCCTGCTGGTCCGACTCGGTCCTGCGCCGACTCGGTACAGCACCAACTCGGTTCTGACTCGCTGGACAGCAAGGCGTGGTTTCCAAAAGAATGTCACCTTTCTGAGGTCTTCTGAAGGCGCTGCTTGGCTGGGACGGTGAAGGGATGTCCCTGATTGACTCCATGAAGTGGCGGTTCCAGAATTTGACTTTTGATAATTTTGCACAAATTTTTCCCGGACTATAATTTCAGACCTACACAGGGAATAGATCTGAATGTCTCGGCTGCAAGAATTATGGTTCTCAGATCCGGACGCCGATCGAGGCGTGACTGGTACCGTTGGAAAGAGCACTCATAGAAATACAACATATATTTTTCACAGCTCCATCCACCGAATGGATTGAAGATGAGAATGACTGTAACACTATTTTATTTTCTGACCCAGACTGACAGACACATAGGGCAGACTGTGTTTTTCCTGAGACTGACCTTTGACCGAGGGGTAAATGATTTTTCCAGGGGCGACAAAAATTATGGGAGACAGGGTAGGACATGAGGAACACCTGAGAAGTTTTGTGGTTTTTTTGGAAATTTATAAGTGGGTGGGGAAAATATAACAAGGTGACTATGTCCCGTAGCTCTGTAGAATGGCAGATTACATGGGGAAGAACAATAAATGTGAGAAAAATACCAAATGACGTCCAAATGACATGAAGTTTGAACTGGAGGTTAAGGGAGATGGACAGAACAAACCCTCAAAATTAGCGCTCGAACAAACAACAAGAAAAAAAGATAAAATTTCGGAGAAGAGGTTCTATCCTGATTTGGACAAAATTCCGGCGATGGCGGTGGCGGCGCGATGGCAGCACGAACGGAAGGTGGCGGCCGGAAGTCGCATCCAGCAGAGGTTGGAGATCTTGGAGTCACACCAAGATGAGGGCTTCACACCCTAGAATGGGCAGTAATCACTGCTGCAAGGGGGAGAGGAGAGACACAAGGGGTGCCCTTGGGCTAGCTCTTGGCAAAAATGCTTAATTCTTCATTAATATCTCTAATGACACTATACATAGGCTTATATAGAGATTGGCAAGGGGTGGGGGGATGGAAATTTCATGGGAGAGAGAAGATTTTCTTCCCCATGTGGTCAAATGACCAAATTAAATAAAAAATACAACATGGCATAAACTATATTATAAGGGGGAAGCATCTTGGACTTTGCTTGGTCCAATTTTGAATTTTCTTCCACCTTGTCCCCTTGAATGGTCAAGCATATAGAAGCCCACCTTGGACCTTTGACCAGCCCCACATGGGACCCTAAGGCTTAGGTGGACCAATGGGGAAAGGACTGGGGGGCCCCTTGCTGGACCTACTACACTTTTGCACAAAAACCCAAAGAATCCTAGGGAATGACAAAATGGCTTATAAAGTCTTACAATTACGTACATACTTTCCCAAGGATATAAAAGTAAACTAAAAGGACACAAGTGTCAAATAAAAATTAGTGTTCGGCGTCGATTCCCATCAACTCTCCCGGGTGGGAAGACTCGACCCTGTCGAGTAAGGGGTACGGCTGCTCGAGACGCCGGCGGATCCGTCACCAAACCTGGAAGCGCAGAGTATGCTCCACTCCAAGTAATTGACACCTGCTCATCCCGTATAGATTCGATCTGTGCATGCTGCCATGGGAATGAGGCTAGAGGTGGACACTCCGGGGTGGGGTCACTCTCAAATGAGGGAGGCGGCTCAAAGACTCACTAGGAATCACCGCGGGTCCCTTATGTGACTAGATCCGATATGTGGAGTAGAACTGATCCCAATAGTCGACAAGTCTCGAACTCGAAAGGGATTAACAACGCGAGCGTACAAAAGACTGACTCGACTCAATGTATGCACAGACACACAAGACCCTAGACACACCTAATGTTAGTCCGACCTACGCATAGGCGATGGTGGAACAGGACACCTGAACATGTGCCATGCATACACTAGTGGCAACCGGTGGTTGGCGGAAAGTGGGACTCCAAGACATCCTACTTTGTCCCTAGCATGCGGCTGCCCATTGGATTTGGGAGACTTGGGAGGGCTAGGAGGGCCGTATGTAGGTGTATCGGGCTTGGTGGGCGTAGATGGCCCGGCCCGTGGGAAGGGGGTGTGAAAGTAGACTTCCCCGACAAGGTATAAAGGAAGTGATGGGTCACGAGGCCCACTAGCGAAGGGGTTGAATGAGTCAAAGAATGTGTGACCCCTCGATTCCTCTATTACATAGTCCCATGTTTGAAATTCATGAAGGTGATGGTCACCTCCATCCATCATGGTAGATGGGACAGTGTATAGAAGATAGGGCTCCTCCCTCGGGATAAAAGGAGTGAAGTCGGGCTCGATCGGTAGCGGGAGGAGTAGAAGAACCTCCGTGGTAACATGACCCATGGTGTACACGGAGGTAATGGACCCTAAGGTGGGATGGGTGAAGCTACGACCGGTGGGTCGGTCGAAGCCTGGGGCCAACAAGTGCGTAAATGCCAACTGCTGGTCTAACCCTTTAAGAAGGTCGCCCAATGTATCCACATAGTGACTAGATCGGAAGGTGGTGTGAAATGAGTTGCTTGGCACTAGAGGTAGTGTGGGGTCCATGGATGGGAAGGGAGGTGGGACCAAGCCATCTTTGAGCCAGCTAAGGAGTGGCTCGGCGATGAAAAGCGTTCCCGTAAGAAACACGGGTGGCTCGGGCGGAGGTGGCTACCAATATGATGGCTCTAGATGAGGATCGAAAGGTAAGGGTGGTAATGGAGCACTCACGGGTGGCGAAGGATGGGCCTCCATGATGGGGAGAGGGCTTGGGGACCCCTTAGATGGGGCCGGGTTTGGGCTACGGGCTATGGCCTCCCTAGGCGCGAGTATGGCTACCTCCTGCCTCGAAGGTGGGCAAGAGGAGACCAGCAACTCCATATAGGCACATCTCCTATCCACCCGATCCGAAATGATTTGCACAAGTTCGGCAACAGTGAGGGTTGGAGTAGGGAGATCGTGGTGGACTTGCCTGTAGTCAACCGGCCTAGGCTTGGGTCTAGGCTCATCTACGTGTGGGGCTCTTTGCCTCCGACTAGGACCCACTTGGTTGGAAGTGATTGTGTGGGGTCGGGTAGAGGTGACCGGTTGGGGAACGTAGACCTTCCTAAGCTCTCTCTTCATGTCCCACCATGACTCGATGGGCCATTGCCTCCTAACCTCTCTCAAGCGCTCAATGTGGTCCCACTTTTCGGCGGCCTCGTGTAGAAGCCTCTCCTTGGCAAAAAAGAATTGCTCGACTTCAGACATGGTATAACAATCAAAGTATGTGTCCATGGCGGCCTCCCACTTGAGGTAGTCGCCCGGGTCATTGGAGCCATAAAAATCCGAGGCTTCGGGCCTACGGAAGTGGAGAGGATGGTTGCCCAACCCATGGGTGTGCCAACGGTTATCTCGCCTGGGCGACCGGAAGTCCATTGGAAATGGGGAGCTATAAGATGGACATGAAGACACTTGGACAAGACACTAGACACGACCCTAAACGATAATGCAAGTTGGAATGCCGACTCGACTATGAACCTAGACACAACCAAGACTCGGTACGTGGCGGAGGTTTGACCCGAGGGTCTCCTCGACGCGAGTGTGCGGCCTTCCCGATAGGCGTAACCTAACGTTCGGGCGACACCTTTTGATATACCGAACAATGGTATGCAAATGCACCCTTAGACTTAGACACTTTTTTTTCTTTTTGCGGACTTAGACACAAAGACTACCCTAGACTCAACCTTCACTCTGATACCAAATTTCTGTGGGACGGACACAAGACTTGGGACTCTAGCTCGCGATCGCCCCTAAGCGAGGGAAGACGTGGGACCGGGCGCGGTTGAGAAATCGGCCGTGAGTCTCGGGTATCGACTTTTCCGTGTTAACTCGGATTGAGTCATGGGATGGTACTCTCACTCACTCTCGCAGCGGTGATAACAACATATCAAGTCAGGAACCTACACTCGCAGCGGCATATACAAATGAATACGAACTAAGCAAAATACGATAAAGAGTGGGGGCGTGTGTACCTCCACGCTCCGGGCGTGGGGAAGATTTTCCCGGCCAAGTACGGTAACTCCCGGTAACAATGATAAAAATTTAATTACAACAGTGAATTTTATTACCCACTCCACGCAGGGAGGTAAAGGGTAACAAGTGGGGCCCAGGAGGACCGACCCTGGGTTGACGGGCAGCAATCCGGAGGTGCGTTCGGGGCGAACTCGGCCTGCTGGTCTGACTCGGTCCTACGCCGACTTGGTACTGCGCCAACTCGGTTCTGACTCGCTGGACAGCAAGGCACAGTTTCCAAAGGAACGTCGCGCTCCTGAGGTCTTCTGAAGGCGCCGCTTGGCTGGGACGGTGGCGGGATGTCCCTGATCGACTCCCTGAAGTGGCGGTTCTAGAAGTTGACTTTTGATAATTTTGCACGAATTATTCCCGGACTGTAATTTCAGACCTACACAGGGAACAGATCTGCACGTCTCGGCTGCAAGAATTATGGTTCTCAGATCCGGAGGCCGATCGAGGCGTGGCTGGTACCGTTGGAAAGAGCACTCACAGAAATACATTATATATTTTTCACAGCTCCATCCACTGAACGGATTGAAGATGAGAATGACTTTAACACTATTTTTTTTTCTGACTCGGACTGACAGACACACAGGGCAGACTGTGTTTTTCCTGAGACTGACATTTGACCGAGGGGTAAATGATTTTTCCAGGGGCGACAGAAATTATGGAAGATAGGGTAGGACATGAGGAACACCAGAGAAGTTTTATGATTTTTTTAGAAATTTATAAATGGGTGGGGAAAATACAACAAGGTGACTCTGTCCCATAGATCTGCAGAATGGCAGATTACAGGGGGAAGAACAATAAATGTTGGAAAAATACCAAATGACGTCCAAACGACACGAAGTTTGAACTGGAGGTTAAGGGAGATGGATAAAACAAACTCTCAAAATTAGGACTCGAACAAACAACAAGAAAAAAAGATAAAATTTTAGAGAAGAGGTTCTGTCCTGATTTGGACAGAGCTCCGGCGATGGCGGTGGCGGCGCGATGGCAGGACGAACGGAATGCGGCGGCCGAAAGTCACATCCAGCAGAGGTTGGAGATCTTGGAGTCACACCAAGATGAGGGCTTCACACCCTAGAATGGGCAGCAATCACTGCTGCAAGGGGGAGAGGAGAGACACAAGGGGTGCCCTTGGGCTTGCTCTTGGTAAAAATACTTAATTCTACATTAATATTATTAATGACACTATACATAGGCTTATATAAAGAATGGCAAGGGGTGGGGGGATGGGAATTTCGTGGGAGAGAGGGGATTTTCTTCCCCATGTGGTCAAATGACCAAATTAAATAAAAAATACAACATGGGAGTAATCGTTGAGAAATACCCAGTCGATTTTCTTCCCCATGCGGCACATCCCCAGTCAAACACTTGGTTCCGCCGATAATCGTTGAGAAATTGACTGGCACTCCCGCATTCCACCCAGCCATCCCTGTCCCAGTCTCTCAGAACGATTAATCATACGCCATCCCTTCCAGTGCATTCCCATCATTCTCTCGGCCTTCTTTTCAATACCCTCGGAATCCCCGCATGCCCAGTCGACCTATCTCGGCCTTCCGCAAAAAGGCGAGTGTGCGCCCCCGCCATGAGGAGAAAATAGAAGTGACTCCCCACGCGCGTAAAACAAGCATCAAATGCTCCATGACCCTACTACCACTCAGATAGTATCAAGGTTCCACCTACCAGCTCCCAGATGAGCTGAATGATGGACTGGAAATGCACAATGAAATAATTGAGTAAAACAGATGAGCAGACAAAGAAGATAATATAAATTCGATGAAGAACTTTCTCCTCTGAAATGCTTCCTGATCGAGCTCGAGGACTTCAATGATGAAGCTTTCATTGCAGTGAAGTCCTCTCTTGGCTTAAATCTGAGGAAGCAAAGTGGTGGAAGCTTCGATGGCATAACGGTGCTTGAATGCTTGATCGCTTGTACTCGAGTTTTTTGTGTGCATGTTTTATCACCAACCTTCAAGTATTTATAGGTTGAGAATTTTATGTCTGTTAGATACAACATCCTCCAATGGTCGATTCTAGCTTTCAGTTCGTAGAGATCTGTATGTCACCTACACCCTGAGTTATCCAACATGGATCATTGGGTCTTCGTCCAGTCTATAGCTTGATCACGCTTGATCACTTTGGTCTTTGTTTAGTTAGAAAGTAGGACAGGCCTTCTATGGTAGAGATATGTTTGTCTGCATATTTTCCTCTTGCACGCTTATGTGCTTTTTTCTCTTTGAAATATATTCCTGTAGGTATACTCAAAACATCTCTGCCATGTAGGTCTTTAAATGTGACGTGAAATATAGCAGAAATTTGAGATACCATATGAATAAATAAGTAGCAAATATATGCTTTTGTGCATTTTTCTTTTCTTTCGAAGAGACATTATGCAGCATAAAAAGTGATATTTTATGCCTCGGTAATCTTGCAAATATCTCAACGGATACTAAGCAATAAATGCAAATGTGAGATATGTACATACGCCTGATCGAAGGCATATCTTTAAAGATATGAGCCTTTAAATGCGACCTATAGGATTGGTCAAATATTCAAGACTACTTTCCACATAGGACAATAGCCCTTTTACGTAGTAGTGAATAGTGATTTTCTTAAGATTTTTTATGTGCCTGTAGTACAAGATGATTGGTTAGTTATCGTACAATCATGTGATGACACGCGTCACATAAATAGTGAGAAACATAAGGTGGATACTTTTGCTTTTTTTTTAAGATATGTGCAAGATCGTTTATCGTCAAGTGTTTTTATTTCTTATATTTTGTCATTTTCCTAAGGTAGACACTACATCACCTACTTTTGTCTTAGTGTTTCGTGTCTTCTGCGCCTATGTTTCCTTTGCTCTCTAGGATAGCAGGAGTTCCACCTACTTCAATTATGGTAGAGTTCTGCCAATCTTAGTTACACTTTTGAAATATCAAGAATATTGCCTATCTCTTATGAGAAGCATATGCCTATCTTCTTTACATCTTCTGAGATAGCAGGAATAATCCTTCCGCCTAACTTTCGATACTTAGGCGATTGTTCATCTATAAGTGTTTGTCATTATGTGCATAGATAATGTACCGCCTAATTTTTATGTGCTTAATCAATATTCTCTTTATTTTATCCCAGATATATATGGAGACCTAATTTTCTAGTTTAAACCTATTAATATATTAATCATTGGGACAAAAGATTATTATTTTGTCATCAACAAAAATGTTAATTTTGTGAAATAGTCATTTTTCCAACGATCTCCCCTTTTGGTTATGACAAATTAATTTGATCCTCTTGAGAGATTTGTCTTTCATTTTGCACTTCTGATTGTGATCGACAAATTTTCAAAAAGTTCAATAATATATTATTCATATTCATACTCGTTTTCTTTCTTTTTCTTAGCTAGGTCTCCCCCTTAATATATATGTTCACCCACTTAACATGTATTTCTCCCCCTATGTGATTAATACAGTTCTCCCCCTTTGTGTCATGCCAAAAAGGAGGGGATACCTAACTACAAATCTCCTGAGTGTCATGTGATGGACAATTACATAAAGTCGGGGAAGAGAAGAAGAAAATTTCGCATATGAGAAGTTATGTTTATAATATATCAAAAGATGATACAGGGTTATCGATGGGACTTTTTGAAAGGAGCATAGGAATAGAGTGTTCGACACGTCTTACAAGAAGTTGTAGAAGAAGAATGATGACCAATGAAGTGTAGAGTTTGTTGTAATGTATCTGCAGGTGTTTCTCAAATTTCTGTAGCTTGAGTGCGATAGGAGGTGATGAATTGCTTGAAGTTATCTTCATTGGCACGCAGTTCATCTAAAGTTTTACAGCAGTCAGAACCTTTCTCATGGATTCTGAATCTAGTGGCTCTCAAGAGACTTTTATGGGTTACAAGTCTATAACTACATTAGAAAAGAATCTAGCATACAACTATAATGAGTTTTGACCTATGAAAGAGGAGACGACTACTTATAGGACATGCAGTGACCGTTGGATTCGCTGCCATTGGCATTGGTCCAAGGGCTGTAACGTGTCACCGGGTGGAGGAGAAGGGACGCTGCACCGGGTGGCGGGCATTCGGTAGTGTGTCGGACAGAGGACGCTAGGAGCGTACCGCTGGAGGCGTTTGGAAGTGTGCCACTGGAGGGGCTTGCAGGATGTGCCCTTGGGAGGCACCAAAGGGTGTGCCGTTGGAGGCATCCCACGGAGTGTGCCGCTAGAGGGCTTGAAGGGTGTACCGTTGGGGCACCTGGCAGTGTGCCGCTGGGGGCTTTTGATGGGTGTGCCACTAGGGCACCTGGTAGTGTGCCGCTGGGGCACTTCAGGGATGTGCCGCTGGGGCTTTTAAGAAGTGTGCCGCTGGGAGCACTGGAGAGTGTGCCGTTGAAGGCTTTAACGAGTGTGCCGTTAGAGGCACTTCAGGGTGTGCTGCTGGGGCACAAGTTTGTTTGCCGTTGGAGAGGCACCAAGGGTGTGCCGTTGAAGGGCACTTGAAGGTGTGCCGTTGAAGGGCACGTTGAGGGGTGTTTCCTTCTCTTCTTCTCTTCTTTTCATCTCCTCTTCTCTTTTCTCTTCTTCTTTATTCCCCTGCACGTAAACATGGGGTGAGAATTTTTTAGTGTCCACAAATGCCCCCTAGCCGCAGACGGCGCGAGAGAGGGACGAGAGAGCGGGGCTTGCGGGTGCAGACCGACTGAGAGATTCATGAACATGATGAGAAGAGCAGATCCGTGGACCGAAGTTAAGGTCAAGAACCCATGCCATGTGGGCCAGCACCCGGGAAGCAGGCTATGAAAGCCAAAGGCTGGGGAGCAGGCTATGAGAATCAAAGTCCATAAAGTAGGCTACGAGAGCCAAAATTGGGAGTAGGCCGTCGAGTCGAAGGATGTTGGAAGGCGAGCCACGTGGGCGGAGAGAAGGGTTTATTCCTTTAATGGTCTAGACAGAAGGTCCAAATCAAAAGGGGTATTTGTCACCCGAAGGGACGGGGAGAGAGACTTGTTCATTCAATGATCTGGACGGAAGGTCCAAATCAAAAGGGGTATTCGTCACCCGAGGGGACGGAGAGAAGAGTTTGTTCCTTGAGTGCTCCAGATGAAAGGTCCGAAACAAAAGTGACATTTCTCGCCCAAAGGGGCGAAGGGAAGAGTGTGTTGATTCAAAAAGGGATATTCATCGCCCGAAGGGACGGGGAGAAAAGTTTATTCATGTAATGACCTAGACGGAAGGTCTCGGCCAAAATGGATTGTTCGTCACCCGAAGGGACGGAGAGAAGAGTTTGTTGATTCAAAATGGGATATTCGTTGCCCGAAGGGACGAGGAGAAAAGTCTATTCATTCAATGACCTGGACGGTGGGTCCCAGTCAAAGGAGTATTTGTCGTGGAAGGGACAGAGGGAAAAGTTCATTGATTCAATGACCTGGATGGCAGGTCCAAGTCAAAGGGGTATTCGTTATCCAAAGGGACGGGGAGATGAATTTGTTGATTTGAAAGAGGTATTCATCGTCGAAAGGGGTGGAGAAAGGAGTTTGTTGATTCAATGATCTAAACAGGTGGTTCAGATCAAATGGGCTATTCGTCACCCGAAGGGACGGAGAGGAGAGTTGTTCATGTAATGACCCAAACGGAAGGTCTCGGTCAAAATGGATTGTTCGTCACCCGAAGGGACGGAGAGAAAGCTTTGTTCATTCAATGGTCTGAACGGGAGGTCCAGATCAAATGGACTGTTCGTCACCCAAAGGGACGGAGAGATGAATTTGTTGATTCGAAAGGAATATTCATCGCTTGAAGGATAGAGAGAAGAGTTTGTTGATTCAATGACCCGAATAGGTGGTTCAGATCAAATGGATTATTCATCACCCGAAGGGACAGAGAGAAGAGTTTGTTATTTTAATGACCTGAATAGGTGGTTCAGATCAAAAGTGATATTCGTCGCCGAAAGGGGACGGAGAGGAGAATTCGTTGATTCAACGATCTGAACAGATGGTTCGGATCAAATGGGCTATTCGTCACTCGAAGGGACGGAGAGAAGAGTTTGTTCACGTAATGACCTAGACGGAAGGTCTGGGTCAAGAATGGGTGGTTCGTCACCCGAGGGGATGGAGAGGTGGTCCAGTCGTTGACACGGGCTAGTGTCAGCGCAAGGAAAAAGGGTTGATTCCTTCTCCGAACGACAGGCTCGGGCCAGGGTGAAAGGTTGTTTTGTTCTTTAATGCACCGAAGGTACCAGCTGTATGAAGGGTCTTTTAATTCTTTAGCTGGACGGAAGGTCCGAACCAGAGTGGAGAGAATCTTTTAGTTCTCTAGCCGGACGGAAGATCCGATCTAGAGTGGGGAGAATCTTTTTTTTTGTTCTCTAGCCGGACGGAAGGTCTGATCTAGAGTGGAAAGAGTCTTTTTGTTCTCTAGCTGGATAGAAGGTCCGAGCTAAAGTGAAAGGGATCTTTTGTTCTCTAATCGGACGGAAGGTCCGATCTAGAGTGGAAAGAGTCTTTTTATTATCTAGCTAGATGGAAGGTCCGAGCTAAAGTGAAAGGGATCTTTTGTTCTCTAACCGGATGGAAGGTCCGATCTAGAGTGGAGAGGGTCTATTAGTTGTCCGGTCGGATGGAAGGGTCCGAACCAAAGTGAAAGGGATCTTTTGTTCTCCAACCGGACGGAAGGTCCGATCTAGAGTGGAGAGTCTTTTGTTCTCTGGCCGGACGGAAGGTCCGATCTAGAGTGGAGAGAATCTTTTAGTTCTCTAGCCGGACGGAAGATCCGATCTATAGTGGGGAGAATCTTTTTTTTATTCTCTAGCCGGACGGAAGGTCTGATCTAGAGTGGAAAGAGTCTTTTGGTTCTCTAGCCGGATAGAAGGTCCGAGCTAAAGTGAAAGGGATCTTTTGTTCTCTCACCGGACAGAAGGTCCGATCTAGAGTGGAAAGAGTCTTTTTATTCTCTAGCCGGATGGAAGGTCCGAGCTAAAGTGAAAGGGACCTTTGTTCTCTAACCGGACGGAAGGTCCGATCTAGAGTGGAGAGAGTCTTTTATTCTCTGGCCAGACGGAAGGTCCGATCTAGAGTGGAGAGAATCTTTTAGTTCTCTAGCTAGACGAAAGATCCGATCTAGAGTGGGGAGAATCTTTTTTTTTATTCTCTAGCTGGACGGAAGGTCTGATCTAGAGTGGAAAGAATCTTTTAGTTCTCTAGTCGGATGGAAGATCCGATTTAGAGTGGGGATGTTGCATCCCTACGGTTTTGATGATGTCTCACACTATAAATCAATCTACTATTTCTAGATTTATTCATGCTTCATCATGTAGGATTGTGCAGTTCATATGGTTGTCAGATAGATATGCACTACTTGATCATGTCTACACTCTGTCAGCATTGACTGGACAGTTGTGGGTCCACCCCCCTTACTGATGGGTCGACACCCCAGTTTCGCAAGTCAATACATTGGCCTTAGCTCTCATAGTCTGTACATTGGTCTTCATATTCAAAGTCTGTACAACCTCCGCTAAGCCTTCAAAGTATGTACAGCTATTCCTTGAGGTCAAGTCCATACATCGGCACTGTAGCTTGCTCAACTGAAGTCTATACATCCTTCATTGGCCTAGTCTATACATTGGCGTACTGTTCATGCACCAGTCATCAAAGTCTATACATCGCTGCTGAGCTAAAGTCTGTACAACCGTTTCTTTTTGCCAAAGTCTGCAAATCGCCTCACATCTTCCAAGACTATACATCACCTTCTGCAAGCATTCTTCAAGTATGTACATCATGTGCATTGCTTCATAACAAGTCTAGACATCTTGGTTGCGTTCTAAGTCTAGACATCCTGATAGGTCGCACTTCAAAGTCTGTACATTGCGCAGCACTGTACAAGTCCATACATTGGCAGCACTGCACAAGTCTATACTTTGGCGTTGGGCATCCAAGTCTAGACATTGATTCACTATTCAAGCCTTGATTAAAAGTCTGTGCATTGCTTGGCGCTCACCAAGTCTGTACATCGCTTCAAGCGTTCCAAAGTCTATACATGGCTTGTATCATTAAGTCTAGACATTGCACTGTAGCTTCCTTAGTTGAAGTCTATACATTGCTGATCGAACGTAAGTCTATACATTCCAACCTTTTCCTACGTTCACTGCTTTAGCTACACCCTAAGTCTACACATTGGCAAAGTGTATACATCGCTCATGCAAGTCTGTATAGCCAACGCATTCATTGATTCAAAGTCTGTACACTGGTCCTCAGGCGTCCCAAGTTTGTACATTGGTTCAGGTTTACCAAGTCTATACATTGCCTCAATATTCTCAAAGTCTGTACAGCCTGCCTTATAGTTCAGAGTCTCTACATCATTCCTCAAAGGCCAAGAGTATACATTGTCCATGTGTTCAAATGTTTTAAGTCTATACATTGGATAGGCTCGTTAATGCATCAGATTTCAAGTCTATACACTGAGGACGCTGAAGGCCTTCAAGTGTATACACTCTCACGTTGTTCATACTTGCCTATATGCTATTTTCAAGTGTATACACTCTCACATTTGACACACTTGCCTAATTGACATCTCCAAGTCTATACACTCGATGGCTTCATACATTTCAAAGTCCACACATTCCCCCTGTTGTGATAATGCATTCTTCAGCAAGTATATACACTGAGGTCGCATGAAGACTCACAAGTCTATACACTCTCTCAGTGTACACACTTACTCAGTTACTGCTTCTAAAGTATATACATTCGTTGTTATATGACTGAACTAACTAATCACATTTCCTTTGTCTCTGCCTATAGATGATTCAGGTTAATGATTGGGCACGTGAACCGAGGATGATGCCTGGCACGTGATCCGAGGATGCTCTGGAAAAGGAGGGAACGAGACCCACTCGTGTGAAGTCCTGAAAGTCAGGTCGAATGCCATATAAAAGGTGTCTTCTGCGATTAGATGGATAGAACCGAAGGAAAAATGTGAAGAGAAGAATCCCTGAGCAGAAGAAGAAAAGAGAGAGAGCCTCCACGTTCCAGAAAGAAGATAGAGAGAAAAGATTTGAGAGTATTGCTGTGAGAGAAAAGTCTGAGTGAGAGAGAAGAGTCTAATTTACTTCTTCGGAAGCTACATTTGATTTTGGTTTTCTGAAACAATTATTGTTCATCGTTGGTCCTATTTACATTTCTGTTTTTCCTGTCATTTCTTCATATCTCTGATTCCGAGTTGTTACCCTCCAGTGTTTGGAGGAAGGGAGAGTTACTCCGGTTCCCCTCTGGGCTGCAGAGGAAGAGAGATCTGTGATCTCTGGTTTTGCCAGTGACGGGTTGTCATTAGCAGGTTCCCTCCGGGTTGGAGGAAGGGAGAGCCATCTCCGGTTCTGGTCTTGCTGGTAGCAGGTCCAGGTGTCAAGCTCTGTGGGTAGCAGAGTTTGGTTGAGGGATTTGTTTCCCTTGGTTGTTCAAGCTGTGTGGCAGCATCTTGTTCGCAGACTGAGTCTGCAGTTTTCTAGCAGTGGCTAGTGGAATCCTCACTCTAGTTGGAGTGAGGGGTGGATGTAGATTGTGAACTACAATCGAACCACCTTAAAATCTCTTGTCTCCTTTGTGGTTTGCTATTATCGTTTGTGCTCTCCATCTGCTTGGCTTTGTATTTGTGTGTGGACAGCCTCTTTCAATCGCACCTTATTATTCTGTCTTAGTTACTCACTGCGTTAGCTATATTGTTTAGCTGTATTTGAAGGGTTGAATTTCGAAGTAGTGATTTTCCGCTGAAGTTTTCTAAATCGGGAGTGATCTATTCATCCCCCCCTTCTATATCACTCTTCGCTGCGCTAACATTTGGTATCAGAGCAGGTTTGCATCATGTGGACGAACGGTCAGGGAAATGCTAATGGTCCTAGAAGCTTCATGGCTGAAGGTCAATCCATTAGTCGCCCTCCATTTTTTGATGGTAATAACTATCTCTTTTGGAAGAACAGGATGGAAGTGTTTATCGGGGCACAGAGCCACAAGCTGTGAAGGGTAATTACTGTTGGGCCGTATGATCTGCCACCGAACGAGGACACATGGACATATGATCATGTCAAGCTATCTTCACTCAACTGGACGGTGCTGAACATCATCCAGTGTGCTGTTCACCCAGAGGAATATGCCCGTATATCTGCCTACAAGACTGCCAAGCGAATGTGGGATGAGCTGCAATTAATCTACGATGGTACAGCTCAAGTGAAAGCCTCGAAGGTAAACCTCTACACCTCTAAGTATGAACTGTTTATGATGAATGCAGAGGAGAATATTAATGAAATGTATGCCAGGTTGTCCTTGATCACAAACACTCTTAAGGGGCTAGGGAAGGATCTAGCTGAGGTAGATATAGTCAGGAAAATTCTTAGATCTTTATCCCCAGCATGGCACACTAAGGCCATCGTGATTGAAGAGTCAAAAGATCTGACGACCTTGACAGTGAATGAACTCATAGGATCCCTCATGACCTATGAGATGAATTTCAAAGGAGGTGGTGAAGGAAGTGATAGGAAAGCTAAGAATGTAGCTCTCAAGGCATCCCACAACAAGAGTAGCAGTAGCAGCAGCAGCAGCAGTAGCGGTGAGTCTGATGACTTCTCCGATCTCGACCAGAAGGATCAGGCAATGCTCACTCGTCAGTTCAGTAAATTTTTAAGGAGAAAGAGGAAGACCTTTAGGAGGAAAAAGCCATACTCCTTTAACAAGAATGTTGAATCTACCAATCATAGAGATAGAAATCCTAAAAGATTGACTTGTTATCATTGTAACAAACATGGGACACATGAAAGGTGAATGCCCAGATCTCCAGAAGAAGGGTCCCTACTTTCAGAAGAAGAACACAAAGGTGCAGAAGAAGAAGAAGCCACAGGCGATGGTCTGCACATGGAGCGAGGAGGAAGAAGATCCCAAAGACACTTCCTCAGAGGAGTATGAAGAAGGAATTTGCCTAATGGCAAACAGTGAAGAAGAGGTAACCAATGTTTTTGAAAACTTTACGATTGATGACTGGGAAGATGCTTATGCTGAGTTATTAGATAAGTTCAATTCTCTTAGTAAAGAGCATAGGGTTCTGAAAAGAAAATTTAATACTAATGTTGAAGAACAAACCCAGGTCTGTGAGGAAAATCAGAAACTAAAAGAGCAACTAGAAGAAATGACCTCACTAAGAAAAGAAAATGATAAACTCAAGGGAGAAAACCAAGAGAGTCAAACCCAGCTTAATGAACTCAAAATGAAAATGGAAGAAAGCCTGAAAGAAAATGGAGTAACCTCAGAGAAGTATGAAGCTGTTAAGAAAGTGAATGCCGAACTCTTAAAAAACTCTGAGTCTCTGCAAAAAGAGCTGGAAGACAAACAGAAAGTTTTGGAAAAGTTTATCCAAGGAAAAACTAGTCTGGATGCTATACTAGGGACTAGAGTTAACTTCAATAAGGAGGGTCTAGGATACAACCCAACTAACAAAAGACCCTTACAATTCAAAACCATTACCTTCTGCCCAGAGAAGGGGAAAGAGAAGCTGGACACCCCATCCAGCTCAAACAGCAGTAAGGGAACTCAAGGTCCGAAAGAAAGTTCTAAAAATAGTGCTGGTCAACCATTTAAAATGGGAATGAATTCTGTGAAAAACTTCACTAAGCCCACTTATCAGAACATAAATGGTAAATGGACCAAGCAAGTGGATCAGAAGAAAAGCTGGAATTACTACAATCAGATGGGTCCAAACACGACCTACTGGAGAAATAATTATAATCTTAAAAAATCTGTTAATCAACAAGCTTACAGGAGATTTCCTAGGAATGGGAAGCCTAATGAATGGAATAGAACTTACTTCCCCAGACCAGCTGGACTTAATTTCAATAAACCAGAAGTAAAGGTGCCAGAGAAAACCATGCTGAAGCAAATCTGGATACCTAAACATTTGATCAGAGATTTGAACAATGTATTTGGACCCAACTCATCTTGGGTTCCAAATCACTTTGCTTGATTTTGTTTGTGTAGGTCGGCCTGGCAGCTGAAGACAACAAGTGGTACCTCGACAGTGGCTGCTCCAGGCACATGACAGGAGACCGATCCAAGTTCAGCAAGATAGAGATGAAGGTAGGGGGTCTGGTCAAGTTTGGAGGAAAGAACAAAGGTAAGATAATTGGAGTTGGTACAGTAGGTAAGTCTTCCACAAACTCCATTGAAAAAGTTTTACTTGTGGAAGGTCTTCAACATAACCTGATTATCATTAGTCAGTTATGTGACAAGGGTCACAGGGTTGTGTTTGATGATAATTCATGTAAAATCTTTGCAATAAATTCTGATGTGGTTAAATTTGTAGCCAACAGGATTAATAATGTCTACATGGTAGACCTAGATGAGGAATCTGAATCTAATATTTGTTTATCTGCCAATTCTGAAAATGATGCTTTTGAATGGCATAGACGTCTAGGCCATGCTAGATTTACTACTTTAAATAAATTGGTCAAGCATGATTTAGTGAGAGGCATGCCTAAAATTAAATTCAATTCTATATCAAAATCTTGTGATGCCTGTGCTCTAGGCAAACAGACCAGGAATTCTTTCAAATTAAGATATGAGCCATTGTCCTCTAGACCAATGGAACTTCTCCATATGGACCTCTTCGGTCCCACTAGAACTCAGAGTCTTAATGGGAACAGGTTTGGCTATGTCATCATTGATGACTTCTCTAGATTTTCATGGATCTTTTTCTTAGTAAATAAAAGTGATGCATTTCAAAAGTTTAATCTATTTTTCAATAAGGTCAAACAAGAAGGAAAACACAAGATCTGTTCTATTCAATCTGATCATGGATGTGAGTTTGAAAACTCCATGTTTTCTGATCTTTGTGAGAGAGAGGGACTAACACACATATTTTCTTCTCCCAGGACACCTGAACAGAATGGAATTGTGGAGAGAAGAAATAGAACTGTTGTGGAGATGGCCCGAACCATGCTAATTGAAAGTCAATTACCAAGGAGGTTTTGGGCAGAGGCGGCCAATACAGCTACTTACATAATCAACAGGGCCATGGTAAGACCCATTCACAAGAAAACACCCTATGAGCTTCTAAAAGGTAAGAAACCAAACTTGTTTCATTTCAGAATTTTTGGAGCTAAATGCTTTATTCATAACAATGACAAGAAAGATTTAGACAAGTTTGAAGCTAAAAGCTCCCCTGAAATATTTTTGGGGTACTCTGAAGTGTCTAGGGTATATAGGGTCTTTAACATAACAGACCAGAAAGTTGAAGAGTCTCCACACATCATTTTTAGTGAAAAGAAAGGTGCTTCTAACATTGAAAATTTTGACAGGGATTCTAATCATGATGGGGAATTCCTAGAAGATCAAGAAGAAGAGAAGACTCAGCCGAGTGGAACAGCAAATACTTCCAACCAGGAAGAGCCAAGAGAAACATGTGAGTCTTCAATAAATGCTAGATTTCTTAAAGATCATCCGATAGATAATGTCATAGGCAATCCTGAAGATCCTCTTCGGACTAGGTCTCATTTTAGGAATGTAAATAATGAAGACTTAATTACTTTAGTCTCACAAATTGAACCCAAATCAGTAGATGAGGCCTTAGCTGATCAAGCTTGGGTCAATGCTATGTGTGAGGAATTGGGCCAATTCGAAAGAAATAATGTCTGGGAACTTGTTCCAAGACCAGATAATGTTAATATCATAGGAACTAAGTGGGTGTTCAAAAATAAAATGAATGAAGATGGAATCATTTCTAGGAATAAGGCCAGATTAGTAGCCAAAGGCTACTGTCAGGAATTTGGTGTAGATTTCGATGAATCCTATACACATGTTGCTAGGATGGAAGCTATAAGAATGTTACTTGCTTTTGCATGTTCAAAGAATATAAAACTCCAACAAATGGATGTGAAAAGTGCCTTTTTAAATGGAGTTATTAAAGAAGAGGTTTTTGTTGAACAACCCCCTGGATTTCAATTCTCTCCTCAACCTAACCAAGTTTTCAGGTTAAACAAAGCCTTGTATGGTCTAAAGCAGGCTCCAAGAGCATGGTATGAAAGATTGACTGAGTTTCTGATCAGCAAAGGCTACAAAAGAGGTAAAGTTGATCAAACCTTATTTACCAAGGGTACAAATAAAGATCTCATCATAGTTCAGGTATATGTAGATGACATTATATTTGGATCAACTAAGCATGAACTATGTGATGAATTCTCTAAAATGATGTCTGCTGAATTTGAGATGAGCTTGGTTGGTGAACTAAAGTACTTTCTTGGCTTGCAGGTACAACAGTCTGAGGATGGATGTTTCATCAACCAGACCAAGTACACAATGGAACTGTTCAAGAGGTTTGGCATGGAAAACCTGAAGCATATTACAACACCCATGGGTACCAATACCTCACTGGATGCAGATGAGACAGGTAAAGAAGTAAATGCCAAACTCTATCGAGGTATGATTGGATCTCTTCTTTACTTTACAGATTCTAGACATGATATACAATTCAGTGTAGGAATGTGTGCAAGGTATCAGTCTAGACCTACTGAATTATATTTAGCTGCAGTAAAAAGAATTTTCAGATATTTGTCAGCTACTCATTCTCTTAGTTTATGGTTTCCTGCATCACACACATTTAACTTAGTTGCATACACAGATGCTGATTATGTAGGATGTAAACTAGACAGGAAAAGCACTAGTGGTCATTGTGAATTTTTGGGTGGGTGTTTAGTGTCTTGGGGTTCCAAGAAATAATATTCTGTGGCCCTCTCCACTGCAGAAGCTGGATATGTGGCTACAGGGAGTTGTGGAACACAAGTCATTTGGATTAAACACCAGCTTCAGGACTACCAAGTAGACCTGGGGTGCACACCTATCTATTGTGATAATACCAGTGCCATTAATCTTGCCAAAAATCTTGTTTTGCATTCACGTACCAAACACATAGAGATAAGGCATCATTTCATAAGAGATGAGATTTCTAAAAATAATTTTGAACTGATTCATGTAGGCACAAATAATCAGATTGCTGACATCTTCACTAAACCTTTGGATAATGAAAAATTCACAACACTAAGAAGAGAATTAGGCTTATACAAATTATCTTAAATGTGAAGTCTGTTCTTTTTGTGAGGGGGAGTTTTGTATGTCTGCTGGTTAGCTTTCAGGAATGCTTTATGTGAGGGGGAGCTGGTTGAGCTGTAAGAGGAAGAGTTCTTTGACAGATTCAAAAAGATTGACCAGTTGTGTGTCATTGCTGGTTTTCATGACAGATCTAGTGTGGTTCTCTCAGACAGTAGAATGTCACTTATTTCTTAAGTCTATAAGTCAGTGATACTAAAGTCTAGTTAGAATCTTTCCTCTGGTATTTCTTCAGAGATTTGGATTAATTGTATAAAGTATATCTGCCTACATTGTCAATGATTCTGGTTCAGGCCAAAACCTGTATGTCTTGATATCTGACCCAATCAGCTTGAAATCTAGACTTCAATATTCACTTCAAGAAATAGTCCTTATGGTATTATTTTCAATCATTCCATCTCTTCAACACAAGGGCTTAACTGAACAAACATGTCTTGTTATAGTCACTGAGAAACTGGGAGCTTCATCAATGAAATGAAGTTTTTCTCTTATGTCATGAGGTGTCAAATGCTTCAAATGAATGAAAAGTCATGACAGAGCAATGGTGACTTGCTGGTGAGTAACTGGGGACTCTAGCCTCTGATCAAGGTATTTCCTCATGTCAAAAGCCACAGTTACTAACTCTGTTCCTTTAATAAAAAAAGGAGGAAGTAATGAGGTACTCACACTTAGTAACTGGGGATTCTGGCCTCTAATCAAGGTGTCTCCCTAATGTCAAAAGAGTGAATTACCAACTTACTCATTGATCTTCTTGAAAATCATCTCACAAATTCCTTGTTGTTATGCAACTAATGGATTGCTTGTCTTCAATACCTTGAGAACACCTCTCTGACTTTGTCTCTTGCTGTCTTTTGGGATTGTTGATTGTTCAGCTATATCTGGCCTTACTTGTTACCTCCTGCTCTAAATCATACCCAATGTATGTTGATAAACTTTTCTATCATTCTATTTCTCTAGTGTGTACTGGAGTTAAAGAATCTTCACTTGACTTTAGCACCTCACTTATTTTCTTAAGACTTGCTCGTGCCTTTCTGCACTAAGAAGTTACTATACTTCTTCTTCATGTCTCCAGCCCTTTCATATATTCTGCATTTCCTTTTGCTGATGTCAAAGGGGGAGAGAGTTCTGTAATATCTGTAAGTCATGAATTGTCATGAGCTTTGGGGGAGAATTCATGTAATGGAAATAACTGAGAGTGAGTTATGGGGGAGTGGTTTTGGAGAAAGAAGTGTTTCAGCAGTAGTGTTTAATTCGTTTGCATGAGCATGCCTTGAATTTGCTTTGATTGTTGAAGCTGCAGTTAATTTCTTGTTAAGCTTTGATATTGCTTGATTCATAGTGTTGCCATTATCAAAAAGGGGGACATTGTTGCATCCCTACGGTTTTGATGATGTCTCACACTATAAATCAATCTACTATTTCTAGATTTATTCATGCTTCATCATGTAGGATTGTGCAGTTCATGTGGTTGTCAGATAGATATGCACTACTTGATCATGTCTACACTCTGTCAGCATTGACTGGACAGTTGTGGGTCGACCCCCCTTACTGATGGGTCGACCCCCCAGTTTCGCAAGTCAATACATTGGCCTTATCTCTCATAGTCTGTACATTGGTCTTCATATTCAAAGTCTGTACAACCTCCGCTAAGCCTTCAAAGTCTGTACAGCCATTCCTTGAGGTCAAGTTCATACATCGGCACTGTAGCTTGCTCAACTGAAGTCTATACATCCTTCATTGGCCTAGTCTATACATTGGCGTACTGTTCATGCATTAGTCATCAAAGTCTATACATCGCTGCTGAGCTAAAGTCTGTACAGCCGTTTCTTTTTGCCAAAGTCTGCACATCGCCTCACATCTTCCAAGACTATACATCACCTTCTGCAAGCATTCTTCAAGTATGTACAGCCTGTGCATTGCTTCATAACAAGTCTAGACATCCTGGTTGCGTTCTAAGTCTACACATCCTGATAGGTCGCACTTCAAAGTCTGTACATTGCGCAGCACTGTACAAGTCCATACATTGGCAGCACTGCACAAGTCTATACTTTGGCGTTGGGCATCCAAGTCTAGACATTGATTCACTATTCAAGCCTTGATTAAAAGTCTGTACATTGCTTGGCGCTCACCAAGTCTGTACATCGCTTCAAGCGTTCCAAAGTCTATACATGGCTTGTATCATTAAGTCTAGACATTGCACTATAGCTTCCTTAGTTGAAGTCTATACATTGCTGATCGAACGTAAGTCTATACATTCCAACCTTGTCCTACGTTCGCTGCTTTAGCTGCACCCTAAGTCTACACATTAGCAAAGTGTATACATCGCTCATGCAAGTCTGTACAGCCAACACATTCATTGATTCAAAGTCTGTACACTGGTCCTCAGGCGTCCCAAGTTTGTACATTGGTTCAGGTTTACCAAGTCTATACATTGCTTCAATATTCTCAAAGTATGTACAGCCTGCCTTATAGTTCAGAGTCTCTACATCATTCCTCAAAGGCCAAGAGTATACATTGTCCATGTGTTCAAATGTTTCAAGTCTATACATTGGATAGGCTCATTAATGCATCAGATTTCAAGTCTATACACTGAGGACGCTGAAGGCCTTCAAGTGTATACACTCTCACGTTGTTCATACTTGCCTATATGCTATTTTCAAGTGTGTACACTCTCACATTTGACACACTTGCCTAATTGACATCTCCAAGTCTATACACTCGATGGCTTCATACATTTCAAAGTCCACACATTCCCCCTGTTGTGATAATGCATTCTTCAGCAAGTATATACATTGAGGTCGCATGAAGACTCACAAGTCTATACACTCTCTCAGTGTACACACTTACTCAGTTACTGCTTCTAAAGTATATACATTCGTTGTTATATGACTGAACTAACTAATCACATTTCCTTTGTCTCTGCCTGCAGATGATTCAGGTTAATGATTGGGCACGTGAACCGAGGATGATGCCTGGCACGTGATCTGAGGATGCTATGGAAAAGGAGGGAACGAGACCCACTTGTGTGAAGTCCTGAAAGTCAGGTCGAATGCCATATAAAAGGTGTCTTCTGCGATTAGATGGATAGAACTGGAGGAAAAAGGTGAAGAGAAGAATCCCTGAGCAGAAGAAGAAAAGAGAGAGAGCCTCCACGTTCCAGAAAGAAGATAGAGAGAAAAGATTTGAGAGTATTGCTGTGAGAGAAAAGTCTGAGTGAGAGAGAAGAGTCTAATTTGCTTCTTCGAAAGCTACATTTGATTTTGGTTTTATGAAACAATTGTTGTTCATCGTTGGTCCTATTTGCATTTCTGTTTTTCCTTTCATTTCTTCATATCTCTGATTCCGAGTTGTTACCCTCCAGTGTTTGGAGGAAGGGAGAGTTACTCCGGTTCCCCTCTGGGCTGCAGAGGAAGAGAGATCTGTGATCTCTGGTTTTGCCAGTGACGGGTTGTCATTAGCAGGTTCCCTCCGGGTTGGAGGAAGGGAGAGCCATCTCCGGTTCTGGTCTTGCTGGTAGCAAGTCCAGGTGTCAAGCTCTGTGGGTAGTAGAGTTTGGTTGAGGGATTTGTTTCCCTTGGTTGTTCAAGCTGTGTGGTAGCATCTTGTTCGCAGATTGAGTCTGCAGTTTTCTAGCAGTGGCTAGTGGAATCCTCACTCTAGTTGGAGTGAGGGGTGGATGTAGATTGTGAACTACAATCGAACCACCTTAAAATCTCTTGTCTCCTCTGTGGTTTGCTATTATCGTTTGTGCTCTCCATCTGCTTGGCTTTGTGTTTGTGTGTGGACAGCCTCTTTCAATCGCACCTTATTATTCTGTCTTAGTTACTCACTGCGTTAGCTATATTGTTTAGCTGTATTTGAAGGGTTGAATTTTGAAGTAGTGATTTTCTGCTGAAGTTTTCTAAATCGGGAGTGATCTATTCATCCCCCCTTCTATATCACTCTTCGCTGCGCTAACAGGGGAGAATCTTTTTTTTTGTTCTCTAGCTGGACGGAAGGTCTGATCTAGTGTGGAAAGAGTCTTTTGGTTCTCTAGCCGGATAGAAGGTCCGAGCTAAAGTGAAAGGGATCTTTTGTTCTCTAACCGGACGGAAGGTCTGATCTAGAGTGGAAAGAGTCTTTTTATTCTCTAGCCGGATGGAAGGTTCGAGCTAAAGTGAAAGGATTTGATGTTCTTCAATGCGCCAGGAGTACCGGCTGTGAAATCTGAACCCGAGAAAGTGGACCGCAAGGGCCAGAATCGGCGTTGCGGAAGTAGGCCGTGAAGGCTGAAATCGGGGAAGCGGACTACAAGTGCCACAATTGGGAAGTTGGCTACAAGAGACGAAATTGGGGAGCAAGCTATGAGAGTCCAAATTGGGGAAGCGGACTTTGTGGGCCGAAGTTGGGAGGCTGGCTACAAAAGCCGAAATTGGGGAGCAGGCTATGAGAGCCCAAATTGGGGAAGCGGACTCTGAGGGCCGAAGTTGGGAGATTAGCAAGCCGCAAGGGCAGGGAGTAGGCCGTGAGGGCCAAGATTGGGCTGTACGAGCCAAAACTAGGAAGGCAGGCTGCGATAGCCGAAGCTGAGTTTATTTTTTATTATTTTTATTTATTTCTTTATTCAAGCATGCAAGCGATCGTCAGCAGACATAACATAAGTATAAATAAGGCAGCTCCCTCTATAGGGGATGGGATAGGGACATCACCCATAATTTGCGGACATGGTGCGGGCCAGGAGGCACAACTGAGGGGTGGTGCACCCATCAAGAGGATATCACATCTCTTGCATGCATAACTTAAATTCACGCATTTCACCCGAGATAACTCTTTGTGGAGTGGAGGAGCAAATGTGTGAGCAAAAGGCCCTAAACATAAGGATATGCATGTTTTCTAAGCAACACTCGAGGATTACTCTAGCGCCTACACATGGGTTTTAGGCTCTCGATTTCGGTAGCTTCACACAGCCCCCATCTGTTTGTTTTGGTAGCGGATTTCACCGTTCGTCGCGAGTCTCCTCATTTGTTTCAGTGGGAATTCTCGGCTACTAGGATTCATCCTTGTCATAATTCTATTGCGGATTCCACCGTTTGACGCGAGTTTCCTCATGTGTCTAATGGGGATTCCCGGCTACTAGGCTTCATCCTTATTAGAATTTGCTTCACCATTTCGCGCGAGTCTCCTCATGTGTCTCAATGGGGATTCCCGGCTACTCAGATTCACGTTCGACTAATTCATCGTTTCTTTTTTTTTGCATTCTTTTTTTAAGTGGGGGTAGGCAGCTCTTTCCTCACGATTACCTTTCATGCGAGTGTAGAAAATCAAGCATCCGTAGAGTGCTAAGAAGAAAGTCGAGCAATCCCTATGGTTGAAGACCATTGGACTCATTAAGCGTGAAGTGGGGGAGTGTTGTCTCAGGTTTATTTTGTGAGTTGGGCTTAGCAATTTAGCCATGACTCTTCCCCTTGACGTGTGCACCCTCCATAATTCGGTTCCCTTCGAGCGTATACCGTGACGCGCGTGCATCCGGAATCGGGGTAGCATTATTTAGCAAGGAAATAAGGTCCTAGAAAATTTCAAGGAAGTGGGTTATTCTATATTATACGCAAGCATGCAAGCAGGGCAGCTAAGCATTTTTTTGTTTCTTTTTTATTGGTCTTTTTTATTTCTTTTTTTTTGGTGTAAGAACATACTGTTGTTACGTATATGTATCTTATATGTGGTAGTAAAGGTATTAGGGAAGCAGACAGCAAAGGGTCGAAAGAAAATTAGGGAAGCGGGTTGCAAGAGCCGAAGCTGGAAAGCAGGCTACAAGAGCCAAAATTGGGAAAACATGCTACAAAAGCCGAAATCGGGAAAGCGGGTTACGAGAGCCTAGAAGCAGGCTACAAAGGCCGAAGGTTGGTGAAACGTGTTACAAGAGCCGAAATTGGGAAAGTAGGCTATGAGAGCCGAGGTTAGGAAGCAAGCTACGAGAGCCGAAATCGGGGAGAAGGCTACGGGAGCCAAAATCGGGGAACAGGCTACGGGAGCCAAAATCGGGGAAGCAGGCTGCGAAGGCCAAAGAGAAGTGGGCTACAAGAGCCAAAATGTTAGGGAAGCGGGCTACAAGCCGAAGTTGAGAAGCGGCCTGCAAAGAGCTGGAGCCGGGAAGCAGGCTATAAGAGCCGAAATTGGGAAAGTAGGCTACAAAAGCCGAAATCGAGAAAGTGGGCTACGAGAGCCAAGAAGCAGGCTATAAAGGCCAAAGGTTTGTGAAGCGGGCTACAAGAGCCGAAATTGGGAAAACGGGCTACGAGAGCCAAAATTAGGAAAGCGGACTCCGAGAGCCGAAGTTGGGAAGCAGGTTACAAGAGTCAAAATTGGGAAGAGGGCTGCGAAGGGCCGAAATTTTGTGAAGCAGGCTGCAAGAGCCGAAGTTGGGATATTGAAAAGTAGGCTAAAAAGCCAAGAGATATTGAGAGCAGGCTAACAAGGCGAGAGATGTTAGAAGCCAGCTATAAGGCCGAAAGATATCGGAGAGCGTGGTGGGACGGATGGATTAATCCTGATAGTGGGCCTTGGCCAGAATGGCTGAGCCGAAGGGCGTCGGGTAGCAGGATGTGAGAACCGAAGAGAAGGGTCCCTTTTTTTTCTCTGGTCGGGGAAGGGTTCGAACCAAAGTGAAAGGTCTATTCTTTTGTTCTCTGGCCGGGGGAGGATCTGAACAAAAGTGGAAGGTTTATTCTTTAATTCTCTGGCCGGGGAAGGATCCGAACCAAAGTGAAAAGGGTTATTCTTTGATTCTCTGACCGGGGAAGGATCCGAACCGAAGTTGAAGGTTTATTCTTTGATTCTCCGACCGGGGAATGATCCGGACCAAAGTGGAAGGTTTATTCTTTGATTCTCTGGCCGGGGAAGGATACGAGCCAAAGTGAAAGGGTTTCTTCTTTAATTCTCTGGCCGGGGAAGGATCTGAACCAAAGTAAAAGGTCCATTCTTTAATTCTTTGGTCGGGGAAGGATCCGAACCAAAGTGAAAGGGTTATTCTTTGATTCTCCGGCCGGGGAAGGATCCGGATCGAAGTTGAAGGTTTATTCTTTGATTCTCCGGTCGGGGAAGGATCCAGACCAAAGTGAAAGGTCTCTTCTTTAATTCTCTGGTCGTGGAAGTGTGGACGTGTAAAATTGCACGCCCATGTATCCCGTCCGGCCTCGCATCAGCACAACATCAACATCAAGCAAAAAAACCCCGGAGAGACTGGCCACCCAGACTCCCCGAATATGCACACTGCCGTGAAGCCGTCTCCGGAGTCACGACAGCGAAGAGAAATTAACCCCCGGAAAGCTCACAACCCGTGGGCCCCGAAGAAAACCAAGTGGACCACGACGCGTGCTCGTAACGGGCTTCGACATGCCCCAGCGGCACGCCCTCCTGCCCCTCCCAACGGAACGCTCTCAAGTGCCCCCAGCGGCACGCCCAGGTTGCCCCCTCCAACTGCACACTCGCCCGGGCGTCTTCACCGGCACACCGCCAGCGTCCCCAGGGGCACGCTCCCCCCAGACGCCTCCAGCGGCACCCCCAGGTTGCCCCCTCCAACGACACACTCGTCCGGGCGTCTTCACCGGCACACCGCCAGCCTCTTCAGCGACACGCCCAGGCTAGCGTCTTCAGCGGCACGCTTTTGCAGCCCCTCCACGGCACACTTCTTGGGCCTTCCAGCGGCATAGGTCTCAGGCCATTCAGCGGCACGCTTTGCCACCCGGTGCGGTCGGTAGAACGAACGTGACACCCATCCCCTAGGATCCTTGGCGCGCAGTGGGGCTAGCTGAGGTGTCGCCCCCTCCTGAAGGCACTCAGCCTACCCCTCCTTCCACCCAGGACAAGGTAGTCAAATCCCATTCAATGCCACAGACGTTCCCGCCTTCGCCCGATCTCGCCGCTGTTGGGGTATAGAAACCCCTCCTCTCCATGCGAACAAGGAGACACACACAGACGGAAGCACCCGTGGGGAGGCAGGCACAGAAGAAGAAGAAGAAGAGAAAGAAGGAGAGCCCGCCGGTCCGACCTCGGCAAGCCAAGGGAGTGCCAAAGAGTAAGAGAAGAAAAGAGAGAGGGAGAGTGAGGGCTTTTCCGTGTAATGGAGGGACTGGGGAAGAGCAGAAGGCCGTTGCCTCTACTTGACCCTAACTCCCTCCTCGTCTCCTTACCCTTCTTCTTATGTTCTTGATTTCTTCTTCTCCCCCCGTCTGGGCTTGAATGTATGCTTTGATGTACATGGCCGGTTATGGCCTTTTCTATTCACGAATAAAAATCCCCCCCCTCTTTGGGTTTCTTACTGCCTCCGTTGGTTTGGGTCATTACGTGCGCTTGGCCGTCTTCTTCCTCCCTTCCGGTGGTGTGCCTCCCGGCAGTGATCTTTCCCCCTTGGCGTAGCTCCTTCGTAGGGCCTCTGACCCTCACCCTCGCCCGTTCGCCTGTGGGGAGTTACTTCCCTCCTGCCCCTCAAACAACTAGGCCCAATGCCATTGTCCCAGTACCTCCCTGAACCTTTGCCCTTCTTGCTAAGTTCCCCTTGAGTATGGGTCGCCCAATGCCCTTGGACTCCTTCCTTCCTCCTGTTGGAACTCCCCTTCCTTGGATTAGCTTCATCTTGACCCTCCACTCAAGCCCTTAGCCCAGTGCATCCTTGATCTCCTTGGCCCGGTGCACTCCCCAGTTGCCTCACCCGACACGGCCTTCCCCTTGGTCAGCCCGGTGCACCCATAATCCCTTCTGGCCGGTACACTCCCGCCGGGATCTACCCAGTACACTCCGTGCCCCTCCCAGCGGCACATCCCCCATCTAACCCTCAGCCCGACACAGCCTCCCTGGCCGGTGCACTCCATGCCTCCCTTAGCCAGTACACCCCTCACCTTGCCTACCGGGCACGCCCTAGTGCCAGCCAATCCGGCACACCTCTTCAGCCCCCTTGAGACTCTCTGGCCGGCACATCAGCCACCAGTTTCCCCCTTGTTACCCGGTGCACCCTATCTAGTCTTAGAGGTGTTCCTCACTCGTTGTTCCTCCCGAGACTTCCGAAGTTTTATCAAAGGCGTCGTCACTTCTGGCACGCGCCTCACATTGTCGGGTTCCGCAACTCCATGTGGGCGTGTTCCCTTTATTTTCCCTTACCATCCCAGTTAAGGGGAGATGCTGCCGAATTTTTGTTAGAAATAATACCATGTTAAAAGGCAAAAGGAAGCAACAAACAAATGAAATGACTAATGTCAAAGTGCTTCAATCAAGGTAAGGGAACTGTGGATAACACGAAGAGAACCGGACTGAATGATAACCAAGCAATCCGAACACTTGTCATGTAATGAAGAAAGAAGAGGAGACAATTAAGAGAAAGGAAGAGAAAACTCACGTGAGCTGCATAAAATCGAGGAGGAGAAGAGAAAAAAGACATAAGAAAATGAGGAAGGGGAGGCCCCTGATGACCCTTACCCGGCACACCCCAGCTCAGTCTCAGCCGGCACGCCCTGAACATCCCTTACCCGGCACACCTTCTCCTGAGCTCCCACCCGGTACACCCTCATCTCTCTTATCCGGCACACTCCAATCTCACCTTGGCCGACACACCCCGGCCCAGCCTTCTTCTGCCCAACCCAGTCCAGCTTCCCCCTGCGCGGTCTGGCCCAGCCCCTAACCCAGCACACCTACCTTGGCCTTCCCTGGCACACACCTTGCGCAGCCCTACCCGGTACACCTCTCAGGCGCTTCCCCGGCACACCCCTCCTTGGCCCTTACACAGCACACCAGCCCAGGCCTCACCCGGTACAGCCTCTCACCCCTCTTGGTGCCTTGTCCGGCACACTCCCAGGCTTGCGTTAACCTCCTCCTTGCCCAGGCTGATTTGCCTAGACCCTGAGTCTTCTTTGTATAGACTTGATCCTCCCCTCTGCACCGACTTAACCTCCCTTGCACGGACCTAGTTCCCGGCTACACGGACTTCCCTCTACCCTTGCACCGACCTTGTCCGGGCACTGCATTGACCTCCTCCCAACTCCCGATGGCCCATTCCTTTATACACATCACGAATGTGAATAAAAGAAATACGAGGATAATAGTGATTAAAACAAATCAAAAGGCACGTAAAAGGTATAATAAAAGAAGCAAATAAATAAATAAATAAATAAATATATTTAAATATGTGATAAAAAGGGAAGAAAAAGGAAATGTGCGTAATGAATAGAAGAAAAAAATAGAAACATCACCCAAAAATGTATAAAAATGTATAAAAGAACCCCGGGGTGCCGAATCTCCAGCTCTGGGAAGTCCATGACTGTCGGGAGGATCCGAGTCCACCTTGATGGACAGAGGTTTGAAGTGATTCCGGACCGCATCGTACCAACTGTTCCGGTCCGCAACTCCTTCCAGGGGCTAGAGAAGATGAAAGAGAAGTTGATGCTCGCCATCCCGGCTGCGGCACCGAAGAACACGTCGGTTCACAAGTCGGCTAAGCTCAAACAAATCTGGATCCCCAAGAAAGCCCAGACCACTGCACCCGGCTAAGCAGGGCCCAGCTGCATCCGCCCGAGAAGGGCCTGACGAGATGAAAGGGTCAAAGTGACGCCCCCGGTCTACCAGCCGACATTTGCTACACCGACACCGCCAGAAAATATCCACCGCCAGCACCACATGCGTCGACACCAGGCTGCCCGCCCAAGGCCTACGGATCACACGCCTGTTGCTGCCATCGGCACGCAATCACCGGCTTCTCCCCCTGACCAGGAGTGGGAAGGGATGGACCAAGCCATGAGGAATTACCTCCGAGGCCCGAGGAGCACCCCTTCGGGTTGCCAAAGACTACTGGGGGCAGTGGCCTCCGCCTTCCAAGAAGAAGAAACCTGACGTGTGCCCAACGCAGAATCGAGGAACCACTCTGAGGAGCTCCGTCAGTCCCCTTTGCGGGAGGAAGCGGAGCCCCGAAGATCGATCTTCGATAGACATGGTGTTCCAAGGCAGGCCGTCGAGGAGGATGGCAAGAAGAAATAGAAATTAGAGAATCTACACCTGCAACATGGCAGGAGTGTTCGGTCGGTATGGAGCCCTACATATAGAACCTGAATAGGTGGCTAGACTCGCCGCGAGACCCGGTCCCCTCACCAGAAGAGGGAGAGTGGCAAGCGAGGTGGTGCAGGTGGGTACTGAAGAGACCTCCTATGAAGAACCCTCCACGGCCCTGGTCGCCAATGTCATCACTATCGGGGGCACCAGCGGTGGGCCGTCTACATCATCAAAAGAGACGTCGGCTGAAGAAACATGGGGTATTCCTAGTCTCCCCACGAATGACCCCGCGATGCTGTATATGGTACAACAGTACCAGCGGGAGATTGAACTGTTGAAGAAGCAACTGAGTGAGAGAAGTGCACAACCCTCGACATCCGGGCAGATCGAGGCTTTGCTCGAAGCACCCGGGGGCAACGGGCAGTCTTCTGAAGCACCTCCGCAGGGAGCGACACCTTCGCTGATACCCGGCTACACTGGGGGCATGCCCCTGCAACAGATACAACATACAACACCGGCTCCACCACTAGTTTTGTCCTTCCAAGGGTCTTCTACGGCCCCGCAGGCGACAGTGCTGACTACTCCAAGGGCACAGCCTACCCACTTTTACCCAAACCCGGTCGACCCCGCAGCGGTCAGCCGGTTGATGCTTGAACAGATGATTGACATGAAGCTGGCGGAAAGGGGCGATGGTGATTAAACGCCATTTGACGTCTACCGAGTGCCCTACCGGGCTCATTATGCCGTCAAGAAATTTCCGGTCGGCATCACCAAGCCTCCAAAGTTTGAAAAGTTCAACGGGCAAGGGTCTCCCAGGTAGCACATCGCCTATTATGTGAATGTTATGAGAGATTTGGCTACTGATGAGGCTTATCTCCTTAAATTCTTCGGCTTAACACTCACTGGGCTTGCCTTTGAGTGGTACTTGAGCCTGCCCGCCGGGTCTATCACTGACTGGCCTGATATGTAGAAAAAGTTTAAAGAAAGATTTTATATCGCTGAACGGGAGGTCACTGTGGCAGAGCTCTACGCCATGAGGTAGAGGAATGATGAGTCGGCACTTGACTACATTAAAAGATGGAGGAACCATAGTATGAGGTGCAGACGTCCCCCACATCAGGAGGACGCAGTGCAGATCTGCAAGCAGAACTTGAAGAAAGAAATCCTAGAAAGGATGATCGGCACTGAGGTCAAGACATTTGACCGCCTGAACAATATAGTGGCCAAGATTGAGGCATTCCTTGCCCGATACTCTTCCACTCCGGCCGCCTCAAGCCAGAGTGCTAGGCAGGCCGAGAAGAAGCCAGTTCCCCCAGAGGTGCATGCACTGGACTTCCAGACCTTTGAGAAACAAAAGGAAAAAGCTAAAGGGGCTGCCAACCCTGAAGTCCTGAGATTAAATGGCACCCAAGAGGGGGGTGAATTGGGTGATAACAAATTCTTTACCAAATTAAAATCGATTTTATGATTACGTGAGGACACATAAAAACAAGAGCAGGAAAAACTAAATTTATTAAAACAATACTGCAATAACCCTTGGTACTAGGCGGAATCAACAAATCCGTAGATTCACTCACGCAAGCTGTTATCTTTCCGGCGAGAGTAACCTTGTCAGACCGAATCCATCTTTTGATATCCTGAAGGATTTATGAGAAGAGGGATCAAAAAATCTAGGTCTAAGAGATTCAAAAAGACTAGATCCACAAGGGTGCACAGAAGGGGGATAGGAGATAAGGAGCAAACCACAATAAGACATCGATATTAAGGTGGTTCGGATGCCACAACGGCAACCTACGTCCACCCCTCACCGACAGTGAGGATCCACACACTATCTTGTAAAGTGTTACAAGATCAGACACACACACACACGCACTGGAAAAGAGAGCTCCCGCGAAGGTGTAAGAACACCTTAACACACACAAAACTACAACGGATTGAACACACAAACATACACACACGGATCTAGGAAAATCCACACACACTGAAAAGTTTAATGATTACAAGAACCACAAATGAAGCTCAAGAGAAAATATGAATTTAGAACACAAGAGAAGGATCTTGATTTGCTCCCCCTTAGTGGATGAAGAATCCTTTGGATGCAGCTTGATCCCTTGGCTTGATCTTCACTTGAATGTATGAAGAAGGATGAAGAACTCCTCTCGGACCACTGTTCACGTCTACAGTGCTAGCTCCCTTCTCTTCCTCTTTGATAGCCTCCTTGATCCACCTTGAGCATTAGGGTTTTCTTAACCCTCTTATATAAGTTTTATAGGCTTTGAATGGTCCATGGACTCCCCCAGACCAGATCCACAATTTCTGGAGGGTTTGGGTGCTTAGGGATTAAACAATACCAAGAGGGAGGGCTTTCCTCGAAGTGCCAAAAAGTCAACAATGTTGGGCAGCTCGGAGCTGGCGGTCGACCTCCAGGGGCTGGCGGTTGACCGCCACTGAGAAACCTGCAAGAGGCCGGACCCTAGGAAATCCGGTCGATCGTGATTGAGGGGGCGGTCGATCGCCACTGAGACAGCCTGTAGAAAATGCCATTCTGTTATTCCAGGTCGACCGGAGTTATGCTGGAGGTCGACTGGGCTGTCAAAAACCTGAAAAATGAAGAGTTTAGCCTAGAAAAATATATCCATATGATCGAGGCATGAATTGAACGAATGGTTAAAAGTTATTTCAAGTTCATTCGATTTCAAGGAAAATCATTTGGAAAGTTAAAAACTCAAGCCAAAAAAGTCATGAAGAAATCCGACAAGATAGCTTAAGAAATTCACGTAGGTTATTAGTTCCAAGCGTGTGAGCAAATATATGTACTTGGTTTTGTTATCATCAAAAGCACTGAGATATATACAACAATCTCCCCCTTTTTGATGATGACAAAATTTTAGGGCATTCAGACCATTTTTATAGCTTACGGAACTTCAAGTAGAACGAAATGCTTGAAAGTCATTCAACACGGCACATTCCATCCACCCACTTATTTGTCCAACACGATTATGAAATAAAGCACAAGTCCCAACCATCTGAATTCAAACACCAGTGCTGTGAATTTGTCATTTGCATTACATAGTACATTAGTGCGAGAGTGAATGCACGACTCTAATTCAAACAAGCAAAAGACTGACAAAAAGACTGACATTACAGACTACTCTCACATGTGATATGCAACAGACAAGCAACACAACCACACAACGACATACATAAGTAGATAAGAGATAAACCTGCCCTACTACTTCTCCCCCTTTGTCAACAGCAAAAAGGGATAGGATAGACGAAGGAGGGACTCAAGCAACACTGGACCAAAAGAGAACATGCTAGAGGTGAAAGCAAAACAAATCCTCATGGAGCATCTTCAGAAGGTGGCTGATCTGCTGGAGGTGTAGGTGGAAGGCCAAGGTGCCGACGAATGTCACCAAGATGGTGGTCATGAGTATGAAGAAGATCAAGAATATGACCAATGGACTCATCACGAGCCGCATCCTGGCGCCGCATGCCAAGAAGGGAGAGGTGCAGGAAGCTAAAGGATTGTCCAGACTCAGCTAAATCCTCTCGGAAGGAAGTCATGTGGGTGGTGAGAGTGGCCATCTGAGTAGAGAGAGTGTCCAAGGCAGTAGAGAAGGTATCCATGCACCCGGATATGGTGTTAAACGTAGTGCCTATAGTGTCCCCAAGGGTAGAGAGACGATCCCCGAGGGTATCCACACGAGTCTCTAAGTCAGTAATCCACCCGTCAAGAGCCTCGTAGTCCACCGAAGGACGCTGTCCGGCCCCCTGAATGGAAGATTCCCCATGGTGAAACTGAGGTGGAGGAGGCATCTCAAAATCCTGGTGATAAGGAGATGGTGGGGGAGGCGGCTCCTCAGCTGGAACTGGAGGGGGGATATCCCCTTCGCCTTGCTGCTGTGCTGGTCCTTCTTCTTCCTCACTGATTTCATCTTCCCCATAAACTGGAATGTTCCGTACAAGCTCTCCGTCGGGACCAAAGTAGTAGCCAAAATCTATGAAAATTATATGCTTGTTGTATACATCATCCTGCCGAACATATATGAACTGCTCATTTGCCACACTAATCCCGGCATAAATGAAAACACCGGTCAACTGCGAAGCATATGGAAGAGAGCGCCGGAGGTAGGTACGACAGGTGCTAATCAAATCTGTCATGAGGCGACCCATATTGATTTTAATTCCATTCATGACATGATAGAATAGGAATCTCTGAACTTCTGTAACCTCATCCCGACCGCCCACTTTGGGATAAATAAATGATGTAAACATGTGGTGCAGGACCCGTTGCAGTGGAGGAAAATGATTGGCATTCAGCTTGATCAAATTGCTCACACCGTGCACATACTCACAGTTGGTCATAACAGTAAATGTTGCTGGAACTTCACCAAAACCATATGCCCTATCTGCACCCATGGCGGATACTCTTAGGGCCTGCTGAAATAACTCCGGAGTGATATGAAGCTCCACACCCTCAACCGTGGTATATAACTGTTCATTCCTCACAACTAAATACCCGTAGAACTGCTGCACCAACTGAGGATAATATCTATGTACCGGGTAACAAAATCCATCCAACCTTCCTGAACCTCAAAAAGAGCACACAAATCCGGGAGGAGCTCATTCACCTCGTTGAAGTCGACCAAGCGAGGGTCGATAATAGGACGTGGAGGTAAAGGTGCTCGAGGCAGAGGAGGAGCTTGCTGAGGTGGAGGAGCCGGGGCCTCTGGCCGTTGACGTCTAGCTTGCCCTTGGGCAAAATGCCGAGAACTCCGTCTGAGCGGCATCCCGACCTTGAATGACCCACCGGAAAACCCTTGAACAATCGATCTCAACCCCGGGAACGTGGATGGAGCACAGGGCACTGCTAGGGCTTGGAACGATCTTTCCACAGTATGGAAGTAGAGAGGGATCTCCACAGACGCACGAACGATCGTATGGAGGATGTCTCGAAATGATAACGGGATGACCGAATTGTGTGCGGGTGGAGGAAGAGAGGGTTGTGGAGGCTTGGTTGGTGGAGATAGGGAGTGCTAGGGTTGGGGCAAGGTGGTAGAGAGTGAATGGGAGTGAAAGATAGAAAGAAAGAGGGAGGAAAGACCCATATAAGAGGGGTCGGTTGACCCTTAAGTTGGGCCGGTCCGCCGTCGGTGGTCGACCGGCGCGGGCCTGGCGGTGGACCGCCAGGACCAAAATCCCCATTTTTGAAAAAAATCTTTTTCCCTTTTTGTTTCTTTTTTTGTTTTTCCTTTTTTTTGTTTTTCTTTGTTTTTCCCTTTTTTTGTATATGGGGGATAAGCAACCGCTGCTTGATGGGGGCCAACACCAAGATATAGGAAGTATGTAGAGGCGAAGATGTGGAGACGAGAATAAGTTCTGATTTCCCCTAGGTAGAACCGTTAGTTCCAGCATCACTGAGTCCACAGATGTGTTTAATCAAGGAATATTTGTCCGTAGAATTATTTTTCAAGGATGGCTAAATAGAAGTAGGTACATGCAAGCATTCATAGGTGAATGAAGACACACAAGGTATTGAAAGAAAATAAAACCAATATGCATGTTTTTCTACCCGTGATGCACATGAATTTCTACAAATGCAACCCTATACCTTATATGCAAACCTATGCATGTATGCTCTCACCCTTGCACATCCCAAGTTCTCTTCTTATCTTATTAAATTGATCCTGGTTTAGGGGTTTGGTGAAAATGTCAACCAGTTGATTGTGTGTGTCAATGAAGTTCAATTCAAAGACCCCTTTTCCTACATGATCTCTCAGAAAGTGATGACGAATATCTATATGTTTGGTCCTTGAGTGCTGAACAGGATTTTTTGACAAATTAATTGCACTAGTATTATCACATAGTATTGGAACCGTTTTCATTTCAACATCTAAATCAAGCAGTTGATTTTTGATCCAAAGTACTTGGGCTCCACAACTTCCGGCGGCTACATATTCAGCCTCGGCCGTTGAGAGAGCTACTGAATGTTATTTTTTGGAGGCCCATGAGATTAGACAACCACCAAGAAACTAACAGTACCCACTTGTACTTTTACGATCTACAATGCACCCAGCATAATCTGCATCGGTATAGGCAATTAAATCAAAAGAACCACCGATAGGAAATCACAAGCCAAAGTCTATTGAGCCAATGAGATATCTAAAGATGCGTTTCACAGCTGATAAATGAGATTCCTTGGGGCATGACTGAAAACGGACACAAAGACATACACTGAATTGAATGTCAGGACGACATACTGTAAGGTACAATAGTGATCCGATCATACCTCGAAACAATGTAGGATCTACTGTTTTACCATTTTCGTCTTTGTCTAGTTTTGTGGTGGTAGCCATGGGAGTTGATATAGGTTTTGCTTCCGCCATCCTGTATTTCTTTAACAATTCCATCGTGTACTTTGCTTGACTTATGAAAATACCCTCAGAAGTTTGCTTCACCTGTAATCCAAGAAAGAAGTTTAGCTCCCCATTAAACTCATCTCGAATTCTCCTTGCATAATTTCTACAAATTCATCGCATAAGGCATTGTTAGTAGCTCCAAAAATGATGTCATCCACATACACTTGAACTACTAAAATGTCTTTACCTGATTTTTTTGTGAACAATGTTTGATCAACCTTACCTCTCTTAAAGTCATTTTCAACCAGAAATGAGGTAAGCCATTCATACCACGCCCTTGGTGCTTGCTTTAGTCCGTACAAGGCCTTTTGGAGCTTGTATACATGTTGTGGATGTTTGGAATCTTCAAAACCTGGAGGCTACTCTACAAAAACATCCTCCTTGATATAACCGTTAAGAAATACAGATTTAACATCCATTTGAAATAACTTAAAGTTCAAGGAGCAAGCATAGGACAATAAGATCCGGACTGCTTCAAGTCTAGCAACCGGTTCAAAAGACTCATCAAAATCAATACCCATGTCCTGGCTATACCCCTTGGCAACAAGCCGAGCCGTATTCCTAACAACCAATCTCACATCATTTAACTTATTTCTGAAAACCCAACGGGTTCCGATAGTGAGATAGTTCTTAGGACGCGACACGAGAGTCCACACCTCGTTTCTTTCAAACTGGTGCAGCTCTTCATGCATAGCCTAAATCCAGGATTCATTTTGAAGAGCTTCATGAATGTCCTTGGGTTCTTCTTATGAAAGTAGAGCCAACAAATCCTCCTCTTCTACCTGCCTTAGAGAGGACCTTGTTCTTACCCCATCTTCCAAATTACCTATGATGTTCACAGCTGAATGATCCTTTAGAATTGTGGAAGAGCTGGGCAATTCAGGATGCTGCACTTGTGGTTCTTGCAGTGTCTCAATTGTAGGATCCTCATCCTCCTCATTTTTGCTTGATGTTGCCTTCAATGGTTCATCCTTAGTTTTGACATTCGATGAGTTCTTAGGAGCTTCATCTGCATCCAAGGTAAAAGAAATTTGGTTTGTCAGTTTTGATTCGGATTCGTCAAAGATGACATGAGGACTTTCTTCAACAACCAAAGTCCTTCTATTAAATAAACGGTAAGCTCTAGAATTGAGTGCATAACCTAGGAAGATTCCTTTGTCACTCTTTTCATCAAACTTACCCAGGTTGGACTTACCATTGTCCAAAATATAGCAAGGGCATCCAAAGGGTTTAAGATAAGAGATGTTTGGTTTCTTACCCTTGTAGAGCTCATATGGAGTTTTCATCAGAATGAGCCTTACCATTGCCCTGTTGATGATGTAGCATGTTGTACTCACCGCCTCAGCCCAAAAATACTTAGGTAGGGAATTCTCACTTAGCATGGTCCGAGCCATGTCTATCAATGTTCTGTTCTTCCTTTCCACTACTCCATTTTGCTGGGGCGTCCTTGGTGATGAAAAATTATGTGTGTACCCCTGCTCTTCAATGAAAATGCTGAATTCATGATTTTTAAATTGACCACCATGATCACTCTGGATGGTAGTGATGAGGTAACCTTTTTCATTTTGGATTTTTCTGCAAAACACTTGAAACTCCATCAGGGCATCACTTTTATTAGCTAAAAAAAATACCTATGTGAATCTGGAAAAGTCATCAACAATCACAAAGCCATAGGATTTTCCACCTAGGCTAGATGTTCTAGTAGGGCCAAAAAGATCAAGATGCAACAGTTCCAAAGGCCTAGCAGATGAAACAATATTTTTATTTTTGAAGGAAATTCGTGTTTGCTTACCTTTTGTGCAAGATTCACAGATTCTATCACTTTCAAATTTTAATTTTGGCAGTCCATTCACCAAGTCATGTCTAGACAGCTTAGAGATTACTCCAAAACTAGCATGACCTAATCTTCGGTGCCATAACCATGTATTTTCATGATTGTTCGCAACCAGGCAGAGATCATCGCACGAAACATTATCAATATCAACAGTATAGACATTGTTATTCCTTTTTCCAAGAAATTTGATCTCATTTGTGTTTTTGTTCAAGACAATGCAGTGAGTTTCATCAAAGACAACTTTAAAACCCTTATCGCACAATTGGCTTATGCTTAGCAAATTGTGATTTAGACCTTTCACCAAAAGCACATCTTCAATAAGAATTTCAGAGTTCTTACCAATGTTGCCAATCCCAATGATTTTACCTTTGTCTTGACCTCCAAAGACAACTGGACCTCCATCCTTGTCTTGCAATGTAGAGAACACTTTCTTGTCCCCTGTCATATGTCTTGAGCAGTCGCTATCCAAGTACCATTTGCTCCCCCTGGCTTCAAGACATATCTGCAAGAAGAAAAATTTCATGCACTTATTTTTGATACCCAAACAAGTTTGGGTCCATAGGAGTTAGTCCAACTTCTTACTGGTGTTCTCTTTATCCATGGAACATGATATTTATGTGTGCTTTGTCTAAACCAACAATTGGAAATCACATGACCAAATCTATCACAATTAAAGTAATTAGCATGTGAGAAAGTTCTTTGATATCTGTGTGGTTTAGGCTGAACATGTTGGGGTTTAGAATTAGAACATGAAGCATGATTATAGTCCTTTTCATGAACAAGAGATGTGGTGATCTTATGTTCAAAAGATTTTTTGTTTTGAGGTGTGTACCCCAAGCCTTCCTTTTGGAAGTTGCCTTTAACCCCCAATAAGTTATCCAGGTTTTGTTTCCCTTTAACAAACCTAGTCAAGGTGGACTGAAGTTTAGCAACTTCTTCACCCAGAATCCCATTTCTCCTTTCGAGTTCTGAATTTGTGGATTTTAGAATTTATTCTTTCTTTTTTAGATTTTCACACACTTTTTCAACTTCAGCCATTTTGCATGAAATCTTTTCTTTGGTTCTTCAATATCTGAAATAGTTTGCAGCAAGCTTTCTCTTTCTTCAGTTGCTTCAAACCATTCTTGTTCCAATTTTTCAAACTTGACAAAGATATCTTCATGTGACAATTCATCAATTTTCTTTTTAAGAATTTTATTTTCATATCTGATTTTCTTGTATTTGACATATAGTTTTTCATATTCAGATTCCCATTGCTCATTTGAAATAAAATCAGGGTCCGAATTTACCTCAACTGAGTCATCCTCATGAGCCATGAGACACAAGATCTCCATGAGCTCTTGTATCACCTCCTCGGACGGTTCGTCCTCTTCATCGCTCCACGTAGCAACCATGGCTTTGGGCTTTCTGAAGTTGTCCTTTTTGATTTTCTTCTTCAGGTCTGGACACTCTCCCCTCATGTGCCCGGGCTTTTTGCATTCGTAGCATATGATGCTACTCTGCTTGCTCGACTCACCCTTGGTTTGAGTGGGCTTCCTTTGCCCTTTTTTGAAGTTGCTTTGGTAATTTTTTTTCTTCCTCAGAAATCTTTTTACTTGGTGAGTGATCATAGCCAATTCTTCTTCTTCGTTGCTTCCGTCACTGGACACTTCTTCTTGAGAGTCATCATCGGATTGATGAGCTCTCAATCCAATTACTTTCTTCTTCTTGATATCTTCCTCAGCTGTCCTCTTCACATTTATATCATAACTCATGAGTGACCCTATGAGTTCATCGAGGGTAAGTGTGGACATATTCTTGGAGTCTTCTATAACGGTGGCTTTGGTGTTTCACGCAGGAGAGAGGGATCTTAGCACTTTTCTTACAAGCTCAGAATTTGTGTAATCTTTCCCGAGACTTTTGAGACCATTCGTGATCTCAGTTAGCCTTGTGAACATCTCTGAAATTATCTCTTCAGGCTTCATCTTGAAAAGCTCATAGTCTCGAACCAGAAGGTTGGCCTTGGTCTCCTTGACCTTCGGATGTCCCTTCATATATGAGCTGCACTTTGTCCCACATTTCTTTAGTTGAGCTGCACATGGAGACACGAGAGAATTTATTAGGGTGTATTGCCCATTGCATAATATTCATAGCATTGAAATTAACAGTGCACTTCTTAATTTCCTCGGGTGTCTATTTTTCTTCATCATTCTCAAGTTTGTAAGGACCCTTGTCCACAACTCTCCAAACTTCGTACTCTTGAGCCCTCAAGAAAACATGCATTCTATTTTTTTAGTATGAGTAGTTTGAACCGTCAAAGAAGGGAGGACGGTTGATGGAGTGGCCCTCGGGCATCATACCCTTGTTTACCATTTAAACGGATCTTACTCTAGATCGTTAGATCTGAAAAGATAGAGCCGGAGCTCTGATACCAATTGAAGTCCTGAGATTAAATGGCACCCAAGAGGGGGGTGAATTGGGTGATAACAAATTCTTTACCGAATTAAAATCAATTTATGATGACATGAGGACACAGGAAAACAAGAGCAGAAAAACTAAATTTATCAAAACAATACTGCAATAACCCTTGGTACTAGGCGAATCAACAAATCCGTAGATTCACTCACACAAGTTGTTATCTTTCCGGCGAGAGTAACCTTGTCAGACCGAATCCATCTTTGATATACCGAAGGATTTATGAGAAGAGGGATCAAAAAATCTTGATCTAACAGATTCAAAAAGACTAGATCCACAAGGGTGCACGGAAGGGGGATAAGAGATAAGGAGCAAACCACAATAAGACAGCGATATTAAGGTGGTTCGGATGCCACAACGGCAACCTACGTCCACCCCTCACCGATAGTGAGGATCCACACACTATCTTGTAAAGTGTTACAAGATCAGACACACACACACGCACCGGAAAAGAGAGCTCCCGTGAAGGTGTAAGAACACCTTAACACACACAAAACTACAACGGATTGAACACACAAACACACACACACACGGATCTAGGAAGATCCACACACACTGAAAAGTTTAATGATTACAAGAACCACAAATGAAGCTCAAGAGAAAATATGAATTTAGAACACAAGAGAAGGATCTTGATTTGCTCCCCCTTAGTGGATGAAGAATCTTTGGATGCAGCTTGATCCCTTGGCTTGATCTTCACTTGAATGGATGAAGAAGGATGAAGAACTCCTCTCGGACCACTGTTCACGTCTACAGTGCTAGCTCCCTTCTCTTCCTCTTTGATAGCCTCCTTGATCCACCTTGAGCATTAGGGTTTTCTTAACCCTCTTGTATAAGTTTTATAGGCTTTGAATGGTCCATGGACTCCCCCAGACCAGATCCACAATTTCTGGAGGGTTTGGGTGCTTAGGGATTAAACAATACCAAGAGGGAGGGCTTTCCTCGAAGTGCCAAAAAGTCAACAATGTTGGGTAGCTCGGGGCTGGCGGTCGACCTCCAGGGGCTGGCGGTTGACCGCCACTGAGAAACCTGCAGGAGGCCTGTCCCTGGGAAATCCGGTCGACCGGGATTGAGGGGGCGGTCGACCGCCACTGAGACAGCCTTTAGAAAATGCCATTCTGTTATTCCAGGTCGACCGGAGTTATGCTGGAGGTCGACCGGGCTGTCAAAAACCTGAAAAATGAAGAGTTTAGCCCAGAAAAATATATTCATATGATCGAGGCATGAATTGAACGAATGGTTAAAAGTTATTTCAAGTTCATTCGATTCCAGGGAAAAGCATTTGGAAAGTTAAAAACTCAAGCCAAAAAAGCCATGAAGAAATCCGACAAGATAGCTTAAGAAATTCACGTAGGGTATTAGTTCCAAGCGTGTGAGCAAATATATGTCCTTGGTTTTGTTATCATCAAAAGCACTAAGATATATACAACAAACCCTCCTCCGGCCAGATCCACAGAATGGTGGGAAGGTCCCTCGCTGAGGGAGAAAATGAGAAATAAGCTATACTCTTTCTCTCGAGACGAGTCCCAACTCCTGTTCGAGTGGGCAACCAGCAACAATAAAATCACGTTGCCAGAACCAAAGAGGCCCGGTGACCTGAAGAAGAAGAATGACCCGCGCTTCTGCCAGTACCACCAGATGCTCGGGCACACCATTGAAGACTGCTACGTCGTCAAGGACGTCATTGAGTCCTTAATCAAGAATGGAGAGCTGGACATGGGGGAGCACAAAGTAGATCCTCCACAGCCGCATGAGCTGCCCAACTTGGCTCCCACCATCAACATGGTGTCGTTGTACCAGGAGTTTCCTAAAGAATGGGCGGAGGTCAGTACCTGCGCCACCTATGAAGCTTTTGTCGCGGGACTAGCTCAAGACCAAGGGGGCTGGCAAGCTGTACATAAGAAGAATAGAAGAAGACAGACCCCTCGGCCCACCCCAGAAGTTCGTGTAAAGGGCGTCACACCCCGGCCAGCACCGCCACCGGTGAACCCTGTCGGGCATGACACAGCCCCTCGGCTAGTCATGATGCGGCCAACTCACAACAAAAAGAAGCACATCCCGATGCGGGTGCACAAGGAAACCAGCCTGGCGGTTGAAAGACTCCAGGCTATTATTGATGGGCTTGAAGACTATGAACATCCCGAAATCCAGCCTGTGAAACTAAAAGAGTATGTCCCCTAGGAGGAGTTCGAGTCACTCGAACTGGCTCTAGGAGCAAAACCCGAGGCAAAAGAAGAACCTCCCCTGTGGGGTGGGCTTCCCCAGGAGTAGCCACCGGCCGCCACAGAAAAGAAGAAGAAGAAAAGAAGGCCCAGAAATAAGAAGAAAAAGGAGGTCGTCATTGCCTGCAATACCCTCTCGGCATTGTTTGACCATACCAAGTCCTCGAGCCTAAGGTTCGAGGCACGGAGATCCCTCCTCCATCGGGTCTCTATCCCGAAGAACCCAAAAGTCGAGGCACTCCTTCATTCACTGAATTCTTGTTGACCCAAACAGAGAGGCAGCCACGCCCCCAAGGGTCCTGGTCGACCAAAGAAATAAGCAGCCTCCCAGCTCGACCAGCGGAAACCCCTCCCCAGCCAGAGGAGGAATTTGACGGCGTCCCGAACCTTGATGAATTCATGCAAGAAAAGGGGGAAGCCTAGCAAGCCCCACAGGCTCAAACAGCCGCAGCAGAACCAGTAAAGGAGGCACCCTCTGATCCAGCACCCCAGGTCCAAGGTGGGGGGAGGCATAGCAGGCCGAAGAGATGAAGCTACTCAAGGTGCGGGCTGCCGACCGAATAGTCAGACATCTCAAGAAGATTCCGGCCTGATTCATCATCTGGGAGATGCTGCCCTTAGATGAAGAAACACGGCAAGCCATTATTGCCGCACTCCAGATGCCAGCACAACTTGAAGCTTGCCTGACAGAGGTGTCACCTGAAGTGGCCGTGGCCTTCACAGAGGATGACATGCTTCTGCCCACCTGTAGTCATAACAGACCACTCTACATGAAGGGGCAGCTGAATGGGCAGCCTATCAACAGGGTCCTGATCGACCCAGGAGCGACAGTCAACATACTTCCCTACCGGGTGTACCAGAAACACTACTTTGATGTACACCTAGTTGATAGTTCAAAACGTAAGTCGTTAATACATTCACTACCAAAGTTATTTATCGGTCCACAAATTGATTAACATGAAATATTTAAGTGGTGAGACCGAGTCGAATCCACAGGGAAATTCAGATTTTTTTAAGATGAAAATCTTGTGTTTAGTTTGACTGAGAGTTTGTGACAGATGGACACTAAAACGAGAATTAACACATTGAAGAATTAACTAACATAAGTCAATGGACCAAGAGAAGCTCTGACTAAAGCTAATGTAATCGAATGCAAGTGTAACAGTGGAACATGAACAGTGTGCAAATGCTACAGTGAAAACATGGATGCCTTATCACAGAAGAAAATCCTGTCACTTGTTCAATACCACAGAATACATGCACTGGTAATCAAACCCATGACACTGAAAATTACTAAACTAATTGACTGACTAAAAATAAGAAGGGTGATGAGTAACAGTAACAATGCTTCCACCGAATTAATATTCTAACTAGAGTGCAATTGCATTGTGCTAATCAAACATAGGGCATCCAAGATTAATGGGACTAACTAAATTAAACAGTAAGGACAATACTACGCTGGACAAATGGACAAACTGAAATGAAATAAGAGAGACAATGATTTGCATAAGAATCTTCCTAGCACGAAAGGGCTTGATGCCCTCCCCTCCTCTTCGTCTTGTTGCTGCGAGAGGGGCTCAGCTCATCTCCACAGATAGTGCGAACCAGGGATGGCACGAACATAGCATAGGAGGTCACGCTGTCACCTGTTGCACCTTGTAGCAAATGAGGGGGCACCTGCAGCAGCACGGGAAACTTGCTAGAGAACCAAAAATCAAGGACTAAAACCCAAAACAGAGAACTCAGAGCCATGAAGATTTAAAAATTTCCATTGAACTCAAAACGAAGATTACACGATGACCAAGAATTTCAAACAAAACTAAGACTGCAACGCTACACAATGCACTAAAAACCCAAAAAAAGAATGACTGAAAGCTAAAAAGAGCTAAAAGGATTACAGAATCCCAGAGGTCTAAAAACCCCAAAAGAAGACACGATCTCTCAAGAACTCTCAAAATCAAAAGCTAAGATTGGAAAACTAAACAAAGGAAAAAAAATCCAAAAAGATGAACTGAAAGCCAAAAACGAGCCGACCCCCCCCCCCCCCCCCGCACTGATCCCTGAACCTCCTATTTATAGGAAAATGCCTTGCCAACAAATTTCACAGAATCTCCTCCTGTAATCACGTATGCTGCGAGCATCTCGCACTGCTAGGCTTTGACTGGGTCATCTCCTTTATCCTCGCCAACTTCTTGCAGATTATCAGTTCCTAGCAAGTCAGTGCATATCTTGATGATTCCAAGTTTGTGTAGCATTGCACGATAAAGGGTTCGTGCATCTCGTATCAACGAGTAAGTCCATGCAGGTTTTCTTCGGTCAAGGCTCATGCACTTCGTGCATGATTGGGTGGCAGCAGTCCGTGCAACTTTAGCATCGTGCAGGTTTCGGTTCCCACCGTCTTTGTTAGCGTCTCTCCCAAGCACGGTTCGTGCATCTTCGTAAAAGCTGGTCCGTGCAACTTCACAAGCAGCAAGCTTCTCATGTTCGTGCATATCCTCGTGCAAGTCTTCATAGCAACAGCCAACTCAAGCATTCTTGCCATGCACGTGAATTTGATGGTGTAGTTTGCACCATTAGTTGCTAGCCCATGGTTCTTCATCACATGCTTCATGCAACCCATATGGCCCTTCTTCTTAAAGCCCACAAAACACCTCATGCAGCTCACGTATGTATCCACGTGATGCCCACAAAACACCTCATGCATTCACCAACCTGCCATTTTAAAGAATGCATATGTTTATATGTAATGTTTGTTAACATAACATATCAATGCAAATCTTATTCACCTTTTATTATTTACAAATTATTCCTAAAAAATAGTTGTTTTCCATGAGAGATCACATGTTTAACAAAAATCTATTTGTGTGAAAATTTTTACACATAATCAACACTTTACTTAGACTTATCTCGAACATATATGGAAATAATATGTGAAAATATGAAGTTATCACACCCCCCAACTTACTCATTGCTAGCCCCTTAGCAATGCAAATACTTATGAATTTAGGACTAACAAGAGTTCATAAACCACGTTTCATGACAAGAATGTGAGCATCATGATTTAAACTATAGAATACTGCAAGTTCAAGCAATGTATGCCAGGAATAAACTTCGTCAATCCATGTAATTAGACACTTCCTCAGGTTACACTCATAAATTTTTGTATCTCTTTGTGTAAGTGCTCTAATTTGATTAGTGGACATCAGACAACTGGATGCATGAGCTTTCTAATTATCACTTTAACGATGATTTCCAATTCTACCTATTGCAAATCAGACTCTCGAATTACAGGTAGCTTCACTCTGCCTTATTTCATCATCATTTTTTTTCTCATATATATTTTTTTCTATCATGGTGCTGCACATTCCTTCACCGTTTGACGTGAACCTCAACTCTTGCCTTAGGAGAAGCATGCCCGGTTACTAGGATCAAGAGCATTTTCCATGATTTTTTTCTTTTTCACACACATTTTTTTTTCTTTTGGTGCTTTGCACTTATTCGTAGGCAGATAGCTTTTTCCCCACGATTGATCTTCAGTGACTAGGCAGAATTTTCAATCATCACCTAAGTATTAAGCAAAAATTTCATCATCCTTATGTTTAATACCCACTATTATCATTAGTGTGCAAATGTGTGCGAGTTCAAGAATCTGAGTGTGTTCCGAGGAAGATGCTAAAAACATAGCAAACTAATTCACCCCTTAACTCACTGCTGTCACAAGTGGATATTCTAAGCCTTATCATTTTGACAAGTTTTTCTTATCATGAAAAATGATCCTGAAGCACTTGTTAGGGGTGTCATGAAGGATTACAACATTTTGATGAAAATTTAAGCTTAACCTACCCCCCAACTTAAGTGACATTGTCCTCAATGATATGATTAAAATAGAAAACTAGGACAATATAGAGTGAATGCATTGAGAGGGAAAGGTACAACCTGGGCGAGAAGAAGTCTGTTGGTAGGGACATGCTGCTCCATGCTCCTTGTTCCTAAAAAGAAAAATCAATCATCATTTATTTATTTTTAGAAGAGAGAGTTGGGTTGCCTCCCAATGAGCGCTAAGTTTAATGTCTTCAGCCAGACATCATCGAATTCAACATGGTTCAATTAATGCAATTTCTTCCACAATCAGTTCATTTGAGACTCCTTCAATGAAGGGTTTGAGTCTCTGGCCATTGACTTTGAAAGTGTTGCCACTTTTGGGGTCACAGATCTCAACAACACCATGGGGAAATGAATTAACTACAATGTATGGCCCATCCCATCTAGATCTAAGCTTCCCAGGGAAAAGTTTCAATCTAGAATTGAACAACCAGACCTTTTGATTAGGTTCAAATGTTTTCCTGGAGATGTGTTTGTCATGAAAAGTTTTCATCTTGGTCTTATAGATTTTGGAGTTCTCATAGGATTCCTCACGAAGCTCCTCTAACTCACTTAATTGCAAGGCCCTGTGTGATCCAGCTTGGGTCAGATCCAGGTTAAATTGTTTGATTGCCCAATAAGCCTTGTGTTCCAGCTCCACTGGGAGGTGGCAGGCTTTTCCATAAATCAGTCTGAAGGGTGACATCCCAATAGGGGTCTTATATGCTGTTCTGTAGGCCCACAAAGCATCATCCAATCTCTCAGCCCAGTCTTTCCTATCAGTCCTCACAGTCTTTTGCAAAATGTTCTTGATTTCTCGATTTGAAACTTCTACCTGCCCACTTGTTTGGGGATGATATGGAGTGGCCACTTTGTGAGTGATCCCATACTTTTTCAGCAAACTCTTGAATTGATAGTTAGTGAAGTGACTACCTCCATCACTAATTATGGCCCTAGGGAATCCAAATCTAGAGAAGATGTTCTTTTGCACAAATTTCATGACCACTTGTGGTCATTGGTTCTAGTTGCTACAGCTTCAATCCATTTGGAAACATAATCCACAGCCACTAGAATGTATTCATGCCCAGAAGATGGTGGGAATGGTCCCATGAAATCAATTCCCCATACATCAAAAATTTCCACCACAAGAATGGGGTTCAAGGGCATCATGTCTCTTCGAGATATATTCCCCATAGTTTGACATTTTGGGCAAGATTGACTAAAAGCATGGGCATCCTTAAAGAGAGTGGGCCAATAAAAACCACATTGGAGGACTTTTGCAGCAGTTTTCTTTCCAGAAAAATGACCTCCGCAAGCAAGAGTGTGGCAGAAGGTGAGAATGCTTTGATGCTCATTTTCAGGGACACACCTTCGAATGACATTATCCGCACAGATACGGAATAATTCTGGATCCTCCCAAAAATAGTGTCTTATCTGAGCATAGAATCTATCCTTCTCATTCTTAGACCAACCTTCAGGGGTCAATCCAACAGCCAGATAATTGACAATATTGGCATACCAAGGGGGTTGGATGTGGCTAATGGACAAGAGTTGTTCATCAGGAAAAAAGTCTCTTATGGGCTCCTTTTCTTGCACAAGAATTCTAGAGAGATGATCAGCCACCACATTCTCAGACCCCTTTTTATCCCGAATTTCAATATCAAATTCTTGCAAGAGTAAGATCCATCTAATCAAACGGGGCTTGGCTTCTTTCTTGGACATGAGGTATCTCAAGGCTGAGTGATCAGAGTAGATGATGACCTTGGATCCTAAGAGATATGATCTGAATTTTTCAAGGGCGAACACCACAGCCAAGAGTTCTTTTTCAGTGGTGGTGTAATTCAGTTGAGCATCACCCATAGTGCGACTAGCATAATAAATCACCACAGGGCGTTTGTCAATCCTCTGCCCTAAGACTGCTCCTATAGCAAAATCTGAAGCATCACACATGATTTCGAAGGGAAGGGACCAATCAGGTGGTTGAAGGATTGGAGCTTTGGTCAGAGCTTCCTTCAAAATATTGAATGCTTGTAAACATTGTTCATCAAGATTGAATGGGATATCCTTGGCTAGGAGAAGGGTTAAAGGTCGGGCAATTTGAGAGAAATTTTGGATAAACCGGCGATAGAAGCCGGCATGGCCAAGGAAAGACCGAATTTGCTTAACTGAGGTGGGTGGAGGAAGATTAGAAATGAGGTCAATTTTGGCCTTGTCCACCTCTATACCCCGCTCAGAAACTATGTGGCCCAACACTATGCCCTCTTTACCATGAAGTGACTCTTCTCCCAGCTTAGAATCAACCTCTTTTCTATGCACCTCTCCAAAATTTTTGTCAAATTATCTAGGCACACTTCAAAAGAATCTCCAAAGACTGAGAAATCATCCATAAAAATTTCTAAGAAGTTCCCCACCATATCTGAAAAAATGGCCATCATGCATCTCTGAAAAGTGGCTGGAGCATTACATAACCCAAAGGGCATTCTCCTAAATGCAAATGTCCCATAAGGACATGTGAATGTGGTCTTTTCTTGATCCTCTGGATAAATGGCCACTTGGTTATATCCTAAATAACCATCCAAGAAACAGAAATATTGTTGGCCAGCTAATTTCTCCAAGATTTGGTCAATGAATGGTAGGGGAAAATGGTCCTTCTTAGTGGCCTCATTCAATTTCCTATAATCTATGCATACTCTCCACCCTGTGGGTAATCTAGTGGGTACTAATTCTCCTTTGTCATTACTCACCACAGTGAGCCCAGCTTTCTTAGGTACCACTTGAGTTGGACTAACCCATGGGCTGTCAGAGATTGGGTATATGATTCCTGCATCAAGCCATTTGACTACTTCTTTCTTAACCACTTCTTTCATGTGAGGGTTCAGCCTTCTTTGCATCTCCCTAGATGGCTTTGCATTGTCTTCCAGATAAATGTGATGCATGCATACTGATGGACATATTCCCTTAAGATCGGCCACAGACCAACCTATGGCTTCCTTATGTCTTTTGAGGACATCAATCAGTTGGTCCTCCTGAGTGGGTGTCAGATCAGATGCTATTATGACAGGCAAAGTCCTCTCATCCCCTAAGAAGGCATATTTCAGGGAATCGGGTAGGGGTTTCAATTCTAGGTGTGGTGGGGCATGGATGGAGGGAAGTGAAGGTTCATGTTTCACATCAGACAAATGTTCAAACTGATGAAGAGCATTGACCTCTGAAATGGGTTCTTTGTCTTCAGCTTTGTCAAAGTTTTCTATTCTGGTCAAGGGAGGGTCATTTTCTACCATCTCATCAATCACATCAATGATGTAACAATCTTCTTCCTCCCTTATTTGTTTAGACGCCTTGAAGACATTTAGTGTCATCTTCTGATCTCCAAAAGAGATGTCCATAAGCCCAGACTTACAATTGATGTTGGCATTGGCTGTGGCTAAGAAGGGACGGCCCAATATAATTGGGCTTTGGGCTAAGTCTGATTTAGACTCCATGTCAAGGATTAGAAAATCAACTGGAAAATAGCAAGAGTCTATCTTGACAAGGACATCTTCTACCAACCCCCTAGGTGTCTTAACAGATCTATCAGCCAATTGGAGAATGACAGGGGTTGATTTGAGTTCTCCCATACCAAACTTTTGGTACACAGATGTTGGGAGGAGATTGACACTTGCTCCTAGGTCCAACAGAGCATTTTCAAAGGTGACCCCCCCAATGACACAAGATATGAGTGGGGTGCCAGGATCTTTCATTTTCTGGGGGAGTTGATTTAGTAGGACAGAACTAACATCCTCAGACAATAGAATTCTTTCCAGATTCACCTTTGGTTCCCTCTTTTGAGTGCACATTTCCTTGAGAAATTTAGCATATGCAGGTACATGTTGGATTGCATCTAAGAGGGGAATGTTGATGTGGACTTGTTTGAACAATTTCATCAATTCTTCATTCTGAGCTTGATTGTTCTTCTTTTTCTTTTCTTTCCTAGCGTCCAAGGCATTAGGGAAGGGAATCTTAGGTTTGTAGCTTTCAGGTGATTCATCTATCTTTGCCTTCCCCTTCTCTTTGTTGATTGCCTCACTATGCACTATAGGAGTGGAAATGGGTTCTTCTTCTTCTTGGGTTTGACTGGATGAAGCTTGATTGGATTCATGAGTTTGATGAGGATCTGACAGAGTTTTACCACTTCTTAAGGCTGAGATGGCCTTGGCATTCTCAAATTGTGGGCCCTTTGGAGGATTTGGGCCTTGTTGGAATTGCCCTTGAGGGGCGAGTGGAAGGGGTTGCTGAAAACCATGAGGATAATTTCTAGGGTTGGGAATGGGTTGACTTGGAAGTTGACCCGGATCTCTCCTTACATTGGTTTCCAAGAGTTGGCCAATCTGGGCCTTCATTTCAGCCATTTGGGTTTGGAAAGATTGGTTTTGGGTCAAAATGAGTTGTTGTAATTGATTGATTTTGTCGTCATTTTGGGCCATTGGTGGAGGTTGCATAGGTGGTTGGTAAATTGGAGGAGGATGTGAAGATTGCCCATATGCAGGCTGAGCAAATGAGGGTTGGCCATAAGATGGTTGCCATAAGGGAATTGAGGGTGATTGGGTAACTGTTGTGACAATTGGCCCCTATGGAAAGTTTGATTTTGAAACTGGGCTTGAGGTTGGGGCTTGGGTGGGAAATTTTGGGTCTGCTGGGGCTTCCAAGAGAAATTTGGGTGATTTCTCCAGCCCGGGTTGTAAGTGTTTGAAAATGGGTCATTGTTGGGCTTAGACAATCCTTGGGCTGCATAGACTTGCTCTGGATGGCAGGGGGTAACTGGGCTGCTGCAGGGCATTCATCCACTTGATGGGCCGGGCTTTCACATAGCACACAAGCCTCTTGGACTGGACCTTGGCGAGAGTAGAAAGATGGTTGTGATTGGGCATTGAAGGTTTGTTTATTCAATTTAATGAGCTCGCCCACTTGTTGGGTTAACAGGTCAACTTTCTCTAATTTTTGGGCCAAGGCATTCACATCTAATCTAGGCTCAAATTCTCCCCTCTCTTTTACCTCATACATCCCAGCTTTTCTAGATGGCCCCACTGATTTTTCATATGAAGAAAGAGAAGCATGATTGATGGAGTTCTCACTCAACATTTCAAAAAGGGCATAAGCTTCTTCCTCACTCTTGCTCATGAAAGCACCTCCACAAGAAGCATCTACCATTTGCCTATAGGGTTCAGTCAATCCTTCATAAAAGGCCTGCACAATCTGCCATTTTGATAGCCCATGATGTGGGCATTTTCTCAATAACTCCTTCATTCTTTCCCAAGACTCGTGGATCAATTCCCCTGGGTTTTGAACAAAGCCCGTGATGGCTCTTCTCATTGTATTGGTCCGACCTATAGGATAAAATTTCTTCAAGAATTCTTTTTGCATTTCTTCCCATGACCGAATGGGTCTTCCTAAGGTCCCTAACCAATATTTGGCTTTATCTTTCAAGGAGAAAGGGAATAGAGTCAACTTTAGGGCATCGTCTGTGAAATTCTGAATTTTCACAGTGGAACATATCTCCAAGAACTCATCTAAGTGCTTATATGGGTCTTCGTTTGTAAGCCCATGGAATGAAGGGAGCATTTGGATCGTGCTAGATTTGATCTCATATTGGGCTGCTGGCACTTCCGGAAGATGGATACATGTGGAAGGTTGATAGCTAGAAGGAATGAAGTATTCCTTCATCTGCTTGGGCAATTCACCTTGATTAGCCATTTCTTGAATGGGATTTTGGGCTTGATGGATCACCCTCTCTATTTCTTGGATAGGTTCAACTAAATGTGGAACTTGGGATCTTCTACCTTGCATGAACTCCAAGAATTGATTCAATTTTTATTTTTATTTTTTGCAAACACTTGTTCAACAAATTAACCTACAAGACTTAGGGCTCCTTGGACTTAGGAGCACAAATAGTGAGAATTCCCCAAAGTTCAATTGCAATCTTGCACACACCGACCTTCAAGTTGGCCAGGTAAGAGGTAGGATCGTGGGAGGTTCCCCTTGCTTTCGCAAGCTCCTAATTAATGAACCACGGATCCACTTAGGCGTAGCCTTTTAACCTCTTGCCTAGACACCAGCCTTTAGATGGTGATACAAGCACAATTTCCCTTAAGGTTCAACCACTAAGTGGGCTCAAATGTTAGCTTTCTCACAAATCAACTTAAATCCAGCCCAAGTCCACTACCAAATCTGTCCATTAGCCAGGAAAGAGGTGGGGTTGTGGGAGGCTCCCCCTACAGATGTAGGGTCCTAATTAATAAACCACAATCCCACTTAAGGCGTTTGCCATCGGACCTCTTTCCTAGACACTAGTTTCCAAATTGATAATGGGCCCAAGTGAAATCAAATCTCAAAGTGAACCCTAGGGCCAATGTCTACTAGATTTTATTAGGCTTGGGAAATGCAAAATGTGGAGTTGTGGTTTGTGGGCTAAGGAAGGGTGATGAAATCCCCATCTTATGTGATTATGGGTTTTGCCCTTAAGATAGATTTGAAATGAAATGCAACACCACAATATCAAACAAGGGGTTCTATGCAAATATGAATGTCATGTGATTAAGAAAAAGATAGAAGAACTCACCTTGCCCCCGCAATCTTCAATGATGCATTTAACAAAATTAAATAACAAAAACAATTCTAACCTATATGATGCATGACCTAAGACATGGAAATGTGGTTGCTAATCTTGAGATGATGATTTTTTATTAAAGTTCAAATGATTTTTTTTTATTTTAATGACCCTATCTAACCACAAGATATGAAAAATAAAGAAAATAAACTCAAATGAAGGAGGGAAATGTGAGTACTTACTTGAAAAAGCGTTCCCCTTTTTTTTTTTGAAATAAATGACAAAGAAAACTTACCACTTTTTGTGTTTTTGATTTTTTCCTGCAAAAAATAAGAAAAGAGAAATTATTAGTGTCAAATTATGTACAAAAACACAAGATTAACAACCTAAAAATCATAAAGATCCCCGGCAGCGGCGCCAAAAATTGATAGTTCAAAACGCAAGTCGTTAATACGTTCACTACCAAAGTTATTTATCGGTCCACAAATTGATTAACATGAAATATTTAAGTGGTGAGACCGAGTCGAATCCACAGGGAAATTCAGATTTTTTTAAGATGAAAATCTTGTGTTTAGTTTGACTGAGAGTTTGTGACAGATGGACACTAAAACGAGAATTAACACGTTGAAGAATTAACTAACATAAGTCAATGGACCAAGAGAAGCTCTGACTAAAGCTAATGTAATCGAATGCAAGTGTAACAGTGGAACATGAACAGTGTGCAAATGCTACAGTGAAAATAGGGATGCCTTATCACAGAAGAAAATCCTATCACTTGTTCAATACCACAGAATACATGCACTGGTAATCAAACCCATGACACTGAAAATTACTAAACTAATTGACTGACTAAAAATAAGAAGGGTGATGAGTAACAGTAACAATGCTTCCACCGAATTAATATTCTAACTAGAGTGCAATTGCATTGTGCTAATCAAACATAGGGCAGCCAAGATTAATGGGACTAACTAAATTAAACAGTAAGGACAATACTACGCTGGACAAATGGACAAACTGAAATGAAATAAGAGAGACAATGATTTGCATAAGAATCTTCCTAGCACGAAAGGGCTTGATGCCCTCCCCTCCTCTTCGGTTGATTGAGCACTAAGAATTTCTTGTGAGTTGTTGCTGCGAGAGGGGCTCAGCTCATCTCCACAGATAGTGCGAACCAGGGATGGCACGAACATAGCATAGGAGGTCACGCTGTCACCTGCTGCACCTTGTAGCAAATGAGGGGGCACCTGCAGCAGCACGGGAAACTTGCTAGAGAACCAAAAATCAAGGACTAAAACCCAAAACAGAGAACTCAGAGCCACGAAGATTTAAAAATTTCCATTGAACTCAAAACGAAGATTACACGATGACCAAGAATTTCAAACAAAACTAACAACGCTACACAATGCACTAAAAACCCAAAAAAAGAATGACTGAAAGCTAAAAAGAGCTAAAAGGATTACAGAATCCCAGAGGTCTAAAAACCCCAAAAGAAGACACGATCTCTCAAGAACTCTCAAAATCAAAAGCTAAGACTGGAAAACTAAACAAAGGGAAAAAAAATCCAAAAAGATGAACTGAAAGCCAAAAACGAGCCGACCCCCCCCGCACTGATCCCTGAACCTCCTATTTATAGGAAAATGCCTTGCCAACAAATTTCACAGAATCTCCTCCTGTAATCACGTATGCTGCGAGCATCTCGCACTGTTAGGCTTTGACTGGGTCATCTCCTTTATCCTCGCCAACTTCTTGCAGATTATCAGTTCCTAGCAAGTCAGTGCATATCTTGATGATTCCAAGTTTGTGTAGCATTGCACGATAAAGGGTTCGTGCATCTCGTATCAACGAGTAAGTCCATGCAGGTTTTCTTCGGTCAAGGCTCGTGCACTTCGTGCATGATTGGGTGGCAGCAGTCCGTGCAACTTTAGCATCGTGCAGGTTTCGGTTCCCATCGTCTTTGTTAGCGTCTCTCCCAAGCACGGTTCGTGCATCTTCGTAAAAGCTGGTCCGTGCAACTTCACAAGCAGCAAGCTTCTCATGTTCGTGCATATCCTCATGCAGGTCTTCATAACAGCAGCCAACTCAAGCATTCTTGCCATGCACGTGAATTTGATGGTGTAGTTTGCACCATTAGTTGCTAGCCCATGGTTCTTCATCACATGCTTCATGCAACCCATATGGCCCTTCTTCTTAAAGCCCACAAAACACCTCATGCAGCTCACGTATGTATCCACGTGATGCCCACAAAACACCTCATGCATTCACCAACCTGCCATTTTAAAGAATGCATATGTTTATATGTAATGTTTGTTAACATAACATATCAATGCAAATCTTATTCACCTTTTATTATTTACAAATTATTCCTAAAAAATAGTTGTTTTCCATGAGAGATCACATGTTTAACAAAAATCTATTTGTGTGAACATTTTTACACATAATCAACACTTTACTTAGACTTATCTCGAACATATATGGAAATAATATGTGAAAATATGAAGTTATCACTAGTCGAGGTCAGGAACGTCAAGATTGCTGGTTTCAACCAGAAATGCGAGGTACCCATGGGGGTCGCAGAATTCAACCTGACCTTTAAAGACTTCACCACCAAGGTCTAGTTCCACGTCATCAGCTCCAACACCTCCTACAAGGCATTGCTTGGCCGGCCTTGGCTACACCAGAACATAGTGGTGCCTTCTACCCTGCACCAATGCATCAAGTACCCTTGCGAGGGGAAGGTAGTCAGAATCTTCGCCGACCTCCACCCGTTCAAGGTGTTCGAGTGTCATTTGTCAGATGCCAATCTGTACTTAGAAAAGGCGAAGCAATCTCCTCAAGTCGCCCAAGACAGAGGAAAGAAGAAGGTGGAGTCGGGTGGTTGGTTTCCTCCACCGCCCCCAGGCTATGTGGCTCCCCCACATGTACCATTCATTACAGAAGAAGGAGGGGTATTTAAGGCGGCTCCCCTCGCCATCTATCCTACACCGGGGACACATTGTCTCGAAGACCTGCTAGAGGATGTTAGAGTCCCGCCAGGGATCATCAAGCCCGTAGCAGAAGTCGACTACCAAGCAGCCGAGCAATTGAGAATTTTTGAGGTGCCTAACCCTGAAGGGCCACCCACTATCTTCTATGTGGCCGGGGAAAAGCCAGTCAGGAGAGATGATGATTGCCGACTCCCTGATGAACTGCATGACCCGCACGTCCCCATCTTGGGGCTGCCTCACATGACTGACTGGGCAGTCGGAGTGGTTAGAAAACAAAGGATCCCCCTTTATCAACCGTCCAGTCGGAAGGAAATATTTGAAAGGATGTGGAACCCGCCGAACCTAGATCGGAGGCTGCTGCAAATCACCAAGCACCCCGATCTGGGATTTTCAATAGAAGAGTATTACGAAACTGACGTTATATCGGTTTCGGCCCCGTCCGGCGATGACCCCGCCGAAGCTGCAGACCCGCGGGAAGCCCGCCGCAGTACATATCCCACGCCTCCGGCTGAGGAGGTGCAAGATGAAGAAGTGTTCCTTTGGAACTGATAAGTGTCTATTTTCTATAGCAATTCATCAAATGTACACCATTTTATGTGTATATAATTTGGTAATTATGCATGTTCTATCGTTAATCTCAACTTCACATATAGATTGAACCTTTCACGCAAATTAATTAATTTGGTAATTTTGTTTAATAAAATAGAGTTGAGGGTCATGAACATTAATTATCCATTGCATAAAAATGAGCAATTGAGATTCATGTGCACATTATGGTAATTTTTCTGGACTAAATCACAATTATGTGTGTGCAGGACACCGAAGTCAAATAAAGAATTCAAAATATTTTGGTTGGAGGGAAAAGAAAGTTCAAAATTTTGAATTTAAAGTTTGAAAAGAAAGAATTCAAAGTTTAAGTTTGAAAAGAAGGAAAAGGACATTCAAAGTTTGAAAAGGAGATTCAAAGTTGGAAACGGGGTGCCCAAAGTCCAAGAAAGGGAGTGCCCACCTTGTTTTCCTTTTCCCCATACACCATCTTCTATCTAAATTTTAGCCATCCATCTCTTTTTGATACAATCTCCACCCTGCATTGACCCAACTTTCCCTATAAATAGCCCATGACAAGGAGGAGAATGAGAGTTCTTCTTTTGACAATTTTCACCCTCTCCCTCTCACATCTTAGGTCACCGAGTTCGCCCTCTTCCGTCCCTCTTCTCCTCTTGCTGTCTTCATGAAAGTTCTTTATTTTTAAGTCCTATACAACTGCTTCTTCTGCATAATCTTCTAATTCCTTCTAATTTTCAAGCTATTTCGTATTTTTAACTGTGCTATCCTGTTCATCTGCGAACCAGTATTTCTCTCTGTTCTTCCCCTTATTTCTCCCCCTTATAGTCATTTTATTCTCTTATGGTCTTCATGAAAGTTCTTTGTTTTTAAGTGTTCTACAACTTCTTCTTCTACATCATTTTCTAATGCTTTCTGGTTTGGAAGTTATTTCTTATTTTTTAACTTATTGTCCTGTGATTTTACTGTTCATCCGAGATGCTAGCTTCTTTTATTCCTCCATTTTGAAGCCCTTCTACTCTTCTTTTCTACCTGAGTTATTCATCAAAGTTATTCCCCTCTCCCTCCTCTTCAACTTCTTTTTCTTCCGCATCCCCTAATTCATCTTGGTTTCAAAGTTATTTACCCTCTAAAGGCCGCTTCAATGACGAAGGTGACTTCCTCCCAGTGTAGACGACATCTTCCGCAAGGTGGTTCGTGATCCAAGGCCAAGAGAGGATGGCGCCGTCATCACCATTGATGCTACCATCTTCACATGTTAGGCTCCTTTTATTTTTATTACCTTGGTTTCATTTTACTTCATTGTAAGCTCGTCACATCTTTGTTGTAAACTTATCTTGCACTTCATGTACTCTTTCTTTTAAGTTAATAAAAGAAGTTATTCTTTTGATCTAGTTCTTGATCTTCTACCCTCTCTACCTCCTTCTATCTCTTCTTTTCACTTCATGCAATTATTTTCTATAGCATAGGTGCATAGTCATAGGTGTTTTTAATTAAGTGTTTGGTTTGGTCATCATTTCACTATTTTCTTTAAGTAAAGAAAAATCACAAGTGTTTTCCAAAGGACTCAAAGGTTGTTAACTCTAAAAAATCTCTTCTTCCCTGTGGATTCGACCCTTCTCACCACTATATTACGTCTCTCTTTCATCTAGTGCGAGTTAGAATTTTTAAAATTGATACGCGTGTTTTAAACGATGAATTTTCGCGTGATCAATTTTTGGCACCGTTGCCGGGGAAGAATGATGATTTTTGATTTAAGAATTTTATTTTCCTTGTGTTTATAGTGTACTAATAAAGCTCTCTTTTCTTATTTTTTTTGCAGAAAAAAGAAAAAAATTAAAAAAATCAGAGGTAAGTTTGTCTTTCGTTCTTTCATCTTTTGATTTTGTCATTCATTTCAAAAATAATGAGAGATCACTTTTCAAGTAAGTATCCAAGCTTTCTCTCTTTCATTCTAGTTTCATTTTCCCATTTTACATATCTTGTGGTTAGATAGGTTCATTAAAAAAATTAAAAAAATCACTTACACAAAAAATAAAAGACTTCATTCAAGAGTAGAAATCACACCATTCATGTTCTAGGCCATGCATCATTTAGCATAGGATTTTTCCTTATTATTTAATTTCTGCATTGCATTTTGGAGATTACAAGGGGCAAGATACGTTCTACTTATCATATTCTAGCATGTATATTGAATAAGAACCCCTTGTTTGAAATTATGGTGTGTATTTCATTTCAAAATATTATAAGGGTAACACCCCTAAATAACATAAGGTGGGGATTTCATCACCCTTCCTTAGCCCACAAACCACATTTCCCTTGCATCTTTGCATGACCTAAGCTTTAAATAAAATTAATGTAGATATTGGCCCTAGGATTACACTATGATTTTAGTACGATTTGGGTTTACCCTCTTGTGGAAACCGGTGCCTAAGGCAAGACGGTCGGACGGTAAACGCCTTAAGCGGGCTAGTGGTTTACTAATTAGGTCCCTACGAAAGTAGAGGGAGCCTCCCACTACCCCACCCCTTACCTGGCCGGTGGAAATATTGAGGGTGAACTTAAGTTGTACTTTAGTCATTTTGTGAAATCCCATTTGTAGGTCCAAGTCACATCTAGGTCGTTAGATAATTTGTGTGACAACTTGTTTATGTTGGAATAAAAATAAAAAAAATAAAAATAAAAAAATCTTTATCTTCTCTCTCTTCGTCTTAGTCAGTGTTATTTTAAAAAAATGTGGGTTTCTAATCTTAATATTACAAAAAATCCTAATCCAACATAATAAATAAATAAATAAAAATAAAAAAGAATAAAACCAAAAAAGGGAGATCTATAAAGGGAAAATAAAATTGAAAAAAATCTAAAAATTATAAAAAATAAAAATAAATTGAAAAAAATTAAAAAAAAATCTTTGTAGGATCCAACCTATTTCTCATGGCCATTCATATTAAAGGGAAATCCATGTCTATGAAGGAACATTTTTTTCCTTCTACTTATAAACCCTCAACCTGTATTGAACAACCCGACATTCTGGTAGATCATTATGAGATTGACCCTAGTCTCATCCAGATGCTCCCATCTTTTTATTAGAATCTCAATGAAAATCCTTATAGGTATCTAGATGATTTTCTAGAAGTTTGCTCCCTGATCAAAATTTGAAATTTTAGTACCGATGCCCTTAGGTTGATCTTATTTCCATTCTCCTGGAAAGATAAGGCAAAATGTTGGTTAAGGAGTTTTGGAAAGACCATCAGGACTTGGGAAGTTATGCAGTTGGAATTTTTGAGAAAATTTTATCCCAGCGATTATGGGATTTACTCAACTTCCAGGAGAGCAACTTCATGAATCCCGGGAGAGGTTGAAAGATTTGTTATGTCAATGCCCACACCATGGGTTGCCAAAATGGTAAATTATGTTTGCCTTTTATGATGTGTTATCTGCTTATGATAGGCAAATGGTGGACACATGTTGCGGAGGGGCATTTATGAACAAAAGTGAAGATGAGGCTTATGATCTGTTTAAAATTTTGAGTGAAAATTCGTTGAATCATGCCTCAATCTCATCTCATAAACAATCTGTAGGATCTTTCAAATAGGCTGACAATCTAATCTAAACTTTCAGGGAGGCCTGTGAGTTTTGTGCCAGTCCCACTCACCATGTGAGTGAATGTCCTACTATAGCCCGACTCCCACCAGTCATCCAAGCTCAAGTCCAAAATGCCCTAGGGTTCTCTCCACGTCAGTGTGATATCTTTTCAGATGATTATAATCTTGGCTAGAGTAATCACCCAAATTTACCTTGGATAGATCAAACAATTCCAGTCCATTTGTCTACACTTTCACCCTAAGAAATTCACGAGTAGCCCATGGGCAATCAATTCCAACTCAACTCATCTCACCCAAACTTCAAAATCAACATCGATACTAAGGGTGATTCTTTGGGCCACTACTTTGAACCTCAAATCGTGTACTCTCAGTCTACTTACCATGGCCCTCCTTCAATATTACACCAACCCCCTCAACATGTGAATGATGATGATGATGATTTGATGCCTGTCATTTTGGCTCAGGATATCAATATTGAGAGTGAGGGGGAATGCACAAGTAATACCATGATGAAGGAAGGGAAGAAAGTAGGGGATGGCTTCAAGGATAATGATGATCGTATTGATATCGTTACCCCATTCTATGAATGTTTTGAGATTGAGAATACCACTGTAAAGGATAATGCCCCAAACAATTCAATTGAGGATATACAAGATCAAGAGGATTGCTTTGTGATTAAGAATCTTGTTGATTTAATGACAACAAATTCTAAATATCCTCCTTTGGAAGAACATGATGATGGGGCCTTGTTGGAAAAGTTTACATTTCATCTACCAACCCATTGTTAAAAAATTTGATTGATAATCTTCAGTTGAATGATGAGTGTGATGAATGGGTCTTATTAGAAAATTTCACATTTGATCTGTCCCTTGAGCCCTACCCGATGAAATTTGAATCATTGGATGAGTTAGATTCTGGGCTCACGCTTCCTTCCAATATGATTCCTCTGACAGCACAACCTCTCTAATATGAACTTCTAGGACATGAGGGAGACGCGCCAATAATATTCACCTTTGATTTGACTTCCCATCAGGAAGATAAGTTGATTAATGCCCTTCAAGCTCATGAGGCTATTACTGAGAGGAATGTAGCTAAGAATGACAATCCTATTTTTAAGCCACCATGGCCCGACCAAATTACCATAGAGGAAGTCGTTACTAAGGGATAGTCAGGAGGGAAGATACATGACAAGAAGACCACTGGGTAGATGGTGTGGAAAGGTTCCACCTCTATCTTGACAGATTATTGGCCATTGATCATTTCATGATCCCCAAAGAAAATAATTGGCTCCCACATATGGTCAAAGTTCAAATTAATAGTGTGCGAGCCCATCCTATTTCTAGCCCCAGCACGTACCTACTTACTCTTGTCTTCCAATGGCATAAGGGCTAGAATTTGATGGAGGACAAGATTACTTGGTGGCTCATTCTGAATGCCACCCGTTGGTTATTGGGCTATATTGCGTCATGCTAAAGACGTGAAATTTAGCACTTTTTGGGAGGTAACCCAAAGTTTTAGTGATTTTTGTGTGTTAATAAATGACTTCTTGGGAGGCCACCCAAGTTTTTCTTCTGTTTTTATTTTTATTTTTATTTTACAGGTGTGAATAAAGGATAAGTTGGGGGGAGAGAGAAGATTGCTTGCACCTATGTCTCGCCTTTAACAGCCAAGTACCACCTTTTATTCAAAAGTAAGGATGCCCGTCGAAGTTCACTCTCGTCAGGTTGTCCCGTTCCTTCACAAATTTCATATGTACATTGTTCTATTAATCCATATTGTTCATGCCATTGAGGGCAATGTCATTTAAGTTGGGGGGACGGTAATCATGTTACTCATGTTGCATTCATATACAACCTCATTTATTCAAAAAAAACTCTCATTTTTCTAAAAAAAAATCAACTAAGTTTTCATGATTCATGCTTAAATTAAAAGTAATTCTGGAATAGAAAAGACTAGGAATGAGGATGATGAAAAATTTAGTCAATCTAACTATGGAAAATTGATATAAGAATCCCTTTAAAGTTCATGTGCACTTTACAAAATAAGAAATTCATGTTGCATACTAATGAAATAAGTAAGACAAGCCCTCTGCTATTTTCGGTATATTGTTTGATATTCTGCACTTCTTAAGAAAAGAGATCTTTTTACAAAAAATTTCTGCTAAAATTATCTATGAAAAAAAAAGAAAAAAAGAAAAAAAATCATGAAAAAATGCCCCTAGTCTTAGTAACCGGGCCTACTTCACCTAAGACGTGTTGAGTTTCACGTAAAATGGAAAAGAGAACCTTGATCGGTGAAACCGAGCCTGCTTCTCCTAAGGCAAGAGTCGAAGTTCGCGTTGAGCAGTGAAGTAGTGCAGCATCATGTGTGATATAAAAGATCCTAAAGGGACAAAGCAATAAGGCAGATAAAAAACTAATATACTTAATGCTCTGATCTAAGAGTTGCAGAGTTGAAAGGCATTTACTTAGAATAGCGAATGGGGGATGCAATTGTCTAAGCTATGGTTTTGGTAGTTATACATGCACAAGTGCTATTGAGCTTTGATTTGAATTCTTGATCATGTACTATTAAGTTCCTACATAAGGCTAGTGTGCATTAATACTTTCAGATTCCTAATCTTTGATTGATTCTATGAAGGGAGAGCTAGATATGAGAGTATAAATTTTACAAACTCATGTTAGTCCTAAATTTCAATTTATTTGCATTGCTAAGGGACTAGGAATGAGTAAGTTGGGGGGGGTGTGATAAGTGTCCATTTTTTATGGTAATTCATTGCATGTACACCATTTTATGTGCATAAAATTTGGTAATTATGCATGTTCTATCGTTAATCTCAATTTCGCATATAGATTGGACCTTTCACGCAAATTAATTAATTTCACAATTTTATTTAATAAAATAGAGTTGAAGGTCATGAACATTAATTATCCATTGCATAAAAATGAGCAATTGAGATTCATGTGCACATTATGGTAATTTTTCTGGACTAAATCATAATTATGTGTGTGTAGGACACCGAAGGTAATTGCAAAAGAAGCCAGGGGTAAAACTATCGTCACCACTTTGACCAAGTCAAATAAAGAATTCAAAATATTTTGGTTGGAGGGAAAAGAAAGTTCAAAATTTTGAATTCAAAGTTTGAAAAGAGAGAATTCAAAGTTTAAGTTTGAAAATGAGGAAAAGGACATTCAAGGTTTGAAAAGGAGATTCAAAGTTGAAAACGGGGTGCCCAAAGTCCAAGAAAGGGGGTGCCCACCTTCTTTTCCTTTTCCTTTTCCCCATACACCATCTTCTATCTAAATCCCAGCCATCCATCTTCTTTTGATACAATCTCCACCCTCCATTGACCCAACTTTCCCCATAAATAGCCCATGACAAGGAGGAGAAAGAGAGTTCTTCTTTTGGCAATTTCACCCTCTCCCTCTCACATCTTAGGTCACCGAGTTCGCCCTCTTCCGTCTCTCTTCTCCTCTTGCTGTCTTCATGAAAGTTCTTTATTTTTAAGTCCTATACAACTGCTTCTTCTGCATAATCTTCTAATTCCTTCTAGTTTTCAAGCTATTTCGTATTTTTCACTGTACTATCATGTTCATCTGTGAACCGGTGTTTCTCTCTGTTCTTCCCCTTATTTCTCCCCCTTATAGTAATTTTCTTCTCTTACGGTCTTCATGAAAGTTCTTTATTTTTAAGTGTTCTACAACTTCTTCGTCTATATCATCTTCTAATTCTTTCTGGTTTGGAAGTTATTTCTTGTTTTTCAACTTACTATCCTATGGTTTTACTGTTCATCCGAGATTCTAGCTTCTTTTATTCCTCCATTTTGAAGCCCTTCTACTCTTCTTTTCTATCTGAGTTATTCAACAAAGTTATTCCCCTCTCCATCCTCTTAAACTTCTTCTTCTTCAGTATCCCCTAATTCATCTTGGTTTCAAAGTTATTCACCCTCCAAAGGCCGCTTCAACGACGAAGGTGACTTCCTCCCGGCGTAGACGACATCTTCCGCAAGGTGGTTCGTGATCCAAGGCCAAGAGAGGACGGCGCCATCATCACCATTGATGCTACCATCTTCACATCTCAGGCTCCTTTTATTTTTATTACTTTAGTTTTATTTTACTTCATTGTAATCTCATCACATCTTTGTTGTAAGCTTGTCTTGCACTTCATGTACTCTTTCTTTTAAGTTAATAAAAGAAGTTATTCTTTTGATCTATTTCTTGATCTTCTACCCTCTCTACCTCCTTCTATCTCTTCTTTTCACTTCATGCAATTATTTTCTATAGCGTAGGTGCATAGTCATAGGTGTTTTTAATTAAGTGTTTGGTTTGTTCATCATTTCACTATTTTCTTTAAGCAGAGAAAAATCACAAGTGTTTTTCAAAGGACTCCAAGGTTGTTAACTCTAAAAAATCTCTTCTTCCCTGTGGATTCGACCCTTCTCGCCACCATATTACGTCTCTCTTTCATCTAGTGCGAGTTGGAATTTTTAAGATTGATACGCGTGTTTTAAACGATGAACTTTCGCGTGATCAGGAACCCTCTCCACCGCGGATGCAAGGGGAAGACTTCCCCCTCTTCCGAAGGGTTGACCTCAAGGGATCACACCACCAGGGTGCCCTCACCCTGCCTGTCGGCGAAGCAAGGAGCGGTGGTATGGGACATGCTTCAGGTCCTCCCCGATACGACCCTGTCTTGTTTGCTCTATATCACAGGCAACAATGGGAGATCGAGATGCTGAAGGCTCGACTGGCCGAATTAACGGCACTCGTGTTCGAGCTGCTCAAAGGCTCTTTCCACCCATGAGATGAAGGCACATCCCGGTCCCGGAACACCAGTCCCGACACCTCCATTTATTCAAGGAGGGAGCCAGGGAACATAGCCGGTTCTCCAGTCGGACGACTGATCAGGCAAGGCTTTACACTACAAGAGAAGCTGCGGAAGCCCTACTCCTTCCCAAGGGAAAAGACTCGAGGGATCTTCGCTTGGGCTTGTCACTACGGCAAAGTCTCCCTCCCGAAGTCCAAGAGGCCGCAAGATACCCGAAGAAGCAGCGACCCTCTGTTCTGTCCCTACCACCAGATATTGGGTCATCCAATTGAGGACTGCTACGTCTTCAAAGATATTGCTCAGGACCTGATCAACAGGGACGAGCTCAGAATGGGAGATTACGTGGTGGCCCCGCCACGCCCTCATGTGACAGGCAGCCCTAGGAGGGGAATTTACACAATATCAATCCAGCACCAGGAGTCTGAAGATGCAGCAGGAGATGAACAACCCCATCCATCAATGGCAGAGGGGCCCCAAGCATGGTTAGCAACCACCTCGGCCCCCATCGGAGATATCTATGATGATTACTTAGAAGATCTTGGAATAGCCCTGTGCCCCTCCGTGCCGGGGAGCCCTTCAGGCCCATCAACTCCAACCCAAGAGGGCTGCGAAGTCAATGCGGCCTCCACACCCAGCAAGGCGGAACAAGCGGAGGCATATGGCATCCTCGAAGCTGAGGATGGCGAAGATCAAGACTTTGTCGACCTGCTGCCGGCACCGTCGGAAATTGAAGATGGCGGCCAGGCCACCGTCGACGAACTCGTCGAAATCAACCTCGGCACGAAGGGTGACCCCAGGCCAACCTTCCTGAGCGCCCTTGTACCTCCTCAGGAAAGGGAGCAATATGTGAAGTTGTTGCAAGAATTCTGGGACTGCTTTTCATGGAATTACAAAGAAATGCCTGGCCTCAGCCCCGACGTAACTCAGCACATTTTGGCTATTGACCCCAAGATGGAGCCAGTGAAGCAGTCTCCCTGGCGCATAAGGCCGGAACTTATAAGCCAAGTCTGCAAGGAAGTCGGCAAGCTCATAGATGCCGATTTTGTAGCAGAGAACCAATACACTACTTGGCTGGCCAACATCGTGCCAGTGAAGAAGAAGAATGGACAAATCAGGATTTACGTGGACTTTTGCGACCTGAATAAAGCCTGCCCGAAGGATGACTTCTCGGTGCCCATCACCGAAGTAATGATTGATGCAACCACTGGCCACGAAGCCCTATCTTTTATGGACAGATCGTCCGGCTATAACTAAATCTGGATAGCCGACCACGACCGGATTCATACAGCCTTCAGGTCGCCTAAAAGGATATTTCACTACAAGAGGATGCCCTTCGGCCTCAAGAATGCTGGCGCCACATACCAGCGGACGATAACCAAGATATTCGACGAGCTGCTGTATAACAAGGTCGAATGCTATATTGATGATCTGGTCATCAAGTCTGAGAAAAGGGGCAATCATCTGAGTGACCTTAGAATCATCTTCCAGAGGCTTCGGTAGTATGGGCTGAAAATGAACCCAATGAAGTGCGCCTTCGGTGTCTCTAGCAGGAAGTTCCTCGGCTTTATTGTCCGGCATAGAGGGATCAAGATTGACCCTTTCAAAATAAAAGCCATCCAGGAGCTGCCTCCTCCAAAGAGCCTGGGGGAGTTGAGGTCCCTGCAGGGCCGACTAGCTTACATCCGCAGGTTCATCTCCAACCTGTCGAGACGCTGCCAACCCTTTCACAAACTGATGATGAAGAATGCACCCTTTAGCTGGGGTCATGAGTGCCAGCACGCGTTTGACTGGCTGAAGGATTACCTGAAGACCCCGCCAGTCCTGGGGGCACCTGTCAAAGGCAGACCGCTCATTCTTTATATAGCGGCTACCAAATATTCACTGGGGGCAATGCTTGCCCAGAATAATGATGAGGGGAAGGAACATGCTCTCTACTACCTCAGCCAAAGACTAGTGGGAGCGGAGGCCAAGTACACCCCGATCGAGAAGGTCTGCCTTGCCTTGGTCTTTGCGGTCAAGAAGCTGAGGCACCACATGCTATCCCATGAAGTGAGTCTGATATCCAGAGCTGATCCTGTCAAGCACATTCTCTCCCAGCCAGTCCCGAAGGGGCCTCTTGGCAAGTGGGCCGTACGATTGATGGAGTTTGACATCACCTACGTGCCGCAGAAGGCCATTAAGGGGCAAGCCGTCGCGAATTTCTTCGCAGCGCACCCTGTGCCTGAAGACTCCCCGTTGGCCACGGACCTACTAGAAGATGAAACACTGGAAGTGGACCAAGTCCAATAGGCCGTATGGCAGCTGTACTTTGACGGGGCGTCGAGAATAGAAACGACCCCGTCCGGATGTACGAAAGTACGGGCTGGAGCCGGCATCGTCCTTAAATCTCCAGATGGGGAAGTAGTGCACACTTCCTGCTGCATCAACAAGCCCTGCACAAATAATGAAGCGGAGTATGAAGCTATGATCATTGGCCTCCAAGTGGCCCTCCAGATGGAGATCAAAATACTGCAAACCCGAGCTACTCCCTTATCACACTAAGGCAAAAGGGCTCAAGGATCGATTCTACCTCGTTGAGATAGGCCATGTCGCCAGAGGAGAAAATGCACAAGCCGACGCCTTGGCAAAGTTGGCAAGCTCACTAGTAGTGCCGCCAGATGGATTGCTCAATATCCAAGTGATAAATCAGCGCCAGGTGCCCAGCATGATATAAGAATTAGAAAAAGAGGAAATGGAGGTCGCTGCAGTAGAAGTCGTCGGCCTACCTGACTGGAGAGACCCTCTTATGCAGTGGTTCAAATACCAGCAATTGCCCAAGCAGAGAGAAGAGAAGATCAAGCTAATCAGAACCAAGGACTCTTACGAGCTCCGAAACGGAATATTATTCCGAATTGTGGCTGAAGCCAAACAGAAGCTACTCCTCCGATGCCTGTCCATTGAAGAGGCCTGGAGGGTTATGAAGGAAGTCCATGCCGGGATAGCTGGTGCACACCAGGCGGGACCGAAAATGAAGATTGAAATAAAGAAGCTCGGCTACTACTGGCAGGCAATGTTTGACGACTACTGCAAGTATGATAAGTCATGTCAGAAATGCCAGGAACACGCGACAGTGCCTAGAAGACCACCTGTGCAACTGCATCCAACGGTGCCCAGCTGGCCATTTGCGCAATGGGGAACAGACGTCGTGGGTCCATTACCCGCGTCATCCGCCGGCTGCAAGTACATTCTGGCGGCAACTGATTATTTCTCCCGTTGGGCAGAAGCTGTCGCCCTAAGGGAGGTTACCGGGGAGATCGTGGTCAGGTTTGTCTACCGTAATATCATATTTCGGTTTGGCAGGCCCGTTCGAATTATCTCAGACAATGGTAGCCACTTCCGCAACCAGAAGGTCTACCGGATGGCAAAAAAATACAAAATTGACTGGAGGACGTCAACTCCTTACAATCCACAGGCCAATGGCCTGGCTGAAGCTTTCAACAAATCTGATGTGGGACGGACCACGGACACGACAAGCTCGCGATTGTCCCTTAACGAGGGAAGCGTCGGACGTGCGCGGTTGAGAAACCGGCAATGAGCTAGGGTGATCGGCTCTCTTTTGTGCCCGGATCGGGTCACGGGACGGTCACTCTCTCTCTCGCAGCAGCGGTAATAAACATCATATAGCGAGCTAGATATCCCTACACATGCTCTCTAGCAGCGGCAAAAAGATATATATACGAAAGAAAGCAAATGCCGAGAAGGGAGCGAAAAAGATACCTCCATGCTACCGAGCGTGGGGAAGACGGACCCGGCCGATCTCGTACTCCCGGAACAAATATTACACAATAATGACAGCAATGAACTATCACCCACTCCACGCAGGGAGGAAAAGGGCTACACAAGTGGGTCCGGGAGGACCGATTTCGGGTTGACGGGCGGCTTCACGCGTAGCTTCGGCAGCACACGTACTCGCGACCGTGGGGCCCGCGTGCTGGTCGGAGGGACCGTGTGGGACCCGGTGGCACCGCAGTAGTGGGGACGCTTAGGGAAGTGGTCTCTGGGATGGCGGCACGCTGGAACGTCGATCGGAGGCCAGACGGCTCCGTTCGGCACCGGTCGGAATAACCGGCCACGGATCTGCCGGTTCTATTTTCAGGCGCGCGCTCCGGCGAGAATGGACGCTGGGATCAGCCCCAATGTCGGATCGATACAAAACTGGCACCGTTGGAAAGCTAACTCGAAATACTTCGATTTAGAACTAGAGAGAAAAAATGGAGTGCTCTAGATCTAGCCTTGACCGAATTTCCAAGCTGCTGTTGTACAGTGGCCGAAATCTCAGATCAGCAGGAAACTTTCCTGAGAGTTGGCGTTGACTGATAGGTAGACCTTCGAATCTGAAGTTGTTCTTCAAAAAAGTTGTAGATATTCAAGAGAGGAAATCGGGGATACATTTTGTGAAAAGTTTTGTGGAGAATTGAATTTTGTAGAAAGTTTATAATGGCGGTGGGTCGGATCTGGACTGAAGCAGACAAAACAGATTTTGGAATTTTGACGAATTTTAGAAAATATGTAGAGAGCAAACCAAAAATCAGGAAAATTTGTGGTGATAGGGGAAGGTATACAGAACCTTCAATAAAATTTGGGGTTCCTGAGAAAATCAAAAGAGGGGTCGAATATGGGAAATGCAGGCAGACTATCACAGTGAACAGACAGCTGACAAATCTGGGAAGGGGTTGAAAACCGAAAATGGGAAAATAGGAAAAGAAGGAAGTTTGGCGTGAAAATTTTTGTGGAGATGGGGTTTCAAGTGGAGAACAACCCCTGAAATTTTCAGATCAAGAAGATGTCGGAGTTGAGTGCAGGAATTCCCGTAGTAGACCTCTATTCTGTAAAATAGAACCTTGGCAGCACTTCAGAATCGACGTCGCGGCGGCTCGTTGGCGGCACGAATGGCGGCGGCGGCACCGGAGATGAACTCAGAGATTGAGGGGGAGGAGATAGAGAGGATCCACTCTAGAATTGGGGGTTGGAGAAGATGAAACTAGAGGGAGAGAGGGCTGGGGCGCAAGAAGCTCTTTGGCATTCAACAAATTTTCTATCATTCATTAATTTCCAAATGAAAAATACAAGGTTTTATATGCTTCACACGAAATCAAATTTCCACCATTGGATCTAGGGATGGGGAATAAAAGGCCTAGATGAAATGTGACCAACACACACAAAAAAAATAAAAATAATCAAGGGGGGGGGGGGGCGGCCTATTGACCAAGGGAGACAAGTTGAAATGGTAGGTAGCCTACCATAGAAATATTTAACCACTTGTCTACCCATGTGGCATTTGACATTCAACCCTTCTAGATGGCCACCTAGGATGGTTGACCAGCCCCACATGAGTGACATGGACCAATGGGAAAGGGCTGAGGGCCCCCTTGCTGGTCCTACTGGTAAATTACTTAGAAACCCACACAATCTACGGGAATGACTCATTGGCTTAGAAAGCCTTACAATTGCGCATATACTTTCCCATGGATATAAAAATAAACTAACGGACATAAATGCAAAATGAAATGTACATGCTCGGCGTCGATTCCCATCAACTCTCCCCGGGTGGGAGGAACTCGACCCCGTCGAGTAAGAGGTGCGACTGCTCAGGTACTCCGGCGGATCCGTCACTGTGCCAAGTAACGTGGGTATGCGCCACGCCAAGTGACCATCACCTGCTCATTCCATATATACTCGATATGCACAAGCTGCTACGGGCTAGAGGTGGACACTCCGAATGGGGCACTCTCAAAAGGGGAGGTGGCGGCTCGAAGACTCACTAGGAATCGCTGAGTCCCTGTAGGTGACTCGATCCGGGGGTAGGTATAGAACCGACCCCATACTCATCGAGCTAATCCACTCGCCTCTCACTCATAAGAGAATGACAACGAGCATGCACAAGACACATGCAGACTCACCATGCACTAACACACGTATGCAAACCACACAAACAATCGACTCAAAACACACCACACAAACAAACCTCACAAAGAAAACACACTGACTCATGCACGGACACGCAATGACATCACCCCACTAAGTGGCTGCATCCTGAGCTGCGGGAGAGTCCTCCAGCTCTTCCCCCAAGGCATAGTACTCCTCGGCAAGTGCCGGGTCGGCCACGTAACTAACACACTCAAGCTCGGGAGGTAAGGTTTCTCCAACACCTAGGGCTAGGGTGGCGCGAGCGGGACATTAACTGGCAATGTGGCCAAACCCGTGACAGTGGAAACACTGCACTCGCGACCGACTGCTCTCTCCGATAAGAGGCGCCTTACCCTTATCCTCCCGACGGGTAGGGGGTGTAGGTAATAAGGGTGGAGGTGTAGGCGCCGTGGGCAACAGGGGAGGAAGTGTCGGGGCCAGGGGACAAGATATGTGTGCCGGGGGACGGGCAACGGGTGCCGGTGGATGGGGTGGAGGTAGATCCCGTGGTGGGGGAGGTCGAGGTCTAGGAGCGAAGTGCTCCTGACGGGCGGGCTCCTGAGGACGAGCCATGGGTCCCCTTGGGTATGAACCTAAGGAGCCACGGGAATCACTACGGGGAGGAGCGGGGCTCCACCGTGGAATAGACTCGAACTCTCCCTCGAATTGCTCCATTTTCAAGAGCAACTTGATATGCATCCTCCAACTTGTCCACCTTGCGACGGAGAAGCTCATACCGTAGGTGCGGCCGTAGACCTCGCCTAAACCGAGAGACGGTAAGGGAGTCTTCCTCCCTTGGCATCACATCGCAATTAGTATTCATCAAATTCGGCGATGTAATCAGAGACGGACCGGTTTCCTTGGGTGAGGCTTTGCCACCTCTCTATAAGATGCTGGCGGTAGGAGGTAGGGAGGTACTTCTTCCTAAGCTTCTCTCTCATCTCGGTCCACGTATCGATCGGGGGTTCATGACGATGAAACAATAGATTCTCCATGTTCCTCCAATATGTTTGTGCTTGGCCTAAAAGTTTCATCCTGGCGTACTTGACCTTCCGTTGGTCCGACATCTCGAACCACTCAAAATATCGATCCATGTCGGCCTCCCAAGATAGTCCTTTGGGTCTAAGGACCCGTCAAAGGTGGGAGGGTCTGCCCGAACGGTCCTAAGGACCTGTTCATCCATATCTTGGTCGTGGGTACACCGTGTAGGGCGATGATCACGACCATGTCCCCGATGCTCATTATCGGACTCATAGTCATGCACCTCGGGGACTTCATGCCTCCTAACAGCTACCCCTTGAACCCTTGGAGTCGCGGGTTGGTGAACCGACTCCGGTTGACCTTGTGTAAGTGGGACGGGTGCCTGGACTGGGACAATCGGGTGTGTCTCAGTTGGTTCTTTCTCTAGTGCGGCAACTCTCCCGACCAATCCCTGAACGGACTGGTTCGACCTGGCGGCCCTATCCTCTACAGCCTTCATCCTCTCTTCTAGGCGGGTGCCTAGGCCATTCACCTGAGTACTCAACCCTTCCATCCTATCCATCCGGGTACTTAAATCACCCATTTGTGTATCTAACCCATCGAGATGTGTATGCAATCCTTGCACTTGTCCCATAAGATTTTGGAACATTTCGACCACAGCTGACGCATCGAGACTAGTGGCTCGGGGATCCGCCATAGGTGGTGGTGGGGGTGAGTACTGTGTACCTCTACGAGTGGGCATGCAAGCACACGGGATAGGAAACATCGACTAATGCAAATGCACACTACAAGATGATGCACTTAGACTTAACCAAAACTCGGTACGTGGCGGAGATAACCGATCCGAAGATCACTCGCGCAAGTGTGCGGCCTTCCCGGTAGGCATAGCCTAACGTTCGGACAACACCTTTTGATATACCGGGTTATTGGGATGCAATGCAAAAGACACACTTTTTTTTTGTTTTAAAACAATGATGACCCTAAACACGACTTAGACAATGACTAATGGCTAGACGTAAATGACACTTTTTTTGACACCCTAGACTCAACCTCGCTCTGATACCAAATTGATGCGGGACGGACCACGGACACGACAAGCTCGCGATTGTCCCTTAACGAGGGAAGCGTCGGACGTGCGCGGTTGAGAAACCGGCAATGAGCTAGGGTGATCGGCTCTCTTTTGTGCTCAGATCGGGTCACGGGACGGTCACTCTCTCTCTCGTAGCAGCGGTAATAAATATCATATAGCGAGCTAGATATCCCTACACATGCTCTCTAACAGCGGCATAAAGATACATATACGAAAGAAAGCAAATGCCGAGAAGGGAGCGAAAACGATACCTCCACTCTACCGAGCGTGGGGAAGACGGACCCGGCCGATCTCGTACTCCCGGAACAAATATTACACAATAATGACAGTAATGAAATATCGCCCACTCCACACAGGGAGGAAAAAGGCTACACAAGTGGGCCCGGGAGGACCGATTTCGGGTTGACGGGCGGCTTCACGCGTAGCTTCGGCAGCACACGTACTCGCGACCGTGGGGCCTGCGTGCTGGTCGGAGGGACCGTGTGGGACCCGGTGGCACCGCAGTAGTGGGGACGCTTAGGGAAGTGGTCTCTGGGATGGCGGCACATTGGAATGTCGACCGGAGGCCGGGCGGCTCCGTTCGGCACCGGTCGGAATAACCGGCCACGGATCTGCCGGTTCTATTTTCAGGCGCGCGCTCCAGCGAGAATGGACGCTGCGATCAGCCCCGATGTCGGATCAACACGAAACTGACGCCGTTGGAAAGCTAACTCAAAATACTTCGATCTAGGATCAGATAGAAAAAATGGAGTGCCCCAGAGCTGGCCTTGACCGAATTTCTAAGCTGCTTTTGTACAGTGGCCGAAATCTCAGATCAGCAGGGAACTTTCCTGAGAGTTGGCTTTGACTGATAGGTAGACCTCCGAATCTAAAGTTGCGTTCTTCGGAAAAGTTGTAGATATTCAAGAGAGAAAATTGGGGATATCTTTTGTGAAAAGTTTTGTGGAGAATTGAATTTTCTAGAAAGTTTATACTAGCGGTGGGTCGGATCTGGACTGAAGCAGACAGAACAGATTTTGGAATTTGGATGAATTTTAGAAAATATTTAGAGGGCAAACCAAAAATCTGTAAAATTCGTGGTGATAGGAGAAGGTGGACAGAACCTTCAATAAAATTTGGGGTTCCTGAGAAAATCAAAAGAGGGGTCGAATATGGGAAACACAGGCAGACTGTCATAGTGAACAGACAGCTGACAGATCTGGGAAGGGGTTGAAAACCGAAAATGGGAAAATAGGAAAAGAAGGAAGTTTGGCGTGAAAATTTTTGTGGAGATGGGGTTTCAAGTGGAGAACAACTCCTGAAATTTTTAGATCAAGAAGATGCCGGAGTTGAGTGCAGAAATTCTTGTAGTAGACCTCTATTCTGTAAAATAGAACCTTGGCAGCACTTTAGAATCGACGTCGTGGCAGCTCGTTGGCGGCACGAATGGCGGCGGCGGCACCGGAGATGAACTCAGAGATTGAGGGGGAAGAGATAGAGAGGATCCACTCTAGAATTGGGGGTTGGAGAAGATGAAACGAGAGGGAGAGAGGGCTGGGGCGCAAGAAGCTCTTGGGCATTCAACAAATTTTCTATCATTCATTAATTTCCAAATGGAAAATACAAGGTTTTATATGCTTCACACCAAATAAAATTTCCACCATTGGATCTAGGGATGGGGAATGAAAGGCCTAGATGAAATATGACCAACACACATAAAAAAAATTAAAAATAATCACGGGGGGGGGGGGGGGTATTGACCAAGGGAGACAAGTTGAAATGGTAGGTAGCCTACCATGGAAATATTTAACCACTTGTCTACCCATGTGGCATTTGACATTCAACCCTTCTAGATGGCCACCTAGGATGGTTGACCAGCCCCACATGAGTGACATGGACCAATGGGAAAGGGCTGAGGGCCCCCTTGCTGGTCCTACTGGTAAATTACATAGAAACCCACACAATCTACGTGAATGATGCATTGGCTTACAAAGCCTTACAATTGCACATATACTTTCCCATGGATATAAAAATAAACTAAAGGACATAAATGTAAAATGAAATGTACATGCTCGGTGTCGATTCCCATCAAAAACCCTATGCACTCTCCTAACCAAAATTGTTAGCTCCAACAAAAGAGACTGGGAAGAGAAGATGTACGAAGCGTTATGGGCGTACCGGACCGTATACAAGACCCGGGCTGCTCGCCTTTCTCCCTGGTATACGGTTCGGAAGCGATCGTACCCATCGAATTGGAGATACCCTCCCTTAGGGTCGCCATCCAACACGAGCTAGTCCACGAAGGGCATACCAATGTCGAGCGAAGACTCGAAGAGCTCTCCAGTTTGGAAGGAAAACGGCTTCAGGCCCAACAGAACATTAAGGTCTATCAGGCCCGAATAGCGCGTGCCTTCGACAAGCTCGTCAAGGAACGCGAATTCAAGAAAGGCGACCTCGTCATGGTCAAGAGAAGAGACGTCATGGCCGCCAACCCCATGGGCAAGCTGAATGAAAACTGGATCTGACCCTACGTAGTCCAAAAAGTCTACGAGGGCGGAGCCTATGTAATTGTCAACCACCGCGGGGAAGTTCAATTCTCGCCTCTTAATGGAAGACACTTGAGATTGTATCACGCTCCAGTGCCTCCATTCGATGAATAATATTATCCTTCACCCTATTTTGGGTGGATTTGTACGATTTTTGTCCGAATGGTTTGGTCACTATTCATGTTTTCTAAAAAAAGAAAAGAGAAAAAAAAAGAAGAGAGAAAAGAAAAGGGGAAAAGAAAAGAAGAAAAAAAGAGGAAAGAAGAAAAAAAAGAAGAAAGAGAAAAAATGTTGACGATAAAAAATGATAAAAAAAGGGAAAAAGAAGAAAAGAAGAAGAAAAAAAAGAGAGAAGAAAAGAGAAGGGAAAAGGGGAGATGATCCCCCATTTCGAATCATTGCCCCGTGTCGACGGGGATACCAAGAAACAAATAGACCATGCCGGCTCCACCGCCCTACTGGCACCGACGAACACCCCTTTGACTTGGACCTCCCGTCCAGGTCATTGATTAAACAAACTCTTCTCTCCATCCCTTCGGGCGGTGATTATCCCTTTGATTTGGACCTCCCGTCTAAGTCATTGATTAAACAAACTCTTCTCTCCGTCCCTTCGGGCGGTGAATACCCCTTTGACTTGGACCTTCCGTCCAAGTCATTGATTAAACAAACTCTTCTCTCCGTCCATTCGGGCGGTGAATGCCCCTTTGACTTGGACCTCCCGTCCAGGTCATTGATTAAACAAAATCTTCTCTCCGTCCCTTCGGACGGTGAATACCCCTTTGATTTGGACCTCCCGTCCAGGTCATTGATTAAACAAACTCTTCTCTCCGTCCCCTTCGGACGGTGAATGACCCTTTGACTTAGACCTCCCGTCTAAGTCATTAATTAAACAAACTCTTCTGCCCGTCCCCTTCGGGCGGTGAATACCTCTTTAACTTGGACCTCCCGTCTAGGTCATTGATTAAACAAACTCTTCTCTCCGTCCCTTCGGACGGTGAATACCCCTTTGATTTGGACCTCCCGTCCAGGTCATTGATTAAACAAACTCTTCTCTCCGTCCCCTTCGGGCGTTGAATAGCCCTTTGACTTGGACCTCCCGTCCAGGTCATTGATTAAACAAACTCTTCTCTCCGTCCCCTTCGGGCGGTGAATATCCCCGTTGATTTGGACCTCCCGTCCAGGTCATTGATTAAATAAACTCTTCTCTCCGTCCCCTTCGGGCGGTGAATACCCCTTTGACTTGGACCTCCCGTCCAGGTCATTGATTAAACAAACTCTTCTCTCCGTCCCTTCGGGCTGTGAATACCCCTTTGATTTGGACCTCCCGTCCAGGTCACTGATTGAACAAACTCTTCTCTCCGTCCCTTCGGGCAGTGAATACCCCCTTTGACTTGGTCCTCCCGTCCAGGTCATTGATTAAACAAACTCTTCTCTCCATTCCCTTTGGGCGGTGAATATTCCCTTTGATTTGGACCTCCCGTCCATGTCATTGATTAAACAAACTCCTCTCTCCGTCCCCTTCGGACGGTGAATATCCCCTTTGATTTGGACCTCCCGTCCAGGTCATTGATTAAACAAACTCTTCTCTCCCTCCCCTCGGGCGGTGAATACCCCTTTGACTGGGACCTCCCGTCCAGGTCATTGATTAAACCAAATCTTCTCTCCGTCCCTTCGGGCGGTGAATATCTTCTTTGACTTGGACCTCCCGTCCAGGTCACTGATTGAACAAACTCTTCTCTCCGTCCCTTCGGGCAGTGAATACCCCCTTTGACTTGGACCTCCCGTCCAGGTCATTGATTAAACAAACCCCTCTCACCGTCCCTTCGGGTGACGAATGACTCAATCTCTGACCGAGGCTCCCCGTCTGAGGCCAGTGCGCAGTTCCGACGCCGTGGTGAGACCGATAATCCGCCCATTTGGCATGGTGGAGTTGTCCCCTCGTCCTTCTTCTGGAAGGGCGAGCACTCTCCTGTGCACTAACGCGGATCCCTATCTGGTTCTCCCTGAGCGGACTACCGCGAAGACTTACATTCTACCTGCATGTTCCGACAATGCAAAAAAAAAGAGAGAAAGAAAGACAAAAAGAAAGAAAAAAAAGAAAAAGGAAAGGAGATCTCTTGGAGCGAATGCCACGCGCACCGAAAAGACATGTGAAACGTGAAGTCCCGCGATCCATGACACCCAAGAGGGGGGGTGAATTGGGTGTTTACCAATTTTAAGAAAACTTTTGGCCTTTTATAAAATATGTGATACAAAGCTAGTTAAGAGATTCAAAACTATTTGAACATAATTTGGATTTATCAAACTATATATGATAATGATATAGACTATGCAACATACACGAGGATAAATCCGAACAAACAGTTTACACTAATACTCACGGAGAATGGAGGTAGAAGAAATGGACCAAACCACACAATACAAACCACAATGCACAGTGGTTTTTAAGGTGGTTCAGATGCAATGACGGCAATCCTACGTCCACCCCTCACCAAACCCGTGAGGCTTCACTCGGGGATAAATCCCAAACGGAGACGACGCTCCAACCACACACGTAGGACATGCCTGCCCACACACACGGGGACGCACCCCAACACACACACACACACACGGAGACGAGGTCTCCAACACGATCCAACAAGCGGATCAACAAACACACACACGCTGTGACAAGTGCAGCACTCCACACACTCAAACACTAAGATCTGATAAAACCACACACACACGTAGATCTAAGAAGACTACGCACACAACGAATAAAATACAACACACGCACACACGACCACGGATCCAACAACGATCCACACACACACAAGTTTTGCAGTTTATGAGGAACACAAAAATAACACCCAAAACACAAAGGCAATGAGCACAGTTTAGAAAACTCCTGATTTGGCTTCCCTTTGACGTACGCTGCTAATCTTGACGTGGCTTCATCTTCTTCGCTTGAATGACTTTGAATGGGTTGTGAAAACCTTGTTCTGTCACCTTTGGCAATCTTCCCATGATCTCTTGCTTGCTTACTTGCTTCTTCCTTTCTTCTTCCTTAGACAACTTCACCTTGATCTTCCTTGAATGCTTGCTTCCTTCTTCACTTCTTGGAGGTTGCTAGCTTCAAATTTGGCTTGAAATATCTTGGAGATGGATGAAGATCTTGCTGCACGAAGTACTGTTCACGGAGCTACAGTACCCTCTCCTTTCACCTTGGACAGCCTCTCTTTGGATCTCTTGGATGGTTATGGTTTATGGCTCTAATGAGATGTTTTATAACCTTTGGAAGGTCTATGGACAAGCCTTAGACCAGATCCATAAATTCTGGAGGGTTTTGCGACTTTGGGATTAAACAAAATCAAGAGGAGATGCTTCTTTCGAGAGGGAAAAAAGTCAACATTTTTGGCTTATCGGGGCTGGCGGTCGACCTGCAGAGGCTGGCGGTCGACCGCTACTGAGAAAACTGTTGGCCGTTGGTTTCTGGGATTTTCGGTCGACCTAAACCTCCTGGCGGTCGACCGCTAGCTACAGTAATTTTAGGTCGACCTAAACTGTCCTTTAGGTCGACCTAAACCTGCAGAAAAAATAAAAACAATAGTAAACATGTAAGAACACATGCCCAATGATCCCAAGTGATGAATGCATGAAGTACATACATGAAATTATTAACAAGGAGGATGAAAAAACTTGTAAAACTCAATCAACCATAACATAACATCAAGATCATATGGCTATCCAATTTGTGCAATAAGATAGCATCATTGAACCAAATTTCATATATCATGATGATGCCATTCAACAATGGGATTGGGTCTAATTTGCCAAGTGTATATGCAATGTGAGAACACATATCAATCATATATCCTATCAAGATCAAAAACTCTAAATGGAAACTTACCATTTTCTCCCAAAAATATACACATGCAAAGTGTCAAGTTCTCACCATGAATCTTGATACCTTTGCATATGGGATTAGCATTCCATTTTAAACCTTGCATAAGAGAGTAAAAGAAGTTAAGACAATGCAAGTTCAATCACTTCGATGCCATCTACCACTTTCAACCAAGATTCTCATGAAGCCTTCATTTTGTGAATCCAAATGATCTATATATGCATCCCATTGACATCAAACATTCAACCAAAGATTATATACAAACCAAGATCAAGACCATGTAATCGTTGCCATTTGCCATCCGAACCATGTAAGTTTAGTTATCATCACGTAATCACACATTAAGTTTAGTTATCATCAAAACCATAATTGTCATGAACAATAATCACAACAATCATCAAAATCATAACTCAACAATCTCCCCCTTTTTGATGATGACAAACTTATTGATGATGACAAACTTAATGATAAGCTTAATGATGATACAACAGAATGGCACAAAAATTCTTCTTCCCTGTCACACACTCATCAATTTTTCTCCCCCTTTGACATAATCAAAAGGCGGGATAATGCAAATCTTTCTCCTCCTGTGACATGATCAACAATAGCAACAATGCTGGAAGAAGCCAAGCAATGAAGAACAAGCCTAACTCCCTTTGAAATAGTAATAGCCCATCATAGCAAATCAGAGACGAGCAAAGCAATATGATGCTAATCAGAAGAAACTAATTGGTGATTATTCTCACAAATCAATATGATACCATCCAAAGCAAATACAGTCAAGCATGTATTGATACCAATTGAAGGTGATGATTGGCCTCAAAGATATGAACCAGTGGAGGAAGATGGCCACATGATGAGATGTTCAGCATGATAGCATTCAAAATCTAGATCCCATGTCAAATTTTCACAACAAGTAAGAGCAGGAGTGCATATCAAAAGGATTTTCATTAATTTTCAAATTTTCTGATTTTTATATTTTGGTTTAAAATGCATGAAATGTAACACATGCATGAAATGCCATATGAGATGTACAATCAAACAAATACATATATGTACATGCAACATAGCTCCCCCAGACTTGTTTAAGAGAGGATAGGTATAAGAAGGGTGCAAGAGAGTCATGGCAATTGAAATGCACATGTGTAGCACATGGGAGGTTGTGCAAGTATATAGGAGATTCATGCAATTGCTAATGTAGTCAATCAACTTTCTGAATACATATTAAATCAAATTTCAAGAGTGTAAGTGAGTAACATGAAAAATGATAGTTGCAATATGGATATTCAGATTTTCAAATCAACACAAGGAGATATTTTACAGACTGCACTTCAATTTTGAGAACAACGTATTGGAGGCTACGCTCTACCACAATGAGTTTTCACCAATATTTTTCAACTCAACCAATATCACATGATAGTCAGAATTTTTCAAGAGTGATCAGGTTCAAATGATTCCTTTTTACGCGAGTAGACGCATGGAGCTCATGCCAGAATCCCCGGTTACTCAGAATACTGAACCATTTCACCTCATTTTGAACAGAGATACTAGTCAACACTTTTCAGATATGAACCACATCACGTCTCAGGTGACATGTGCCCAGTTTACTCAGTGAGACCGAGCATTGCTCTATCTTTCATTATCATTTCAGATTTTTTTCAATAAGGATGGGTAGGTAGCTTTTTCCTCAACTGTCTCTTCAACATACATGCAGCAAGTTTAACATCTCGAGAGTGTTAAAAGAAATTCATATATCCTTATCATTAACACTCATTTTCACATTTTGTGCAAGAAGTGTGCGTATTTGATTTAGCATGTATACCGAAAATATCATGAATACATAACAGTGCAGCTCCCCCTAAATAGATGCACTTATGAAATATAAACACCCCCAGAGTGTACGATATGAAGCACTCCAAAAATGACTCAAATGCAGCATTATTTATCAAGAAGACATAAGGTCATAGAAGTTTCAAGGATGGGGGTGAATAACATATAATAACAAGTAAGCACTCATTGGGAGTTTATGCAAATGCACTATGACATGCATGCGAGCAATGTGATGTCAATTTGATACCAATTGAATGGACAATATGATACCAATTGAATGGATGATAACTGAATGAACTAAGTGCGACTAATGCATGAGTTTCAATGCAATACAACGTATGAGCATATAAGAATGCGATGCAGTGTGCAAAGTGATTCAGACTTACGATATTCATTTGTATGATCTAAAAGCACCTTATGCATTGAATGATGATGCATGCAACCTATAACTATATGCAAATGGAAAGTAGGATGTAAAAGCACGATGAGAGCATTGATTCCAATCCAATGTGACAACTTCCACATGAGACTATTCACATTCAATTAATGGATCAACCAAACATTTTTTTTGACATGATCTTTATGAATGAGGCTGCATACATGATCAAAATTAAACAATGCAACCTAATTTTCAGAATTGTTCAAAATCAGATTTTAGAAATCTTTTACAAGTTTTGAAATTAGAAATCATTCACAAGCCAAATATTTGAATCATGAGTAAAAATATATTTTCAATTGAAATAACTCAGTTCAAAGATTTATTTATAGATCAACCATTTGACTTCTTTGAGTTCTAGTACGAGGCGGAGAACGTTGATCCAAAGACCAACTCACGCATAGTGAGAGTTCCCAGGTGGATGTGACCCACCTTTTCACTACTCAGTATTTGATATACTAGATACTCAATTGAGCTCAGATGTCATCATGCAATTCAAATTGAGAGATATTCAATAGCCAATCACCTCATACACATTTCTCAAGATTTTTAATTTGGTTCAAGCAATTTGACAAAATCATCACATCATACTAGGGCAACAACATGTCAGGTTTCCAGAATTTTTACCTGAGTTCAACAGACCTGTTGAGAGGTGCATTCCATAATCTTCCACATGCAAATGTCAAGATTCATCACAAATGTTTATGCATGAAAATGGATATGCATTCTAATAACAAAACCAATTTTTTTTATCTTCATTCATGGAAATATGGTTAAAACAACTATGAGTTTTTCAAACAGAGCTCAAAAGTTAATTTCCCAATACTTGTGCCTTGAGCATCCGTCATCTTCCAAATCTTCCACCTGCAATTCAAAGAAGGTACAAATCAGTTCATCCATAATGCTCATTTCAAAATCTTCTTGTATAATCCCTGCAAAATAATCATATAAAACATTATTAGTAGTTCGAGAGATGATAATAAACATATATGCATGAACCACTAAAAGGACTTTACCTGATTTTCTCATGAACAATGGTTGATCAACTTTACCTGTTGCGGGCCTTTTATACCATACCTTGGGTACTTATCTAGATCACTTTCTGTCTCCTGGTGGCGGATTGAGGAGATTTTTATCATTTTCATCCTTGCAAGGTATTCCTCAGTTGATTCAAGCTTGGTCATGACTAGCCCATCATCATTTGAATTTTTTGGAGTATAATCTGCATCCTGGGACAAGGGAATTTGAGTTGTCAATTTCAATTCAAATTTATTGACAATGGCATGACAAATTATTTTAACAACCAACATCCCCTAGACAGCTCTAGATGCAATGCATGACTCATGTGTGAACCTAAACATTAATCCCATATAACGAATGCGGTTGCTCCCCCTTAGTGTGTGCATGAATGCAAGATGTTACCATCCAATGCCATATGCAGCCTGTAACTAATTGACTCATAGTACCGGGCGGAGAACTTAGATCCGAAGATCACCTCACGCGTAGTGATAGCTTTCAGACAGGCGAAACCTGCCCTTCCACATGTCACCATTTGATATACTATATAGTCAAGGGTGGTGAAGGTAGGAGGATTGCTATGCATTATCACATGAATTCACAATATTCAACTTATACATGACAGTACGTGAAAGTGTATGCAGACTCAATATATGTAGTGAAATCATGATCTGAAGAATCTTCAAGCTCTCCTACAACAAGATGCTATATGACAAGTGATGTACACATAGATATGCAAACAACTATGGATGGAATGCATGTACAGATATGTGCATTATCACAAGACTATTCAGCACAATATGAATCAAACCAATGACACAATTACTGAAGAAAGTTAGAGGGATATCACCTGAGTTTCCAAATTTTAGTTTTAGTTTTTCTTTTAAGCTGACTTATGTCACTAGCCCATGTGCCTTACCTTCTTGATGAAAATAGATTTCATGCTTTTCATTCCCAAGGCACACCTGCAAAACAGATTTCTCATTTGACCTTCTTAGGTACCCAAATCCTTTTGGGTCCTTGTGGGTTAGCAGCAACTTTGGCATGCAATTTCTAATTTTTAACAACATTCAAGTCATAATTTTTCATGAGAAAATAATCATGCTTAACATTCCCAGATTTGCCAAAGTGATGGGGGGAAGCACGTGGCATCACGTTTTTCTTTCTCATTGGCTCTACTAGTTTATGTATGTGAGCATGACTTGTTGAGTGAAGACTCTCTTTCTTCATGAATAACCAGCAGTATGACTTGGTGTGACCTCTTTTACCACAGTGATTACAATGCATGGAAGGTTTTGTGGTGAAGACTTCCTTTGCATTTTTCAAAACAGCTTGGTTCCTACATGCTCTCAAGTCATCATTCTTCATAATGAAGCAATTATGCATAGCATGTCCATGTTTTCCACAATAAAAGCATGTGAGTTTCTTTCTAGTTGGTTGTCTGTGTATGACAGAAGAATGTTCAACATGTATGGGTGTGCTAGCAGTATTTTTAGATTTTTGATGCAAATTGATTTTCTTTGTGGATGCATGTGTGTGTGGAACATGATTTTCCTTTTTCGAATTTCATTTAATGTGCTAGCTATATTTGAATTGTGCACAAAGGATGTATAAACTTTATTTTCAAACTTCTTTTTGTTCACAGGATTATAGCCCAGCCCTTCCCTTTGAAAATTCACGTTCATCCCAAGTAATTTGTTCAAGTTTTCTTGACCATTTACAAATCTAGACATCGAATCATTCAAGTCAAGAATTTTAGATTGAAGAGATGAAATTTGTAATTCAGAATTGACAAGTTCTTCTTCACAAGTGGAAAGACTAACATTCAACATGGCATTGGTAGTCTTAAGGCATTCTACTTCTTGCCTAAGTTCATCCACATTTTCACATTCTCTAACAACCACAGATTTTCCTTTTTCAAGAGTTAACACTCTTTCAGAAATGGCCTTGTTCAATTCCTTCAGTTTCTCATTTTCTTTAACAAGCTTTTCATCATGAATCAGTTCATTTATCAAGGTTTGATCATCGGCCATAGAATTCAGTTTTGCAGTCATCTCCTTGTTTTCATTTCTTAAAGAACATATTTGATCTTTGTGAAATTCAATGTCAAACACATGAGCCTCAATCATTTCCTCTAGATGCAAGCATTTTTTACAAGAGGAATTACACTTATTTTGTTCGACATCCTTTTTCAATTTTTTGTTTTCATATTTTAGCTTCTTGTATTTTTCAGCAAGATCATCATATGCAATCAACAAATCTTCATAAGTAACTTCATCTTCATTATCAGAATCAGAATTTACCTTTGAGCTTGATTCAATTTGCTGATCACTCCCTTGATCGCTCATACCTGCCACAAGGCCTTGGTCTTCATACTCTTTCCAGACTTTGGTTAAGCCATCCAAGATATCCTTCGCAGACCTGCAATGGGAGACAAAAGGGAAATAGTTAGAATCAACTGCAGCAATAAGCAATTTCAAAACCAAGCAATTTTGATCATGTTTGCACTTTTGATTTTCAGTCCAGACATTTTTATCTTTAGGCAATTCATGAGGACCATGTGAAATAAGCTTCCATAGCTTAGGGTCATATGAATTGACTAGACTAAACATTCTACCTAACCACAAATCAAAATTGCAACCATCAAATACCGGTGGAGAATTCAAAGTGTATATCATGGTAGTTATTGATCCGGATCACTCTAGATCGTTAGATCTATGAAATTAGAGCCTTAGCTCTGATACCAATTGAAGTCCCGCGATCAATGACACACAAGAGGGGGGTGAATTGGGTGTTTACAAATTTTAAGAAACTTTTGGCCTTTTATAAAATATGTGATACAAAGCTAGTTAAGAGATTAAAAACTATTTGAACATAATTTGGATTTATCAAACTATATATGATAATGATATAGATTATGCAACATACACGAGGATAAATCCGAACAAACAGTTTACACTAATACTCACGGAGAATGAGGTAGAAGAAATGGACCAAACCACACAATACAAACCACAATGCACAATAGTTTTTAAGGTGGTTCGGATGCAACGACGGCAGTCCTACGTCCACCCCTCACCAAACCCGGTGAGGCATCACTCGGGGATAAATCCCCAAACGGAGACGACGCTCCAACCACACACGTAGGACAACGCCTGCACACACACACGGGGATGCACCCCAACACAAACACACACACGGAGACGAGGTCTCCAACACGATCCGACAGAAGGATCAACAACACACACACACACGCTGCAATAGATGCAGCACTCCACACACTAAAAAGACCAGATCTAAATAGATCCACACACACACGTAGATCTAGGAAGCTCTACGTACACATCACACGAATAAAGTACAATGACCACACACGACCACGGATCCAACACGATCCACACACACACGAGTTTGCAGTTTATGAGAAACACAAATTTGAAACTCAAAGCACAAGACACCAAAACAATTAAACCATAGTTTAGAATGCTCCTAATTTAGGCTCCCCCTTAGTGTATGATGCAGATCTTGCGTTGATTCTTCTTCGCTTGAATGGCTTTGAATGGGTTGTGAAAACCTTGTTCTTTAACCTTTGGCAATCTTCTCTTGATCTCTTGCTTGCTTACTTGCTTCTTCCTTTCTTCTTCCTTAGACAGCTTCACCTTGATCTTCCTTGAATGCTTGCTTCCTTCTTCACTTCCTTGGAGGTTTCTAGCTTCAAATTTGGCTTGGAATACCTTGGAGATGGATGAAGATCTTGTTGCACGAAGTACTGTTCACGGAGCTACAGTACCTCTTCCTTTCACCTTGGACAGCCTCTCTTTGGATCTCTTGGATGGTTAGGGTTTATGGCTCTAATGAGATGTTTTATAACCTTTGGAAGGTCTATGGACAAGCCTTAGACCAGATCCACAAATTCTGGAGGGTTTGGTGGCTTTGGGATTAAACAAAATCAAGAGGAGATGCTTCTTTCGAGAGGGAAAAAAGTCAACATTTTTGACTTATCGGGGCTGGCGGTCGACCTGCAGAGGCTGGCGGTCGACCGCTACTGAGAGAACTGCTGCCCGTTAGTTTCTGGGATTTTCGGTCGACCTAAACTTTCTGGCGGTCGACCGCTAGCTACAGTATTTTTAGGTCAACCTAAACTGTCCTTTAGGTCGACCTAAACCTGCAGAAAAAATACAGAAAAAAATAAAAACATTAGAAAACATATAAGAAAACATGCCCAATGATCCCAAGTGATGAATGCATGAAGTACATACATGAAATCATTAACAAGGAGGATGAAAACACTTGGAAAACTCAATCAACCATAACATAACATCAAGATCATATAGCTATCCAATTTGTGCAATAAGATAGCATCATTGAACCAAATTTCATATATCATGAGGATGCCATTCAACAATGGGATTGGGTCTAATTTGCCAAGTGTATATGCAATGTGAGAACACATATCAATCATATATCCTATCAAGATCAAAAACTCCAAATGGAAACTTACCATTTTCTCCCAAAAATATACACATGCAAAGTGTCAAGTTCTCACCATGAATCTTGATACCTTTGCATATGGGATTGGCATTCCATTTTAAACCTACATAAGAGAGTAAATGAAGTTAAGACAATGCAAGTTCAATCACTTCGATGCCATCTACCACTTTCAACCAAGATTCTCATGAAGCCTTCATTTTGTGAATCCAAATGATCTATATATGCATCCCATTGACATCAAACATTCAACCAAAGATTATATACAAACCAAGGATCAAGACCATGTAATCGTTGCCATTTGCCATCCGAACCATGCAAGTTTAGTTATCATCACGTAATCACTCATTAAGTTTAGTTATCATCAAAACCATAACGGTCATGAACAATAATCACAACAATCATTAAAACTATAACTCAACAATCTCCCCCTTTTTGATGATGACAAACTTAGTGATGATGACAAATTTAATGATAAACTTAGGATGATATAACAGAATGGCACAAAATGTTCTTCTCCCCTTGTCACACACAATCCCCTTGTTACACCTCAATCATTACACACAATCATCAATTTTTCTCCCCCTTTGACATAATCAAAAAGCGGGATAATGCAGATCTTTTTACCCCTGTGACATGATCAACAATATCAACAAGATGGAAGAAGCCAAATTTGGAAGAACAAGCTAATCTCCCTTTGAAATAGCAATAGCCCATCTTATCAAATCAAAAGAAGCAAGGACAAATCATGTACAAACAAATCAACATGATTCCAATCAGATGAGATCAATTGGTGATTAGTCTCACAAGTCAATATGATACCATCCAAAGTAAATACAGTCAAACATGTATAGATACCAATTGAAGGTGGTGATTGGCCTCAAGGATATGAACCAGTGGAGGAAGATGGCCACAGGATGAGGTGTTCAGCATGATAGCATTCAAAATCTAGATCCCATGTCAAATTTTCACAACAAGCAAGAGCAGGAGTGCATATCAAAAGATTTTCATTGATTTTCAAATTTTCTGATTTTTATATTTTGGTTTAAAATGCATGGAATGCAACACATGCATGTAATGCCATATGAGATGTACAATCAAATAAATACATATATGTACATGCAACACAGCTCCCCCATACTTATATAAGAAGGGAATGGGTATAAGAAAGATGCAAGAGAGTCATGACAATCGGAGTGCACATGAGTAGCACATGGGAAATTATGCAATCATATAGAAGATTCATGCAATTGCTAAAGCAGTCAATCAATTTTCTGAATCCATAATGAATCAAATTTCCAGATGTGTAAGTGAGTAACATGAAAAATGATAGTTGCAATATGGATATTCAGATTTTCAGATCAACACAAGGAGATATTTTACAGACTGCACTTCAATTTTGAGAACAACGTATTGGAGGCTACGCTCTACCACAATGAGTTTTCACCAATATTTTTCAACTCAACCAATATCACATGATAGTCAGAATTTTTCAAGAGTGATCAGGTTCAAATGATTCCTTTTTACGCGAGTAGACGCATGGAGCTCATGCCAGAATCCCCGGTTACTCAGAATACTGAACCATTTCACCTCATTTTGAACAGAGATACTAGTCAACACTTTTCAGATATGAACCACATCACGTCTCAGGTGACATGTGCCCAGTTTACTCAGTGAGACCGAGCATTGCTCTATCTTTCATTTTCATTTCAGATTTTTCAACAAGGATGGGTAGGCAGCTTTTTCCTCAACTGTCTCTTCAACATACATGCAGCAAGTTTAACATCTCGAGAGTGTTAAAAGAAATTCATATATCCTTATCATTAACACTCATTTTCACATTTTGTGCAAGAGTGTGCGAATTTGATTCAGCATGTATACCGAAAATATCATGAATACATAACAGTGCAGCTCCCCCTAAATAGATGCACTTATGAAATATAAACTCCCCCAGAGTGTACGATATGAAGCACTCCAAAAATGACTCAAATGCAGCATTATTTATCAAGAAGACATAAGGTCATAGAAGTTTCAAGGATGGGGGTGAATAACATATAATAACAAGCAAGCACTCATTGGGAGTTTATGCAAATGCACTATGACATGCATGCGAGCAATGTGATGTCAATTTGATACCAATTGAATGGACAATATGATACCAATTGAATGGATGTCAACTGAATGAACTAAGTGCGACTAATGCATGAGTTTCAATGCAATACAACGTATGAGCATATAAGAATGCGATGCAGTGTGCAAAGTGATTCAGACTTATGATATTCATTTGTATGATCTAAAAGCACCTTATGCATTGAATGATGATGCATGCAACCTATAAGTATATGCAAATGGAAAGCAGGATGTAAAAGCACGATGAGAGCTTTGATTCCAATCCAATGTGACAACTTCACATGAGACTATTCACATTCAATTAATGGATCAACCAAACATTTTTTTTGACATGATCTTTATGAATGAGGCTGCATACATGATCAAAATTAAACAATGCAACCCAATTTTCAGAATTGTTCAAAATCAGATTTTAGAAATCTTTTACAAGTTTTGAAATTAGAAATCATTCACAAGCCAAATATTTGAATCATGAGTAAAAATATATTTTCAATTGAAATAACTCAGTTCAAAGATTCATTTATAGATCAACCATTTGACTTCTTTGAGTTCTAGTACGAGGAGGAGAACGTTGATCCAAAGACCAACTCACGCATAGTGAGAGTTCCCAGGTGGATGTGACCCACCTTTTCACTACTCAGTATTTGATATACTAGATACTCAATTGAGCTCAGATGTCATCATGTAATTCAAATTGAGAGATATTCAATAGCCAATCACCTCATACATATTTCTCAAGATTTTTAATTTGGTTCAAGCAATTTGACAAAATCATCACATCATACTAGGGCAACAACATGTCAGGTTTCCAGAATTTTTACCTGAGTTCAACAGACCTGTTGAGAGGTGCATTCCATAATCTTCCACATGCAAATGTCAAGATTCATCACAAATGTTTATGCATGAAAATGGATATGCATTCTAATAACAAAACCAATTTTTTTTTATCTTCATTCATGGAAATATGGTTAAAATAACTATGAGTTTTTCAAACAGAGCTCAAAAGTTAATTTCCCAATACTTGTGCCTTGAGCATCCGTCATCTTCCAAATCTTCCACCTGCAATTCAAAGAAGGTACAAATCAGTTCATCCATAATGCTCATTTCAAAATCTTCTTGTATAATCCCTGCAAAATAATCATATAAAGCATTATTAGTAGTTCGAGAGATGATAATAAACACATATGCATGAACCACTAAAAGGACTTTACCTGATTTTCTCATGAACAATGGTTGATCAACTTTACCTGTTGCGGGCCTTTTATACCATACCTTGGGTACTTATCTAGATCACTTTCTGTCTCCTGGTGGCGGATTGAGGAGATTTTTATCATTTTCATCCTTGCAAGGTATTCCTCAGTTGATTCAAGCTTGGTCATGACTAGCCCATCATCATTTGAATTTTTTGGAGTATAATCTGCATCCTGGGACAAGGGAATTTGAGTTGTCAATTTCAATTCAAATTTATTGACAATGGCATGACAAATTATTTTAACAACCAACATCCCCTAGACAGCTCTAGATGCAATGCATGACTCATGTGTGAACCTAAACATTAATCCCATATAACGAATGCGGTTGCTCCCCCTTAGTGTGTGCATGAATGCAAGATGTTACCATCCAATGCCATATGCAGCCTGTAACTAATTGACTCATAGTACCGGGCGGAGAACTTAGATCCGAAGATCACCTCACGCGTAGTGATAGCTTTCTGACAGGCGAAATATGCCCTTCCACATGTCACCATTTGATATACTATATAGTCAAGGGTGGTGAAGGTAGGAGGATTGCTATGCATTATCACATGAATTCACAATATTCAACTTATACATGACAGTACGTGAAAGTGTATGCAGACTCAATATATGTAGTGAAATCATGATCTGAAGAATCTTCAAGCTCTCCTACAACAAGATGCTATATGACAAGTGATGTACACATAGATATGCAAACAACTATGGATGGAATACATGTACAGATATGTGCATTATCACAAGACTATTCAGCACAATATGAATCAAACCAATGACACAATTACTGAAGAAAGTTAGAGGGATATCACCTGAGTTTCCAAATTTTAGTTTTGATTTTTCTTTTAAACTGACTTATGTCACTAGCCCATGTGCTTTACCTTCTTGATGAGAATAGATTTCATGCTTTTCATTCCCAAGGCACACCTGTAAAACAGATTTCTCATTTGACCTTCTTAGGTACCCAAATCCTTTTGGGTCCTTGTGGGTTAGCAGCAACTTTGACATGTAATTTCCAATTTTTAACAACATTCAAGTCATAATTTTTCATGAGAAAATAATCATGCTTAACATTCCCAGATTTGCCAAAGTGATGGGGGGAAGCACGTGGCATCACGTTTTTCTTTCTCATTGGCTCTACTAGTTTATGTATGTGAGCATGACTTGTTGAGTGAAGACTCTCTTTCTTCATGAATAACCAGCAGTATGACTTGGTGTGACCTCTTTTACCACAGTGATTACAATGCATGGAAGGTTTTGTGGTGAAGACTTCCTTTGCATTTTTCAAAACAGCTTGGTTCCTACATGCTCTCAAGTCATCATTCTTCATAATGAAGCAATTATGCATAGCATGTCCATGTTTTCCACAATAAAAGCATGTGAGTTTCTTTCTAGTTGGTTGTCTGTGTATGGCAGAAGAATGTTCAACATGCATGGGTGTGCTAGCAGCATTTTTAGATTTTTGATGCAAATTGATTTTCTTTGTGGATGCATGTGTGTGTGGAACATGATTTTCCTTTTTCGATTTTCATTTGATGTGCTAGCTATATTTGAATTGTGCACAAAGGATGTATAAACTTTATTTTCAAACTTCTTTTTGTTCACAGGATTATAGCCCAGCCCTTCCCTTTGAAAATTCACTTTCATCCCAAGCAATTTGTTCAAGTTTTCTTGACCATTTGCAAATTTAGACAGCGAATCATTCAAGTCAAGAATTTCAGATTGAAGAGATGAAATTTGTAATTCAGAATTGGCAAGTTCTTCTTCACAAGTGGAAAGACTAACATTCAACATGGCATTGGTAGTCTTAAGGCATTCTACTTCTTGCCTAAGTTCATCCACATTTTCACATTCTCTAACAACCACAGATTTTCCTTTTTCAAGAGTTAACAATCTTTCAGAAATGGCCTTGTTCAATTCCTTCAGTTTCTCATTTTCTTTAACAAGCTTTTCATCATGAATCAGTTCATTTATCAAGGTTTGATCATCGGCCATAGAATTCAGTTTTGCAGTCATCTCCTTGTTTTCATTTCTTAAAGAACATATTTGATCTTTGTGAAATTCAATGTCAAACACATGAGCCTCAATCATTTCCTCTAGATGCAAGCATTTTTTACAAGAGGAATTACACTTGTTTTGTTCGACATCCTTTTTCAATTTTTTGTTTTCATATTTTAGCTTCTTGTATTTTTCAGCAAGATCATCATATGCAATCAACAAATCTTCATAAGTAACTTCATCTTCATTATCAGAATCAGAATTTACCTTTGAGCTTGATTCAATTAGCTGATCACTCCCTTGATCGCTCATACCTGCCACAAGGCCTTGGTCTTCATACTCTTTCCAGACTTTGGTTAAGCCATCCAAGATATCCTTCGCAGACCTGCAATGGGAGACAAAAGGGAAATAGTTAGAATCAACTGCAGCAATAAGCAATTTCAAAACCAAGCAATTTTGATCATGTTTGCACTTTTGATTTTCAGTCCAGACATTTTTATCTTTAGGCAATTCATGAGGACCATGTGAAATAAGCTTCCATAGCTTAGGGTCATATGAATTGACTAGACTAAACATTCTACCTAACCACAAATCAAAATTGCAACCATCAAATACCGGTGGAGAATTCAAAGTGTATATCATGGTAGTTATTGATCCGGATCACTCTAGATCGTTAGATCTATGAAATTAGAGCCTTAGCTCTGATACCAATTGAAGTCCCGCGATCAATGACACCCAAGAGGGGGGTGAATTGGGTGTTTACAAATTTTAAAGAAACTTTTGACTTTTTACAAAATATGTGATAAACATTAATTAGCAATTTGAAAACTGTTTAAGTAATTCTCTCAATCTCTCCGTTCCCACATGACCATATAACAAAAATAATCAAACCACACAAATAACACACAATGCACAACGGTTTTTAAGGTGGTTCGGATGCAACGACGGTAGTCTACGTCCACCCCTCACCAAACCCGGTGAGGCATCACTCGGGGATAAATCCCCAAACGGAGACGACGCTCCAACCACACACGCAGGACAACGCCTGCACACACACACGGGAATGCACCCCAACACAAACACACACACGGAGACGAGGTCTCCAACACGATCCGAAAGAAGGATCAACAACACACACACACACACGCTGCAATAGATGCAGCACTCCACACACTAAAAAGACCAGATTTAAATAGATCCACACACACACGTAGATCTAGGAAGCTCTACTTACATAACACACGAATAAAGTACAATGATCACACACGACCACAGATCCAACATGATCCACACACACACGAGTTTGCAGTTTATGAGAAACACAAATTTGAAACTCAAAGCACAAGACACCAAAACAATTAAACCATAGTTTAGAATGCTCCTGATTTAGGCTCCCCCTGAGTGTATGATGCAGATCTTGCGTTGATTCCTTCTTCGCTTGAATGGCTTTGAATGGGTTGTGAAAACCTTGTTCTTTCACCTTTGGCAATCTTCCCTTGATCTCTTGCTTGTTTACTTGCTTCTTCCTTTCTTCTTCCTTAGACAGCTTCACCTTGATCTTCCTTGAATGCTTGCTTCCTTCTTCACTTCCTTGGAGGTTGCTAGCTTCAAATTTGGCTTGAAATACCTTGGAGATGGATGAAGATCTTGCTGCACGAAGTACTGTTCACGGAGCTACAGTACCCTCTCCTTTCACCTTGGACAGCCTCTCTTTGGATCTCTTGGATGGTTAGGGTTTATGGCTCTAATGAGATGTTTTATAACCTTTGGAAGGTCTATGGACAAGCCTTAGACCAGGTCCACAAATTCTGGAGGGTTTGGTGGCTTTGGGATTAAACAAAATCAAGAGGAGATGCTTCTTTCGAGAGGGAAAAAAGTCAACATTTTTGGCTTATCGGGGCTGGCGGTCGACCTGCAGAGGCTGGCGGTCGACCGCTACTGAGAGAACTGCTGCCCGTTAGTTACTGGGATTTTCGGTCGACCTAAACTTTCTGGCGGTCGACCGCTAGCTACAGTATTTTTAGGTCAACCTAAACTGTCCTTTAGGTCGACCTAAACCTGCAGAAAAAATACAGAAAAAATAAAAACATATAGTAAACATATAAGAAAACATGCCCAATGATCCCAAGTGATGAATGCATGAAGTACATACATGAAATCATTAACAAGGAGGATGAAAACACTTGGAAAACTCAATCAACCATAACATAACATCAAGATCATATGGCTATCCAATTTGTGCAATAAGATTGCATCATTGAACCAAATTTCATATATCATGAGGATGCCATTCAACAAGGTGATTGGGTCTAATTTGCCAAGGGTATATGCAACGTGAGAACACATATCAACCATATATCCTATCAAGATCAAAAAACTCCAAATGGAAACTTACCATTTTCTCCCAAAAATATACACATGCAAGGTGCCAAGTTCTCACCATGAATCTTGATACCTTTGCATATGGGATTAGCATTCCATTTTAAACCTTCATAAGAGAGTAAATGAAGTTAAGACAATGCAAGTTCAATCACTTCGATGCCATCTACCACTTTCAACCAAGATTCTCATGAAGCCTTCATTTTGTGAATCCAAATGATCTATATATGCATCCCATTGACATCAAACATTCAACCAAAGATTATATACAAACCAAGGATCAAGACCATGTAATCGTTGCCATTTGCCATCCGAACCATGTAAGTTTAGTTATCATCACGTAATCACACATTAAGTTTAGTTATCATCAAAACCATAATTGTCATGAACAATAATCACAACAATCATCAAAACCATAACTCAACAAAACGGTGGTGTTCTATTCCTTTCAAAAGAGATTAAATTACACGTGCCTTCGGGGCATACCCCTGTGTTACATTTCCCAAAAAAAAGAAGAAAAGAAAGAAGAGAAAAGGGGCAGAAGGGAGCGTCACTCAATCTATCATCCGGAAGATCTCCTCAAGAGGAAGGATCCCGACGCAGCGAATGTTTACCATTTCGCGCAGTCGACCCTCCTGCGCATCGAGGAGCTCTAGCTTCGTTGTTACAGAGGTTACCTCAACCTCAGCGACACCCAGCTCCTCAGCTTCCCTGGCCTTGGTTGCCTTAGCCTCGGCGAGATCGGACTCAGCTTTAGCAAGCCAGCCGCTAAGCTTCTCTATCATGCTCTCCAAGGCATGGATGCTAGCACTGCACTCGTCCAAGGCCCTTTTACGTTGCTCCCTGTTGTCCCTTCGGACCTCCAAGGCCTGCATATATTTGTCCCTTTGGGCGCCGATGGCTGTAAATTCAGTGGGGGCTTGTGTCTCAAGGAACTCACGGCGGTTGACATACTTCAATAATAATAGAACCCGTTGCGACCATTCCTCTAGCGGACATCCCATCACTTGCAGGGCCCCTGTTAGCTGCATGACCGCAGTATGCACCCCCCGGTACGTAACGGAGGGGTCAGCAAACACCATGGCTCGCAGCGCCAATATGGTCTGACGGACCGGCAGGTCCGAAGTGGCATGACCTATTGAAGGCACGGCCGGTGGGCTGAACTCGACGACGCTGTCCACTGCGGCCCATAGCTCGGCATCCACCGCTGCTGATGAAAACGGGAGAGTCATCATCGAACGGCCAGGTCCTTCGGGCTCGGAAGTTAGTTCTTGGCCGATCACCGCAAGTGGCGAAGGTGAAACTATCATAGAAGTGTCCGATGTCGCCATGATGAGCGGCTGCTCCATTCCCACTGGAGGGGCGAGGCCCGCGTCCGATGATGACGTCCTCACCATCGGGACATGAGCCACGGTCTCGTCCGAAGAATGAATGGCCGCAAGGACCGAATCTGGTACCACATCGGATAGGCTTGCTCCTGCCTCTACCTCCTCAGCCCGACTCGGGTCTGTCATCACTTCACTGGCCAGAAGTGCAAGATTCGCGACCTCGGTCGAGGGAAGGGTATCGACCATGGCCGGGCCCGATGCCGCTTCAAAAGGATCTTCACCCCTCTTTGACTGGGACTCTCCCGAAGATGTTGCAATGACTGCCAATATCTTCCCCATAAGTCGGGCTTACTCGAGGATGACCGACTTCGGAATAGGCGGGAGCGGGACCACGAGCTGTGGGATGGCCCCCGCCCGTAGAAGAGACACCAAGGACCCCGCTTCCCGACCCATAAGTACCCACAACCTTCGAGCCGCCTGCGGACCAAAGGAGGATCCCCACCTGGGAACGACATTGTGGGCCCAAACGGCACGTGTTCTTCGGGGCGTCGTTATTGTCTGGCCATGCAACACAAGGTTAGCCGCTCACCACCTGAGGCTGAAGTATGGAGAGGCAAAGAGGAGCTGAGAGGTCCCCATGCTTACCTCGGCCACCGGAACTATGCTGCTTTCCGACGCTATCTTCCCTTCCTCCAGAGGCTCGCTCGTCATCATCGGAGCTCTCGTAGCCCCTTGGGGAGCATCACCCTATTCAATTCAAAGGCAAAATTAGCATCCCCGGGGAGGATCCAAGGAAGAGGAGCCAGTGTTCACAATTATTTCTGCCCCCACATGTGGCGGCACTCCGGTCTTCGATACGAGAGTATCAGAAGTCCCCGCGGACGCCTCCTGCCACAGAACCTCGACCAGGGAGGCCATCTTCTCCAGGCCTGTAGTGGCTATTTCTGGTGAAGTGGTCGGCACATTTAGGGTTTGCACCTCTGTGACCTCGGGTGAAGATTGCTCCTGGATTGCAAAACAAAAGAAGACAAAAGAAATAAGAGCAGTGAATGGCCGTGGGGAAGCCCCGCACGAACAGACATATACTTACAAAGGGCCTCCCCGTCAGACTTAAATAGGTGGTCAGCAGGGGAGCCTTCAGCACCGACTCAGAAGGCCCGGACCCCCTGGAGAAGCCTTCGTCTGAAGCTACCTCGTCGGAAGAGTAGTCATAATCTACCTTCTCACCCGACGAGGATTTGGTCGGGGCAAGCACTTCTCTCGCCGGCGAGGAAGCCTCCACCTCGAGGTCGACGATCGGCGCATCCTCACGCAGGCTCGGCAATGGTGGTATGCCGGATCCTGACTTCTTCCTCGCGTACGTACGCGTCGCCCGGAGGTGCAGACGGGCCCCCAATGGTCCGATAACGGCTACGCCGACGTCTGCCACATAGGAGAAGAGGCGGATCATGTCAGAGCCGGTGAGCTCCTGAAAGATGAAGGAAATCAATTGAGTTGACAAGGACAACTACCCCCTTCAACTTCCATGGTGGGGAGTGGTTCGTGGATGGTCTCCTCGACGGGCTGCACTGCCCCGGGAACTGTAGCTTCATCCACGTCGGGAACAAGGACAGGTGCTGGCCTCTCCACAGTGGCTGAAATTAAAATTCTCACGGCGTAAGGCGCCTTACACGAGTTGCAAATAAACGGCGAAGAACTCCAGTGGCTGAATAACCTGACCTGTGGGCTGGCTCCGCTCGGCCCGAGCAACGACGAACTTTTCAAAAGATGGAATTTAAGGCACCGGAGAGACGGCCGTGGAAGCTAAGGTGGCCTCTGCCTTTCTTCGCTCGGCCTCCTACCGTACAGCTACCTTGGCTGCAGCCAACGCCTTCTTTACAGGCGACCTAGCCTGAGATGTTTCTTTGGCCTTGGGCAGGGGAGTCAAAGTAGGAGTCGGCTCTGCTGCGATCGTTGCCTCACCCACATCAGGAATAAGTACAGGTGCTGGCTGCTCCACGAAAGCTGAAAGAGAAGAAGAAGCATACATATGTAAGGGTCTTGTCCCGAGATGAAAACAAGTCTTGAGGGACACCAATGGTGAAGGAGTCTAACCTGCAGGTTGGATCGGCTCGGCTCGAGCAGCTTCTAACTCCTCAAAAGATGGGATCAAAGGCACCGAGGGAATGGTCGACGAAGCCTTGGCAGCTTCTGTTTTCTGCCGCTTCGCCTCCCTCTGCTTAGCCGCCTTGGAGGCGTCCACCGACTTCTTCACAGGCGATTTTGCCTGGGACCTCTTCGCGGCCTTAGGCAAAGGAGTCGTAGTCGGGGCTGGCGGTGCTGCATCGAAGTAGGGAGGCTTCTGGACGAGCCGAAAAAGATTCATGTACGTCGCCATTTGGGTGCTGTCGGGGTGGTCTGTCAAAAAGAAAGAGCAACAATCTGATCAGCATCCGGTACCCTGGAAAGGTCGCGACGATAAGGGGTGAAAATAAAAGAAGAGGGGAAGATCAAATACCATGAGGACCAATATACAGCTGAAGTGTTATCGGCCAGTCGCTCAGGGAGGGCTCCTTGTCCCGACGTTTTGCCTCCCGGACCAGTCACCACACGTCCACAATCTTCTGGCAGCGGTCGGCGAGGGCAGCCAAGTCAGCATGCTTCTTGGACGCGTGGTGGCAGAAGAGGTTGAAGTGATCCATACCCCACCCATCAACGTAGTAGTATGAGATCTGCAAGCGCTTGCCCAGGATGGCAGCTGTCTAGTCATCCACCTTTAGCCCATGTACCCGAAGGAGGATGTACAACCATGTGGTGTCCTTATAATTTTCGGGCTTCCGCTCCTCCCTCCTCATGAACGTACGGTGCGGGCATATTGGGTCCCTCTCCGGACGCTAGCTCTTCGCAGGGGTGCCTTCCTCTTCTATGGGGAGCGGGTAATTGATAAGCTCCAAACAGTCACCCCCGATGCGACATAGGTCCCTCAGAGTCTTCTTAAAGTCATCTTTTACTATCGGAGGCAGCTTGACTTGCGGCGCCGGCCTGGCCTCTCGAGCCTCCCGGCACGCGGCCAGATACACGGCCACCTCCTTGTCTCTACCATTTCTCAACCGAAGTAGGTGCTCCGGGTCAATGTCAAGCATGGGCACCGATTGTTTGCTCAGGAACTTTATCTCTGCTCCATCCCAGCAATCGGTCCGTCACGACCTATAAAAGCCCGTCCGGGCGTTCCACCACTTCATGTACTCCGCAGTCACCCGCGGAACTCGACCAGGAGCCGACACCCTGAAGGTCGCAGTGTCCACTCGATGGAAGAAATCCCACCAAGACCTGGCATGTTCAGCAGTCGGGCTTCCCTGGAGGCTTCGTACATGCAAGCTGAATTGTGCACTGTATATTGGAATATGCTGGTCATATCCAAAGTTTCGCCTGAAGCGAAAGAGGTAGTATGGCTCCAGCAGCAGAGTGTCCCCCTTCCTGAAAACCAACACACTCGGGCGGATGGACAACACCCAGTCTCTGAGCTCCGGCTCTAGCAACGGGCGGACAACGATTTGCTGGCTGACCGGATGAACGTACTTTTCCACCTGGTCATCTTTGGACTCCCTCTTATTGTTTACCAGGGGACTCGAATGTGCGGCCAGTGTCCAAAAGTGAATGGTGCCTGCGGCGTTGTGAGGAACTGTCGTCAACCGGCCTCGAATGTTGTACAACTGCTGGGATGTCGCTCCCGATTCTGCACTTGCGAATTCCAGCATTCGCGGAACCAGTCCCCAGCCCTGGAGGGTGCGCGGAGCAAACTCGGGGAATAATGAGCAGACCCACGTGTTGAAGAAGTGCAGTGGGCAGACATACCGGGCTTGCCTCGGGAATTAATGAACGCTCACGTCCCCGATCGCCTTGTATATCTGACAAAGGGTCGTCGGGCACAAAGACAATTTAATTCCCCAGGCCATCTGGTAGGCTGGGTAGATTGTGTCGGGCCGGATGACTGTCTCATCTCCGTATGGCATGGCTAAAGAGCACATCCAATACGTCAGATAGGCCACGCAGTGTGTCAGCGGATCAACCCCTATCGGATTAGCACCGCTCCGACGTCCTCTGGAGGGGATCTTCACGTCAGTCTTGGCCTTGCTGCGCTTCTTGCGGGCGACGGCGGTACCGATACACGGAAAGTCTTCATATTACTTTATCCCATCATAAAAATATTGCAACCACAGGGTCATGCAAACCCTCTTCCTATCTCCACGGGGAGGCTGCTTCCCGCCATGTGCCAGTTGATATAACTCCCGGTACGCCTTCATAAGGTACCGGTAGGAATATCCAAGAGAATAGAAGCCATCCCAGTTGGTTTCATCCTTGATGAGATCGGGGAGGCATACTTCTTCATAGGGCTCCCCGTCAATGGGTAAGCCGCTCAGCTGACTGAGGCTCCACAGATCCAGTGAAGTCTCACCTTCTACTGTGTAGAAAGTGTTAGTCTCCGCACTGAAGACTTCAATCATCCCACAACAAAGGCCCTTCGAGATGGGGTAGCTATACCGAGAGACATAGACGCTGTGGTAGATGCCGGCCCGGATCAGTATCGGAGCGTAATTAAACAACACGTACTCCGTGAACTCCACCGCTCCCTCCCAGAAGGTGTGTGCGTCCTGGAGCTTCAACTCTGCAAACCAACCCAAAGCCAGCTCGTGTTTGAAGCGGACGGCCAGGCAGTCCAGCAGAAATTGTGCTTCTCTGTACCCCCACTTTAGCGGGGCCAAGAATAAACCAAAGCGTGGTTGCTCGCCCTGGACCCACCTGGCAGCCATGTCCCATCTAGCCGGGGTGAACTGAGGTGCTCGCACTAACTTGTCCTCTATCGGCAGCACTGCTTCAATCCCCAATACGGGTTTCCATTCCCGGGCCTCTCCCACCAGGTACATTGGAATGCTCCGCGGGACGCTGTATAGTAAACTGTCCCGGGACTGCATGATGGCCCGCTTGGCGTCCCTCATAACTCGGAGGTCCCGTCTCTCCAGGCTACTGAAATGCTTCAGAAAGCGGATGAGGTGCTTATCCTTCGGGTAGTCCTTCCTGTAGTCCCCCACGGCCCGGTCAAAGGAAAGTCCGCTTTCAGTCCAGACAAGCCTGCGGAAGTCCATGGTCTCTGTGTCTGAGCCGGATGACTCGGCCAAGGTAGCTATCTCAGCATGCTCCCGGTCTAGGTCTCCGATAGTAAGCCACATGACAGCCGGCACCATGGGCAGGGGATCAGACTCAACACCGGCAGCAGTAGAGGAGCCACTGGGAGCAGCCATTTATCTGCAAGGTGTAAGAAATCCAAAATCAGAACAAGCCATAAGCAAAGGGAAGAAAAGAAAGTCATAAAGGGGCTCTACTACAACTGAAATGAACAAGACATCGATAATTTCTGACAAAAATTCGGTAGAGTTTCCCCTAGGCCGGAGGCGGAAAGGGAAAATACGGGTGCGCGTCCACAACGAGTGACGGCCCCAACAAAGTCACGGTGTGTCCCAAGGGCCACACCGGAAGTTCCTTCGGTTGAAGAAGTCTCCACCAGCCCGGCACGCCCCCTGGAGCCTCTACCCAGCACACCTTCCATGCCCTTGCCTGGCACACTCACGGTGGTCCTCCCCGGCACACCCCCTGGCGCTCTCACCTGGCACAGCCTAAAGGGGGTTCTACCTGGCACGCTTGGTGCCTCGCTACCCGGCACGCTCCCTAGCGCCCTCACCCGACACACCCTAAGGGAGTCTTTGCCCGGTGCACCTCTCCCGTGGTCTATCCGGCACACACACCCTGGGCATCTTCCCCGGTACACACTCATGCCCTTAGCCACCGACACACCTGTGCCCCAGTTGCCCGGCGTGCCCCAGCCCCCACTCCTCCGGCACGCCTGCGCCACCGTAACCCGACACGCCCGGCGCCCCCGTCCGCGGCACGCCCGGTCGGTGGTCTTCCACGACGTCGGAGAAGAAGAAGAAGAGAAGAGAAGAAGAAAGAGGGGGAGAGGGAAAAAGGGAGCCTAGGGCTCCGCCGCTCCCGAACGAAGGAGAAGAGGAAAAGAAGAAGTGGGAGAGAGAACGGGAGAGAAGAGAAGAAGAATGGGGGAGGGGAAGAAAATAGAAGAGAAAGGGAGGAGGTGAAGAGAGAAGGAAGAGGGGGGGAGCCCCCGGGGCGGCGTCCTCACCCCCAGAGAACAGCGACCACGGAGGCGTTCGTCCACCGGAGAAGAAGGAGAGAAGAGGGGGAGGCGGTTCGTCTGTCACGAGAAAGAGAGAGAGAGAGATAGTTCAGATGAGAGGGGGGTGGCCCGTCCGTGCCCCCCCCATCCCTTTTATAAGGGTCATAGAGAAAGGAGGAAAAGAAAGAAAGGAAGAAAAAAAAAGAGTGACAAAGAGGAAGAAAGGAAATAAAAAAAAGAAGAAGAAAAAGAAGAGGAAAAAGAGAGAGAGAGAAAAAAAGGAAGAAGAAGAAAGAAAAGAGAAAAGAAAAGGAAAGGAAAAAAAGAGAGAAGAGAAAAAAAGGGAATATATATATATATAGAATATATATATACGATGATATTATATATGCATCTATATAAATGATGTATGTGATGATAAATGCATGCATGAAGGCGTTCCATCTGCACGCTCTTGTGTGCCAACTTGCATCTGAGTATGCGCACACAAGCACATGTGTCGAGACCGTCGTCTTCTCCAGACGTCGAGGTCTCGAATACAACCCTCAAGAACAACTACACCCACGGGCACCGCCCGGCTCATCCTCCGCCTACGTCACCCGTGGGTGGGGGGCATTTGTGGACGTGCAAAATTGCACGCCCATGTGTCCCGTCCGGCCTCACATCAACACAACATCAACATCAAGCAAAAAACCCCGGAGAGACTGGCCACCCAAACTCCCCGAATATGCACACTGCCGTGAAGCCATCTCTGGAGTCACGACAACGAAGAGAAATTAACCCCCGTAAAGCTCACAACCCGTGGGCCCCGAAGAAAACCAAGTGGACAGTGACGCGTGCTCGTAACGGGCTTCAACATGCCCCAGCGGCACGCCCTCCTGCCCCTCCCAACGGCACGCTCTCAAGTGCCCCCAGCGGCACGCCCAGGTTGCCCCCTCCAACGGCACACTCGCCCAGACGTCTTCACCGGCACACCGCCAGCCTCCCCAGCGGCACGCTCCGCCCAGACGCCTCCAGCGGCACGCCCAGGTTGCCCCCTCCAACGGCACACTTGCCCGGGCGTCTGTAATATCGCGGACCTTTCAGATCCTTTTTCGTGGGTTTTGGATCTGGTTTCTCGGAGTGTCCAGCTCCGTTGTGTCCAAAATTTCATTTTGGACATCTTTCGTGTTCGGATCGGTGCGATCCGGAGTTATTTCGGAGGCCCGGAAGCGTTCCGCGACTTTTCTGCGCGTGTTTTTCGATTACCGATGTGTGTTTCGGTAATTCCTCCTGAACCTCGTTGCGGGTGAACCGGGTCCTTCACCTAGGCGAGAGTGGTACCGTTGCAATCGGTGCGTTCCGAGGATCGCGGAAATGTAATTTTCTATTTTTTGATATTTTCCAGAATTTCTGGATTTTCCTATAAATACCCCCCCTTTTTCTCTCTCTTCCCCACCCTCTTCTTCTTCTTCTTCTTCTTCCTCCTTTCTCCCCCACCGTGCGACGCCCTCTCTCCCTCTCTTCTTCGTCCCGCGAGACCGCGGCGAGCCCCTCCAGCTGCAGATGGCTGTGGGCGACGGCGACGGCGAGGTGATCGTGGAGGCGTACGTTGACCGTGGGAGCTCAAGGAAGAACGAGGGTTTTCGAGCATTCTTCACGATTCGTTGTCGATCCGACGCGTCTCAAGATGCAATTGAGGTAGGGTGACGTTCCCTAGCCTCTAGCCTTCCTTTCCCGCAATTTGTAGGCCGAGGGGAGGCCGAGAGATGGGATTCCTTGCGGGTTTGGGGTTTTCCATGATTTGGTGAGAGCTCACCCGATCTATGGATTTGATGCCTGATTTCACGTTTTGATGGCCTAGAATCATGCTAGGGGTCCCCAGGGGTCTTCCCCTTTGATTTCCCCCTCTCCGGTGGAGGCATGGCCAATTTTTTTGGGCGTTTCCCATCGTTTCGGCCTCAGGCGGGTGTGACGGTCCTTCCAGTGACTGTCACACTATGTAACGCGCCCAGATGGGTGTGTTACAGCCCTGAGTGCAGCCAAGTGGGGTCTGTGGGCTGTGACGGTCCCACGATAGACCGCCACGGTGCTGTGACGCACCTAGGTGGGACCGTCAGGGGCGTTCGACCGTTGGCTGCTGACCGTTGGTTTTTGACCGTTGGGGGTCAAGGCATGTGACGCACCTGGCTTGGCGTGTCACAGCCATGTGACGCCCCTATGTGGGTGCATTAGAGCAGACGCATTCCCACATTGTAACGCACCAGGGTTGGCCCGTTACACGCTGTGACGCACCGAGTGACACGCGTCACAGCTGTTCTCAGTTGTCTTGTGACGCACCAGGGTAGGCGCGTCACAGACTATAACGCACCATGGTAGGTGCGTTACGCCCTGTTTTGCACTGAGCGTGTGACGCCCCTGCGTTGGGCCGTCAGGTGATTATGACGGTCCTACCTATACCGTCAGAGCCTGTGACGGGTCTAGGGTAGACCGTCAGGTTCTGGGTTGCTCGGGGTGGTTTGCAACCCCGTTTCTATTCCGACCGTGGTCACCGTGCGACGGTGCTGGTACGTGGGGCGGTCCCCGTACGTCGTCGGATGCGGACGTTGTTTTCCATTGACTTGAGAGTCTACTCCGTAGTGACCCTCCACTAGTCGTAGCCTGCTTACATGGGAGTGTTCCCACCCGGGAGTGGTGGAGAGGCTACCCTTAGAGACGGTTTGTGGACCGGTTTCCGTCGGGCCCCGCGTCTACCAGCCAGAGTCCGGCTGAGGGGAAAACCGGTCAGAGGGCCAGACCAGGGATGCACGGTCTGTGTGTGCACACGTGGTTGGGGGTGATTGGACCCACGCCGACGGGCGCGACCCCAGCTAGTCACTTGTTTGTGGTTACTTGTACGGTGTCTCAGTTCCCGCTGGGCCAGAGGGAGACACCTGAGATGTGTACTAAGTCGTCAGTGGACGCATCCGGTCTTGCTTCTAGTGGGAGATACTCCTGTCGAGTCGGTAGTGACAGACCGTCAATCGTTGAGACTTTGACCTTCGGGTTTTGTCGTGATAGCCGTGGTGTTCCGGTAGTTCCTCCGTGGCACGCGTGTTTGTTTTCGTGTCGGAAGATTGGAGTTTTGTAGACAGCAGGGTTCCCTCTCCGAGGTACTTGCTTACTGCTAGCATAGAGGTTTCTCCATTTATGAGGTAGGGTTTGAGTGATCCCTACCGAGTCTTGTCCCGAGACTCATTCCCTGCTTGTTTTCACCATGTTTCAGGTGAGTCGCGGCCTCAGGGGAGCGCGTCTGAGGCTCAACGTGGTTCAGGTGCCCAGCGTTAGTGCCAGAGGTCAGAGCCGGGGTATGCCCCGTGTAGCTGTACTTTTCTTTCTTGTCTCTGTACTAGTTGTGGACTACTGCTGTTGTTATTTTATTATTATCTTGTGGACCATGTATCCTGTAAACTATTAATTTATTTCCTGCTTTATAATATAACTATTTATTTTTGTAATTATTTGTGATACTTGTGTAGTCTCCACACCATTCCTTTAACCCTTCCGAGTCTTCGGGCTCGTGGGTGGCAGTACGAGTCTCGGGTTATCGGGCCTTCCCGGTAATCAGATTCTCGGGTCGTTACAGCTGGTATCAGAGTGGCGGTTGTGGGATTATACGAGAATCATAAGTAATTGCAGTGGTCCACTAGTCCACAGAGATGATGTATAGTTGACGCTGGCATCGGGCATCGTGTGTTTTTCTTGACCTTGTTGTTTCCGTGTTTTCTGTCTTTTGCTTCAGGAGCGAGCATGGCGCCAAGGCGGAGCACTCGCTCTCAGCAGGGACAGTAGGCTGGAGGTCAGGAGATCCAGCAGGGGGTTCGGCGAGATTAGGAGGAGCATAGTAGAGCGCCACCGGGGGCCGCCGAGGCAGTGGATACTGCGAGGTTTTCGGGGGCCGAGGATTACTTCTGTGGCATGTATCAGCTTATGTCTCAGCAGTTCAGCGGAGAGGCTGGTGAGGGCTCGTCGACCAGGGGTGGGCCAGGCCGAGCAGTGAAGGATTTCATGCAGTTTTATCCCCCTTACTACGGCGGTCAGCCAAACCCTGATTTGGCTCAAAGTTGGCTCGACGAGATGGAGTGGGTGTTCAGTTCCGCGTGGACTACTGCAGAGGACAGGGTGATGTTGGCCTCCAGCCAATTGCAGGGTACGGCTCGGGAGTGGTGGTCTTCCGAGTGGAAGACGTCTTTCTAGCTTCGTCCACTTGAGCATATTGCGTGGGGCGACTTTGTTAGTGCTTTCGAGCGTACCTACTATCTAGAGTATGTTGCTACGCAGCGGATGCATCAGTTTCTGGAGCTGGTTCAGGGCGCCATGTCCGTGTTGCAGTACAGGGACGGATTTGTTGAGCTGGGTCGGTATGCACCTCATATCATGGAGCATGAGAAGGTGAAGACCGCACAGTTCGTACAGGGCTTGAGGCAGGAGCTGAGACACCATTTGATCGTGAATGCGGCCACTGATTTGGAGACATCATCTCGTGTTGCGGCTTCTTTGGATATGGATATGCAGAGGACTCGAGGACCGATTAGCCAAGGACAGTCTTTGTCGGGTCGCAGCCAGCAGTTGATTACCCAGCAGTAGGGTTCTTTTCAGCATGCGTCGGGCGGTTCAGGAGCGCCGGCACCAGCAGCATCGGCGACATGATCTGTGTCTTTTGGCTCAAAGGTCAAGAAGTTCCTTAAGAAGGGTTTTCGTAAGAAGCACAAGGATCAGGGGCAGGCATCATCGGGCAGTGTACATCATCCGGTCCCGTTTCAGCGTCAGGGATCAGTGGGTGGATCGCAAGGACCGTGTCCATGGTGTAGCGAGCATCACCCAGGCAGGCAGTGCACATCGCCAATTGTTTGTTTTCGGTGTGACCAGCTAGGTCACATGGTGGGTGACTATCCTCAGAGGTAGCATCAGTAGCAGTTTCCTCAACAGCAGCAGGTTCCCCAGCAGCAGAGGTAGCAGCATGGACAATATCCGCCACTACCCAGGTCAGCTAGTGTGGGAGGCAGGCAGAGAGCTCGAGGCCAGATCACACACATAACCAGGGTATAGACAGTGGCGTCGCAGCTCGTGGAAGGTACCGTTCAGATTTTGGGTTGTGCGGCTCGGGTTTTGTTCGATTCTGGCGCGTCTCACTCGTTTGTTTCGGAGGATTTCGCGCTGAGTATTGAGGAGTCGGTGACCCAGTTGTCTTGTGATTTGGCAGTAGAGTTACCTTCGGGTGATTTTATGATCACTCCGTATTACTTTGATGAGGTTCCTGTGTGGGTGGAAGGGCGGAGTTTGCCGGCTAGGCTCTATGCGTTATCGCTTCAGGACTTTGATGTGATTTTGGGCATGGATTGGCTCGAGGCACATCATGCGTTGGTGGATTGGGGCTCGAAGAGGGTTTATTTCCGGCGACTTCACGGACCCACCTTCTATTTCCAAGGTATCAGGTCTTCCTCTTCCCGCTTTCTTATTTCTGCGATTCGAGCTCGTCGGTTAATTGATGTGGGTTGTCAGGATTTTCTCGCCTCCATAGTTGTGACTGACCGGATGGAGCCGGATGTCGAAGACATCCCGATGGTGTGCGAGTTCCCCGATGTTTTTTCGGAGGACTTACCTGGATTGCCTCCCTAGTGGGAGATTGATTTCGTGATCGAGGTTGTGTCTGGTACGGAAAATTGGCAAAGGCTCCCTACCGTATGGCCCCCGCTGAGTTGAGGGAGTTGAGGGCATAGTTGCAGGAGCTGCTGGCCAAGGGGTACATTCATCCTAGCTTTTCCCCTTGGGGTGCGCCCGTGTTGTTTGTGAAAAAGAAGGACGGTAGCTTGCGGCTATGCATTGACTACCGGCAGTTGAATGAGGTGATCATTAAGAACAAGTATCCGTTGCCACTGATTGATGATTTGTTCGACCAACTTCAGTCTATGCGAGTGTTCTCGCGGATTGATTTACGATCTGGTTACTATCAGCAGAGGATTCGCGAGTCCGACGTGGAGAAGACTGCGTTTAGTACGAGGTACGGGTATTATGAGTTCCTGGTGATGCCGTTCGGGCTCACCAATTCCCCCGCAGCCTTCATGGACTTGATGCAGAGGGTGTTTCATCCGTATTTAGACCAGTTCGTGGATATATTTGTGGACGACATCCTTGTTTATTCGCGATCCGCTGATGAGCATGCGTATCATTTGAGGGTTGTGTTGCAGACTTTACGAGATCACCAGTTGTATGCTAAACTTAGCAAGTGTAAGTTTTGGCTTCACGAGGTGCACTTTTTAGGGCACGTGATTTCTGGTGATGGCATTTCCGTGGATCCAGCCAAGGCCCGTGTCGGAGATTCGGAGTTTCTTGGGGCTTGAAGGTATTACAGAAGATTCATTCAGGATTTTGCTCGTGTTGCAGTCCCGATGACCAGGCTTACGGGGAAGGATGTGCCGTTTGTCTAGACTGGTGAGTGTGAGCAGAGCTTCATGGAGCTTAGGAGGTTGCTCACCTCGGCACCGGTGTTAGTGTTACCTTCTGGATCGGGAGGTTTTGTGGTGTGTACAGATGCTTTCGGGGTCGGATTGGGTGCTGTGTTGATGCAGCATGGTAGAGTGGTGGCTTATGCCTCTCGGTAGCTAAAGCCACACGAGGAGAACTACCCTACCCATGACCTGGAGTTGGCGGCTGTGATCTTCGCGCTGAAGATCTGGAGGCATTATCTGTACGGTGAGAGGTTCGAGGTGTTCACTGACCATCAGAGTTTGAGGTATGTGTTCTCGCAGAGGGACCTTAACCTCAGGCAGAGGCGATGAATGGAGTTTATGAAGGATTATGACTTCACCCTGTCTTATCAGTCGGGCAGGATGAATGTCGTCGCCGATGCTTTGAGTCGGAAGGTCGCAGTCGGTGCCTTGATGTTGAGGAAGTGGAGGCTCTGGGAACAAGTGCCCGAAGTTTCGTTCAGGCTCCGGATTCCCCAGGAGCCCGGGTTGGCAGTGCTTGCGAGTCTGGCTGCCACACCTGCTATCCGCCGTCAGGTGACAGAGGCCCAGCATGCGGACCCTGAGTTGCCCCAGATTTTGGCTTTGGTTGATGTGGAGCTCAGCGAGGATGGAGCAGTGGGATTCCGTTGTAGGATATACGTCCCAGCCGAGGGGCAGGTTCGTCGTGTGGTGTTGCGCGAGGCGCATGAGAGCAGGTGTCGATTACTTGGAGTGGAGCGTACTCCGCGCTTCTAGGTTCGATGACGGATCTGCCGGAGCTACTTGAGCAGCCGCACCCCTACTCGACGGGGTCGAGTTCTTCCCACCCGGGGAGAATTGATGGGAATCAACACCGAGCACTAATTTTTTTTTTTGTATTTGTGTCCTTTAGTTTGCTTTTGTATCCTTGGAAAAACACGTGTGCAATTGTAAGGCTTTATAAGCCACTTTGTCATTCCTTAGGATTCTGTGGGTTTTTGTGCAAAAGTCCAGTAGGACCATCAAGGGGCCCCCATACCCTTTTCCATTGGTCCACCTAAGCCCTATGGGTCCATGTGGGGCTAGTCAAAGGTCCAAGGTGGGCTTCTAGATGGTTTGACATTCAAAGGGGACAAATGGACTAAAAAGTCCAAGATGCCTTCCTTCCTTTCAAAGAAGTGTCCCCTCCATATGTAATTTATTTATTTTGGGCTTTTGACCACATGGGGGAAAAAATGGCCTCTCTCCCACGAAATTCCCATCCCCCACCCCTTTCCATTCTCTATATAAGCCTATGTATAGTGTCATTAGAAGAATTAATGAAGAATTAAGCATTTTTGCCAAGAGCAAGCCCAAGGGGCACCCCTTGTGTCTCTCCTCTCCCCCTTGCAAAAATGATTGCTGCCCATTCTAGGGTGTGAAGCTCTCATCTTGGTGTGACTCCAAGATCTCCAACCTCTGCTGGATGCGACTTCCGGCCGCCGCCTTCCGTTCGTGCCGCCATCGCGCCGCCACCGCCATCGTCGGAGTTCTGTCTCCATCAGGACAGAACCTCTTTCCTGAAATTTTATCTTTTGTTCTTGTTATCTGTTTGAGCCTTAATTTTGAGGGTTTGTTCCACGTACCCCCCTTAACCTCCGGTTCAAATTTCATGTCATTTGGAAGTTATTTGATATTTTTCCCATATTTTTGGTTGCCCTCTCAGTAATCTACCCTTAACAGACCTACGGGACAGAGTCTTCTTGTTGTAATTTTACCACCCACATAGAAAATTTTATAAAATCCATAAAACTTCTCTAGTGTTCCTCACGTATACCCCCTTCCACCATAATTTTCGTTGAGTCAAAAAAAATCATTTAGCCCTCGGTCAAAGGTCTGTTTCAGGCAGATCCATCTCTGCCCTGTGTGTCTGTCAGTCCGGGTCAGAAAAAAAAGACAGTTTGTAGTCATTTTTATTTTTAATCCTTTCTGTGGATGGAGTCACCAAAAATATATGTTGTAGATCTCTGAGTCCTCTATCCATCGGTACCTCTTGTGCATCAATCCGACATCGGATCTGGTCGTAGGAATTATTTTCGTGAAGGTGTGTAGAGCAGATCCAAGTTCAACCAGCACAACTCAGTCTGGGAGAAAATTCAGAAATAAATATCAAAGGTCAACTTCAGCGACCGCCCCTTCAGAGAGTCGATCAGGGACATCCCGCCATCGTCCCAGCCAAGCGGCGCCTCCTGAAGATCTCATGAAGGTAACATTCCTTTCGAAACCGTTGCTTGCTGTCCAGCGAGTCAGCAACCGAGTTGGCGCAGCACCGAGTTGGAATAGTGCCGAGTCGGACCAGCAGACCGAGTTCGTGCCGTACGCACCTCCAGATTACTGCCCGTCAACCCAGGGTCGGTCCTCCCGGGCCCCACTTGTAGCCCTTTACCTCCCTGCGTGGAGTGGGCAATAAAATTCAATATTGTAATTAACTTTTACCGTTGTTATCGGGAGTTACCGTACTTGACCGGGAACGTCTTCCCCACACCCGGAGCGTGGAGGTACACTCGCCACCCTCCTGGTAGGCATTGCTTTACTCGTATATTTTTGTATATGCCGCTGCATGAGTGATAGATTATCTAGCTTGTTATCATTTTATCACCGCTGCGAGAGTGAGAGTGAGTGACCGTCCCGTGACTCGACCCGAGTTAACGCGGAAAGGCCGATACCCGAGACTCACTGCCGGTTTCTCAACCGCGCACGGTCCACGTCTTCCCTCGCTTAGGGGCGATCGCGAGCTAGAGTCCCAAGTCACGATTCCGTCCCGCATCAATTTGGTATCAGAGTGCCAGTTGAGTCTAGGGTAGTCATTAGTCATTGCTTAACAAAAACATAAAAAAGTGTCGTTTAAGTCTTGGAGTCTAAGTCTAAGTCGGTCTAAGTGTCTCATTTGCATACCATTAATCGGTATATCAAAAGGTGTTGTCCGAACGTTAGGCTACGCCTATCGGGAAGGCCGCACACTTGCGCAAGTGATCTTCGGATCGATTAACTCCGCCATGTACCGAGCCTTGGTTTACGTCTAGGGTCCTTAGTGTGCATTAGTTAGCGCATTCCAACTTGCATTGTCGTCGTGTCTAGTGTCTTGTCTCCGTGTGTCGGCATGTCTGCCTTGTAATTCCCCATTCCCAATGGAATCTCAGTCACCCAGGCGATCTGACCATTGGCCCACCCATGGGTTGGGCAACCATCCTCTCCACTTCTGTAGGCCCGAAGCCTCGGATTTTTATGGCTCCAACGACCCGGGCGATTACCTACGTTGGGAAGCCGCCATGGAAAAATACTTCGCTTGCTATCCCATGTCCGAGGCCGGACAATTCTATTTTGCCAAGGATAGGCTTCATGACCGGGCTGCCGAAAAATGGAGAACCATCGAAGGCTTAAGGCAGGTTAGGAGGTAATGGCCCCTCGAATCATGGTGGGACATGAAGAGAGAACTTAGGAAGGTCTACGTTCCCCAACCGGTCCCCTCCAACCAGTCCCACCCAGTCACCTCCAACCAACCCCGCCAAATCATCTCCAAACAAGTGGGTCACACCTCCAGTCGACCCCACACCCTCACGTCCAACCAAGTGGGATATAGTCGGAGGCAAGAAGCTCCACCGGTAGCTGAGCCTAAGCCCACCCCCAGGCCGAGAGATGAGGAGCGAGTCCACCCCGAGGCCCCTACTCCAACCCGCACCTTAGATGAAATCAAGAAAATGCTTTCGGATTGGTTGGATAGGATGGAAAGGACACATGCTCCTTCACCACCCACGAGAGCTCCAATGCCACCACCATCTACTTCCGATCTTTATTCGGAACCATCGCATTTGGAGCCACTTCATTCCGAGCCACCCGTGTTTCTAACGGGTATGCTTTTCATAGCCGAGCCGCTTCTTAGTTGGCTCAAGGATGGCTTCGTCCCGCCTCCTTATCCATCAATGGACCCCACCCTACCATTAGTGCCGGTCAACTCATTCCATACCACATTCCGGTCTAGTAACCATGTTGACACCTTGAATGGCCTTATTGTGGGATTAGACTCACAATGGAAGTTGACGCACTCATTGGCCCGAGGCTTAGACCAACCCGCTAGTCTTAGCTTCACCCATCCGACCTTAGGGTCCATTACCTCCGTGTGCACCGTGGGTTGTGTCACCACGGAGATTCTCTTATTCCTCCCCATGTCGGCCGAGCCCGACTTCATACCCTTTTACCCGAGGGAGGAATCTTATTTTCTACACATGACCGTCGTCCCACCGATCATAATGTATGACGGTGACTATGAATTTCAAACTTGGGACCATGTCATGTTGGAACCCATCTCTCGGGGTCATACCTTCTTTGACCCTTTTGACCCCTTCACTAGTAAATCTCCCGAGCTATCATCTTCACTCCACTTTTTCCGCGGAGTTCACTATCACACCTTTTTCACTCGGGCCAAACAACCTCCACATAGCAATAGGTCTGAACCATCATTTGGGGGTAATGAAGACTTTGGTTCCCCCGGCCCACCTAAACCATCCGAACCTCCCGGACTTCCCACATCCAAGCCCAATGTCCATGAGTGGTGCATCGTAGGATGTCTAGGAGTTCCCCATGGCGTTAACCTCTGGTTACGTCAAATGCATGCATGGCACATATTCGGGTGTCATGGTCCACCATCGCCTATGTGTAGGTCGGACTAATATAAGGTTTGTTTAGGGTCATGTGTGAGTCTTTGTTTCGTCTGGTTTGTTTGTCGAGTGCATTGTGTGTCTGTGCATACATCGAGTCGAGTCGGTCCTTTGTACGCTCGCGTTGTCAGTCCCTTTCGAGTGCGAGACTTGTCAGACTTTGGGATCGATTCTACCTCACATATCGGATCTAGTCACATAAAGGGACCCAGCGGTGATTCCTAGTGAGTCTTCGAGCCGCCTTCCCCTCTTTTGAGAGTGACCCCACCCCGGAGTGTCCAACTCTAGCCTCATACCCACATCAGCGTGTGCATATCGAATCTATACGAGATGATCATGTGTCGATTACTTGGAGTGGAGCGTACTCCGCGCTTCCAGGTTCGATGACGGATCCGCCAGAGCTACTCGAGCAGCCGCACCCCTACTCAACGGGGTCGAGTTCTTCCCACCCAGGGAGAATTGATGGGAATCAACACCGGACACTGTTTTTTTTTTATATTTGTGTCCTTTAGTTTGCTTTTATATCCTTGGGAAAACACATGTGCAATTGAAAGGCTTTATAAGCCACTTTGTCATTCCTTAGGATTCTTTGGGTTTTTGTGCAAAAGTCCAGTAGGACCATCAAGGGGCCCCCATACCCTTTTCCATTGGTCCACCTAAGCCCTAGGGGTCCATGTGGGGCTAGTCAAAGGTCAAAGGTGGGCTTCTAGATGGTTTGACATTCAAAGGGGACAAATGGACTAAAAAGTCCAAGATGCCTTCCTTCCTTACAAAGGAGTGTCCCCTCCATATGTAATTTATTTATTTTGAGTTTTTGACCACATGGGGGAAGAAAATGGCCTCTCTCCCATGAAATTTCCATCCCCCCACCCCTTTCCATTCTCTATATAAGCCTATGTATAGTGTCATTAAAAGAATTAATGAAGAATTAAGCATTTTTACCAAGAGCAAGCCCAAGGGGCACCCCTTGTGTCTCTCCTCTCCCCCTTGCAGCAGTGATTGCTGCCCATTCTAGGGTGTGAAGCCATCATCTTGGTGTGACTCCAAGATCTCCAACCTCTGCTGGATGCGACTTCCGGCCGCCACCTTCCGTTCGTGCCGCCATCGCGCCGCCACCGCCATCGTCGGAGTTCTATCTCCATCAGGACAAAACCTATTTCCTAAAATTTTATCTTTTGTTCTTGTTATTTGTTTGAGCCCTAATTTTGAGGGTTTGTTCCACGTACCCCCCTTAACCTCCGGTTCAAATTTCGTGTCATTTGGAAGTCATTTGATATTTTTCCCATATTTTTGTTTGTCCTCTCAGTAATCTTCCCATTTGCAGACCTACGTAACAAAGTCTCCTTGTTGTAATTTTCCCACCCACATATAAAATTTTATAAACTCCACAAAAATTCCGTAGTGTTCCTCACGTATACCCCCTTCCACCATAATTTTCGTTGAGTCAAAAAGAATCATTTAGCCCTCGGTCAAAGGTATGTTTAAGGCAGATCCATCTCTGCCCTGTGTGTCTGTCAGTCCGGGTCAGAAAAAAAAGGCAGTTTGCAGTCGTTTTTATTTTTAATCCGTTCTGTGGATGGAGTCACTAAAAATATATGTTGTATATCTCTGAGTCCTCTATCCATCGGTACCTCTTGTGCATCAATCCGACATCGGATCTGGTCGTAGGAATTATTTTCGTGAAGGTGTGCAGAGCAGATCCGAGTTCAGCCAGCACAACTCTGTTCGGGAGAAAATTCAGAAATAAATATCAAAGGTCAACTTCAGCGACCGCCCCTTCAGAGAGTCGATCAGGGACATCCCGCCATCCTCCCAGCCAAGCGGCGCCTCCCGAAGATCTCATGAAGGCAACATTCCTTTGGAAACCGTTGCTTGCTGTCCAGCGAGTCAGCAACCGAGTTGGCGCAGCACCGAGTTGGAATAGTGCCGAGTCAGACCAGCAGACCGAGTTCGTGCCGTACGCACCTCCAGATTGCTGCCCGTCAACCCAGGGTCGGTCCTCCCGGGCCTCACTTGTAGCCCTTTATCTCCCTGCGTGGAGTGGGCAATAAAATTCACTGTTGTAATTAACTTTTACCGTTGTTACCGGGAGTTACCGTACTTGACCGGGAACGTCTTCCCTACGCCCGGAGCGTGGAGGTACACTCGCCACCCTCCTGGTAGGCATTACTTTACTCGCATATTTTTGTATATGCCGCTGCATGAGTGATAGATTATCTAGCTTGTTATCATTTTATCACAGCTGCGAGAGCGAGAGTGAGTGACCGTCCCGTGACTCGACCTGAGTTAACGCGGAAAGGCCGATACCCGAGACTCACTGTCGGTTTCTCAACCGCGCACGGTCCACGTCTTCCCTCACTTAGGGGCAATCACGAGCTAGAGTCCCAAGTCACGTGTCCGTCCTGCATCACAGTGTGTGGATGTTGTGCACCTGGTCCGTCGGAACATGTTGGCGGCCCAGAGTCGGCAGAAGAGCTATGCTGACCGTAGGCGGCAGCCCCTCAAGTTCGCCGTGGGCGATCGCGTGTTCTTGAGAGTTTCTACAATGAAGGGGGTGATGCACTTTGGACGGCGTGGGAAGCTGAGTCCCCGCTATATTGGCCCTTTTGTGATTATGGAGCGCATCGGTGAGGTTGCTTATCGGTTGCAGTTACCCCCTGAGTTGGCGTCGGTGCATGACGTGTTCCACGTCTCGATGTTGCGGAAGTATATGCCCGATGACTCTCATGTGCGCGAGGATTCTGTTTGGCCCGAGGTGACTCTAGATCTTTCTCTGCCAGAGTTTCCGGTCCGCGTAGAGGATAGGCGAGAGCAGCGCCTGCGGAACAAGGTCATCCCCTTGGTTAAGGTGGTGTGGCAGTGACACTCTGGTGGTGAGGCTTCTTGGGAGCGTGAGGACGAGATGCGTCAGTAATTTCCTTACCTGTTTGAGTGAGTCTTCCTCTTCTTCCTCCTTGGGTTGTCCTCAATTTCGAGGATGAAATTCCTTAAGGGGGGAGGGCTGTAATATCCCGGACCTTTCGGATCCTTTTTCATGGGTCCCGGATCTAGTTTCTTGGAGTGTCCGACTCTTTTGTGTCTGAAATTTCATTTCGGACATCTTTCGTGTTCGGATCGGTGCTATCCGGAGTTGTTTCAGAGGCCCGGAAGCGTTCCGCGATTTTTTCGCGCGTGTTTTCCGATTACCGATGTGTGTTTCGGTAATTCCTCCGGAACCTCGTTGCGGGTGAACCGGGTCGTTCACCTAGGCAAGAGTGGTACCGTTGCGATCGGTGCGTTCCGAGGATCGCGGAAATGTACTTTTTTATTTTTTGATATTTTTTGAAATTTCTGGGTTTTCCTATAAATACCCCCTTTTTCTCTCTCTTCCCACCCTCTTCTTCTTCTTCTTCCTCCTCCTCCTTTCTCCCTGTGGACGCACTAAAATTCTCTTATTCAAGTTCTTCGTCTATTAAGTGCGTGGACGTGCCAGTCACAAAGTGACGATTTATTCGGGCCCCGAAGAGCCCATGGTGCGCTCGATCTGACTTCGTCAGACGATTGTTTAGTTCGTGTCAGGACCAAAACCCCCCGTGCCATAAAGGTCATAGCGTCATTTACATCCCCCATACGAGGGAACACCCTTGATTAATCGCAGGGATTCAGGGCCTCATGGCCAGAAAGTCAATTGCACGAAAGGTCTATTAGGAAATATCGAAATCCCCGTATGAGGGTAAGAAGAAAACATTCGCGATCATGTCGGTCGTGTACTGACCATTTAATGTTCGAATGAATGTTCAGCTTGAGAAAGTCACGGTTGCCGCGGGAGAACTGGAACGCATGTATGCCGAGGTACGGCAAATTTATTGTTCGGAAGAGCGGAAAACGTTCGACTGAGCCTCGGTTGGAGCGGTCAAAAAACCAGTAAATCTGTTGGCCCGGTGCAAGAGCAAGCTGCGACCATACTGCAGTGGGCCCCCCGCGGTCGAAACAAGACTTGCATGAGCGTCATTAATATTTCCGATGCCAAGGGGCAACGAGGGAATATCCCTTGAATCGGCTGAAAAGCCCCGTGTCTAGGGAAGCGGACGTTCGAAACGTGTCGGTCATTCGAGCGACCGTTTAATATTCGGACGGGTGTCCGGCTTGAGAATATCATAATCGTGGCAGGAGGACCTGGAACATATGTATGCCGTGATACGGCAAATACATTATTCCGAGACATTGAAAACATTCGGTTAAATCTCCGTTAGTGTAGCAGAAAACTAGCGAATTTATTGGCCCGGTGCGAGATCGAGTCGGGACCATACCGGGGGCGCCTCCCGCGGGCCAAACGGGGCTTGTGTGGGCATCATTAATGTTCCCGGTGCCGGAGGGCAACGGGGGAGAGTCCCAGGACTAGACTCCAAAACTGAAAACGTGTTCGAAGGGAGCGGGCTGTAGACCGAGGATATGAGCCAAACGGCGACCACAATTGGGACGGACCCGAGGTTTAAGCGTGGCCCACGGAGCTCTTATTGATATTCCCATGGAAGGGGTCCAGGGGTGGCGAGGACCGTCTCGTTCTATTCTGATTTTGTCGGTCACTCACGGACCTTTTCATGTTCGGGCAAGGGCCCATATTGAAAGTACGACGTGGATGGAAACGATCCCGTACAAATGTATGCCGAGTTTACAGCAGTTTCAATGAAAGAATGGGAATGAATCCCATTAGAATGAATTCGATTTAACGGGCTATCGGCCCGGAGCAATGCCGGCTCACGACCATGTCGGGGAGGGAGCCGTCGGCCATATTGGTTGCTCACGGGTCTTTTCATGTTCAGACACAAGTCTGTAATAGAAACGCGGCGAAAACAGAGGTGATCCCGTTCAAATGTCTGCCGAGCGTGCGGCAATTTTAGTAGTGGCTCGGAAGGGATCCGGCCTGAGAAACGAGTCCGGTTTAATCGGAATGTCAGCCCGAGGCGAGGTCGGGCCATGGCCATTTCGGAATAATTCCCAAGACTCAGGCCCAACCTGGAAGGGCGATATTGTTGTTCCTTCAGCACCGGGTCACGAGAGAGACGGGGCTGCAAAGTGGATTTTACCATTTTTTTATCTAGGTTTTAAATTATATATATATATATATATATATATATATATATATATATTTATTTATTTATTGCTTATTTCCCTCTTATGTATTTATTCTGGGTGATTTATCCGTTTTGTTTATTATTATTACTATTATATTTTCTCTCCTTTTTTTGTTTATTATTATTTTACATTTTTTGTTTATTTCATATATATATTCAGATTTATTTATTCATCATAGTTTTTATTAATTTTATTATTATTATTATTATTATTATTACACATATTCTTCTGGAGAGAGAGTGGGCCGCTGGAGGGCCAAAAGGGGGCTGAAGGAGCGTGCCACTGAAGGTGGAAGGGTGCACCGCTAAGGGGGCTGAGGGAGTGCGCCGCTGAAGGTTCGCGGGAGGTGTACCGGGAAAGGGCTTGGCCAAGGGTGCCGGTGAAGGGGCAGGTGTGGTGGCTATGGGAGGCGTACCGATGAAGGAGCCTTAGGTGTGCCGGCGAAGGGCCTGGCCGAGCGTGCCGGCGAAGGGTTGAACAGGGGAGAGCGTGCCGGCGAAGGGGTCACGGGAGTGTGCCGTCAAAGGAGCTTGAGGGCGTACCGCCGAGGGGTTGGAGCAGGCGTGCCGCTGAGCGCAGGGGGAGCGTGTCGGCAAAAGGCCAAACGAGGCGTGTCGGGGGAAGCTGGGCTGGGGTGTGCCGGCGAAGGGCGCTGTAGGGTGTATCGGCGAAGGGCGTGCCGGCCAAGGGTGGCTAGAGGGGCGTACCGGCGAAGGGCATGGAGAGCCCACTCCTCCTCCATTTCTTTTAAGGCTTTTCTTTTCTTCTTTTCTGATTTTATTAAGTTTGCATGGGTTTCTTCTTTTCTTCTCTTGATTAACTTCCATTCTTTCTCCCATGAGGACGAATGTTCAAATTATTTAGTTGTCGTTCGATTTGGTTCTCTTTGAGTTGGTTGCGGTCCCTTTGCTTTGGTTAAAGCGTTTTACCGTCGTTCTCTTTTTTTATTTGTTTATTGTTTTTTCTTTTATCTTGTTAACATGTTATTGTTTCTAACAAAAATTCGGCAGCACCTCCCCTTGACCCGAGCGTAAGGGAGATACAGGGAACGCGCCCACAAGGAGTGGCGGAGCCCGACAACTGGAGGTGGGCGCCCGAGAGCGGCAACACCTTAATAAAACATCGGAAAACTCGGAGGGACCGGCGAGTGGAAGACTACTCCTAGGACTGGCCAAAGAGGGAGTGCACCGGGCAAGAAGGAGGGGCGAGTGTGCCAGGTAAGGAAGGCACGAGAGGGCGTGCCGCTGAAGGCTTGGCCAGGGCGTGCTGGGCAAGGGTCCAAAGGACCGTGCTGGGGAAGGGCACAGGAGGGTGTGCTGCTGAAGGCTTGGCCAGGGCGTGTCGGGCAAAGTAGCTGGGTGGTGTGTCGGCGAAGGGCTGATGGGGTGTGCCGACGAAGGCCTGATCAGGCGCGCCGGCGAAGGGTTCAAAGAGGGCGTGCCGCTGAAGGCACGACTGGGCGTGCCGTTGGAGGCACAATCAGGGCGTGCCGTTGAAGGCACGACTGGGGCGAACGAAAGCGAAAACGCTTGGCAAGAACTAAACCCTAAAGAAGGAAAAAAAGAAAGGGGTGTGAAACACAGAAGGATGCAGACACGGAAGAGATGCCTGAGGAAGACGCCCAAAAATATTTGCAAGCCTTCTATTTCTATTCTTACAAGAAAAATGTCCCGAGGGGACTAGTATAGTGCAACATCGGCAAAACAGGGAATGAAAGGAAATAAAGAGAAAAAAAGAAATACAGCGGGGGGAACGGAGCGTGGACTCCTCCCCTCCCGGACCTCACTCCCTCTCCCCACCCACTCTTCTTCTCTTCTTCTCTTCACACAGACGGTGGTGGTGGGTGGAGTGACGAGCTCCTCTTCTTCTCTTCTTCTTCTTCTCTTCTCCTCTTCGCACAGGTGGCGGCGGTAGGTGGAACGGCCGGTTCCTCTTCTTCTCTTCTTCTTCTTCTCTTCTTCTTCTTCTTCTCTTCGCGCGGACGACGGTGGCGGGTGGACGGAGCAGCAGGAAGGGGGAGGCGGAGCCTCCCCTCCTCTTCTTTCTTCTCTTCTTCTCTTCCCCTCTTCCCTCTTCTTCTTTTCTGCATGTGTGTGTGGCTCCCTCTTCTTTGTTGTCTCCTCCTCTTCCCCCCCCCCCCCCGTTCGCAGCGAAGGGGAGGGGTTTTTATACCCCACACGGCGGAAGCGTTCGAAGGCGGGAGGCGTCCGAAGTGCATTTAATGGAAGTTGACCCCCTTGTCCTGGGTGGCAGGAGGAGTAAGCAACGTGGCCCAATCCCCGGCCGACACCTCAGGCAGCCCACTGCACGCCAAGGATTCATAGGGCGTGGGCATCCCGTCATCCTGCCGGAGCGTGCCGTTAAAGAGCCTAAATGGCGTGCCGCTGGCAGGCACAACAAGCGTGCCGCTGAGAGGGCCAAAAGGCGTGTCGCTGGAAGACACGGCAAGCGTGCCGCTGAAGAGCCCAAAGGGCGTGCCGGCGAAGCGCAGCAAGGGTGTGTCGCTGGAAGCCAGCACGGGCCTGCCGCTGAAGGGCAGGATGGGTGTGCCGCTGAAGGGCTAAATGGGCAGTTTTGAGCCCGTTGTAAGCACGAGTTGTGGCCCATTTGATTTTCTTCGAGGCCCATGGATTATGAGCTTCCCGGGAGTTGGTTTCCCTTCGCTGTCGTGACTCCGGGGACGGCTTCACGGCAGTGTGCATATTTGGGGAGTCTGGACGACCAGTCTCTCCGGGGCTTCTTCACTCGGCGTCATTGTTGATGCGTGGCCGGGCAGGATATCTGGGTGTGCAATTTTCGGTGTCCACACTCCCCCACCGTGCGACGCCCTCTCTCCCTCTCTTCTTTGTCCCGCGAGACTGCGGTGAGCCCCTCCGGCTGCAGACGATTGTGGGCGACGGCTTGGTGACGACGACGACAGTGAGGTGATCGTGGAGGCGTACGTTGACCGTGGGAGCTCAAGGAAGAACGAGGGTTTTTGAGCATTCTTCACGATTCGTGGTCGATCCGGCGCGTCTCGGGACGCAATTGAGGTAGGGTGACGTTCCCTAGCCTCTAGCCTTCCTTTCCCGCAATTTGTAGGCCGAGGGGAGGCCGAGAGATGGGATTCCTTATGGGTTTGGGGTTTTCCATGATTTGGGGAGAGCTCACCCGATCTATGGATTTGATGCATGATTTCACATTTTGATGGCCTAGAATCATGCTAGGGGTCCCCAGGGGTCTTCCCCTTTAATTTCCCCCTCTCCGGTGGAGGCATGGGGGCGTAGCCAATTTTTTTGGGCGTTTCCCGTCGTTTCACCCTCGGGCGGGTGTGACGGTCCTTCCAGTGACCGGCACACTACGTAACGCGCCCAGATGGGTGCGTTACAGCCCTGAGTGCAGCCTAGTGGGGTCTGTGGGTGTGACGGTCCCATGATAGACCGCCACGGTGCTGTGACGCACCTAGGTTGGACCGTCAGGGGCGTTCGACCGTTGGCTGCTGACCGTTGGTTTTTGACCGTTGGGGGTCAAGGCATGTGACGCACCTGGCTTGACGCGTCACAGCCATGTGACGCCCCTATGTGGGTGCGTTAGAGCAGACGTATTCCCACGTTGTAACGCACTAGGGTTGGCCCGTTACACGATGTGACACACCGAGTGGCATGCATCACAGCTATTCTCAGTTGTCTTGTGACGCACCAGGGTAGGCGCGTCACAGACTGTAACGCACCATGGTAGGTGCGTTACGCCCTGTTTTGCACTGAGCGTATGATGCCCCTGCGTTGGGCCGTCAGGTGATTGTGATGGTCCTGCCTAGACCGTCAGAGCCTGTGATGCGTCTCGGGTAGACCGTCAGGCTCTGGGTTACCCCGGGTGGTTTGTAACCCCGTTTCTGTTCCGACCGTGGTCACCGTGCGACGGTGCTGGTACGTGGGGCGGTCCCCGTACGTCGTCGGATGCGGACGTTATTTTTCGTTGACTTGAGAGTCTACTCCGTAGTGACCCTCCACTAGTCGTAGCCTGCTTACACGTGAGTGATCCCACCAGGGAGTGGTGGAGAGGCTACCCTTAGAGACGGTTTGTGGACCGGTTTCCGTCGGGCCCCGCGTCTACCAGCCAGAGTCTGACTGAGGGGAAAATCGATCGGAGTGCCAGACCAGGGACGCACGGTCTGTGTGTGGACACGTGGTTGTGGGCGATTGGACCACGCCGACGGGCGCGACCCCAGCTAGTCACTTGTTTGTGGTTACTTGTACGGTGTCTCAGTTCCCGCTGGGCCGGAGGGAGACACCTGAGACGCGAACTAAGTCGTCAGTGGATGCATCCGGTCTTGCTTCTAGTGGGAGATACTCCTGTCGAGTAGGTAGTGACAGACCGTTAGTCATTGAGACTTCGACCTTCGGGTTTTGTCGTGTTAGCCGGGGTGTTCCGATCATTCCTCCGTGGCACGCGTGTTGGTTTTCGTGCCGAAAGATCAGAGTTTTATAGACAGCAGGGTTCCCTCTCCGAGGTACTCGCTTACTACTAGCGTAGCGATTTCTCCATTTACGTGGTAGGGTTCGAGTGATCCCTATTGAGTCTTGTCCCGAGACTCATTCCCTGCTTGTTTTCACCGTGTTTCAGGTGAGTCGCGGCCTCAGGGGAGCGCGTCTGAGGCTCAGCGTGGTTCAGGTGCCCAGCGTTAGTGTCAGAGGTCAAAGCCGGGGTATGTCCCGTGTAGCTGTACTTTTCTTTCTTGTCTCTGTACTAGTTGTGGACTACTACTGTTGTTATTTTATTGTTATCTTGTGGACCATGTATCCTGTAAACTGTTAATTTATTTCTTGCTTAATAATATAACTATTTATTTATGCAATTATTTGTGATACTTGTGTAGTCTCCACACCATTCCTTTAACCCTTCCGAGTCTTCGGGCTCGTGGGTGGCGGTACGAGTCTCGGGTTATCGGGCCTTCCCGGTAATCGGATTCTCGGGTCCTTACATCACCGGCACACTGCCAGCCTCTTCAGCGGCACGCCTGGGCTAGCGTCTTCAGCGGCACGCCCCTTGTGGGTTCTTCAGCGGCACGCTTTTGCAACCCCTCCGCGGCACACTTCTTGAGCCTTCTAGCGGCACAGGTCTCTGGCCATTCAGCGACACGCTTTGCCACCCGGTGCGGCCGGTAGAACGAACGTGACACCCATCCCCTAGGATCCTTGGCGCACAGTGGGGCTAGTTGAGGTGTCACCCCCTCCTGAAGGCACGCAGCCTACCCCTCCTGCCACCCAGGACAAGGGAGTCAAATCCCATTCAATGCCATGGACGTTCCCGCCTTCACCTGATCTCGCCGCTGCTGGGGTATAAAAACCCCTCCTCTCCATGCGAACAAGGAGACACACACAGACGGAAGCACCCGTGGGCAGGCAGGCACAGAAGAAGAAGAAGAAGAAGAGAAAGAAGGAGAGCCCGCCGGTCCGACCTCGGCAAGCCAAGGGAGTGCCAGAGAGTAAGAGAAGAAAAGAGAGAGGGAGAGTGAGGGCTTTTCCGTGTAATGGAGGGACTGGGGAAGAGCAGAAGGCCGTTGCCTCTGCTCGACCCCAACTCCCTCCTCGTCTCCTTACCCTTCTTCTTCTGTTCTTGATTTCTTCTTCTCCCCCCGTCTGGGCTTGAATGTATGCTTTGATGTACACGGACGATTATGGCCTTTTCTCTTCATGAATAAAAATCCCCCCCTCTTTGGGTTTCTTACTACCTCCTTCGTTACGTGTGCTTGGCCGTCTTCTTCCTCCCTTCCGGTGGTGTGCCTCCCGACAATGATCTTTCCCCCTTGGCGTAGCTCCTTCATAGGGCCTCTGACCCTCACCCTCGCCCGTTCGCCTGTGGGGAGTTACTTCCCTCCTACCCCTCAAACAACTAGGGCCAATGCCATTGTCCTAGTACCTCCCTGAACCTTTGCCCTTCTTGCTAGGTTCCCCTTGAGTATGACTCCTTCCTTCCTCCTGTTGGAACTCCCCTTCCTTGGACTAGCTTCATCTTGACCCTCCGCTCAAGCCCTTAGCCCAGTGCATCCTTGATCTCCTTGGCCCGGTGCACTCCCCAGTTGCCTCACCCGGCACGGCCTTCCCCTCGGTCAGCCCGATGCACCCATAATCCCTTCTGGCCGGTACACTCCCGCCGGACTCTACCCAGTACACTCCGTTCCCCTCCCAGCGGCACAACCCCCATCTAACCCTCAGCCCGGCACAGCCTCCCTGGCCGGTGCGCTCCCTACCTCCCTTAGCCGGTACACCCCTCACCTTGCCTACCCGGCACGCCCTGGTGCCAGCCAATCCAGCACACCTCTTCAGCCCCCTTGAGACTCTCTAGCCGGCACATCAGCCACCAGTTTCCCCCTTGTTACCCGGTGCACCCTATCCAGTCTTAGAGGTGTTCCATACTCGTTGTTCCTCCCGAGACTTCCGAAGTTTTATCAAAGGCGTCGTCGCTTCTGGCACACGCCTCATATTGTCGGGTTTCGCCACTCCATGTGGGCGCGTTCCCTTTATTTCCCCTTACCATCCCGGTCAAGGGGAGATGCTGCCGAATTTTTGTTAGAAATAATACCATGTTAAAAGGCAAAAGGAAGCAACAAACAAATGAAATGACTAATGGCAAAGTGCTTCAATCAAGGTAAGGGAACTGTGGATAACACGAAGAGAACCGGACTGAATGATAACCAAGCAATCCGAACACTTGTCATGTAATGAAGAAAGAAGAGGAGACAATTAAGAGAAAGGAAGAGAAAACTCACGTGAGCTGCATAAAACTGAGGAGGAGAAGAGAAAAAAAGACATAAGAAAATGAGGAAGGGGAGGCCCATCATGACCCTTACTCGGCACACCCCAGCTCAGTCTCAACCGGCACGCCCTGAACATCCCTTACCCGGCACACCTTCTCCTGAGCTCCCACCCGGTACACCCTCATCTCTCTTATCCGGCACACTCCAATCTCACCTTCTCCGGCATAGCCCAGTCCAGCTTCCCTCGGCACTGTCCGGCCCAGCCCCTGACCCGGCACACCTACCTTGGCCTTCCCCGGCACACACCTTGCGCAGCCCTACCCGGTACACCTCTCAGGCGCTTCCCCGGCACACACCTTGCGCAGCCCTACCCGGTACACCTCTCAGGCGCTTCCCCGGCACACACCTTGTGCAGCCCTACCCGGTACACCTCTCAGGCTCTTCCCCGGCACACCCCTCCTTGGCCCTTACACGGCACACCAGCCCAGGCCTCACCCGGTACAGCCTCTCACCCCTCTTGGTGCCTTGTCCGGCACACTCCCAGGCTTGTGTTAACCTCCTCCTTGCCCAGGCTGATTTGCCTAGACCCTGAGCCTTCTTTGTACAGACTTGATCCTCCCCTCTGCACCGACTTAACCTCCCTTGCACGGACCTAGTTCCCGACTGCACGGACTTCCCTCTACCGTTGCACCGACATTGTCCGGGCACTGCATCGACCTCCTCCCAACTCCCGATGGCCCATTCCTTTATACACATCACGAATGTAAATAAAAGAAATACGAGGATAATAGTGATTAAAACAAATCAAAAGGTACGTAAAAGGTATAATAAAAGAAGCAAATATATATATATATATATATATATATATATATATATATATATATATATATATATATATATGTGTGTGTGTGTGTGTGTGTGTGTGTGTGTGTGTGTGAGATAAAAAAGGGAAGAAAAAGGAAATGTGCATAATGAATAGAAGAAAAAATAGCAAAATCACCCAAAAATGTATAATAATAATAATAAGCAACAAAAGAAATATAATTAAAATCCAGATAACAAAAAGGGTGAAATCCATTCTTTGGCCTCATCTCTCCCCCCGTGACCCGGTGTAAAAGGGATAGCAACGCTGCCTTTGTAGGTCGGGTCCGGACCTTGGGAATCATCCCAACCTGGCCGGGACTCGACACTGCTTCGGGCCGACATCCTAATCAAATCAGACCCGCTTCCCAGCAGGATCCCTTCCAACCTATTATCAAAATTACCGTGAACTCGGTAAATATTTGAACGGGTTTATCTCGATTTTCACCACGCGCTTGTTCTGGGCTTCCCTCCAACCATGAAATGGTCCGTGAAGTGACCGACATATCTTAATGCTTGTACCCCGATGCGGGCTCCTAGTGTGGTTTATTCTTCCTTATACTTTTGCAATTAGTATTATTTCGTTTAGGCCGCATGGCCCTTAATTCCAGTAACTAATCAAGGGTGTTTCCTCGTATGGGGGATGTAAATGGCATCGTGACCTTTATAGCACGGCGGGATTCGGTCCTGACCCGAACCACCCAATCGACTGACGGAGTCAGATCGAGAGCACCTGCGGCTCCCCGGAGCCCAAATAAATTGTCACTTTGTGACTGGCATGCCCACGCACTTAATAAACGCCGATAAACTAATAAACGACCGCTTAGATGTAAAAAGTGCGTCCACAGGAAGGACCCGAACCAAAGTGGAAGGTTTATTCTTCGATTCTCTGGCCGGGGAAGGATCCGGACCGAAGTTGAGAGTTTATTCTTTGATTCTCCGACCGGGGAAGGATCCGAACCAAAGTGAAGGGTTGATTCTTTAATTCTCTGGTCGGGAAAGGATCTGGACCGAAGTAAATGGTCCATTCTTTAAATCTTTGGCCGGGAAAGGATCTGAACCAAAGTGGAGGGTTGATTCTTTAATTCTCTGGCTGGGAAAGGATCCGAACCAAAGTGAAAGGTTGATTCTTTAATTCTCTTGAGATGGTCATCCTGGCCGAAGGGAAGACGTTTGTTGGCTTAGATGAACGGCCGTGATGCCGACCACATGAGAGGTCTCTCGATTCATATATTTTTGGGTGGCCAAAGGCCAAAGGTGGAGTTGCTTGTTGGCTTGACATCTGTCGGCTTGAAGCCCCGATGGTAGGGTAGCTGTCAGATGGGAAGCTGATAATTGGATAGCTGTCGGCTCAGAGGCCTATGGTGGATAGCTGTCGTCTCAGAGGCCGATGGTCGGGTAGCTGTCGGCTCAGAGGCCAATGGTGGATAGCTGTCGACTCAAAGGCCGATGGTAGAGTAGCTGTCGGCTCAGAGGCCGATTGTGACGACCCAGGATCCGGATGCTGGGTAAGCCCGATAACACTTGGATCCTGCGAGGCCTCCCAAGAGCGGTAAAGCTCCGAAGGGATAAAAGGAGTGTGTGGAGTACATTGAAGTCCCATAAAAAGCAGTAAGCAATTAATATTTCAATGATCAGATTTACTAAAGTAGAAGAAATAAAATTACTTTTCAATTAACAGTTTAAATTAACAGAGTCCAGTCCAAGTAAAGGCAAGTATAGTCCAACAGAAAATAAAACGTACACTGGAGTCATGGGATGCCCGACGTAGAGAACGCTGGCAACGCTGGCAACCACGAACTAACGCACCGCATCAAGAACCACGAGGAAGAAAAACGACCACACTTGAAAAGTAGGGGTGAGCCTCGTGTCACTGGCTCAGTAGGGGTCACGCGATCCCCACTGGAAACAACGCAGTAACACGCTAAACAACAGCCCTAAACAGTAAAGTAGGAAAGACAGGAGCAACAGCAGTAACTACAATAGTAAAGCTATAAAAAGCAGGAGTAAGCAAAAGTAAGAACATCTAAAAGAAAGAGTAAATCCGTACTAACCAGAAACACGGCCACCGACCAAACCATGGCTCTCTAAGCTACTCCAAACGGCAACAGAAAGGCGAACCCTAATCTCACAAAGTTAGGCGTTGCCTATCCGTCGACAAAGTACAAGCTCCATGGCTGAAGCCTACCAAAATAGGTAAAAGCCCTATTAAAATACCTACACAGTCAAAGGCACGAACATACACAACTAGATCATCGTGTACGGTACACAATACTGGACCGCAGGTGAAGTCAAGAATAGACTACCCGACAAGTCACGTCAAACATGACGAGAACCAGTCACGAAGCACAAGTCACGCGATGATAAGCACGAGAGTCATGCGTCAAGTGACAGGATCACCTCCTCACTAGAAGAACAGCCAGATGCATCCACTGACGTCTTACACTACGCCACAAGTATCTTCCATACACCTGGAACGGCGGTAACTGAGACACTCATAGAACCAAGTACAGGGAACAACAGTAATGAGTGACTAGTCAGGGTCACGTCCATCGGCGCTCTTCCAAACGCCCCAGACAACGTGTGCATACACAAGCCCAATGCCTTGAGCCAGGCCTCTAGCTAGTTTTCTCCCCCAGTAGGACGCTACTGCAAAGCAAGGGAGCCCACGGAAACTAGCTTACAAACTGCCTGTCGGGAACTGCCCCGCCACCACTCCTAGGTGGGCCGACACACTGGAACGTGCCGTCGAGCTACGACTAGTAGAGGCTCACTAGACACAGAAACTCCAAAACATCAGTGCAGAAGTACGGACAGGCTAAACACGCACTGTCGCATGTACTACAAAGCACCAGACACAGGGTAGCATACCAGACTGCCACCGGACTCAGGACAGACAACTAGACCTGCTGACACAATGATCCTTGAGTCAGGAGACTCGGTGTCAAGATCATCGCACAAAGCGGTAACAAGTCGCCAGTCAGTCTAATCCCTAAGCCAAGGTCACGAGAAAACACCGATAGAGGAAATGGCATAGTATCACCTGATCCACACCTCTGCATAACACAAACCACGGAGACCTGAGGGATCATCAAGACCCTCAAAATGTATGGACACATAAATCGAGATAAGACAATACCTCAAGGCATCCGAAACCATGTCTCGATCCATACTGGATCACCGAGACATTCACTAGGTCACATGTCAACCACTGGATCACACCAGGTTGACCAGACACCAATAATGACTCTGAAATAGCACGTAACATCACTCGATATAATGGCACTCCTCTGCCACCCCACAACATGGTCATCGCCCTCATAGGACATCCAAGACATCCACGGGACTACGGGTAAACCACAAGGTAAGGTCAAGACAAACGGAGGCCAAACAATAGGAAAACAAAGCTTTGGGAAGTAAACGGTCATCTGTCTGGCCGCTAGGGAAACCAAACAGTCAGCTAATTAGCCGCTACCCTCACACAGAGAATATAGACACTGGGCGGTCAAGAAGGATCCGCACTAAGACAACCGGCCTATAAACAAGCCAACTCACTGAGTTAAGCGATCCAAGACATGGTCGCTTCACTCAGAGACTCGAACGGACAAAACTGTAAATCCATAGGGGTAAGCGGTCTATCGCAGGGCCGCCAGAAGACTGTATCGGTCGTCCACATGACCGCTAAACCCGGTCAACCCCCGAACCGACATAAAACCAGTCAAACCTCCTAGCAGTCTCCCATAAGGCCGCTAAGAACTCCTAGCGATCAAGGCTAGGACCGCTAGCCCAACCGACTTAAAACTATTAAACCGACATAAACAACGGTTAGCGGTCATCTCTCAGACTGCCAATCCCAGCTTAGTGGTCTATCGCATGACCGCGTAGCCAAACCGGCATACACACCCCCCTTAGCGGTCTATCGTACGACCGCTGACAGAGAGTAGCGGTCATCCACTGAACCGCTAGAGAGAAGAAACGGTCTATCGCACGACCGTGAAGACCTGAACCGACCTACTATTCAAAAAGTAGAAACGGTCACTCAAGGACCGCTAAAGCCCCAAAACGGTCTCTGGTAAGACCGCTAAATCGCTACGACGGGAAAACCGCGGGATTGGCCGATCTCGACCGTTCCACTCCCCGTTCTCTTCTAAACGAAGGGGGAACAACCCTAATCACCAAATAAACCTTCCACAGACCGGAAGGGATCCAAACCGCATCCGAAAACACCAAAAATGGGCGATTCAACCGAATCGACCCAAAATGAGTCACATGGGTTCCCGGGCTCACACCGGTCGCAAATGACCACCAATCGCAACGAAACCAGCGGGAAAGGAATGTAGACATGCCAGGGTTGAAATAAAACTAATTAGGCTAGAAACCGTCGCCAAAAGGGGCGAACTCGTCTCACCCCCTCCAAAGCATGCTTCACCCAAAACAAGGCAGAACCCGCTCGTTCTTGCACCGTTTAGCTTGAAATCACGGGGGAACGCAGTAAAGGAGTAGCGTGTCCATCTCCCTACCTCCATCGAAGTCCTAGCGCGCCGAAGCGACTAAACCGCACTGAAAATCATCTCACGAACAACCCACGCCGGCTTTGAATCCACCGAACGGGATCGCGCCAACCACGCTCCGATCGTCACGCTAGCACGTTCCACAGCAGTTCTACGCCGTCGCCACCTTTTCCCCGGGCCTCCTCCGTCTGCAGTCGGAGTAAAGGGGGTGAGAAGAGAGAGAACGGCGAGGGAGATAGTGAGAGATTGTGAGGGTGAGAGAGGAGAGAGAGAGGGTTAAAAAGGAAAAGGAAATTAGGAATTTCTTAATTTTCGTAAAATCTGATTTTTGGTCCGAAAATGCACTAATTCAAAAAAATACGAAAAAATAGTCTAAACGATCCTCGGAAAGAATGTAACGCAACTGTAGCGTCCTCGAGTCGATGAATTGAATAATAAACTCACCATGGAGTTCCGTAACTAGTACGAGAGGAAAACCTACACAGATCGTAAAACACAACTCAGGACCCACAAAAGTGATCCGAAACTTTCTGATAAAGATCCGAAAGACTCAGGGTCTTACAGTCTGCCCCCTCTTACAAGAATTTCATCCTCGAAATTAAAGGAGTTAACAAGGAAGAAGCAGGGAAGAATAAACCCAAACGCTGGCTACGCTCTCCAAGCATCAGCCAACACCAACACCTAGAATACGACAACACAAATCTTGAAAAACACAATTCAGAGGAACACAGCCAGACCACAATTGCAGGTACACGCTCTAGATCTCAAGACAAATCGATCCATAGAATGAGCACGGCACCCAAGTGAACACAAGTCCGACACCTTTGAAACAAGCCAACGTCGCTTCCGTCTCACAGGGAAAAGGAGACACTGTTAGCGCAGCGAAGAGTGATATAGAAGGGGGGGATGAATAGATCACTCCCAATTTGAACAACTTCAGCGGAAACTCACTACTTCGAAATATAACCCTTCAGCTAAGGCTAAACAATGTAGCTAACGTAGTGAGAAACTAAGACAGGATAATAAGGTGCGATTGGAAGAGCCCGTCCACACACAAACACAATACCGAACAGAAGGAAAGCACAACGATAATACCAAGCCACAGAGGAGACAAGAGATTTTAAGGTGGTTCGATTGTAGTCCACAATCCACATCCACCCCTCACTCCAACTAGAGTGAGGATTCCACTAGCCACTGCTAGAAAACTGCAGACTTAGTCTGCAAACAATGTGCTGCCACACAGCTTGACACCTGGACCTGCTACCTGCAAGACTAGAACCGGAGATGCCTCTCCCTTCCTCCAACCCGGAGGGAACCTGCTAATGACAACCCGTCACTGGCAAAAACCAGAGATCACAGATCTCTCTTCCTCTGCAGCCCAGAGGGGAACCGGAGTAACTCTCCCTTCCTCCAAACACCGGAGGGTAACAACTCGAAATCAGATATATGAAGAAATAAAAGGAAAAACAGAAATGTAAACAAGACCAACGATGAACACAAATCGTTTCAAAAAAATCAAATACAAATGTAGCTTCCGAAGAAGCAAATTGGACTCTTCTCTCTCACTCAGACTTTTCTCTCACAGCAATACTCTCAAATCTTTTCTCTCTATCTTCTTTCTGGAACATGGAGGCTCTCTCTCTTTTCTTCTTCTGCTCAGAAATTCTACTCTTCAGCTTTTTCTCCAGTTCAATCCATCTAATCGCAGAAGACACCTTTTATATGGCATTCAACCTGAGTTTCAGGCCTTCACACGAGGGAGTCTCGTTCCCTCCCTTTCCAGAGCATTCTCGGATCAGTGTATAGACTAGCTGAATAATGCATTAGCACAACAGATGAAATGTGTGGACTTCTGTGAAGTGTATGAGTCCCTCGAGTGTATAGACTCAGGGATGCCTAATAGGCAAGTGTGTCACAGTGTGAGAGTGTATAGAGTTGAAGTTCTTCATGCGAGCTCAGTGTATGGACTTGTAAGTGTTCATGCGATCTCAATGTGTAGACTTCATTCATCAGTCAAGACAATGGATGTATAGAGTTGGTCGTGTGAAGGAGGATAAGTGTAAAGACTTGTAATGAAGAGCAGCAGTGTGTACACTTGAAGCACAACAGTATGCACTGTATGGACTTCAATGTATAGATGTTGATGTATAGACTTCGAAGAGAACAATGCTTGAAGGCATCGAATGTGTAGACATAGAAATAGCAATTAAGCAAGTGTTTCAAATGAGAGAGTGTATACTCTTGAAAACAGCATATAGGCAAGTATGAACAGCTTGAGAGTGTATAGACTTGCAGGTGATATCGAGTTTATAGGGTTGAAGGATAACTGAGTGTCTAGACTTAGTGATGTGTAGACTTCCCAAAGAGTTGGACGATGTACAGACTTGAAGGTTCACAGTGTGTAGACTTTGGCAAGGCAACGTCAGTAAAGTTCCCAGTGTACAGACTTACTGGGCTGAGTGTAGGTAAAAGATATGAGGAATGTATAGACTTACTCAGTTCAGTTGAGAACGTAGGTAAAAGTCCCAATGTATAGACTTTCCCTGAGAATGCAACCGCTGTTCAGACATGCTCAACCAGTCCGATGTACAGACTTGGAATATCAACAGAAGGATGTACAGACTTGGAAAACTAATGCCAATGTACAGACTTCACCTCGTTCAAGCTATAGTGAATGAGTGTATAGACTTAATGGTCTCTCTGGCTTTACAGACTTGATCACAGACTGAACAGTCAAATGTATAGACTTGCTTCCACCGACCAATGTACAGACTTTGTAAGCGTGAGACGCTGAGTGAGACGGTGACTGAGACGATGTACAGACTTCAGGTCAAACGATGCAGCTACAGTGCAGTGTAGACTGCCAAACTCTGTACAGACTTGCAACTTGAGACAGTGATGTACAGACATGGAATCAATGAAGGCGTTGGCTGTACAGACTTTGATGAATGCCGCTCGCTGTACAGACATCGAATCAAGGCATGAATAGTGAATCAATGTCTAGACTTGGATGCCCAAGCCAATGTATAGACTTGTGCAGTGCAGCCAGTGTGTGGACTTGTGCATTGACTAGAGGCTGTACAGACTTTGGGTCATGATGTGTGAGACGAGGGACAGTGTATTGACTTTGAGATGGCAGATGATGTATAGACTTGTGGTTCAACAGAGTGTATAGACTTGGAAGATGAAGGGCGATGTGTAGACTTTGAAATGAACGGGAGAATGTATAGACTTGACCCCTTGAAAGGTTGTATACACTTCAGATGCAATCTACAGTGCCGTTGTATGGACTTGAACTCAAGGAATGGCTGTATAGACTCTGAAGGCTTAGCGGAGGGTGTACAGACTTTGAATATTAAGTTCAATGTATGGACTTCAGGTGAAGACCAATGCACATACTTTGAATATGAGATTCAATGTATGGACTTCAGGTGAAGACCAATGTACATACTTTGAATATGAGATTCAATGTATGGACTTGGAGAGTAAAGGAGGCGTCGACCCATCAGTGGTGGAGGGTCGACCCATCAGTGTACAGACTATGCAGATAGTGTATAGACATGATCAAGTAGTGCAATTTTATCTGACAGCCATATGAACTGCACAGTCCTACATGATGAAGCATGAATTATTCTAGAGATAGAAGATTGATTTATAGTGTGAGACATCATCGAAATCGTAGGGATGTAACAATCTCCCCCTTTTTGATGATGGCAACACTATGAATCAAACAATATCAAATCTTAACAAGAAATTAACTGCAGTTTTAACAATCAAAGCAAATTCAAGGCAAGTGAAAGCACAGCCAAATTAAGCACTACTGCAGAATCACTTCTTTCTCCAAAACCACTCCCTCTCAGCTCCCTTACAACCCATTCTCAGATAAAGCCATCACATGACTAGGTAATCACTTCTTTAGCTCATGAACAATGGTAATCACCCCCTTAGCTCATGAACAATACTCCCCCACAACTCATGACAATACATGATCTACTGATTGCATAACCTCTTCTCCCCCTTTGACATCAGCAAAAGGAAATGCAGAATATATGAAAGTGCTGGAGACATGAAGACGAAGTACAGTAACTTCTTAGTGCAGAAAGACACAAGCAAATCATAAGAAAATAAGTGAGGTGCTAAACTCAAGTGAAGATTCTCGAACTCTAGTACACACTAGAGAAATAGAATGATAGAAAAGTTTATCTGCATACAAAGAGTATGATATAGAGCAGGTGTTAACAAGTATGGCCAGATATAGCTGAACTGTCAACAGTCCAAATAGACAACAAGAGACAAAGTCAGAGAGGTGTTCTCATGGTATTGAGGACAAGCAATCCATTAGTTGCAAAACAACAAGGAAATTTTTTTTTTGAGATGATTTTCAAGAAGATCAATGAGTAGGTTGGTGATTCACTCTTTTGACATTAGGGAGACACCTTGATTTGAGGCCTAAATCCCCAGTTACTCAGAGTGAGTACCTCATTACTTCCTCCCTTTTTTTTATTAAGGAACAGAGTTAGTAACTGTGACTTTTGACATTAGGGAAACACCTTGATTACAGGCCAGAGTCCCCAGTTACTCACCAGCTAGCCACCATTGCTCTGTCATGTCTTTTTCATTCATTTTGAGCATTTGTCACCTCATGACATAGGAGAAATATTCATTTCATTGATGAAGCTCCCAGTTTCTCGGTGTACAAAACAAGACATGTTTGTTTAATTAAGCCCTTGTGTTGAGGAGATGGAATGATTGAAAACAATACCAGAAGGACTATTACTTGAAGTGAATCTTGAAGTCTAGATTTCAAGCTGAGTGGGTCAGATATCAAGACATATAGGTTTTGGCCTGAACCAGAATCAATGACAATGTAGGAAGATATACTTTTTACAATTAATCCAGATCTCTGAAGGAATACCAGAGGAAAGATTCTAACTGGACTTTAGTATCACTGACTTATAGACTTAAGAATTAAGTGACATTCTACTATCTGAGAGAACCACACTAGATCTGTCATGAAAACCAGCAAAGACATACATCTGGTCAATCTTTTTGACTTTGTCAAAGAATCACAGCTCAAGCAGCTCTCCCTCACTCACAGCATTTATGAAAGCTTACCAACTGACATACAGAACTCCCCCTCACAAAAAGAACAGGCTACACAGTTAAGACAATTTGTATAAGCCTAATTCTCTTCTTAGTGTTGTGAATTTTTCATTATCCAGAGGTTTAGTGAAGATGTCAGCAATCTGATTATCTGTGCCTACATGAATCAGTTCAAAATTGTTTTTAGAAACCTCATCTCTTATGAAATGATGCCTTATCTCTATGTGTTTGGTGCGTGAATGCAAAATAGGATTTTTGGCAAGATTAATGGCACTGGTATTATCACAATAGATAGGTGTGCACCCCAGGTCTACTTGGTAGTCTTGAAGCTGGTGTTTAATCTAAATGACTTGTGTTCCACAACTCCCTGCAGCCACATATTCAGCTTCTGCAGTGGAGAGGGCCACAGAATGTTGTTTCTTGGAACCCCAAGACACTAAACACCCACCCAAAAATTCACAATAACCACTAGTGCTTTTCCTGTCTAGTTTACATCCTGCATAATCAGCATCTGTGTGTGCAACTAAGTCAAATGTGTGTGATGCAGGAAACCATAAACCAAGAGAATGAGTAGCTGACAAATATCTGAAAATTCTTTTGACTGCAGCTAAATGTAATTCAGTAGGTCTAGACTGATACCTTACACACATTCCTACACTGAATTGTATATCAGGTCTGGAAGCTGTTAAGTAAAGAAGAGATCCAATCATACCTCGATAGAGCTTGGCATTTACTTCTTTACCTGTCTCATCTGCATCCAGTGAGGTATTGGTACCCATGGGTGTTGTAATGTGCTTCAGATTTTCCATACCAAACCTCTTGAACAGTTCCATTGTGTATTTGGTCTAGTTGATGAAGCACCCATCCTCTAGCTGTTGTACCTGCAAGCCAAGGAAGTACTTTAGTTCACCAACCAAACTCATCTCAAATTCAGCAGACATCATTTTAGAGAATTCAACACATAGTTCATGCTTAGTTGATCCAAACACAATGTCATCTACATATACCTGAACTATGAGGAGATCTTTATTTGTACCTTTGGTAAATAAGGTTTGATCTACTTTACCTCTTTTGTAGCCCTTGCTGATCAGAAATTCAGTCAATCTTTCATACCATGCTCTTGGAGCCTGCTTTAGACCATACAAGGCTTTGTTTAACCTGAAAACTTGGTCAGGTTGGGGAGAAAATTGAAATCCAGGGGGTTGTTCAACAAAAACCTCTTCTTTAATGACTCCATTTAAAAAAGCACTTTTAACATCCATTTGTTGGAGTTTTATGTTCTTTGAACATGCAAAAGCAAGCAACAGTCTTATAGCCTCCATCCTAGCAACATGTGCATAGGATTCATCGAAATCTACACCAAATTCCTGACAGTAGCCTTTGGCTACTAATCTGGCCTTATTCCTAGAAATGATTCCATCTTCATTCATTTTATTTTTGAACACCCACTTAGTTCCTATGATATTGACATTGTCTGGTCTTGGAACAAGTTCCCAGACATTATTTCTTTCGAACTGGCCTAATTCCTCACTCATGGCATTGACCCAAGCTTGATCAGCCAAGGCCTCTTCTATTGATTTGGGTTCAATTTGTGAGACTAAAGCAATTAAGTCTTCATTATCCACATTCCTAAAATGGGACCTAGTCCGAAGAGGATCTTCAGGATTGCCTATGACATTATCTATCGGATGATCTTTAAGAAATCTAACATTTAGTGAAGACTCACCTCCTTCTCTTGGCTCTTCCTGGTTGGGAGGATTTGCTGTTCCACTTGGCTGAGTGTTCTCTTCTTCTTGGTCTTCTAGGAATTCCCCATCATGATTGGAATCCCTGTCAAGATTTTCATTGTTAGAAACACCTTTCTTTTCACTAAAAATAATGTGTGGAGACTCTTCAACCTTTTTGTCTGTTATGTTGAAGACCCTATATGCCCTAGACACTTCTGAATATCCCAAAAATATTCTAGGGGAGCTTTTAGCTTCAAACTTGTCTAAATCTCTCTTGTCATTGTTGTGAATAAAATATTTTGCTCCAAAAATTCTGAAATGAAACAAGTTTGGTTTCTTACCTTTTAGAAGCTCATAGGGTGTTTTCTTGTGAATGGGTCTTACCATGGCCCTGTTGATTACGTAAGTTACTGTATTGGCCGCCTCTGCCCAAAACCTCATTGGTAATTGGCTTTCAATTAGCATGGTTCGGGCCATCTCCACCACAGTTCTATTTCTTCTCTCCACAATTCCATTCTGTTCAGGTGTCCTGGGAGAAGAAAATCTGTGTGTTAGTCCTTCTCTTTCACAAAGATCAGAAAACATGGAGTTTTCAAACTCACCTCCATGGTCAGATTGAATAGAACAGATCTTGTGTTTTCCTTCTTATTTGACCTTATTGAAAAATAGATTAAACTTTTGAAATACATCACTTTTATTTGCTAAGAAAAAGATCCATGAATATCTAGAGAAGTCATCTATGATGACATAGCCAAACCTGTTCCCATTAAGACTCTGAGTTCTAGTAGGACCGAAGAGGTCCATATGGAGGAGTTCCATTGGTCTAGAGGACAATGGTTCAGATCTTAATTTGAAAGAGTTCCTGGTCTGTTTGCCTAGAGCACATGCATCACATGATTTTGAAATAGAATTGAATTTTATTCTAGGCATGCCTCTCACTAAATCATGCTTGACCAATTTATTTAAAGTAGTAAAGCTAGCATGTCCTAGACGTCTATGCCATTCAAAAGCATCATTTTCAGAATTGGCAGATAAACAAATATTAGATTCAGATTCCTCATCTAGGTCTACCATGTAGACATTATTAATCCTGTTGGCTACAAATTTAACCACATCAGAATTTATTTCAAAGATTTTGCATGAGTTATCATCAAACACAACCCTGTGACCCTTGTCACATAACTGACTAATGCTAATCAGGTTATTTTGAAGACCTTCCACAAGTAGAACTTTTTCAATGGAGTTTGTGGAAGACTTACCTACTGTACCAACTCCAATAATCTTACCTTTGTTCTTTCCTCCAAACTTGACCAGACCCCCTACCTTCATCTCTATCTTGCTGAACTTGGATCGGTCACCTGTCATGTGCCTGGAGCAGCCACTGTCGAGGTACCACTTGTTATCTTCATCTGCCAGGACGACCTACACAAATAACATCAAGCAGAGTGATTTGGAACCCAAGATGAGTTGGGTCCAAGGATTCAAATCTCTAATCAAGTGTTTAGGAATCCAAATTTACTTCAGCATGGATTTCCATGGCACCTTTATTTCTGGTTTATTGAAATTAAGTCTAGCTGGTCTGGAGAAGTAAGTTCTATTCCATTCATTAGGCTTGCCACTCCTAGGATATCTTCTGTAAGTTTGTTGATCAACAGATTTTTGAAGATGATGATCATTTCTCCAGTAGGTCCTCTTTGGACCCATCTGATTGTAGTAATTCTAGCTTTTCTTCTGATCCACTTGCTTGGTCCATTTACCATTTATGTTCTGATTGGTAGGCTTAGTTAAATTCTTCACAGAATTCATTCCCATTTTAAATGGTTGACCAGCACTATTTTTAGGACTTTCCTTCTGACCTTGAGTTCCCTTACTGCTGTTTGAGCTGGATGGTGTATCCAGCTTTTCTTTTCCCTTTTCTGGGCAGAAGGTAATGGTTTTGAATTGTAAGGATCTTTTGTTAGTTGGGTTGTAGCCTAGACCCTCCTTATTGAAGTTAACTCTAGCCCCCAATATAGCATCCAGACTAGATTTTCCTTGGACAAAGTTTTCCAAAACTTTCTGTTTGTCTTCCAGCTCCTTTTGAAGGGACTCAGAGTTTTTTAGAAGTTCACCATTGACTTTCTTAACAGCTTCATATTTTTCTGAGTTCACTCTACTTTCATTCAAGCTTGCTTCAATTCTTATTTTGAGTTCATTGAGCTGATTTTGACTTTCTTGGTTTTCTCCCTTGAGCTTATCATTTTCTCTTCTTAGTGAGGTCATTTCTTCTAGTTGCTCTTTTAGTTTCTGATTTTCCTTATAGACCTGGGTTTGTTCTTCAACATTAGTATTAAATTTTCTTTTCAGAACCCTATGCTCTTTACTAAGAGAATTGAATTTATCTAATAACTCAGCATAAACATCTTCCCAGTCATCAATCGTAAAATTTTCAAAAACATTGGTTACCTCCTCTTCACTGTTTGCCATAAGGCAAATTCCTTCTTCATGCTCCTCTGAGGAAGTATCTTCAGGATCTTCTTCCTCCTCGCTCCATGTGCAGACCATCGCCTGTGGCTTTTTCTTTTTCTACACTTTTGTGTTCTTCTTCTGGAAGTAGGGACCCTTCTTCTGAAGATCTGGGCATTCACTTTTCATGTGTCCATGTTTGTTACAATGATAACAAGTCAGTCTCTTAGGATTTCTATCCCTATAATTGGTAGATTCAACATTCTTGTTAAAGGAGTATGGCTTTTTCCTCCTAAAGGTCTTCCCCTTTCTCCTTAAAAATTTACTGAACTGACGAGTGAGCATTGCCTGCTCCTTCTGGTCGAGATCTGAGAAGCCATCAGACTCACCGCTACTGCTGCTGCTGCTGCTGCTGCTACTGCTACTCTTGTTGCGGGATGCCTTGAGAGCTACATTCTTAGCCTTCCTATCACTTCCTTCACCACCTCCTTTGAAATTAATCTCATAGGTCATGAGGGATCCTATGAGTTCATTCACTGTCAAGGTCGTCAGATGTTTTGACTCTTCAATCACGATGGCCTTAGTGTGCCATGCTGGGGATAAGGATCTAAGAATTTTCCTGACTATGTCTGCCTCAGCTAGATCCTTCCCTAGTCCCTTAAGTGTGTTCGTGATCAAGGACAACCTGGCATACATTTCAGTAATATTCGCCTCTGCATTCATCCTAAACAGTTCATACTTAGAGGTGTAGAGGTTTACCTTCGAGGCTTTCACTTGAGCTGTACCTTCGTAGATTAATTGCAGCTCATCCCACATTCGCTTGGCAGTCCTGTAGGCAGATATACGGGCATATTCCTCTGGGTAAACAGCACACTGGATGATGTTCAGCGCCGTCCAGTTGAGTGAAGATAGCTTGACATGGTCATCTGTCCACGCGTCCTCATTCGGTGGCAGATCATACGGGCCAACTGTGATTACCCTCCACAGCTTGTGGCTCTGTGCTCTGATAAACACTTCCATCCTGTTCTTCCAAAAGAGATAATTATTACCATCAAAAAATGGAGGGCGACTAATGGATTGACCTTCAGCCATGAAGCTTCTAGGACCATTAGCATTTCCCTGACCGTTCATCCACATGATGCAAACCTGCTCTGATACCAAATGTTAGCGCATCGAAGAGTGATATAGAAGGGGGGGATGAATAGATCACTCCCAATTTGAACAACTTCAGCGGAAACTCACTACTTCGAAATATAACCCTTCAGATAAGGCTAAACAATGTAGCTAACGCAGTGAGAAACTAAGACAGGATAATAAGGTGCGATTGGAAGAGCCCGTCCACACACAAACACAATACCGAACAGAAGGAAAGCACAACGATAATACCAAGCCACAGAGGAGACAAGAGATTTTAAGGTGGTTCGATTGTAGTCCACAATCTACATCCACCCCTCACTCCAACTAGAGTGAGGATTCCACTAGCCACTGCTAGAAAATTGCAGACTCAGTCTACGAACAATGTGCTGCCACACAGCTTGACACCTGGACCTGCTACCTGCAAGACCAGAATCGGAGATGCCTCTCCCTTCCTCCAACCCGGAGGGAACCTGCTAATGACAACCCGTCACTGGCAAAAACCAGAGATCACAGATCTCTCTTCCTCTGCAGCCCAGAGGGGAACCGGAGTAACTCTCCCTTCCTCCAAACACCGGAGGGTAACAACTCGAAATCAGATATATGAAGAAATAAAAGGAAAAACAGAAATGTAAACAAGACCAACGATGAACACAAATCGTTTCAGAAAAATCAAATACAAATGTAGCTTCCGAAGAAGCAAATTGGACTCTTCTCTCTCACTCAGACTTTTCTCTCACAGCAATACCCTCAAATCTTTTCTCTCTATCTTCTTTCTGGAACGTGGAGGCTCTCTCTCTTTTCTTCTTCTGCTCAGAAATTCTACTCTTCAGCTTTTTCTCCAGTTCAATCCATCTAATCGCAGAAGACACCTTTTATATGGCATTCGACCTGAGTTGCAGGCCTTCACACGAGGGAGTCTCGTTCCCTCCCTTTCCAGAGCATTCTCGGATCACGTGCCAGGCATCATCCTCGGTTCACGTGCCTAATCATTGACCTGAATCATCTGCAGGTAGAGACAAAGAAATGTGATTAGTTAGTTCAGTGAAATAGGAATGTATATACTTTAGGATAGCAGACGAGTAAGTGTGTACATTGAGGGAGTGTATAGACTTGTGAGTCCTCATGCGACCTCAGTGTATAGACTAGCTGAATAATACATTAGCACAACAGATGAAATGTGTGGACTTCTGTGAAGTGTATGAGTCCCTCGAGTGTATAGACTCAGGGATGCCTAATTGGCAAGTGTGTCACAATGTGAGAGTGTATAGAGTTGAAGTTCTTCATGCGAGCTCAGTGTATGGACTTATATGTGTTCATGCGATCTCAATGTGTAGACTTCATTCATCAATCAAGACAATGGATGTATAGAGTTGGTCGTGTGAAGGAGGATAAGTGTAAAGACTTGTAATGAAGAGCAGCAGTGTGTAGACTTGAAGCACAATAGTATGCACTGTATGGACTTCAATGTATAGATGTTGATGTATAGACTTCGAAGAGAACAATGCTTGAAGGCATCGAATGTGTAGACATAGAAACAGCAATTAAGCAAGTGTTTCAAATGAGAGAGTGTATACTCTTGAAAACAGCATATAGGCAAGTATGAACAGCTTAAGAGTGTATAGACTTGCAGGTGATATCGAGTGTATAGGGTTGAAGGATAACTGAGTGTCTAGACTTAGTGATGTGTAGACTTCCCAAAGAGCTGGATGATGTACAGACTTGAAGGTTCACAGTGTGTAGACTTTGGCAAGGCAACGTCAGTAAAGTTCCCAGTGTACAGACTTACTGGGCTGAGTGTAGGTAAAAGATATGAGGAATGTATAGACTTACTCAGTTCAGTTGAGAACGTAGGTAAAAGTCCCAATGTATAGACTTTCCCTGAGAATGCAACCGCTGTTCAGACATGCTCAACCAGTCCGATGTACAGACTTGGAATATCAACAGAAGGATGTACAGACTTGGAAAACTAATGCCAATGTACAGACTTCACCTCGTTCAAGGTACAGTGAATGAGTGTATAGACTTAATGGTCTCTCTGGCTATACAGACTTGATCACAGACTGAACAGTCGAATGTATAGACTTGCTTCCACCGACCAATGTATAGACTTTGTAAGCGTGAGACGCTGAGTGAGACGGTGGCTGAGACGATGTACAGACTTCAGGTCAAACGATGCAGCTACAGTGCAGTGTAGACTGCCAAACTCTGTACAGACTTGTAGCTTGAGACAGTGATGTACAGACATGGAATCAATGAAGGCGTTGGCTGTACAGACTTTGATGAACGCCGCTCGCTGTACAGACTTCGAATCAAGGCATGAATAGTGAATCAATGTCTAGACTTGGATGCCCAAGCCAATGTATAGACTTGTGCAGTGCAGCCAGTGTGTGGACTTGTACAGTGACTAGAGGCTGTACAGACTTTGGGTCATGATGTGTGAGACGAGGGACAGTGTATTGACTTTGAGATGGCAGATGATGTATAGACTTGTGGTTCAACAGAGTGTATAGACTTGGAAGATGAAGGGCGATGTGTAGACTTTGAAATGAACGGGAGAATGTATGGACTTGACCCCTTGAAAGGTTGTATACACTTCAGATGCAATCTACAGTGCCGCTGTATGGACTTGAACTCAAGGAATGGCTGTACAGACTCTGAAGGCTTAGCGGAGGGTGTACAGACTTTGAATATTAAGTTCAATGTATGGACTTCATGTGAAGACCAATGTACATACTTTGAATATGACATTCAATGTATGGACTTCAGGTGAAGACCAATGTACATACTTTGAATATGAGATTCAATGTATGGACTTGGAGAGTAAAGGAGGCGTCGACCCATCAGTGGTGGAGGGTCGACCCATCAGTGTACAGACTATGCAGACAGTGTGTAGACATGATCAAGTAGTGCAATTTTATCTGACAGCCATATGAACTGCACAGTCCTACATGATGAAGCATGAATTATTCTAGAGATAGAAGATTAATTTATAGTGTGAGACATCATCGAAATCGTAGGGATGCAACAGACACGACTCATGCCATGAAAATAGCTATCAGTAAAACACTCGAAAAACACAACAAGCATCAACTTACCCAAGGAAACATAGTCCTCAGCTGACAGCTCGACCACATCAGCTTCCGTGCCAAGAGCAACAAGATTGATACGCAGAACGCCAACGACAGCACTGGACCACGAGTACAATCAAGTCAGTCCTCACTCAGACATTACATCTGATTCGAGTCGCATGCTAACTCTATCATAACAGAAGAGTACAACAAAACTAACCGATAAGACCTCGGTCCACACCATGCCAAATCAGACTCACAGGGAACTCCTCCCAAGCTGAACACAACCACCAACGGACGACAACACCAACAACAGCACCTGCAGAATCCCGGCTTCGTTCTCAACACAGAATCGCGGGATACAACTGTAAGCTGGGTCACATCAAGGTACAATAACAACTGAACACACGGCTAACATATACAAGCCACACTGTGAACAGCTCACCAACAAGGACCCAGAATAACAACGACAAGAATCTCGAGAAATGCATCTCAACGACCATAATCACATCCCGAGAACACAACATCCAAGAAAATACAGAGGGAGAAAGGGTACTCAACCAGCATATATGCCGATAGATTCCCCTAATCCTCACAACATGCCAGTGCCAACAACCATAATGCCTCCAGCAATAGAACGGCAACTACCAACATCATGGCGCACATAGCCAAGATGACAATCACACCAAGGAATTCAACCTCTCGGCCAAGTAGAATCTGCCAACTTCACGATCCTAAACCATGGGCTATCAGCCCACACGCTTCCGCTGCACACTCAACACACGCACACATGCATTAAGGATAACTCGGCATCCGCATCTCAGCACACGCTCGACGCCATCGTAATTCACACAACTGCAATGTACCACGCCTCAAGTACTGATCCTGCTAACAACCGATCACAAGTCACCAAAGTGCAAACCAAGAAGAGCATCAACTTCAGCACAAAGCACAAAGGAATGCTAATCTCAGCTTATCCTCATGTCCTGAAACGATTACTGAACCTTCATAGCACAACAGTCGCCAAACACGGTACATCCGACACGGTGCACAATGGCTCCCAAACACAAAATCTGGGTCCAAAGCCAAGCAATCGTCGAACAAAGGCAAATCAGGTTCAGAATTAACACAGTTCACACTTAAGTAGACACATGACAAAGGCTTCACCAAGACAACACTTCCAAGGCTTACCTCGAAAAGATGCCACCAAACAAGAGGAGAAGAATCAAGCTCGATCAACAGTAGCTCACCAGGAAGGAAAATTCTAGGTTCACCCGAGCATTCTTCCAAACAAGACATCTAATCTACCATCATGACACCACATTAACACCTCAGGGCTGAACAAATCTCAATCTAGTACGACCAAGGCAGCATAGAAATGTGCACGACCATCACACCAACGAGAAAGTCACCAGCCACCTGAACAAATTACAGAAACATCTCGAACACCGCACCACATATTCACGCCTGCCGACTGTGGACGCACAAAATTTCACACCTGTACGTCTCTCCCGCCCCGGCCTCGATGTCGGGACTGAAGAAAGAAAACACGAGGAAATTGGCTGCCCGAGACCCCGAGGAATACTACCATCTGGCAAGTCCTTGCATTTGTACGGGTGCATTAAAATGACAAAGAAAAGGCAGGACACCCTCCTGAATTTATACATTGCCATGAACCCACCTTCGGGTCTCTAGCGGTGAATAATGTCCCAGGAAGCTCACAATTTCTGAGTTTCTGAAGAAAAGTGCAAAGCCCCTTTAACGGCGCACTATTTAAGCCCTCCAGCGGCACACACTGGGATTCCCCTCCAGCGGCACACTCCCTGGCGCCTTCCAACGGCACACTCCAAGTGCCCCTTCAGCGGCACACCCAGGCCAGCCCCCCAACGGCACACCTTGCTGAGCTCGTGCCCGGAACTCTCCATTGGGCCCCTGCCCGGCACACTCCCTGTGCCCCCTTCAGCGGCACACCCTGGATGCCTCACCAGCGGCACGCCCAGGGGTTGCCCTCCAGCGGCACGCTCCCTTTGCCCCTCTAGCGGTACACCATCTCGAGCCCTTCAGCGGCACACCCAGGCCACCCTCCCAGCGGCACGCCTGCAAGGCTCTTCAGCGGCACGCTCTCAAGCGCCCTCCAGCGGCACACTCCCTCAAGTGCCTTCAACGGCACGCCCGTTGGTGCCTCCCAGCGGCACACCCCCCCTCAAGGCCCTTTCAGCGGCACACTTGCATGCCTTTTCAGCGGCACCCTCGCAAGCTCTTCCAACGGCACACCTTTCTCAGCCTTCAGCTGATGGGGACATCAGAGCTAGAGCACTGACATTTTAATTTACATTTTTATCCTTTAGATTATTTTTATATCCTTGGGAAAGTATGTTTACAATTGTACGGCTTTATAAGCCAATGTGTCATTCCCTAGGATTGTTTGGGTTTTTGTGCAAAATATCAGTAGGTCCAGCAAGGGGGCTCTCACTCCTTTCCCATTGGTCCACCTAAGCCATGTGGGGCTGGTCAACCATCCTAGGTGGCTTCTAGATGGGTTGACATTCAATTAGACACATGGGAGACAAATGTACCACAAAGTCCAAGTTGGAATGCCCTTGGTCAAGGGGGCACCCCCCTCCACTAAGAGTATTTTAGTTTTTATTTTTTTGACCACATGTGGCATTAATGTGATGTACCATGAATACCCCTCCCAATTCTAGATCTAGGGTCATTTAGAGTCTTTTTACATTTATTATAAATAGCTTGTATTTCACATTTTATTAGAATTAATGAAGTGAAATTTGTGAAATTAGTTGGAATTCCCCTTGGAGGGTGCGCCCCTCTCTCCTCTCTCCCTCTGGTTCTTCTTCTTCCTCCAGCAATCCAGGGTGTGAGACCCTTTCTACCTCCTCCTATGATCCTCTGAATTCTATTTCTGCCGCCGCCATCGCGCCGCCGTCATCAACATCGGAGTTCTATCTACATCAGGATAGATCATCAAAGCTCTAATTTTAGCTCTCCATCAGGAGCTCAGATCGAGTCCAAACTTGGAGGGTGAGTCATCCACGTCCACCCCAGTCTCCACAAAAAAATCCAGTCATTTACCCATCGTTAAGTATTTTTCCATTTTCATGTTCTTCAGTCTCCCAGTTCTATCTTCTATTCAGATCATGTCACAGCAACCCTGAGTTTCCACGTTTAGACCATCTTTTATTTATTTGCTTGGGTCACCACTTTTATTGGGAGTTCTGTTCATCACCCCCATGATCCACGAACTTTCTTAGAATTTTCGGAGTCCTTTTTGTATTTTTACAAATTACTGTCTTCTCCCAATTCTGTTTTGTCCTGTGCAATTCAGATCTGACCCCCAGTCAGTATAAAATCCTCAAAGAATCGAAACCTCCACCAAAAGTCAAATAAAAATTATCCCCATCTTCCTTGTTTCCACCTCTACAACTTTCGTGAAGAGTCCAAGTTCCAGATCTGAGGTTTGAGGCACGATCAACGCCAACTCTCAAGAAAACTTAGTTCTATCCTGAGATTTCGGGTTCTGTCCAATAGCACCTTGTAAAATCGGCTAAGGCCAGATCCGAGAAATTCAAAATTATTTATCTGGCCATAGATCGAGGTATTTTGAAAGAGCTTTCCAACGGTATCTCTTGTGCATCGATCCGACAACGGGAGTGATCGCAGCAGCAGATCTCGCCGGGTCGCGCGCTGTAAAACAACAGCTTCAGATCCGTTGGCAGCAAGGTCAACCAGTGAAGACCGGCGTCGACTCGCCTTCCCCGAGGTGAACTGGCGTGCCGCCGTCCTAGGGAGCGCCTCTCCAGGAGCTAACGTCACAGTGGTACCACTCCGGGCCCACTCGGACCTGCCGATGAGCATGTGGGCCCCATGTTCGTGAATACGCGTGCCGCTGAAGCTACATCAAAACGCTGCCCGTCAACCCAAGTTCGATTCTTCCGGGCCCCATTTGTAGCCCGTTACCTCCCTGCGTGGGGTGGACAGTAGAAACCATTTCTGTAATTATTGTAATAATTATTTAACCGGGAGTTACTGTCTTGGCTGGGATCATCTTCCCCACGCCCGGAGCGTGGAGATAAACTCGCCCCACCCTTTATCGCATTTTGCTTAATTCATATATATTTGAATGCCGCTGCGAGTGTAGGTTCCTAGCTTGATATATTGTTATCACCGCTGCGAGAGTGAGTGAGTGTACCGTCCCGTGACTCAATCTGAGTTAACTCGGAAAAGCCGATACCCGAGACTCACGGCCGGTTTCTCAACCGCGCCCGGTCCCACGTCTTCCCTCGCTTAGGGACGATCGCGAGCTAGAGTCCCAGGTCGCGTGTTCGTCCCGTATCAGTTTGGTATCAAAGCGCCAGTTGAGTCTAGGGTGTCTAAAAATAAAAAAAAAGAGTCGTTTAAGTCGGTCTAAGTGTCACATTTGCATACCATTAATCGGTATATCAAAAGGTGTTGTCCGAATGTTAGGCTACGCCTATCGGGAAAGCCGCACACTTGCGCGAGTGATCTTCGGATCGATTAACTCCGCCACGTACCGAGTCTTGATTTAAGTCTAGGGTCCTTAGTGTGTATTAGTTAGTGCATTCCAACTTTGCATTTGCATCGCATTCTAAGTCGTGTCTAGGTGCTTGCATTAGTTGGCATAGCATTTTGCTTATAAAAAAAAAATGGCCTTGCATATCCATTCCTAGGGATCCATTACCATCTTTTGGGCACCTATGTCCAACCCATGCCGACCCGTCCAAGGCGATAGGTCTGTGTCCAAGTACATTCGGGACTATGATAAGTACCAGTTGGAATATGGAGCTGGAGAGGAGAGCACCATGATTGCCTTTCAGTTCCGGAGAGGTTTGCGGCTCCACTTCCAAATTGAATGTCTTAGCCGTGACGCATTCTCTCTGGCGCAGTCTTATAAGGTTGCTCTAGAGGTCGAACCATTTGAGTCTCAGTTTTCTCGGTATGCTACCCTTCGGCAAGCATCTACCTCCCAGCCGAGTCCCGATCCGGTCGGACTACCTACACCACAGTCTTCCCCACCTCAGTCGGGGAATCCCTTCCCTAGAGCTCATCCCGAGCCACCCGTGTTTCTAACGGGTACGCCTTTCATAGTCGAGCCACTTCTTAGCTGGCTCAAGGTTGGCTTGGTCCCGCCTTCATATCCATCCATGGACCCCACCTTACCTCTAGTGCCCGTCAACTCCTACCATACGACATTCCGGTCTAGTCACCATGTTGATACATTGGGTGACCTTATTTTGGGTTTAGGTTGGCAATGGAAGTTGACGCACTTATTGGCCCGAGGCTTCGACCAACCCACTAGTCGTAGCTTCACCCACCCGGCCATAGGGTCCATTACCTCCGTGTGCATCGTGAGTTGTGTCACCACGGAGATTCTTCTATTCCTCCCTATGCCGGCCGAACCGAACTTCATACCCTTTTGCCCAAGGGAGGAATCTAATTTTTTTTTACATGACCACCGTCCCATTCACCATGACGGATGAAGGTGACCATCCACACCTTCAAGACTTCTACACATGGGACCGTGACTCGTGGGAACCCACCACAAGGGGTCATACATTCTTTGATCCCTTTGACCCATTCCCTAGTGGACCCCTTGACCCACCATATATACTTCACTTCTTCGAGGGAGTCCACTACCACACCTCTTCCCCACGGGCCGGGTCGTCTACACCCACCAAGCCCGTTCACTTGCAAGATACACCATCATCTAGGGGAAAGGAAGAAGATGCATTTGGTACTGATAAGTGTATATTTTTACATCTTAATTCATCATTATACACATTTTTATGAGCTTAAATTATAATAAATATACACTTCTCACACTTATTGTTGAGTTTGAATCAAATGTTTCATTTTTTTGAAATTAAATAAATTTAATGTCAATTTTTATGTATTTATGCAGGCACGCGATTCGAGAAAAGCTCCAATAAATAAATAAAAAGAAAAGAAAAAGAAAATAAAAATTATATGTGAAAAATGGGCCAGAAGCCCAAGAGTTGTTCAAAATAAAAAGAAAAAAAATACATTTATTTGATATTTTTTAGAATTTTTCTAATGATATATACTAGATATATATATATATCTTATATATATAATAGAATTTAAAAAAAAACAAAAAAAAATGTTTAAACGCCTCCCTCCCCTTCCCGCCTTCGCCGCCCGCGCCATTGGCACGGGCGACGAGGCGAGGCGGCGAAGGGGGAGGGGGGGTTCGTGGCGACGCGGCTCAGCCGCGTTCGACGTCGGCAGGCGACGCGGGGCGCACGCGCCCGCGCTTCCCACGCGGCAGCAGACGGCGGTCCGGTCCACGCGGTGGACCACGCGGCGGAAAGAAGAGGAAGGCGCGTCGGCGGGCGCGTTGCGCCGGTAGAGAGAGAAAAGAGAGAGAAAGAGAGAAAGAGAAGGAAGAAAAGAGGCCAGAAAATTGCAGAAAAATTCCAGAAAGTTACAAAACGTGTGCAGCACATGTCAGCCCATATTTTGGGTCAAAATAGCAGCCATTTGGGTTGTTCACATTTGCCAAGTGTTCACATGTAAAGGGTTGTTATGTGTTGCCCTATATAAAGGGCCTTCATTTGTAAGTGTGGGTTGTGAAGTTGTTAAGTTGTTAGAGATTGTAAAGGAGAGATGTTAGGAGTAGGAAGCTATGAGAGTTCTTTATGTTCTTGAAGTTATTTCATGTTGGCCTTAGTTTGGTTTCATAAGGTGTTATTTGTAAGTTCATTTGACGCAAAAGTTGTAAGTTGAATTTGTTTTAATGAAAGTTTGGTTTGAGCATTCAGTCTATTCTTGGTCCAATTACTTGTTGTTGTGATTTTCATGTCAAATTCTTGTCTTCACAAAAGTTGTTCATTTTCAAGTGTTTTTCAACTTCTTTGTTTAGCATTTCTTTAAATTCTTCTTCATTCATAGAGTTAATACTCATTTTCTTAAGTGCTGTTTTACATAATTACTGTTCATCCGTGGTGATACCTTCTGCCATTTCTTCATTTTGAAGTCTTTCTAGTCCTCAAATAACTCTGAGTTTTTCATGAAAGTTGTTACTCTCTGGTAGATCTAACTTTTGTTCTTCTTGTACTTTGTCAAATTCTTCTTAGTTTTAGCTCTAGAATTAATTCTTTACGGTTCTGTTTTTCTATCAGTTACTGTTCACCAGCAGCATTAGAGTTTGATTTTTCTAGTTTTTCATTATCTTCCTCTCATTTTCTATTTTTGTGTTCTTCATAAAAGTTCTTTATGTTTCATTTCTCTACAACTTTCATGTTTTCTATTTCTTCAAATTCCATCTAGATTGTGTGTTATTCTTTTTCTTCCAAACCCTTATTTCAACAAAATTCTGTTGTATTTTCAAGTTGTGTTTGTTTCTATCTACATCTCTTCATAAGTCCCTCATACATACCCAAAGCGGTGATCTTATTCAAATCATCTCACGACGTCGACTTCCAAGGCGGAGCGATCTTCATCAAAGGCTCGGCAAGGAAACGACGGCGTTCTTCAATTGGCTAATTATTCCTTTACTTTTCTCTTGTTATTTAAAGTTGCAATTTTAATTTCCTTAGTGATAATCGCACTCCAAAGACAAAATTTACTTTTCCAAACATAATGGTATTTCCAACTTGAGCTAAAATCAACTATTCTCTCCCCGTGGGATCGACCCGTATTCACCACTGTACTCGTATTTTCAAAATCATTCGAGTGAGTGAGTGCGGTTATAAATTTTGAAATTTGTGTGGCACGGCATTTTTAAACGACGACTGTTGAGCGCATCAAATTTTTGGCGCCGTTGCTGGGGATTGAATTATGTTGATAGTTGGATATTCTTGTGTTTGGTGTATATATGTGGATATTAATTTTGCTCTTTTAATTTGTGCAGGAAAACGAAAAAATTTGAAAATCAAAGAAAGAGGAAGATCGAACCTGAAATTCCAAGGATATGAAACGTCGTTAAATAGCCCGGAAGCATTGCTCAAGGGCTGAAATCAAGAAACAGGTTCTATCTTTCCACTTTCTGAAAAATCTTTATAAAAATTTGAAAAATTCTTGAAAATTCTATAAAAATCCAAAAAATCAAAACAAAAGAAATTTGTGTGCTGGTTAGATAGGTTCATTAATTAAAAAAAAAATACTTGCACCAAAATCAAAAAAAAATTCATTTCAAGATTAGAAACCACACATCATGTTCTAGGCCATGCATCATTTAGCATAGAATTTTCTTTGTTTAATTTCTGTCATTGCATTGTGAAGATTGCGAGGGGCAAGGTACGTTCTACTGATCCCATTCTGGCATTCATTTTGCATAAAGAACCCCTTGTTTGAAATTGTGGTGAGAATTTCATTTCAAAATACTTTAAGGGCATTATCCCTAAATAACATAAGGTGGGGATTTCATCACCCTTCCTTAGCCCGCAAATCACATTTCCCTTGCATATCTGCATGACCTACGCCATAAATAAAAGTCAGTAAACGTTGCCCTAGGATCACACTGTGGTTCTTGTGTTATTTGGGTTTACTCTCATATGAAAACCGGTGCCTAAGGCAAGACGGTCGGACGGCAAACGCCTTAAGCGGGCTAGTGGTTTGGCATAATAAGGTCCCTACGAAAGTAGGGGGAACCTCCCACTTCCCCACCCCTTACCTGGCTGGTGGTCATATTGAGGGTAAACTTAAGTCTCACGTTAATCACTTTGTGAAACCCTACTTGTAGGTCTAAGTCACATCTAGGTCATTAGATAATTATGTGTTAATTTGTTTGTGTTTGCATAAAAAAAAATTTCAAAAAAAAATTTCAAAAAAAAATGAACAAATAACAAACCCGCGCCTATGCTGAAGGAGCACTTTTATCCTTCTACTTACAAGCCCTCAACCTGTATTCAACTCCCTGACATTCTTGTTGATCAATATGAAATTCGCCCTAGTCTCATCCAGATGCTCCCATCTTTTTATGGGAATCTCAAAGAAAATCCTTATAGGCATCTAGATGATTTTCTAGAAGTTTGCTCCCTGATCAAAATTCAGAATTTTAATGATGATGCCCTTAAGTTGATCTTATTTCCATTCTCGTTAAAAGATAAAGCAAAATGTTGGTTAAGGAGTTTTCAAAAGATTATCAGGACTTGGGAAGATATGCAGTTAGAATTTTTGAAAAAATTTTACCCCATAGGCCAAACCAACATGATGAGAAGGGCGATTACAGGATTTACTCAACGTCCGGGAGAGCAAATTCATGAATCTTGGAAAAGAATGAAGGATTTAATAAGTCAATGTCCACACCATGGGTTGCCCAAATGGCAAATTATATTTATATTTTATGAGGGGTTATCCGATTATGATAGGCAAATGGTGGATATATATTGTGGAGGGGCATTTTTGAGCAAAAGTGAAGATGAGGCATATGATCTGTTTGAGATTTTGAGTGAAAATTCGATAAATCGTGCCTCCATCTCATCTCATCAACAACTCGTAGGACATGTCAAACAGGCAGACAACCCAACCCACACTTTCACGGAAGTGTGTGAATTTTGTGCCGGTCTCACTCACCATGTGAGTGAATGCCCTATTATAGCCCGACTCTCTCCAGTCATCCAAGCACAGGTCCAAAATTCCTAGGATTCTCTCAGCCCAAGCATGTTACAGATGATGATAATCTTGGCTGGAGTAATCACACAAATTTACCTTGGATGGATCCACCATTTCACGCCCATATGTCTGAATTTTCACCCCAAGACGGCCACGGGCGGCCCATGTGTGCTCCACCTCCACCCAACTCATCTCACCGAGATTTCGGAATCAGCATTGATACTAAGGGTGACTCACTAGGCCACTACTTTGAACCTGAATTCCTGTACTCTCAGTCTACTCATCAACCCTCTCCTTCAACATTACACCAACCCCCTCAATATGTGAACGATGATGATGATGACAGTCTTCTGCCTGTCATTTTGACTCAGGATATCACGATTGAGAGTGAGGGGGAGCGCACACGTGATACTATGATGAAGGAAGGGAAGGTCGAAGGGGGTGACTTCAAGGTTAATGATGATCATATCATCCCAATCTATGAATATTTTGAGATTGAGAATACTACGGTAAAGGATAATGGCCCAAATAACTCAATTGAGGAAATGAATCAAGAGGAGGATTACGTTGTAAGTAATAAAATTGTTGATTTAATGGAACAAAATTCTGAATATCCTCTTTCTCTGGAAGAACACGATGATGGGGCCTTATTAGAAAAGTTTACATTTCATCTACCGACCCCATTTCTAGAAAATTTGAGTGATAATTCTCAATTGAGTACGGAGTGTGATGAGTGGCCCGTCTTAGCGAACTTCACATATGATATGACCTCTGATGAAAGGGCCGGGCTAGAATCATTTACATTTCCTTCATCCACCCCATTGTTGGACAATATGGTTGATAATTCTCAGCTAATTGATGAATGTGATGAAGGGGTTTTATTAGAAAATTTCCAATTCGATCTGACCCCTGAAGCCTATCCAATAAAGTCTAAATCTGTGGATGAGTTAGATACTGGGCTCGTACTTCCTTCTACTTTGATTCCTCTGCCAGTTGAGCCTCTCCAATTCGACATTCTAGGACCTGAGGGGAATGTGCCAACCACATTCACCTTTGATTTGACTTCTTCTCAGGAAGACCAATTGATCAATGCCCTTAGAATTCATGAGGCGATTACCGAGAGGAAAATGGCGAAGGATGATAATTTCATTCCTAAGCTTCCAGGGCCTGAACAAGTTACCATGGAGGAAGTCATTCCTAAAGAGTTAGTCAGGAAGGACGATACAGGTGAAGGGGACCAAGAGATTGATATGGTGCAAGGGTTTTACTTTGATCTTGATAAATTGGACATTAATCATTTCTGGATCCCTACAGCTAAAAATTGGCTCATACACAAGGTTAACGCTAAAATCCATAATGTGCGAGTCTTGCCTCTTTCTAGCCGCAGTCCATACATGGTTACTCTTGTCTTCCAATGGCATAAGGGCTGGAATTTGAAGGAAGACAAGATCACGTGGTGGCTCATTCTGAATGCCACGCGTTGGTTAATGAGCTACATGGTGTCTGGCTGACGACATAAAAGTTAGCGCTTCTTAGGAGGCAACCTAAGTGCTTTTTGTGTGGTAATAAATTGTTGTGGGAAATTAGATGTGTTCAAGGATTCGAGAGACAAGGACAAGAGAGAGCCAAGCATAACAAGACATATTATTGAAACTCTCAATAACAGGAACAAACAAACAACCAGAGATTACAAAGTTTAAGGACGCCGATCAGTGGGGACAGCAAAGAAGCTACTGACACGAAAGCCACGCTCTCGTGCTCTTCGATAGCGCTCCTCGCCATCCTTCAGCCATTGATTGGCAAGGCCGAGACTGGTCCTCAATTCAAAAAGTTGGGCCTCTAGGGCCCTCTTTTCCTCTTTCTCGGCCAATCTCTTAGCTTTATCTCTGTCCCTGTCCCTTTCTCTTTCTGCCCGTTCTCTCTCTCTGTCTTCTCTCTCGAGCTGAAGAGTGATCCTCAGCTCTACAGCGTCCCTAGAAGAGTCCTCATCCGGACGACGCTGCAATTCCTTCTCCAGCTCAGTTATTCTCGCTTCCTGCTGGGTGGTAAGCGCGAGCGCTTCCTGTGTTTCATTCTCCTGCCATACATTTAATCTCAGGCAAATAGCAATGCTTGCACAAGGGATTTTAAAAAGTGAAACCCTCACCTGTGCAGAAAGCATCCCTTCTGCCTCTGCAGCCCGTTGTGTGGCATGAGCAAGTTGCTCATGGAGTTGATCTAACTCTGCAGTAGGAATCCATAGGCTGGAAGAAACGCCATCTGCCCCCATCGCAGATGAAACTGCATCGAGCTGGGCACGCTGTAACACATATGAGATGACATTAAGTGGATAGCGTCATGAATCTCAAATCATACCTGGGGTGTATACAAAATACTTACTGATGAACCGAGAGCCGCTCGGGTGTCACTCAACTCTTGCTCAGTGTCCGCCAGATGAGCTCGTAAGTTCATTATTATAGTATCACGGGCATCCTACAGGTTATGACTTATGAGTTCACACAAACAAAAAAATCAAAAACAAACCAATGAAAGAAATGAAAAAGATAAAAACATGGTTTCTTAACCTCTATAAGCCCTCCAGACTGGAGCCTCTCTGCATACATTGCCCTATAGAGGCGTAAGTAATCCTCGATGTCTTGTGCTTCAGATTCCACGAGCGTGCCACCCCTTTGCCAGTCTTCATATTGTTCGGGGAAGCGCACCCTCCAATCGACACAGGTTGCCGGTCCACGCGTCTGCTTTCCGACGCTGGGAGATATGGTCATATCTACCCATTCCTGGGCCAGCCCTAGGGTCCTCATAGCTAATCTCAGTCTGAGGGGCTCGATTTCATTCAAGCAATGGAGCCATAGGTCCCGTCCGAATCGGGCGCGGCTTCCAGTAACCCACGGTTGGTCAACATCGACCATTTTCAAGAAAGGCCTCCAATTCACCTTTGATGGGTTGTACACATCTTCTTGGTTAGCTAAAAAATGATGATCAAACAAAACAAACCAAAGAAAAGGGAGAAAAATTATCATACCATCGCTGCAGGGAATTCTTGCAACTCCCGTCTTAACACCATCAGTTGATAAGATAGAGGTGCTGTACTCATGATGGGTTGCCACCGTCTAGCAAGCGGGACCATCAGTGGCCGGTAGTGACGAGCTCTCCCCATTGGAAGGTAATAGTAGCTCCATAGCTACACCATCATGTGTCATTAATATCAACAAATTCAAGAAAAAAAGGGCATAAAACAAAACAACGAAAACATTCTTTACCTGGATGAAGGGCGTAAACCCATTGAGTGTCATCTCTCGGTCTGCCCTTTGTGACAAACCTGTAAACAGATGAGCCAATACAGCAGCGCCCCAGGCGTATTGTCCTACTCTCTCCAAGTCTACAAGCAGCTCTAAGAAGTGATAGTGGATACTGTCACCCTTGGAGCCCAATAGCAACTTGCCCAAAAGAAAGAGGAGGAACCTCCTAAGATCCATGTTAGTCCTCTCCCAGTTGCTGGTGTCCACACAATACACAGCTCGGGCACCTCTTTCTGCCCTTTCCATAAATTCTTCAAGGGACTCGTCATCACGCGGACGCATGTCAGTAAGCCCTAATGCCTCCATGATAGATGCTTTAGCTACTGACCTGTTCTTCCTGCCGTCTAAGTCCATCCCCAATAGCTTGTGGGCACCTTCTCGGTAGTCCGCGTAAGTCACGCCAGTCACTGCTTCTCCGTCTACTTTGAGGCCCGTAATCCGGACCATGTCTTCTAGGCTGGGCACCATGTGCCCCCACGGCATCAGAAATGCCCGACTTGCCGGATCCCATCTTTCACGTAATGCTTGAATCAGGGCAAGGTCGAGCTTGATCGGCTCGATTCTCAGAAAGGCCCCGAACCCCATCACGTCTAACCTTGCCTTATGGAAGTCCGGGAGACCTCGATAGGCCGCCACTACCAGCTCCCACGATATGTGCGATCTCATCACGGTCTGCACATACACATGAAGTAAGAAATGGGAGCTTTGCAAAGGAAAGAACGGAGATGAAAGCATGAAGTAAGGAATGCAAGGAGCCACTTACAAGTTGTGATGGGGTCCTCTCCCTCGATTGTCCTTCGACTTCTAAGAATCTCCTGGCACTGATGCCTGATCTGCTCCTCTTCGAGGAGCGAGAGGACTCACCTTCAGCTCTGAAGCTCGATTCACCCTCCATTCTGATAATTGAGCAACACTCACTACTCTCCTCACAAATTTTCACTCCTCAAACTTTGGTATTCCTATGTCGAGTGGAAAGGGGGGGTATTTATAGGATTTGAGAGATGGTGATCGGCATCTGTCCTCGTCACCTTTAGCAACAGCCTTGGCGACAAGTCCTCCTCCCTTTACTCTCGCGCCCACCCTACCATGTAGAGTGACCGAGTCGGAGACATGCTTTATTGACTTTCTGGCCCAAAGATTCCATGTGTTCATTGTCCCGTTGTGACTGCTTTTCGCCAACACATAACATAAGGGGACATTTATGCGGGAAATCCGGATCCGTGATTCACGATGAAATCAATGGTCGATTCCTTTGAAAACATGGCCACGGTTCCCTCGTATGCCCTTTCGCCATGTGGAGAAAATGGAGCGGCGCCGTGAATTGGACATTCGTCCCTTGTCCTCTTACGACTTCTTTAGGTGCAAACAAGGACCTGTGGGAAGTTCGCATGGGACATGTAGGCCCCTTTAGCTGTCATTGTTGAAATCGGTGGTTGATTCCCTTGGAAATTCATGAACAGGATTAATTTCACTCCTTGTGTGTTCCTAAATGGCTTCTACGGAGGCACCCAGATTTTTTGTGTGTTTTTATTTTACAGGTGTGACTACCCGATAAGTTGGAGGGCGAGAGGCTATTACTCAACTGCTCAGCTACGCCTAGTCGTCCCACGTCATGTGCCACCTGTTCCTCTCAAGTCATAATGTTCGACGCCCACCTCTATCAGGTTGTCCCGTTCCTTCATCCGTTTCTCATCTACATTGTTCTATTATTCTCTATTGTCTATGCCATCGAGGACAATGTCATTTAAGTTGGGGGGACAGGAAATCATGTTGCACATTGTGCATTCATATATACAACCTCTAAAATTTTCGCCCCAAATTTTTTTTTTTTACCCTTCACTTACAATACATCCCCAGTTAGAGTTTCTTGATGCATGTCTCATGAAAAGTGATTCTGAAAAGAAAAGACTAGGGAAAAGGATGATGGATAATTTATTTAATCTAGCCATGGAAAACTGATGTGAGAATCTCTTTAAAGTTCATGTGCACTTTAGAAAAATAAAATCACTTTGCACGCTAATGAAACACGAAGGATAAGCCTTCTGTTATTTTGGGTATGTGTCTGATATTCTGCACTTTCTGAAGAAGAGATCTTTTAAAAGTTTTCTGCCATATTATCTGTGGAAATACAAAATTATGAGAAAAAAAAATATAACACCATGAAAAATGCTCCGATTCTGAGTAACCGGGCCTACTTCACTTAAGACGTGTTGAGGTTCGCCTCAAAAGGAAAAGGGAACTCTGATATGTGGAACCGGGCCTACTTCACCTAAGACGTGTTGAGGTTCGCGTAAAACAGTGACGGGTAGTGCAGCATCATGTGTGTATAGAAAAAGTAGAAAAAGAAAAAGAAAAGAAAAGAAGAAAATATATATATACATGTAGTGCTCCCAAAAGGGACATAGCAATAAGGCAGACAAAAAGCTAGTGTGCTGAACGCTCTAAGTAAGAAGTGCAGAATTGAAAGGTATTTGTTCGGAATAGCAACTGGAGGACGCAATTGTCTATACTGTGAATTTAGTATTCCACTTGCACAAGTGCTACTGAAGTTTGATTAGAATTCTTGATCATGTACCTGAATTTTCGATATACGGCTAGTCTGTGATAATTATTCCAAATTCCTGATCTTTAGTTAACTCTATGAAAGAAGATCTGAAAATGAGACAAAAATATTTTCAACTCTTGTTGGTCCTGAATTTTTCATTAATTGCATTGCTAAGGGACTAGCAATGAGTAAGTTGGGGGGTGTGATAAGTGTATATTTTTACATCTTAATTCATCATTATACACATTTTTATGAGCTTAAATTATAATAAATATACACTTCTCACACTTATTGTTGAGTTTGAATCAAATGTTTAATTTTTTTGAAATTAAATAAATTTAATGTCAATTTTTATGTATTTATGCAGGCACGCGATTCGAGAAAAGCTCCAATAAATAAATAAAAAGAAAAGAAAAAGAAAATAAAAATTGTATGTGAAAAACGGGCCAGAAGCCCAAGAGTTGTTCAAAAAGAAAAGAAAAAAAAATAGAAAAAAAATACATTTATTTGATATTTTTTAGAATTTTTCTAATGATATATACTAGATATATATATATATATCTTATATATATAATAGAATTTAAAAAAAACAAAAAAAATGTTTAAACGCCTCCCTCCCCTTCCCGCCTTCGCCGCCCGCGCCATTGGCACGGGCGACGAGGCGAGGCGGCGAAGGGGGAGGGGGGGTTCGTGGCGACGCAGCTCAGCCGCGTTCGACGTCGGCAGGCGACGCGGGGCGCACGCGCCCGCGCTTCCCACGCGGCAGCAGACGGCGGTCCGGTCCACGCGGTGGACCACGCGGCGGAAAGAAGAGGAAGGCGCGTCGGCGGGCGCGTTGCGCCGGAAGAGAGAGAAAAGAGAGAGAAAGAGAGAAAGAGAAGGAAGAAAAGAGGCCAGAAAATTGCAGAAAAATTCCAGAAAATTACAAAACGTGTGCAGCACATGTCAGCCCATATTTTGGATCAAAATAGCAGCCATTTGGGTTGTTCACATTTGCCAAGTGTTCACATGTAAAGGGGTGTTATGTGTTGCCCTATATAAAGGGCCTTCATTTGTAAGTGTGGGTTGTGAAGTTGTTAAGTTGTTAGAGATTGTAAAGGAGAGATGTTAGGAGTAGGAAGCTATGAGAGTTCTTTATGTTCTTGAAGTTATTTCATGTTGGCCTTAGTTTGGTTTCATAAGGTGTTATTTGTAAGTTCATTTGACGCAAAAGTTGTAAGTTGAATTTGTTTTAATGAAAGTTTGGTTTGAGCATTCAGTCTATTCTTGGTCCAATTACTTGTTGTTGTGATTTTCATGTCAAATTCTTGTCTTCACAAAAGTTGTTCATTTTCAAGTGTTTTTCAACTTCTTTGTTTAGCATTTCTTTAAATTCTTCTTCATTCATAGAGTTAATACTCATTTTCTTAAGTGCTGTTTTACATAATTACTATTCATCCGTGGTGATACCTTCTGCCATTTCTTCATTTTGAAGTCTTTCTAGTTCTCAAATAACTCTGAGTTTTTCATGAAAGTTGTTACTCTCTGGTAGATCTAACTTTTGTTCTTCTTGCACTTTGTCAAATTCTTCTTAGTTTTAGCTCTAGAATTAATTCTTTACGGTTCTGTTTTTCTATCAGTTACTGTTCACCAGCAGCATTAGAGTTTGATTTTTCTAGTTTTTCATTATCTTCCTCTCATTTTCTATTTTTGTGTTCTTCATAAAAGTTCTTTATGTTTCAATTCTCTACAACTTTCATGTTTTCTATTTCTTCAAATTCCATCTAGATTGTGTGTTATTCTTTTTCTTCCAAACCCTTATTTCAACAAAATTCTGTTGTATTTTCAAGTTGTGTTTGTTTCTATCTACATCTCTTCATAAGTCCCTCATACATACCCAAAGCGGTGATCTTATTCAAATCATCTCACGACGTCGACTTCCAAGGCGGAGCGATCTTCATCAAAGGCTCGGCAAGGAAACGACGGCGTTCTTCAATTGGCTAATTATTCCTTTACTTTTCTCTTGTTATTTAAAGTTGCAATTTCAATTTCCTTAGTGATAATCGCACTTCAAAGATAAAATTTACTTTTCCAAACATAAGGGTATTTCCAACTTGAGCTAAAATCAACTATTCTCTCCCCGTGGGATCGACCCGTATTCACCACTGTACTCGTATTTTCAAAATCATTCGAGTGAGTGAGTGCGGTTATAAATTTTGAAATTTGTGTGGCACGGCATTTTTAAACGACGACTGTCGAGCGCATCAGGTACCCCGGACCCTCCCACATCTAAGTCCAATATGTATGCATGGTCCACTTTAGGAGGTCTAGGAGTTCCCCATGGCGTTAACCTCCTGTTACGTTAAATGCATGCATGGCACATATTCGGGTGTCCTGGTCCACCATCGCCTATGCGTAGGTCGGACTAACATTAGGTTTGTTTAGGGTCTTTGTGAGTCTCTGTTTCATTTGTCTGTCGTGTGTTTGTGCATACATCGAGTCGAGTCAGTTTTGTACGCTCGCGTTATTAGTCCCTTTTGAGTATGAGACTTGTCGGACTTTGGGATCGGTTCTACTTCACATATCGGATCTAGTCACATAAGGGACAAGCGGTGATTCCTAGTGAGTCTTCGAGCCGCCTTCCCTCCTTTGAGAGTGACCCCACCCCGGAGTGTCCACCTCTAGCCTTCTCCCCAGCAGCGTGTGCATATCAAATATATACGGGATGAGCAGGTGTTGATTACTTGGAGTGGAGCGTACTCCGCGCTTCTAGGTTCAGTGACGCATCCACCGGAGCTACTCGAGCAGCCGCACCCCTTACTCGACGGGGTCGAGTTCTTCCCACCCGGGGAGAATTGATGGGGACATCAGAGCAAGAGCACTGACATTTTAATTTACATTTATGTCCTTTAGATTATTTTTATATCCTTGGGAAAGTATGTTTACAATTGTAAGGCTTTATAAGCCAATGTGTCATTCCCTAGAATTGTTTGGGTTTTTATGCAAAATATCAGTAGGTCCAGCAAGGGGGCCCTCACTCCTTTCCCATAGGTCCACCTAAGCCATGTGGGGCTGGTCAACCATCATAGGTGACTTCTAGATGGTTTGACATTCAATTAGACACATGGGAGACAAATGGACCACAAAGTCCAAGTTGAAATGCCCTTGGTCAAGGGGGCGCCTCCCTCCACTAAGAGTATTTTAGTTTTTATTTTTTTGACCACATGTGGCATTAATGTGATGTACCATGAATACCCCTCCCAATTCTAGATCTAGGGTCATTTAGAGTCTTTTTACATTTATTATAAATAGCTTGTATTTCACATTTTATTAGAATTAATGAAGTAAAATTTGTGAAATTGGTTGGAATTCCCCTTGGAGGGAGCGCCCCTCTCTCCTCTCTCCCTCTAGTTCTTCTTCTTCCTCCAGCAATCCAGGGTGTGAGACCCTTTCTACCTCCTCCTCTGATTCTCTGAATTCTATTTCTGCCGCCGCCATCGCACCGCCATCGCACCGCCGTCATCAACATCGGAGTTCTATCTACATCAGGATAGATCCTCAAAGCTCGAATTTTAGCTCTCCATCAGGAGCTCCGATCGAGTCCAAACTTGGAGGGTGAGTCATCCACGTCCACCTTAGCCACCACCCAAAAAATCCAGTCATTTACCCATCGTTAAGTATTTTTCCATTTTCATGTTCTTCAGTCTTCCAGTTCTGTCTTCTGTTTAGATCCTGTCACAGCAACCTTGAGTTTCCACATTTAGACCATCTTATATTTATTTTCTTGGGTCACCAATTTTATTGGGAGTTCTGTCCATCACCCCCATGATCCACGAATTTTCTTAGAATTTTCAGAGTCCTTTTTGTATTTTTAAAAATTACTGTCTTCTCCCAATTCTGTTCTGTCCTGTGCAGTTCAGATCCGACCCCCAGTCAGTATAAAATCCTCAAAGAATCGAAACCTCCACCAAAAGTCAAATAAAAATTATCCCCGTCTTCCTTGTTTCCACCTCTACAACTTTTGTGAAGAGTCTAAGTTCCAGATCTGAGGTTTGAGGCACGGTCAACGCTAACTCTCAGGAAAACTTAGTTCTGTCCTGAGATTTCGGGTTCTGTCCAACAGCAACATGTAAAATCGACTAAGGCCAGATCTGAGAAATTCAAAATTATTTCTCTGGCCATAGATCGAGGTATTTTGAAAGAGCTTTCCAACGGGAGTGATCGCAGCAGCAGATCTTGCCGGGTCGCGCGCTGTAAAACATCAGCTTCAGATCCGTGGGCAGCAAGGTCAACCAGTGAAGACCGGAGCCGACTCGCCTTCCGCGAGGCGAACCGATGTGCCGCCGTCCCAGGGAGCGCCTCTCCAGGAGCTACCGTCACAGCGGTACCACTCCGGGCCCACTCGGACCCGTCGATGAGCACGTGGGACCCACGTTCGTGAATACGCATGCCGTTGAAGCTACATCAAAATGCTGCCCGTCAACCTAAGTTCGGTCCTCCCGGGCCCCATTTGTAGCCCGTTACCTCCCTGCGTGGGGTGGGTAGTAGAAACCATTTCTGTAATTATTGTAATAATTATTTAACCGGGAGTTACTGTCTTGGCCGGGATCGTCTTCCCCATGCCCGGAGCGTGGAGGTAAACTCGCCCCACTCTTTATCGCATTTTGCTTAATTCGTATATATTTGAATGCCGCTGCAAGTGTAGGTTCCTAGCTTGATATATTGTTATCACCGCTACGAGAGTGAGTGAGTGTACCATCCCGTGACTCAATCAGAGTTAACGTGGAAAAGCTGATACCCAAGACTCACAGCCGATTTCTCAACTGCGCCCGGTCCCACGTCTTCCCTCGCTTAGGGACGATCGCGAGCTAGAGTCCCAGGTCGCGTGTCCGTCCCGCATCATCAGCGGTACAGCTTTTTGCCCATCCAACGGCACACTTTAACATGTTCTTTACCCGGTGCAGCCGGCAAACGAGATCTAACGCCATGCCCTATGGCCTTTGGCGCGTAGCATGGACAGCTCAGAGCTAGCTGAGGTGTCACCCAAGGGTGAAGGCACGCAGGCTACCCCCTGCAACCGAGGACGGGAGGGGTCAACTCCCATTTAATGCCGGACGTTCCCACCTCCAAACTTTCCCGCTTTGGGAGAAACAAAAGAGGTCCCCTTCTCTTCGCTGCAGAGGGATAGAGAGAAGCAGAGACACAGAGAGAGAGACAGATGGAGAAGAGAAGAAGAGGAAAAGAAGAAGAAGAGGAGGGGAGGCTCCGGCTCCCCCCTGCTGCTCCGTCCACCGGCCATGTGCGAAGAGAGAAAAGAAGAGAAGAAGAGAGGAGAGTCTGCCGCCCCGACAACCACCGCTCGTGCGAAGAGAGAAAAGAAGAGAAGAGGAAGAGGAGAGCTCCGGTGTGAGGTCCTTCGACGGCCACCGAGCAAGAGAGAGTAAGAGAGAAAGAAAGAGAGTGAGTGTGAGCCTTGATGTAGTGGAGGGGGTGAGGAAGAGCAGGAAGGCCGTTGCCTATGCTCGACCCCAACTCCCTCCTCGTCTCCTTATCCTTCTTCTTTTATTCTTGATTTCTTCTTCTCCCCCGTCTGGGCTTGAATGTATGCTTTGAGGTACATGGCCGGTTATGGCCTTTTCTCTTCATGAATGAACCCCCCCCCTTTTGGGTTTCTTATTGCCTCCGTTGGTTTGGGTCGTTACGTGTGTTTGGCCATCCTCTTCCTCCCTTCCGGTGGTGTGCCTTCTGGTAGTGATCTTTCCCCCTTGGCATAGCTCCTTCGTAGGGCCTCTGACCCTCACCCTCGCCCATTCGCCTGTGTGGAGTTACTTCCCTTCTGCCCCTCAAACAACTAGGCCCAATTCCATCGTCCCAGTACCTCTCTGAACCTTTGCCCTTCTTGCTAAGTTCCCCTTGAGTATGGGTCGCCCAATGCCCTTGGCCTGGTTCCTTCCCTCCACCTTCATCCCCCTGAACTAACCTCTGCCCGGTACGGTCCTAGCCCCTGGCCTACCCGGTACAGACCCCTTTACCCTCGCACCGGCACACTCATGTGCCATCCAGCCCGGCACAACCTCTGTTGGGGCCTTCCCAGGCACAGCTTGGCCACTCCCAGCCCGGCACACTGCCTGGCCACCCTAGCCCGGTACGCCTCTCCATCCCTTCATACCCCTCTAGCCGGCACGCCAGTCCCCTCTTCTTACCCGGTGCACCCCAGCCAGTGTTAGAGGTGTCTTCCATTCGTCGATTCCTCCGGTCTTTCTGAAGTTTTATCAAAGGTGCTACTGCCTCTGGCACCCACCTCAAATTGTCGGGTTCCGCCACTCCTTGTGGGCGCGTTCCCTTTTACCCCCCTTACCATCCGGGTCAAGGGGAGGTGCTACCGAATTTTCGTCAGAACTAACATAATAGTAATAATAATAAAAGAAAAGTAATAATGCAAAAAGAAACAACAAATGAACAAAATAAACACTAATGCAACGGCTTCGCCGAAATAATAAACGAACTACAGAAAACCCGAATATCTAAATACTCGCATCTTTTATGACGGACTATCGAACATAACCACGAACATGGTCTACATGAATAAAAGACAACCAAATCAAAACTCACACATCCACTCCATGAATAAAAAAGAGAACCCCTTTATGCATTTCATGAATGAAAGAAAATCCCTACACCTGCATTTCATGAATAAGAGAAAACCCCTCATTGGCCTTGGCTGGCACACCCTAGTTCAACCTTAGCCGGCACACCTCAACCCTCTACACCCGGTACACCTACTAGGCCTCATACGGCACACCCCAACCGGGCCTTGCCCGGCACACCCCGGCTGCGGCTCTGTCCGGCACAACCCAGCCCAGCACTCTGTCCGGCACACCCTGGCCGTGCCCTGCCCAGTACACCCTAGCTGCGTCTTTCCCGTCACACCCCATCCGGGCATTACCCGGTACACCCTAGCCAATCCCAGCCCGGCACAGTTTAACTGTGCCTTACCCGGTACGCCCCTCCCAGGCCTTACCCGGCACACACCCAAACCCTGCTCAGACCTTCCCCCAGCCCCTTGATGGCTCGTTCCCCCACACATACACACACCAAATGTAATAAAAAGAAATAATAATAATAATAATGATAAAAGCAAACCCAAAAAATAATATGATAAAGTATAATAAAAGAAATATATATATATATATATATATAATAAATAAAAAGGTGTGTGATAAATAAATAAAAACAACAAACTCACCCAATATATATATATAAATATATATATAATAACAAGTAATAATGATAAAATTTTAAATAATAATAAAATGATGAGATCCGCTCCGCAGCCCCGTTCTCCTCAAGATCCGGTATAAAGGGAACATTAACGTCGCTCATCCAAGTCGGGTTCGGATCTTGGGAGCCATCCCAATATGGCCGTAATCCGACATTGCTCTGGGCCAATAGTTCATCAATTCGGACTCGTTCCCATTGGGATTCGTTCTCGCTCTTTCATTGAAATTTCCGTGAACTCGACATACATTCGTACGGATTTATTTTCATCTACGGCGCACCTTCAATACGGACCTTTGTCCGAACATAAAGTGGTCCATGAGTGACCGATGAAATCTGAATGGAACGAGAAGGACCCTTTGCATGGGAGTATCAATAAGGCCTCCGTGGGCCATGCTTAGACCTCGGGTCTGCCCCGATCATGGTCATTGCCTGACCCATATCCTCGGCCTATAGCCCGCTCCCTTTAAATGCATATTGGTTCTCGGATTTGGTCCCGGGACATCCTCTCGTTGCCCCCTTGGCACCGGAAATATTGATGATGTCCACGTGAGCCTGACTTCGACCGCAAGAAGCCCACCACAGTATGGTCGCGGCTTGATCTTGCACCGGGCCGACAAACTTACTGGTTTTCGACCGCTCCAACCGGGATCTAACTGAACGTTTCTTGTTCCTCTGAACAATAAATTTGCCGTATCCCGACATACACATGTTCCGGTTTTCCCGTGACGATTACACTATTCTCAAGCCGGACACTCGTTCGAACATTAACTGGTCCCCTGAGTGACCGACATGTTTCAACTGCTTGCTTCCCTAGACATCGGGCTTTTCGACTGATCCGAGACCACTATCGGCTTGTTTCTCTCGATATAATTTCTTGGCCATGAGCCCCTGATTCTCGGCGATTAATCAAGGGTGTTCCCCTCTCCGAGGGGATGTAAATAACGCCGTGCCCTTTATGGCGCGACGGGTTTTGGTCCCGACACGAACCACAAAATCATCTGATTAGTCAGATTGAGCGCACCATGAGCTTCCTCGAAGCCCGAACAAATCATCACTTTGTGACTGGCACGCCCACGCACTTAATAAACCTAATAAGCGAATAAACAACTACTTTGATAAAAAGTGCGCACACACCGGCGAAATCCGCCAAGTACAGCATAACCGAGAAAAAAACCATAACAAAAGAAAAAGTACTCCATCACATCCTGACGAGAGCAGAACCATCTCACACAGTGCCAACACAGCACGCACAAGATCACAAACATAAACAAAGTGACAAACAATCATAAAACTGATGCCAGCTGCCGACTGTACTGGACCTTAAGGACTCTGAATACTGTAATATCTCGAATTCCCATGTACTTACACACAATCACATCTCTGATACCACTTGTGACGACCCAGGGTCCGGATACCAGGTAAACCCGATAACACTTGGATCATGCGAGGCCTCCCAAGAGCGGTAAAGCTCCGAAGGGATAAAATGAGTGTGTGGAGTACATTGAAGTCCCAGATAAAGCAGTAAGCAATTAATACTTTATTGATCAGATTTGCTAAAGTAGCAGAAATAAAATTACCTTTTTAATTAACCGTTTAAATTAACAGAGTCCAGTCCAAGTAAAGGCAAGTACAGTCCAACAGAAAATAAAACGCACACTGAAGTCGTGGGAAGCCCGACGTAGAGAACGCTGGCAACGCTGGCAACCACGAACTGACGCACCACGTCATGAACCACAAGGAAGAAGAACGACCACACTTGAAAAGTAGGGGTGAGCCTCGTGTCACTGGCTCAGTAGGGGTCCCACGGATCCCCACTGGAAACAACGCAGTAACACGCTAAACAACAGTCCTAAACAGTAAAGTAGGAAAGACAGGAGCAACAACAGTAACTACAGTAGTAAAGCTGTAAAAAGCAGGAGTAAGCAAAAGTAAGAACAGCTAAAAGAAAGAGTAAAGTCATACTAACTAGAAACACGGCCGTCGACCAAACCACATCTCTCTAAGCTACTCCAAACGGCAACAAAAAGGCGAACCCTAATCTCACAAAGTCAGGCGTTACCTATCCGTCGACAAAGTACAAGCTCCATGGCTGAAGCCTACCAAAATAGGTAAAAGCCCTATTAAAATACCTACACAGTCAAAGTCACGAACATACATAACTAGATCGTCATGTACGGTACACAAGACTGGACCGCAGGTGAAGTCAAGAATAGACTACCCGACAAGTCACGTCAAACATGACGAGAACCAGTCACGAAGCACAAGTCACGCGATGATAAGCACGAGAGTCATGCGTCAAGTGATAAGAGCGCCTCCTCACTAGAAGAACAGCCAGATGCGTCCACTGACGTCTTACACTGCGCCACAAGTATCTCCCACACACCTGGAACGGTGGTAACTGAGACACTCACAGAATCGAGTACAAGGAACAACGATAATGAGTGACTAGTCAGGGTCACGCCCGTCGGCGCTCGTCCAAACCCCCCTGACCACGTGTGCACACACAAGCCCAATGCATTGAGCCAGGCCTCTAGCTAGTTTTCTCCCCCAGTAGGACGCTACTGCAAAGCAAGGGAGCCTACAGAAACTAGCTTACAAACCGTCTATCGGGAACTGCCCCGCCACCACTCCTAGGTGGGCCGACACACTAGAACGTGACGTTGGGCTACGACTAGTAGAGGCTCACTAGACACAGAAACTCCAAAACATCAGTGCAGAAGTACGGACAGGCTAAACACGCACTGTCGCACGTACTAGAAGCACCAGACACAGGGTAGCATACCAGACTGCCACCGGACTCAGGATAGACAACTAGACCTGCTGACACAACGATCCTTGAGTCAGGAGACTCGGGGTCAAGATCGTTGCACAAAGCGGTAACAAGCCGCCAGTCAGTCTAATCCCTAAGCCAAGGTCACGAGAAAACACCGATAGAGGAAATGACATAGGATCACCTGATCCACACCTCCGCATAACACAAACCACGGAGACCTTAGGGATCATCGAGACCCTCAAAACGTATGGACAGGCATTTTGAGATAAGACAATACCTTAAGGCGTCCAAAACCATGTCTCGATCCATACTGGATCACCGAGACATTCACGAGGTCACATGTCAACCACTGGATCACACCGGGTTGACCAGACACCAATAATGACTCTGAAATAGCACAGAACATCACTCGATATAATGGGACTCCTCGGCCACCCCACAACATGGTCATTGCCCTCATAGGACATCCAAGACATCCACGGGACTACGGGTAAACCACAAGATAAGGCCAAGACAAATGGAGGCCAAACAATAGGAAAACAAAGCTCTGGGAAGTAAACGGTCATCTGTCAGGCCGCTAGGCAAACCAAACAGTCAGCTAATGAGCCACTACCCTCACACAGAGAATATAGACACTGGGTGGTCAAGAAGGAGCCGCACCAAGATAGCCGACCTATAAATAAGTCAACTCTGATGCGGGACGAGACACGGACACGACAAGCTCACGATCGTCCCTTAACGAGGGAAGCGTCGGACGTGCGCGGTTGAGAAATCGGCAAGAGCTAGGGTGGTCGGCTCTCTCTTTCGTGCCCGGATCGGGTCACGGGACGGTAACGCTCTCTCTCGCAGCAGCGGTGATATAAATAGAAAGCGAGCTAATTACCCTATCATGCTCTCTAGCAGCGGCATAAACAAGCATATATGAAATTAAGCAAAATGCCAAGTAAGGGAGCGAATGCGATACCTCCACGCGCTCGGCGTGGGGAAGACGGACCCGATCGAAAACGCGTACTCCCGGGAAACTTAACACACAATAATTACAGCAATGGGAACATGCCCACTCCACGCAGGGAGGTAAAGGGCTATACAAATGGGCCCAGGAGGACCGAATTCGGGTTGACGGGCAGCTTCGGGTGTTGATTCGGCTACATGCGTGTTCACGACCGTGGGGCCCACGTGCTGTCCGGAGGGGCCGTGTGGGACCTGGTGGTACCGCTGTAGTGGAGACACTTGGGGAAGCGCTCCCCAGGCTGGTGGCACGCTGGTTCGCCGGTCGGAGGCCGGGCGGCTCCGTTCGGCACCGGTCGGAAAAACCGATCGAAAATCTGCCGGTTCTGTATTTCAGCGCGCGCTCCGGCGAGAACGGACGCTGCGATCAGCACCGGTGTCGGAATGCGACGAGATCAGAGCCGTTGGAAAGCTGCTTCGAAGTACTATAATCTAGTGGCCTTCAAAAAAATTCACCAGATTTGTACTTTATGTTGGCGAATTTTATATGCTGCTGCTGTACAGTAACCGAAGACTCATATCTACAGATAACTTTCCTGTTGATTGCCTTTGACCGTGAAGTAGATGTCCGAATTTGAAGATATGTTCTTCAGAAAGGTTGTAGGAAATCGAACAAGGCAACCAGGACTATTTTTGGATATGAATTTGGAGGTGGTGGTGATTTTTTTATGATTTTGGAAGTGGAGGGTGGTCGGATCTGGGATCTGACTAAAAATACTGTACCAGATGAAGAACACGAATTTCTAAAAATATATAGAAGGCTGATAAAAAATTAATAAAATTTGTGGAGGTAGGGGGTGATGGATAAAACTCCCAGTAAATTTGGGAGGGTTTGGATAAATCAAAAAGATGGTCAGAGGGGGAGAACTCAGAGGTTCTGTCACTGTAGGCAGAAACCTGGCAGATCTGAAATGACAGGTTGGACGAAAGTGTAAAAATATGAAACGGTGGATTTTGGATTTGATTTTTTTTTTGGAGAAGGGGATAGAAGATAGGAACACACTATAAAAATTTCAAGCCAAGAAGAAGCCATGGCGGATAGCAGGATTTTCGTGAAGGCACCTCTGTCTAGCAGGACAGAAAACCGAAGACGATTCCGCGGCGGCTCGAAGGCGGCACGAACGGCGGCGGCGGCGGCACCAATGAAGATCAGAGGTTGAGAGGGGGAGATAGAAGATGGATACACTCTAGAACTTGAGGTTTGAGGATAATAACACCAGGGGGAGAGAGGAATAAGGGCACACTCTTCAATGGCTCAAGCCAATTTTACAAATTTTTTCTTCATTAAAAGCTCTAATGACACTATACATAGGCTTATATAGAGAATGTCAAGGGGCGGGGGGCTGAGAATTTCGTGGGAAATAAGTCATTTTCTTCCCCCATGTGGTCAAAACTCAAAAAAAATAAATTACATATGAATGTGGCACTCCTTTGACTAGGTAGGTAAGGTAGGTGGCCTACCTTTGAAATTTTAACCCCTTTGTCTCCCATGTGGTCAATTAGCATTCAAACCTTATAGATGGCCACCTAGGATGGTTGACCAGCCCCACATGGATGAGGTGGACCAATGGGGAAGGGGAGGGGGCCCCCTAACTGGACCTACTACACATTTGCACAAAAACCCACACAATCCTAGGGAATGACACATTGGCTTACAAAGCCTTACAATTGTACATATACTTTCCCAAAGATATAAAAGTAAATAAAAGGACTCAAATGTAAAAATAAAAGTTAATGCTCAGCGTCGATTCCCATCAACTCTGCCCGGGTGGGAGGAACTCGACCCCGTCGAGTAGGGGTATGGATGCTCGAGTACTCCAGCGGATCCGTCACCGTGCCGAGTAGCGCGAGTATGCTCCACTCCAAGTGACCGTCACCTGCTCAATCCATATATACTCGATATGCACAAGCTGCTACGGGCTAGAGGTGGACACTCCAGGCGGGGCACTCTCAAAAGGGGAGGAGGCGGCTCGAAGACTCACTAGAAATCACCACTGGGTCCCTGTAGATGACTGATCCGGGTATTGAGGTAGAACCGTTCCCATACTCATTGAATGAGTCCACTCGCCTCTTACTCATAAGAGAACGACAACGAGCTTGCACAAGACACATACAGACAAATAAACGACACACAAACCATGCAAACAAACCACACAAAACAAACCACACAAGGAAAACACACGGACACATCTATGACCCTAGACACACCTAATGTTAGTCCGACCCGTACATGGGCGACGGCGGACCAGGACACCCGAATATGTGCCATGCATGCATGTGGTGCAACTGGGAATGGATGGCATGGGGAACACCTATACGTCGGGTGTGGTTATGCGTGGATGGTCTTTTGAATGTGGGCGACTCGGGAGGTTTAGAAGGGCCGAGTGTAGGTGGGTCGGGGTTGGTGGATGTAGATGGCCCATCCCGAGGGGAAGGGGCATAAAAGTGGGCTTCCTTGAAGAAGGGGAGTACGGGTGGTAACTCGGGAAGCCTAATAGTGAAGGGGTCAAAAGGGTCAAAGAAGGTATGACCCCTTGTGGTGGGTTCCCACAAGTCACGGTCCCACGTGTAGAAGGTTTGAAGATGTGGGTAGTCATCTTCTTGAATTGTAACGGGTGGGACGGGGATCGTAGGCAAGAAGTATGATTCCTCCCTCGGACAAAAGGGTATGAATTCGGGCTCGTCCGGTAAGGGGAGGAGTAAGAGGACCTCCGTGGTGACACAACCCATGGTGCACTCGGAGGTAATGGACCCAAAGGCCGGATGGATGAAGCTAAGACTAGCGGGTTGGTCAAAGCCTCGCGCCAAAAGATGCGTCAACTCCCATTGTGAATCCAATCCCATGACAAGATCGTCCAATGTGTCAACATGGTGACTAGATCGAAAGGCGGTATGGAATGAGTTGACTGGCACTAAAGGTAGGGTGGGGTCCATGGACGGGAAGGGATGTGGGACCAAGCCATCCTTGAGCCAACTAAGAAGTGACTCGGCTATGTAAAGTGTTCCCGTAAGAAACACGGGTGGCTCGGGCTTTGGTAGCTCCAAAGAAGAAGGTTCCGAATAGAGCTCGGAAGGAGCGGGTGGTGATGGAGCACCTACGAGAGGTGAAGAAGCACTTATCCTTTCCAACAAATTCGAAATCATTTTCTTGCATTCCTCAAAGGAGCGGGTTGGAGTAGGGACCTTGGGGTGGACTCGCTCCTCGTCCCTCGACCTAGGTGTGGTCCTAGGCTCGGTTATAAGCGGGGCTTCCACTCAGTTGGAGGTACTTGAGTGGATTGGGATGGGGGTGCCAAGGGGAGGTTGGTTGGAGGTGCTTGGGCGGGCCACTAGATTGGGGTCGCTTTGTTGGGCTTGGATGGCGGTGAAGGGGTGGGATTGGGTAGCGGTGTGGCCCACTTGGTTGTGGGTGAGTTGGTGGGGTGGGTGAGTGGTATGACCTCCGTGGTTGGAGGTAGGTGGGTGGGGCAAGTAGGCCCTCCTAAGCACTCTGTTCATTTCCCACCATGACTCGATGGGCCTTAGATTCCTATCCTCCCTCCAGTATTTGATGTTCCTCCAAGTTGCGGCGGCTTCACCAAAAAGTCATCTTTTGGCAACATCGACTTGCATGGGCCCGTACATAATGTACACCTCGAAGTAATCATCCATAATGGCTTCCCATTCTAGGTAGACACTCGGGTCATCGGACCCGTAGAAGTCCTGGGTTTCGGGCCTCGTGGGGTGGTTCGGATGGTCCTTCCATTTGAGATAGTATCGCCACCATCCGGGAGTTTGGGAATCCATGGGTGATTGGGGACTAGTGGGTGGGCATGCCGACACTAGTAGATAAACCAACTAGACAATGGACTACAACCCTAGACATGACGACCAAGACTCGGTACGTGGCGGAGATAAGCGATCCGAAGACAATGTACTACAACCCTAGACAATGAAAACCCACACAATCCTAGGGAATGACACATTGGCTTACAAAGCCTTACAATTGTACATATACTTTCCCAAGGATATAAAAGTAAATAAAAGGACTCAAATGTAAAAATAAAAGTTAATGCTCGGCGTCGATTCCCATCAAACTCACTGAGCTAAGCGATCCAGGACATGGTTGCTTCACTCAGAGACTCGAACGGAAAAAACTGCAAATCCATAGGGGTAAGCGGTCTGTCGCAGGGCCGCCAGAAGACTGTATCGGTCATCCATTTGATCGCTCAACCTGGTCAACCCCCAAACCGACATAAAACCAGTCAAACCTCCTAGCGGTCTCCCATATGGCCGCTAAGAACGCCTAGCGGTCAAGGCTAGGACCGCTAGCCCAACCGACTTAAAACTATTAAACCGACATAAACGACGGTTAGCTGTCATCTCTCAGACCGCCAATCCCAGCTTAGCGGTCTATCGCATGACCGCGTAGCCAAACCGACATACACACCCCCCCTTAGCGGTCTATCGTACGACCGCTGATAGAGAGTAGCGGTCATCCACTAAATCGCTAGAGAGAAGAAACGGTCTATCGCACAACCGAGAAGACCTGAACCGACCTACTGTTCAAAAAGCAGAAACGGTCACCCAAGGACCGCTAAAGCCCAAAAACGGTCTCTAGTAAGACCGCTAAATCGCTACGACGGGAAAATCGTGAGATTGGTCGATCTCGGCTGTTCCACGCCCCGTTCGCTTCTAAACGAAGGGGAAACAACCCTAATCGTCAAATAAACCTTCCACAGACCGGAAGGGATCCAAACCGCATCCAAAAACACTAAAAACGAACGATTCTACCGAATCGACCCAAAATGAGTCACATGGGTTCCCGGGCTCACACCGGTCCCAAATGACCACCAATCACAACGAAACCAGTGGGAAAGGAATGCAGACATGCCAGGGATTTAAATAAAACTAATTAGGCGAAAAACTATCACCGAAAGAGGCGAACTCGTCTCACACCCCCCAAAGAATGCTTCACCTAAAACAAGGCAGAACCCTCTCGTTCTCACACCGTTTAGCTCAAAATCACGGGGGAACGCAGTACAGGAGTAGGGCGTCCATCTCCCTACCTCCACCGAACTCCTAGCGCGCCGAAGCGACTAAACCGCGCCGAAAACCATCTCACGAACAACCCACGCCGGCTTTGAATCCATCGAACGGGATCGCGCCAACCACGCTCCGATCGTCACGCCAGCACGTTCCACAACAGCTCCACGCCGTAGCCACCTCTTCCTCGGGCCTCCTCCGTCTACAGCCAGAGCAAAGGGGGTGAGAAGAGAGAGAACGATGAGGGAGAGAGTGAGAGATCATGAGGGTGAGAGAGGAGAGAGAGAGGGTTAAAAAGGAAAAGGAAATTATGAATTTCCTAATTTTTGTAAAATCTGATTTTTGGTCCGAAAATGCACTAATTCAGAAAAATATGAAAAAATAGTCTAAATGATCCTCAGAAAGAATGCAACGCAACTGTAGCGTCCTCGAGTCGATGAATTGAATAATAAACTCACCACGGGGTTCTGTAACTAGTATGGGAGAAAAATTCACACGGATCGTAAAACACAACTCAGGACCCACAAAAGTGATCCGAAACTTTCCGATAAAGATCCGAAAGACTCATGGTCTTACACCGATGGTGGAGTAGCTATCGGCTTGAAGCCCCGATGGCTGAGTATTTGTCGGCTTGAAGCCCCGATGGCTGAGTATCCTGTCGGCTTGAAGTCCCGATGGCTGAGTATCTGTCGGATTTAAGCCCCGATGGCTGAACATCTGTCGGATTGAAGCCCCGATGGTTGAATATCTGTCGGCTTGAAGCCCCGATGACTGAATATCTTTCAGTTTAACGCCCCGATGGCGGAATATCGATCGTCTTGAAGCCCCGATGGCTTAACATCTGTAGGCTTAGACAAAAGGTCGTGACGCCAACCACATGAGAAGTCTATTCGTTGGATGGCTAAAGGTGGACGGTGAAAGACCATGTCTGCCTCAAGGCTCACTTTCTTTTCTTCTCTTCTTCTTTTATGTGGAGGGGCGAGTGGAAAGACCACGTCCGCCTGATGACTGTTCTTTTCTTTTCTGCACTTCTTTTTATTGTGAAGAGTCGGGTTCAAAGACCACGTCCACCTCATGACTGTTCTTTTGTTCTGCTCTTCCTTTCTCATTAATGCCCTCGGACTGGGGTGTATTTCTCTTAATGTGCCCCCAGGTTGGGGTGTAACTTTTCTTCTGTGCCCCCAAGCGGGGTGTATCTCTCATGACTTCTAGGCCCCCAGGCGGGGTGTAACTTTTGCTCCTTATTCCCCGGAGTGGGATATATTTCTCTTCGTATTCCCCTAGGCCGGGGTGTATTCTTTTTATTTTATATGCCCCAATACGGGGTAGAGTCTTTGCTTCTTATGCCACCAAGGTGGGGTGGAGTCTTTTGCTTCATGTGCCCCCATATCGGGGTATATTTCTTTCTCAAATACCCCTAAGCCGGGTTGTATTCTTTGTCTCATATGTCCCCCGAGTCGGGGTGCGTTTTGCTTCTCGTGAACCCCGGGCGGAGTGTGCTTCTTTCTTTGTATGCCCCTAGGCCGGGGTGAGTTTCTTCCTTTGTGTGCCCCCAGGCAGGGTATAGTCTTTGCTTCTCATGCCCCCAGGTGGGGGTGTAGTTCTTCTTCAGGTGCCCCTAAACTGGGGTAAAATTTTCTTCGAATACCCCTAAGCCGGGGTGAATTCTTCATAGCTTCCATGCCCCCCGTGGTGGGGTATGTTGCTTCTTATGTCCCCATGGCGGGGGTGGATTCTGCTGCTTCTTATGCCCCAGAGCGGGGTATACTTCTCTTCATATGCCCCTAAGCTGGGGTGTGTCTTATGCTTCTTATGTCCTGTGGCGGGGTATGTTTCTTCCTCAAATGCCCCTAAGCCGGGGTGTATTCTTTCGTTCTTTATGCCCCGATATCGTGGTGAAACTCTATTGCTTCTTATGCCCCCATGGCGGGGTGTATGCTGCTTCTTATATCCCCTTGGCGGGGGTGGATCCTACTGCTTCTTATGCCCCAGAGTGGGGTACACTTCTCTTCATATGTCCCTAAGCTGGGGTGTGTCTTATGCTTCTGATGCCCCGTGGCGGGGTATGTTTCTTCTTCAAAAGCCCCTAGGCCAGGGTGTATTCTTTCGTTCTTTATGCCCCGAGATCGGGGTGAAACTTTGTTGCATCTTATGCCCCCATGGCGGGGGTACATTTCTTCGTCAAATGCCCCTAAGCCAGGGTGTAACTTTTACTTTATGTGCCCCCGAGTCGGGGTGGATTCTCTTCATGTGCCCCCGTGACGGGGGTATATCCTTTATGGCTTCTATGCCCCAAGGCGGGGTGTAAATTCTTGTTTTCATGCCCCCCATGCGGGGTGTGTTTCTTTTGCTTCATATGCCCCCATGGCGGGGTACATTTCTTCTTCAAATGCCCCTAAGCCTGGGTGCAACTCTGCTTCTTCTTATGACCCCAGGTCGGGGTAGATTCTTCTTACGTGCCCCCGAGTCGGGGCGTATTCTCTTCATGTGCCCCCATGAGCGGGGTGTATTCTTCCTTGCCTCTTATCCCCCATGGCGGGGTATATTTCTTCTTCTTATCCCCCATGGCGGGGTATATGCATGCTCTCTTCGGGAGTGGTGGCCGTGCTTGGCCTCATTGCTATAAAAGCATCCCCCACAGCGGGCAGTAATTCATCAAGCTACAGTTGTGGCTTGTTGGATCTTCTAACAGCCACTCGAGAGACCGTCTTGTGCCGGATAGAGGTAGCAGGAAGGTGGAACGGATCGGGGCATTGCACCTCAGACTTGGACCCTCCTAGAGTCGGGTGGGATGCTGACCTTCTTCTTGTCCTTTTGGTCGGCGATGCTTGCGAACTTTTCTTTTTGTCCTTTCTTTTCTTCTCTTCTTTTTTGTGTAATAGACCAAGGTAGGTGCACATGAGAGTGCTCACCCCCTCAAGGAGGGGATGAGTGGTTCGCTCCACCGCGTCAATCCCAGAGTGGTAATCTTTGTTCAACACGGGTGTCGACGGATATGACCATACAACCCTCTCTCGTCAATTCTCTCTCTCCTCTTTTTTTGCTTCTTTCTTTTTCCTCTTTTTTTCTTCCTCTTGGGGACGGGGGAATGACTTCCCCTCCCTTCTTCTTTCTTTCTTTTTCTCCAGTGGCCTTCATGATTCCTGGAAGCTGCATGTGCCTCGGAGTAGCGTCCTCGATGCCACAAAGATAACTTCACCTAGTCCGGATTTCCTCCGTATAGGGCTGGCGGAGACAGCACCTGCAATTCATCAAAACAGGCAAACATCGTTTATTAGGAGGCCATGAGGCCTGTGGACGTGTAAAATTGTACTTCCATGTGTGTCCTACCAAGCTCCCGCACTGATGTCAGAATTAAAGAGAGAAGACCAGGGGAGACTGGCCATCCAGGGCTCCGGGGGAACATTACCGTCTAGCAAATCCTCACATTTGCACGGGCGCATTAAATGACAAAGAAAGCATAGGATATCCTCCTGAATTTATACACTGCTATGGACCCACCCTCGGGTCCCTAATAGTGAAGAAATATCCCAAAGAGTACACAACTTCAAGTTCCTGAAGCAAAAGTAGAAGCCCGTTCAAACAGCACACTCTGTGCCCTTTCAGCGGCACACGGCCTGCAAAGCCCCAGCGGCACACCCATGAGGTGCCTCCAGCGGCACACTACTCAAATGCCCCCGGCGGCACACCCCCATCGTGCCCCTTCAACGGCACAGTCCCAGGCCCCTCAACGGCACACTCATTTTGTGCCCCTCACCGGCACACCCAATCTGAGCCCAGCGGCACACTAGCAACGCCCTCCAACGGCACGCTGGCTAGTGCCCCCAGCGGTACACCCACGAGGGGCCTCTAGCGGCATACACCCTCGAAAGCCCCTTCAACGGCACAACAGCCCGTTCCCCTTTCAACGGCACAGTTTTTGTGCCCTCCAGCGGCACACCGTCCGAGCCCCCAATGGCACACTTCAAACTGGCCCCCCAGCGGTACAGCCTTCATGCCCCTTTAACGGCACAACGTCCTGCCCCTTCCAGCAGCACAGCAGTGAACTCCCCCGAACGGCATAGACTGGCAGATGACTCAACGGTCATTAGGCAGATCCCTTGGCACGCAGCTCGGCCACTTCAACGCCAGCTAGCACCTGCCTCGGTGTCGCCCTCTGGTTGGATGAGGTAGATCCTCACCTGACGAGGAGGAGACAGAAGTCAACCTCGGATGGCGGTGCCACCATGAGGTCTGCCCCCTCCAATGTCCCACATATAAAAAGCCTCTCACGGAGAGAAAAATGCATGCGAAAAGAGGCGATACCACCCATACGAAGAGAGCAGTAGAGGAAGAAGAAGAGAAGAAGAAGGTAGAGGAGAGCCTAGAGAGAAAGAGAGAATGTGCTGTGTAATGGAGAGGGAAGGATTGTAGTGAAGTGAATGATCACCCTTCCGCACTCCAACCCTCTCCCCAACTATTTTCTTTCTGTCCTCTTCTTCGTTCATTTGGATGTACTGTATCATGTTTGGCCTTCGGGCCATGATCTTTGTCATTTTGAGTTCGTCGTGAATGAAAGACCCTTTTGGTTTTGCCTTCTCTTATTGAATCTGTTTTTTTCTCCCCATCGTTTGTAATACCCAAAATTCTTTAGAAATTTATTTAGAAAGTTATTTGAAATTATTTGGAATTTATTTAAATTTATTTGAATTAATGAGAATTATTCAAAATTAATTAGATTAATTCTTTAATAAATAGAATAAGTCACTTTTCAACTATTTTATAAAAATCAATAAAAATCATATTCTTATAGAATCAATTATGTTTAACAATATTTCCTTCTGTGGCCAACCCTAAGAAAATCATTTATTAGGCTGAATTAGTGGATTAAGTCTTCCAAACTTAATATTTAACTATTTACGGAATAGTAGAAGTGAAAATTTTATCTATCATATAAAACTTCATAAAAATAGTAATTAAATAATAGATGCATCGACTAACACTTTTGTCTTCTATGACTAAGTCTAATAAAATCATTATCTAGGCCTAATCAGTTGGTTAAGTCCGACTTTCAACCCACCTAACCCGAAATTCGTGTTCACTATTCACCCCATCTTAAAACATCAAATTAGAGCTTGTTTCTCAACCAAATGAGGTGATTCCAGAGGCAAATGAAAGGTAATACATAGAGGATTAATAGCCCTCTATCAATCGAACCAAACCCTAACCCTAGCACATGGTGGCGGCCGAATTTGGTGGAAGTCAACCTTGGCGGTGCCATTTTCAAACATCACCTTGCGTGATCGATTTTTTCCAACTCCAAAGTCTCCAGAAGCTCTATGAGCTATAAAAATAAAGCTCTACGAGTCTATTTTCATTTGCTGGCTATGGTGTTCGCATTGGAGCTCGATCTAGGATGATTTTGGTCGTTTAGTGGAGGTGGGTCGGCAGCCGTTGTCCTCTTTCCTCTCCTCTTTGTTCCTTCGATTGAGGTAGGTTTCCTCAACCAATATCTGCACAAGAGTATATCAAATTGATCCTCTCGACGAGCTCTTTCCAGTGGTTATAAAAGCCCTAAATTTCATTAGGTATCCAAGGAGATATCGAGGTTTTTCTAAGGTGCTGTCCGGTTCGTTCTTCATTCTAGGTCGTAGTTTTGTTCTTTCAAATCAGGTTGGTAATTTTAACCAAAATTCGTAAATAGATAGTCTATCTTGATCAGCTCGACGAGCTCTTTCATTTGGCAGTAAAAGCCCAATTTCTATTGGGTATTCAGGAAGTTATCAAGGGATCTTTGAGGGCTATCAAGGATCGTTGGGTATTCTTGTAGCTGGGTTTGATCTTCATTTAAGGTAGGTTCTAACAGACCTAACTTTAATTATTATACATGAATGGAATCCTCATCATGTTAGCTTCCTTTTAACGTTGAAAGCCCTAATTTTTATCAATCATACTAGGTTAATTTCTTGATTTAGTAAGCATATGTCTATGTTAGGGTTTTAAGTGTACCTTTTAGGATTAAACTTGATTTTACATAGATAATCACAGGCTAAACTTAAAATTGAGCATACCATCTTGTGCATCTTCCTCTTATCTTTCCATTGATATCTTGTTTGCTAAATTTCATCAAGAATTTCCATTGACATCTTGTGCATCTTCCTCTTATCATATTATTTCATATAATAGAGAATAAAAGCATATAAAATATATACATCCAGCATGTTAAAATATTCCTATTATCTGAAAATTCATTAAAAATATATTCTGATATTATCAGCATGTTGAAAGTTAATTTCTGTGAATTAATGATATTTTTAACTCATAGAAATCTATTTTTATCTATATAATAGAAATAAATGCATATAAAATATATATCCAGCATGCTAAAATATTCCTAATATCTGAGAATTCATGAAAAATATATTCTGATATTATCATCATGTTGAAAGTTAATTTCTGTGAATTAATGATATTTTTAACTCATAGAAATCTATTTTTATCTATATAATAGAGAATAAATGCATATAAAATATATATCTAGCATGCTAAAATATTTCTAATATCTTAAAATTCATGAAAAATATATTCTGATATTATCAGCATGTTGAAAGTTAATTTCTGTGAATTAATGATATTTTTAACTCATAGAAATCTATTTTATCTATATAATAGAAATAAATGCATATAAAATTATGTTAGCATGTTAAATTATTTCTTACAGCATGATAAAATTCTTCACAGCATGACGAAAATTCTTCCAGCGTATTAGGATGATGACAACATGATATAAATGATTTTTAGTATATTAAATGGATGATAGAATATTGAAAAAAATTACTTTTCAGCATGAAAAAAATCTTATTATTATCAGGAAAAATAAATAATCAGTATGATAACTTACTCCTATTAACTTATCCAAAAATTACGTAGAAAACTCATTATAACATATTACGTGTTAGTTTTAACGCCTAATAATGTATTTTTATTTTGTTAAAAATTAATTCCAGCAAGAAAAATATATTTTTATCACCTTACCAGTAGAATCATGTGGAGCTATTTTAACATGTTAGAGATATTTTCATCATGCTAGGATTTATTTCTATGAATTAAACTAAATTCTTAGTAATTCACTAAGATAATACAAAATAAATCTTTTTATTTAAGAAACTAGTTTCTTGATATTAAAAGACCCTAAAACAACCCCAAAACTTGTTAAACCAACGGAATACAATGTTAAACTATGGAGTTAAGAGTATTCTAATGATTGTATTTTCCTACTTATCATTCGTTCTTGAATTCCACGACTTAATTGTCGTTAAACATGATGCCTAAATTTAACTCTCTACTCTTCTTGTTACTCTGATGTTTTGTCAGATCTGTACTTTTTACAATTTAGTTTATTCCTTGAAATTCATTGGCCATGATTACTTGAGAAAATGTCTAGACAACTTGGGATCCTTGATCCAATAAATCAATGCCATCGCATCATAGGGGCCCGGTCTGGTCCTGGGGAGAGCGCCCGAAAAATAAGTGAGCCCATGGGATGTTAATGACATGGTGAGGTATTGCACCGAGTACTTGACTAGTGTGACGTCTACGACATTCAATCTATTATTATTCTTGTACTTGATCGTGAATTACTTCATGTTTTAAATACTTGCTTGTTGGCCAATTATTATTGCAATTGCTCTTATTCAAATTCTTGTACTTGTCATTATTGTTAATTGTTATCTTTTAATTCTTGACCTTGCGAGATCTTATTATATTGTCCTTGATCTCGTTATTTATTTCCTTACTTATCATTGCATACAACATGTAATTAAGTCATTAACTACGTAAATTTGCCTGTTATTACCTACTGAGCGTCAGCTCATAGTGTTGTTTTTCCCCTTTCCCAGGTTATTCAGGTGGTGACGGTTACACAGACGGGGAGGGACATGAGTGATTCTAGAGTGTACTTGTACCTAGATGCCTACTGAGCGTCAGCTCATAGTTTTGGGAGTTATGTTTGATCGTGTTTAAACAGTGTTGATCATTGTAACAAAAGTATTCCTTCCTTAGCAATGTTTATTGTTAGTTTAGAATAAATGTTATTTCTAGCTCGTTATTGACTGTACGTCCCGATATTCCGCGTCGGGGCGTGACAGTTTAGGTGGTATCAGAGCCTAGGTTTAATAATCCTAGGTTTTCTAAGTGTCATCATAGGACCCCGACCTCGTCTAAGTTTAAGGACCTGACCTGGTGAGATTGGGTAGAACTCAGGTTAAGTTAATACCTTGCTTGTGAAATTAACTATCTTATGACCCTAAATGATCTATTTCTTATGTAGGCATTTGAGATGGCAGCTGAACGTGCGGAGTGGAGAAACTTGCAACGCACGGTTCAAGGCCTCACGCAGGCGTTACAACAAGTGGCTCAAGCTGGAGCTGTAAATCATGGCACCGGTGATCTATACCGGAACTTCGAGGGATGAATCCGCCAAGGTTTGCTGGTTCGACTGACCCCGACGAAGCCGAGCACTGGCTAGACGAGATGGGAAGGATCTTCGAAGTTATGCAATGCACCAACCAAGAGCGTGTCCTTTTATCTACTTTCCAACTGGAACGTGATGCACGTACTTGGTGGGATTCTATCAAGGCGACTCTGGGTGATCAGCAGGTTACGTGGGAAGAGTTCGAGGAATTTTTCAACGGCAAGTATTTTTCTGACCGGGTACAAGAGAAGAAAGCGGCGGAGTTCGCGGCCCTGAAACAGCGAGGTCTGTCCGTGGCAGAGTATGAGGCTCAATTTTCACGGCTTTCTCGTTATGCTACACACCTTATTTCCACCGAGAAGATGAAGGCGAAGCGTTTTCTCAACGGTCTGAGGCTGCATTATATTAATCAGTTGGCGCCGATGGAAATCTCTACATATTCTGAAATGGTAAGGAAAGTGCAAGTCCTGGAAGATACCTTAGAGATGACGGAGCGAATCCGTGGAAAAGGCACCAAGAAGGAGCAACCGAAGGATTTCAAGAATGCTAAACCCGGATATGGCACTGGCAAGAAGAGGCCCGTGAGTGGGTCTAGTTCGTGGACCGAATCTGGAACGTGGAAGGGCAAGATGCCAAAGCATGAAGACAAGAAGCCTAGCCCTGTTGTACCGTTCAAGGGCGTATGCAAATTCTGTGATCGTCCTGGTCACAAAATGGAGGAGTGCTGGCGCAAGCTAGGCGCCTGTTTGCGTTGTGGAAGCAGGGAGCACCGTATCCCTAACTGTCCCTTATTATCGGAACAAGCTACCCGGCGAAACCTCAAGTCTTCAAGAAACCACAAGGCAAGCTCCAAGCTCTGCATGCAAATGAAGCAGAAACAGCCGAGGATGGTGGACTCGTCGAAGGTACTCTTATTATACTCGACAAGCCAGCATTTGTTCTTTTTGATACTGGTGCAACGCATTCATTTATTTCTCGGAGATTTGCTAAGTCTTTAGCTATGGAACCTGTTCTGATGAATTCTCCGTTAGAGATATCAACCCCTATTGGTTCTAGATCGGCAATTCAGCTTTTCTATCCTTCTAGTAAGGTTATGATTGATGAGCAGAATTTACCAGCTGATTTAGTTTGCATAGATATGAAGGATTACGACGTAATCCTAGGAGCTGATTGGTTGGCTAAGTATGAAGCCAATGTTCATTGCAGTTCTAGCTCGGTGTCTTTTAGTAGGCACCCGGAGTTATCTTTCATAGGAGTTAGACATCATAGCTCTATGTCGCTTATTTCAGCCCTTCGTGCTGATAAGCTAATGAGGCGAGGATGTGAGGCATTTCTAGCCTTTGTCCATGCTACTCCTGAGCAGCAGATTGAGATTAAGGACATTCCTGTTGTCCGAGAATTTCTTGATGTCTTTCCAGAGGAACTACCTGGACTTCCGCCTGAGCGGGAAGTAATCTTCTCTATTGATGTTTTTCCTGGCTCATCTCCTATTTCTCAAGCTCCTTATCGTATGTCTCCTGCGGAGCTGAGAGAATTGAAGCAGCAATTAATGGAATTATTCGAGAAAGGTTTCATTCGTCCGAGTACTTCCCCTTGGGGAGCCCCTGTATTGTTCGTCAGGAAGAAGGATGGTTCGATGAGGCTGTGCATCGATTATCAGCAATTGAATCAGTTGACTATCAAGAACAAATATCCATTGCCAAGGATCGATGAATTATTTGACCAGATAGCGGGAGCTCATTATTTTTCCAAGATCGATCTTCGATCAGGATATCACCAGTTGCGGATTAAGGAGGAGGATATTTTTAAAATGGCTTTTCGCAACAGGTATGGTCACTTTGAATTTGTCGTTATGCCTTTTGGTCTAACGAATGCACCAGCAGCTTTCATGCAGTTGATGAACAGTGTGTTTAGACCCTATCTTGATCAATGGGTCATGGTATTCATCGATGATATTCTGATTTATTCTAAGAATAAAGAGGAGCATGCCGAACATCTGAGAACGGCATTGCAGTTATTAAGAGATCACCAGCTGTATGCCAAGTTCAGTAAATGTGATTTCTGGCTGCAAGAGGTGTCCTTTCTAGGGCATATTATTACCAAAGAGGGCATCTCTGTTGATCCTTCGAAGGTTGAGGCAGTGAAGAATTGGGAGCAGCCCACTAGTGTGACTGAAATCAGAAGCTTCTTAGGCCTGGCAGGCTATTATCGCAGATTCATTCAAGATTTTCCAAGATTGCGGTACCTCTTACAGATTAACCCGCAAGGAGAACAAGTTCGAATGGTCAGAAGATTGTCAACGAAGTTTTCAGACTTTGAAGGAATGCCTAACTACGGCACCTATATTGACTTTACCTTCTGGTGAAGGAGGTTTTGTGGTCTATACTGATGCATCTGGAATTGTCTAGGCTGTGTGCTTATGCAGCATGGGAAGGTGATTGCCTATTCTTCTAGGCAGTTGAGGAAGCATGAAGAGAATTACCCTGTTCATGATCTGGAACTTGCAGCAGTTGTGTTTGCTTTGAAGATTTGGAGGCATTATTTATATGGTGAAACATTCACGATATTCTCCGATCATAAGAGTTTAAAGTACTTATTCTCTCAGAAGGAACTCAATATGCGGCAGCGCAGATGGTTGGAGTATTTGAAGGATTTCGACTTCTCGATCGAGTATCATCCCGGTAAAGGCAATGTTGTGGCTGATGCATTGAGTCGGAAGCCTATAGCTAAATTGTCCAGTCTTATGTTGCATGAATGGAGGCTACTAGAACAGTTAGCTAGCCTGGATCTTAATGTTGACAATGATCGGGTGATGATTGCACAGATTCAACTTAAGCCCGAATTGTTGATAGAAATCAAGTCTTTGCAAGATAATGATCCCGAGCTGGTAGAAATCAAGGGAAGCTTGAGCAGTAGACCGGATTTCATGATGGCTGATGATGGAAGACTGCTATTTCAAGGACGAACGTGTGTACCTGATGTAGCTGAGATCAAGAACAAGATTCTCGACGAGGCTCATAGATCCAAATACACGATTCATCCTGGAGGTACTAAAATGTTCAAAGATTTGAAAAGATCTTTTTGGTGGCCGAATATGAAAAGAGAAGTGGCAGACTTTGTGAGTAGATGCTTGGTTTGTCAGCAAGTTAAGGCTGAACATTTCAGACCGGCAGGAAAGTTGAAACCGCTCGACATACCCCAATGGAAATGGGAAAGCATTGGCATGGATTTCATTATGGGTCTACCTAAGACTCGTGGTGGTTTTGATGCAATTTGGGTGATCGTCGACAGATTAACAAAATCAGCCCACTTCTTACCCATTAAGTCTAAATGGACAGTTGATGTCTTGGCAGCATTATATATGAAGGAAGTGGTAAGACTTCATGGCATTCCAGTCAATATTGTATCTGATCGAGACCCCAGATTCACTTCACATTTCTGGAAGGGATTGCAAGAGTCTTTGGGTACTCGTCTGAATTTCAGTACGGCTTTCCATCCACAGACAGATGGACAGACTGAAAGGACCAACCAGATAGTAGAGGATATGCTTCGAGCCTGCATGATTGATTTTGAGGCAGTTGGAGTGATCATTTGGCATTAGTTGAATTCGCCTACAACAACAGCTATCAGTCCAGTATTCTGATGGCTCCATTTGAAGCTTTGTATGGAAGAAGCTGTCGATCCCCATTGTGTTGGGAAGAGGTAGGCGAGAAGCAATGGCTTGGATCGATCTTATTTCGGAATCATCACAGAACATCCGTATTATCCGAGACCGGTTACAAGTAGCCCAATCAAGACAGAAGAGTTATGCCGACACAAGGAGAAGAGCATTAGAATTTCAAGTTGGCGAGCATGTATTTCTGAAAGTCTCTCCTACAAGAGGGATTCGAAGATTTGGCATTCATGGCAAGCTTAGTCCGAGATATATAGGTCCGTTCGAGATTCTGGATAGAGTGGGAGAAGTTGCTTACAGACTGGCATTACCGCCGCAGTTATCTGGCGTACACAATATTTTCCATGTGTCTATGTTACGGAAATATGTGTATGACCCCACTCATATCATTCAGCAAGTGGATTTTGAATTGAAGGAAGATTTGACCTATGAAGAAAGACCTATCAAGATTCTGGACCGGAAGCAACAGCAACTACGGAATCGTTCTATACCTATGGTCAAAATTCAGTGGAGTCGGCGTGGAACCGAAGAAGCCACTTGGGAATCTGAAGATACTATGCGGAAGCGGTATCCCGACTTGTTCTAGGTGAGCTAGTCTTCCCCTATCTCTATATTATAGTGCAGTGAATTTGGAGGACCAAATTCTTTAAGTGGGGGAGGGTGTAATACCCCAAATTCTTTAGAAATTTATTTAGAAAGTTATTTGAAATTATTTGAATTTATTTGAATTAATGAGAATTATTCAAAATTAATTAGATTAATTCTTTAATAAATAGAATAAGTCACTTTTCAACTATTTTATAAAAATCAATAAAAATCATATTCTTGTAGAATCAATTGTGTTTAACAATATTTCCTTCTGTGGCCAACCCTAAGAAAATCATTTATTAGGCCGAATTAGTGGATTAAGTCTTCCGAACTTAATATTTAACTATTTACGGAATAGTAGAAGTGAAATTTTGTCTACCATATAAAAATTCATAAAAATAGTAATTAAATAATAGATGCATCGACTAACACTTTTATCTTCTATGACTAAGCCTAATAAAATCATTATCTAGGCCTAATCAGTGGGTTAAGTCCGACTTTCAACCCACCTAACCCGAAATTCGTGTTCACTATTCACCCCATCTTAAAACATCAAATTAGAGCTTGTTTCTCAACCAAATGAGGTGATTCCAGAGGCAAATGAAAGGTAATACATAGAGGATTAATAGCCCTCTATCAATCGAACCAAACCCTAACCCTAGCACATGGTGGCGGCCGAGTTTGGTGGAAGTCAACCTTGGCGGCGCCATTTTCAAACACCACCTTGCGTGGTCGATTTCTCCCAACTCCGAAGTCTCCAGAAGCTCTATGAGCTATCAAAATAAAGCTCTACGAGTCTATTTTCATTTGGTGGCTGTGGTGTTCGCATTGGAGCTCGATCTAGGAAGATCTTGGTCGTTTAGTGGAGGTGGGTCGGCAGCCGTCGTCCTCCTTCCTCTCCTCTTTGTTCCTTCGATTGAGGTAGGTTTCCTCAACCAAAATCTGCACAAGAGTATATCAAATTGATCCTCTCGACGAGCTCTTTCCAGTGGTTTTAAAAGCCCTAAATTTCATTAGGTATCCGAGGAGATATCGAGATTTTTCTAAGGTGCTGTCCGGTTCGTTCTTCATTCTAGGTCGTGGTTTTGTTCTTCCAAATCAGGTTGGTAATCTTAACCAAAATTCGTAAATAGATAGTCTATCTTGATCAGCTCGACGAGCTCTTTCATTTGGTAGTAAAAGCCTCAATTTCAATTGGGTATTCAGGAAGTTATCAAGGGATCTTTGAGGGCTGTCAAGGATCGTTGGGTTTTCTTGTAGCTGGGTTTAATCTTCATTTCAGGTAGGTTCTAACAGACCTAACTTTAATTATTATACATGAATGGAATCATCATCATATTAGCTTTCTTTTAACGTTGAAAGCCCTAATTTTTATCAATCATACTAGGTTAATTTCTTGATGTAGTAAGCATATGTCTATGTTAGGGTTTTAAGTGCACCTTTTAGGATTAAACTTGATTTCACGTGGATAATCACAGGCTAAACTTAAAATTGAGCATACATCTTGTGCATCTTCCTCTTATCTTTCCATTGATATCTTGTTTGCTGAATTTCATCAAGAATTTCTATTGATATCTTGTGCATCTTCCTCTTATCATATTATTTCATATAATAGAGAATAAAAGCATATAAAATATATATATCTAGCATGTTAAAATATTTCTAATATCTAAAAATTCATGAAAAATATATTCTGATATTATCAGCATGTTGAAAGTTAATTTCTGTGAATTAATGATATTTTTAACTCATAGAAATCTATTTTTATCTATATAATAGAGAATAAATGCATATAAAATATATATCCAGCATGCTAAAATATTCCTAATATCTAAAAATTCATGAAAAATATATTCTGATATTATCAGCATGTTGAAAGTTAATTTCTGTGAATTAATGATATTTTTAACTCATAGAAATCTATTTTTATCTATATAATAGAGAATAAATGCATATAAAATATATATCCAGCATGCTAAAATATTCTAATATCTAAAATTCATGAAAAATATATTCTGATATTATCAGCATGTTGAAAGTTAATTTCTGTGAATTAATGATATTTTTAACTCATAGAAATCTATTTTTATCTATATAATAGAAATAAATGCATATAAAATTATGTTAGCATGTTAAATTATTTCTTACAGCATGATAAAATTCTTCACAGCATGACGAAAATTCTTCCAGCATATTAGGATGATGACAGCATGATATAAATGATTTTTAGTATATTAAACTATTTATCAGCGTATTTCTCCTATTAAATGGATGATAGAATATTGAAAAAAATTACTTTTCAGCATGATAAAAATCTTATTGTTATCAGGAAAAATAAATAATCAGTATGATAACTTACTCCTATTAACTTATCAAAAATTACGTAGAAAACTCATTATAGCATATTACGTGTTAGTTTTAACGCTAATAATGTATTTTTAGTGTGTTAAAAATTAATTCCAGCAAGAAAAATATATTTTTATCACCTTACAGTAGAATCATGTGCTGGAACTATTTTAACATGTTAGAGATATTTTCATCATGCTAGGATTTATTTCTATGAATTAAACTAAATTCTTAGCAATTCACTAAGATAATACAAAATAAATCTTTTTGTTTAAGAAACTAGTTCCTTGATATTAAAAGACCCTAAAACAACCCCAAAACTTGTTAAACCAACAGAATACAATGTTAAACTATGGAGTTAAGAGTATTCTAATGATTGCATTTTCCTACTTATCATTCGTTCTTGAATTCCACGACTTAATTGTCGTTAAACATGATGCCTAAATTTAACTCTCTACTCTTCTTGTTACTCTGATGTTTTGTCAGATCTGTACTTTTTACAATTTAGTTTATTCCTTGAAATTCATTGGCCATGATTACTTGAGAAAATGTCTAGACAACTTGGGATCCTTGATCCAATAAATCAATGCCATCGCATCATAGGGGCCCGGTCTGGTCCTGGGGAGAGCGCCCGAAAAATAAGTGAGCCCATGGGATGTTAATGACATGGTGAGGTATTGCACCGAGTACTTGACTAGTGTGACGTCTACGACATTCAATCTATTATTATTCTTGTACTTGATCGTGAATTACTTCATGTTTTAAATACTTGCTTGTTGGCCAATTATTATTGCAATTGCTCTTATTCAAATTCTTGTACTTGTCATTATTGTTAATTGTTATCTTTTAATTCTTGACCTTGCGAGATCTTATTATATTATCCTTGATCTCGTTATTTATTTCCTTGCTTATCATTGCATACAACATGTAATTAAGTCATTAACTACGTAAATTGCCTGTTATTACCTACTGAGCGTCAGCTCATAGTGTTATTTTTCCCCTTTTCCAGGTTATTCAGGTGGTGACGGTTATACAAACGGGGAGGGACATGAGTGATTCTAGAGTGTACTTGTACCTAGATGCCTATTGAGCGTCAGCTCATAGTTTTGGGAGTTATGTTTGATCATGTTTTAACAGTATTGATCATTGTAACAAAAGTATTCCTTCCTTAGCAATGTTTATTGTTAGTTTAGAATAAATGTTATTTCTAACTCGTTATTGACTGTACGTCTCGATATTCCGCGTCGGGGCGTGACATCGTTGGCCTGTGATCTCTGTTGCATGCTTACTCAATTTTCTAACTCTTTGTTTTACTGGCTTGCCCATGTCATTGGTTTGCTTAGTGGTCTGCTTAGATAGACGATTAGTGCTTTTGGTTTGGCGAGACAAGGCTATCCTCCTCCTTCTCTTGGTGATGTTCAACAGAGTGTCCCCCTTTCCTTCCCATACAGCTCCGTTAGAATGTTACAATCTTCTACTTGGTGTGCATCCCCACCCACTAACTGAGATGCTCCTTTGCCCCTCCTTCAGAGTCAGTGGTACACACACACACATTCAAGCCCCCCAGTCATCATCCTATTCAAGCCTTTCACCGGCACACCTCCTTTTGTTTGCCCAGCGGTACACCTCCCTTGGTTTGCCCAGCGACACACTCCCCCTTTTGCTTGCCCAACGGCACACCCCGTGTGCCTTGGCTGGCACACTCCCTTGGCCTGCCTAGGCCGGCACACTCCCTGGCCATGCCTTCACCGGCACACCCTGACCATGGTTTGCCCGGTACACCCCTGGATTGACAGCCCGGCACAGCTTGGCTATCACTTCTCTGGTGCACTCATAGCTTGAGTCAGTCTACTGGTTTCCCATTCGGCATTTTCTCCGAGTTTTTCCAAAATTTCTCCAAAAGTGGCTGCCTAGGCACACACCTCATCTGTTGGTTCATGTCACTCCCTGTGGGCATGTTCCTTTTTACTCCCTTACCATCCGGGTTAAGGGGAGATGCTGTCGAATTTTTGTCAGAAATAACAACAAGTTAAAAGACAAAAGGAAGCAATAAACAAACGAACTAAGCAATAATAAAACATTATAATCAAGATAGAGGAACTATGCAAGGCCCAAGGAATTGAACTGAACAAGACTCGGAGAACTGGACTAGCAAGCATGGCGTGGGACTCAATCACATGACAAGAAAATTGAAAGTTTGACCCCCTGGGACTCCTCATCAGAATTGCTTGAACAAGAGACCCTCTCTTAAACTCTGTTCCATCCATCTGGACTCTGCCCTGTCCACTTTGATCCTTCATTCGACCCCTGGCCGGCACACCCTTTGGTGCCTCCCCCAGCAGTACACTACTCCTCTCATCCCTTCTCCGACACAGCCTTGACCTGTGTCTGCCCGGTGCGCCCTCAATTAAACCTTCCCCGACACACTTTAGTGGCATTGATACATACTCCTCACCCTCCCCAGCGGTACACTCCCACCTGCCTTCAACGGTACACCTTAGCTCACCCCCCTTTGTTTTCAGCGGCACACTCCTGGACCCTCCAGCGGTACACCCTAGCCCACTCCTTTCAGCGGCACACTCATCAATCCCTTCGGCTCGCTCCTTCCAGCGGTACACCCTTCCAGGGCACCCCCAGCGGTACACCCCTAATCCACTTCCTATCCGGCACACTTTACCATTCCTCCAATCAAAAAATAAATAATAATAATAGTAATGAAAAGGGAGGGAGTTTATGTAATGATAATAACAAAAGAGAAGAAAATAATAATAATAAAAAATGTAATGACAAATAGGAGAAGAGCTCATGGTATGTGGGTGATAAAAGACAATCAACAAAGAAAGGGTAATGTCAATAAATGAATGCTAATAACAAGTATTAACAATCATCATGAATACAATGATATGGCTTACGTCTCTCCTCCTCAGATTCCGGACCCGGGAATATTAATGACGCCTCCGCAGGCCGGACTTCACCCTCGGGAGCTACCCCTCTCGTCATGGTCATCGCCCGACCTTGCCTCGGGCCAATATCTCATCAAGGTCCCCTCTCTCACCGGGATCTGATTCCCCTCTTCGTATTAAAATTGCCATCCCCTGGCAGACATTTGTACGGATTCGTCCCCGTTACCGTCTTATTTTCCGTATGGATGTTTGTCCAAATAAGAAATGGTCCGCCAGTGGCCGACATAATCTTGTTGAACCCCCTCCTCATGTATATGACTTATGGTTTTTGATGATGATCAAATATTTTGTATGATCTGAAAATGAGCATAACTACTTCTGGAAATGCACACATCAATTGAAGACATGATACTTTAGAAGGCTCAAGCATTACAACTCATTGTAAGTATTTTGTTTTCAATGTGCAACATGTGGAACTAATTCAAACTTTGTTCTTGACAGGCCAAAGCTCTTAAACGACTGAAGGACGATTGGTGAGATCGATCCTAATCTCCTCCATTACACTGTTAGAACTTATGTCTAGATGTGGAGCATTCTTGTTTTAAAAACCCCAACTTGAACCCCATGCACTTAGCCTTGTCTTATCTTCATTTTTTAGAAAGTGCAGGAAAAAGGGTCGACCCCAAGGGTCGACCCATTGCTACCAGGCAGATTCCCATTTGAATGGGTCGACCCCAAGGGTCGACCCCTGCTTGAGGAATTAAATTCCAGAACTAGTTTCATCATGGGTCGACCCCAAGGGTCGACCCTTTTCCCTCAAATTGTTTAGGCTCCAGAAAGGGTCGACCCCAAGGGTCGACCCCTGTAAATTCCAGAAGACAGCAACGGTTCCTGAAAGGGTCGACCCATGCTGCCAGGAGCATCTGGCCCCTCACGAGGGTCGACCCCAAGGGTCGACCCTTTCTTGTCTGGGCGGCGCCGTGAATGAAGACTTTTGCGGTTTCGACCAAATGGTCCAACCACACTTGTGTGGCTGTCCCTAAACCACTCCTTGATGTGCGGATCTTGTCTCCTAGACATCCCTTGACCGCCCTTAGCATATATATAATCCTATTGGGATGAAAACCCTAAGTAGAATTCGTATCTCCTAATTTTGGGGTTTCTTTCTAACACGTGTGTGCAGGTCGCAGCAGCCACCTCCAACCCTTGTTCCACCTTGGTGTGTCCGTGAATGTGAAGGGAAGAAGGAGGAATCAAGGTTCCAATCAAGCTTCTATTGCTAGCTGTGAGCGAAATCAAGATTCAGCCACCATCCGATCCAAGATCGTCAAGAACGGTCGTCGTGCTGCACAAGTGCTTGATAAAATTCGCAGAAGAGAAAGGGGGAGCTCCAATCAGGATAAATCAATATTTCTTCACTCTTTCCATTATGAATCATTTAGTTTAAACTTGAGCATACGTTTGTAATCATCATATCAGATATTTGTGTGTGGTGTTCGTGTTCGGAAACACGAACATGTGTGTGTATGTGCGCTTGTGCGCGTTTGGCTACCAGATCGGAAGCCGTGTGTGTGTGTGTGTGTGTGTGTGTGTGTGTGTGTGTGTGTGTGTGTGTGTGTGTGTGTGTGTGTGTGTGTGTGTGTGTGTGTGTGTGTGTGTGTTTGCTGTTCTAAACAGCGTGTGTGTGTGATTCACTCGTTAGTGAAGCTTTAATCCTCAAGTGTGAGGGGTGGACGTAGGGGACATGGATGTGTAACCGAACCACCTAAAAAATCCGTGTGTCTCATGTGCTGTGATTTTTCCGATTCTTGTCGAGTGGGCTTTACGGTGAGTTGAGATATCACCACACCAGCTATTCAAACACATTCCGCACGCATTCACGAGTGTGATCCTGTTCGTGCGAGTATTAGTGGTTGTTTGTTTAATCAGCATTGTTTTCTTAAGAGGAGCAAAATTTTATTAGCCAATCAATTCACCCCTCCCCTCTTGATTGCCACATTTGAGAATCAACAATTGGTATCAGAGCCCTGATCTCTGTTTAGTCTCGACCACACGGTCGCAGAGTTTGATCCCGTTCATATGGAAAACAAAGGGATGATGCCCGAAGGGCATTCCATTCAAAGACCTCCGTTCTTTGATGGATCAAACTACCCCTATTGGAAAAATAGAATGTATGTTTTCCTACGTGCCCAGGACTACGATGTTTGGCGTGTCATAAGTAAGGGTCCATATGTTTTATCTGAAAATGAAAATGAGTGGGATGAAGAAGATATAGAGAAGTGTTCAACGAATTTTAAGACTATGAATATAATTCAATGTGCTGTTCATCCTAATGAATACTCACGAATATCTACGTGTTCCTCTGCGCAGGAGATGTGGAATAAGCTGCGGCTTATATATGAAGGAACATCGGAAGTCAAGGAAACAAAGGCCAACCTCTTAGTTTGGGACTACGAGCTGTTCGTAATGAAGCCAGAAGAATCAATTTCTGATATGTTTAAAAGGCTAACAGAAATTACCAATGGACTAAAGGGACTTGGCAAGGAATATTCCAACAAGGAAGTCGTCTGAAAAGTCCTAAGATCCCTTTCTCCACAGTGGCATACAAAGGCCACTGTAATTGAAGACTCCAAGGATCTAAGCACTTTAACTCTGGACGAGTTAATTGGCTCATTGATGACTTACGAGACAAACATCAAAAGGAGCGAGGAGGATCACAAGAAAAAGAAAGCTGTCACCACAATGGCCCTAAAAGTGAATCCACACGATTCAGAGGGTAGTGAAAATGATTCAATTGGCAACACTGAAGATGAGGAATTAGTTGCCATGATCACACAAAGAGCAAGAAGGTTCGTTAGAAGAACAAGAAACTTTGGTGGTCAGTTCAGAAAGGGACCAAGATGGCAAGGACCAAACAGAGGAGAAAGTAGCAGGAAAGAAGAAGTGATTTGCTATGAATGCAAGAAACCCGGCCATATGCGGGGTGAGTGCCCCGATCTCATCAAGAAGGTGAAGAAAGGCAAGTTCAGAAAGCCCAAGACCATGGTGGCCACATGGAGCGACGAAGATCAGGAGGAATCCAGAAATGAAGATGGACTAGATGAGCTAGTCCAGAATCTATGTCTCATGGCAAATGATGACGAAGGAGATAAGGTAGATTCTGAACCAGAGACTCTCACTTGTGAACAATGGCAAATTGCATATGAATCTTTATATGAAAATTGTAAAAGATTCAAATCTGAAAACAGAAATTTGAAAAAGAAATTTGATCATTTTGTGCATGCTAAAAAATCATGTGAAGAGTGCCATGCTTTAAAATCAGAAAATGAAAACATGAAGCATGAAAATGAAATTCTAGCATCCAAAGTTGAACTGTTTGAAGAAGAGATTTCATGCATGAGAGAAGAACAATCTACGTTTCTAAAAATACATGAAGAATTGAAAAATGATATGGAACAAGAAAAGCTTGAAAGCATTGCTTGCAATAAAGCCAAAATAAAGGCTGAAGAACAAAGCCAATCTCAAATGGCTCAAATAAAAGAGCTAAAGGATGCCCTTGCCATCCTTGAAAAATCAAAAGCTCAGACAACCCATTGGGCACCCATAAGTTCAGCATCCTTCAAATCAAAGAAACATATGCATAACTCCTTTTCAAATGTTGGTAGAAGGAGAAAAAGAGATAGAGCCATCACCTGTTTCTATTGTGGAAAAATGGGTCATGGTATGTATGATTGTAGAATTCTGAAATATGATGAAGAAAATTCTGTTGGATTCAGAAATAGATCATATATGCATCATGCCTCTAACCATCATGGACCCAAGCTAGCTTGGGTACCAAAATCTCCATAAGAACTTTGGTTGAATTGCAGGTCTACTCGAGAGCTCAAAGGAACAAATGGTATTTAGACAGTGGCTGCTCTCGGCATATGACGGGAAACAAGGAATCATTTGTGGACCTGCATGAAAAGGATGGTAGGACGGTAGCATTCGGTGATAAGGACAAAGGTAAAATCATCGGAGAAGGTAAGATAGGAAAGAATCAAAATCATACTATTGAAAATGTATTGCTTGTGAAGGGTTTGCAACATAATCTCTTAAGCATAAGCCAACTTTGTGATAAGGGATGCAATGTGATTTTTGATTCTAACCACTGCACTGTTTTGAATAGGAATACTCATGAGATAAAGTTCATTGGTTTCATGTATAACAATGTTTATATGATAGACTTGAATGATTCCTCTCATGAGAATTTATGTTTAATTGTAAGGAACAATGATGATGCTTGGCTCTGGCATCGCCGGCTTGGGCATGCTAGTTTCAATGTATTGCTGAAATTATCAAGAAATGATTTGGTAATTGGATTGCCCAAGTTGAAGGCCGTCGATGATGGAGTTTGTGGAGCTTGCAGCATGGGCAAACAAACAAGGACATCATTCAAGTCCAAACAAGATGTGACCACATCAAGGCCTCTTGAACTCATCCACATTGATCTCTTCGGACCAAGTAGAACTCACAGCTTGGGTGGTAAACTATATAGATTTGTGATTATGGATGATTATTCAAGATTCTGTTGGGTGTATTTTCTCTCTCATAAAAATGATGCTCTGACAGAATTTGAAGCATTTTGCAGATTTGATCCCAAAAGTGACAAAGGCATATTGCTTGGGTACTCTCTCAATTCGAGAGCATATCGAGTGTATAACTTGAGAACTCTCGTAGTTGAAGAAAGCCCACATGTTATTATTGATGAATCATCTCCATCTAAAACTGATGAAAAATCTATCTTGCAGGATGATGAGTTGATAGATGACAATATCAAGAAGAAGGAAGAAAATTCAGAAAAACAAGAAGAGGAATAACCAAAAGAAGAGGATGAAAATTAGGAAACTCAACTTGAACAGGAGCTACCAATACAATGGACATTTGCAAAGGACCATCCGCCGGAGAATGTATTGGGCAATGTACAAGAAGGGATAAGGACACGAGCCTCCTTCAGGGAAGTTGAAACTCATGATTTATTAGCCTTGCTCTCTCAATCTGAACCTCACTCCATTGAAGAGGCCTTGAAAGATGAGTCATGGATCATGGCCATGCAAGAAGAACTACACCAATTCCAAAGGAACAAAGTGTGGTTTCTCGTACCATTTCCTAATAATCACTCCGTGATCGGAACCAAATGGGTGTTTCGAAATAAAACAAACGATCAAGGAGTGGTAATTAGGAACAAGGCCAGGCTAGTAGCCAAGGGCTATAGCCAAGAATTAGGAGTTGGCTTTGATGAGTCTTTTGCTCCAGTAGCAAGACTTGAGGCAGTGAGGGTTCTCTTAGTATTTGCATGTTGTCATAATATCAAATTATTTCAAATGGATGTTAAGAGCGCATTTTTGAATGGCTATATCCAGGAGGACGTGTATGTGGAGCAACCACCGGGGTTTGAAGACACAAAGCATTAGACCATGTGTACAAGTTAGACAAGGCACTTTACGGTCTGAAACAAGCGCCCCGTGCATGGTATGAAAGGTTAAGTGAATTCCTCATTCAACATGAATTCAAACGAGGTAATGTTGATCAAACCCTCTTTACAAAGTTGAATGGCAAGGATATCTTAATTGTTCAAGTTTACGTTGATGACATTATTTTTGGCTCCACTAAAGATGGTCTCAGCAAAGACTTCGCCAAATTGATGCAAAGTGAGTTTGAAATGAGTCTTATGGGAGAGCTGACTTTCTTCTTGGGATTGCAAGTAAACCAGACTGTTGATGGGATGTTCATACATCAAAAGAAGTATGCAATGGAGTTGCTGAAAAAGTTCAATTTGACATCAACAAAACCACAACCAACTCCTATGTCTACCTCAATAAAAATTGATCAAGATGAGACAGATAAATCAGTGGACCAAAAACTCTTTAGAAGCATGATAGGTTCTCTATTGTATTTAACTGCCAGTAGGCCCGACATACAGTTTGTTGTTTGCATGTGTGCTAGATTTCAGTCAAACCCAAAAGAATCACACATGTCGGCCATTAAACGAATTTTCAGATATGTTGCTAGTTCAGTTAATTTCGGACTATGGTTTCCACGCAATTCGAGTCTTGATTTAATTGCTTATTCTGACGCCGATTATGCGGGTTGCAAAGTGGATCGGAAAAGCACTAGTGGGTATTGCCAGTTTCTTGGGGGCTGCGTGGTTTCATGGGCCTCCAAGAAATAAAATTCAGTGGCATTGTCTACTGCCGAAGCCGAGCATGTGGCTGTCGGTAGTTGTGTAGCCCAGGTGTTATGGATCCAACAACAATTGATTGATTATGGCATATCTTTTAAAAACACCTCAATTCTTTGTGACAACACCTCTGCCATAAACTTGTCCAAAAACCCTGTTCATCACTTTAGAACCAAGCATATTGAAATTCGACATCATTTCATTAGAGATCATGTGAGTAAGGGTCATGTAGAAATCAGTTTCATTGAGACCGATCGTCAAATTGCCGACATTTTCACCAAACCTCTAAGTGAAGACAAGTTCACTACATTTAGAAGAGAACTAGGGGTTTGTAGGATAGAAGAGTGATTCATAACCATGTGCATCATGTATATACAGGTCACTTCATTACATGTAATTGCATTAGTTTCATGCATATAGTAATTCTCTTGTCATGCATATGCATCATGTTGTGTGAAAAACAAAAGAAAAATCAAATTGTGTGAAAAATCATTTTGGTGTGCTTCTGCGTTTCTACTATGTATATTGTATTCACCCATATTCATTATTACTTCTATGGCCAAAATCACCTTGGATACAATTTTATGCCCACAAAGGAGCTCATTTGTTCAAAGTCAGAAATCCGGATAAAAAGGACATTACACGTCTCATATATTTCTAAATTTTGACTACCAACACCCCAATTGCATACATCCCATTTTATCCAAAAATTCCTTGATTTCATACATTTTTACAATTGGGGACTCGAGCCAAACTTTCCTTGAATTTTTCATCAGATTACTCCTTCATATTGCTGAAAACCAGTAAAAGGGTCGACCCATAGGGTCGACCCCTTGTAAACCCAGAAAATGGGTCGACCCCAAGGGTTGACCCTTGCGCACCCGGTTCGGCCAGGGGGTAAGGGACCCAACGGGTCGACCCAAATCGGCGTGTCGGCTCACCCGCCCCCAAACCGATCCAACAAGGGTTCCAACCCTAAGTTGGAACCCTCCCATGGATATAAAACCTCTCTTGCCCCCCTCTTAGCTTTGCCACCACTCTTTGCAAGCCCTAAAACAACCCTTCCTTGGCATCCAAGATCTCAAGCCATAGCCGCGGTTCTCCCCGTGGCATCCGCGCGAACCCTTCTCCTTGTGGCTTAAAGCGTCATCCTTTGATCTACATTCCCTTGAGGTAAGCTTCTGATGTCTGTGGAGGATCATAGATTCACACTTCTCGCATTTCTCCTTGGTTGAACCATCAAGATCTATACCACATCGGTGGGTTCTTTTGGTTTGTGTTTTAGATGGCCCCGAAGAAGCGTGCTTCTCGCAGAGGTGAGGCATCGAGCTCCAGGCAAGGGCGTCGATCTCATACCACCACATCACAGCCCGCAAGCAAAATCTTGGATCGGACCGTTCTACGTCTACGGGCGGTAAACTTTGAAAATCTTAGTCGCCATCTACGTGGATTAGTTGATCTAATATGCAGCCAGCCAAACTTGCACATTTTCATGTCTGCACATCGCCGCATTTACCCCAATCTGGTACACCAATTTTATAGCAACTTGGGGTTTTCGGGTGATGTTCCAGTTACAACGGTTAATGGACAGGAAATTATTTTATCACCACACTTGTTGGGTCTTGCTTTTGACTTGCCAAATGAAGGGTATGCATTTGGAGATGTAGAAATTTCGGATGCCACTATTTACCTCTATATGACTTCTGAAGAAATGGGTGACCGGTCGGTCGCCGGATTAAATGCCAACCAATTCCCTCCTTTGCAACGTATACTGCACCGAATGATTACAACTATTTTATTGCCACATGGAGGAGGCCATGACAAGGTTACGGAGAAACACATGTTCTTGTTTTCATGCTTATTCGGTGGAATTCCCATTAAATTTCCACAGCTTATTCTTGATCACATATGTTCAAGCATGACGCACAAGCACCGTACTTTGCCATATGCTGCGGCCTTAACAGCCATCTTTACTTATATGGATATAAATTTGTCAAGAGAAGCATCTCAAACTATCCGTGACGCAGACATATACACCTATCAATCTATTTGTCACCACATGGGGTTTGAAGAGCAAGATGGCGTGTTAGTTCGTCAAATAAAAAGGGCAGTCCCACCAGACAGTTCAGAAGATAATGAGAATGACAATGAAGAGCAGGCTGAAGATGCTCATGTTCCTACAGCAGGAATGCCTTCTGAGGAGGCACAACTAATCATGGACCGTTTGGATTCTATTGATGATCGGTTAGAAGAGTATGGGGAGACCATGGCAGCTATGCAACTTAAACTATCAGATCTGAAACTCTCTCATCAGGAGCACTCTTGCTACGTCACTGACGCTTTGGCCCACCAAACCCACATGTTGGACGAAATTTTGGCATATATTAGGCGTCAACCAGGTCCCTCCACTCCGGATGATCGTGCTGATTAGGCTATGTTGCTCCTTTCACTTGGCATCCTTATTTCACCCCCTCCTTTTTGATGATGTCAAAGGGGGAGAACTCTTGGCCTATATGTGCCCCGGCTATTATATGTTAGTGTGTGATGTGTGCTTGCATGAATGTGTGCTTTTATCATGTTTCTAGTTCATTAGTTCTGTTGCATTTCCCTTGAGTTTTCATGCATTGCATCTTGTCATTTGCATTACAAACCTTGTTCCTTTTCCACTAATTGTCGGCAAGAAAACTTTGGAAATATGCCACATTATGATCAATCTTATATTTGGATTTCTGGTTGACCATGTCCTTAAACTGTTGGATTGATTCATGTATATGGAATGGTGGATGCTTAACAATGTGGTTTCTATTATTTTGTCATCATCAAAAAGGGGGAGATTGTTGAACCCCCTCCTCATGTATATGACTTATGATTTTTGATGATGATCAAATATTTTGTATGATCTGAAAATGAGCATAACTACGTTCTGGAAATGCACACATTAATTGAAGACATGATACTTTAGAAGGCTCAAGCACAACAACTCATTGTAAGTATTTTGTTTTCAATGTGCAACATGTGGAACTAATTCAAACTTTGTTCTTGACAGGCCAAAGCTCTTAAACGACTGAAGGACGATTGGTGAGATCGATCCTAATCTCCTCCATTACACTGTTAGAACTTATGTCTAGATGTGGAGCATTCTTGTTTTAAAAACCCCAACTTGAACCCCCTACACTTAGCCTTGTCTTATCTTCATTTTTTAGAAAGTGCAGGAAAAAGGGTCGACCCCAAGGGTCGACCCATTGCTGCCAGGCAGATTCCCATTTGAATGGGTCGACCCCAAGGGTCGACCCCTGCTTGAGGAATTAAATTCCAGAACTGGTTTTATCATGGGTCGACCCCAAGGGTCGACCCTTTTCCCTCAAATTGTTTAGGCTCCAGAAAGGGTCGACCCCAAGGGTCGACCCCTCTAAATTCCAGAAGGCCACTTTTTGAAGACAGTAACGGTTCCTGAAAGGGTCGACCCTAAGGGTCGACCCATGCTGCCAGGAGCATCTGGCCCCTCACGAGGGTCGACCCCAAGGGTCGACCCTTTCTTGTCTGGGCGGCGCCGTGAATGAAGACTTTTGCGGTTTCGACCAAATGGTCCAACCACACTTGTGTGGCTGTCCCTAAACCACTCCTTGATGTGCGGATATTGTCTCCTAGACATCCCTTGACCGCCCTTAGCATATATATAATCCTATTGGGATGAAAACCCTAAGTAGAATTCGTATCTCCTAATTTTTGGGTTTCTTTCTAACACGTGTGTGCAGGTCGCAGCAGCCACCTCCAACCCTTGTTCCACCTTGGTGTGTCCGTGAATGTGAAGGGAAGAAGGAGGAATCAAGGTTCCAATCAAGCTTCTACTGCTAGCTGTGAGCGAAATCAAGATTCAGCCACCATCCGAGCCAAGATCGTCAAGAACGATCGTCGTGCTGCACAAGTGCTTGATAAAATTCGCAGAAGAGAAAGGGGGAGCTCCAATCAGGATAAATCAATATTTCTTCACTCTTTCCATTATGAATCATTTAGTTTAAACTTGAGCATACGTTTGTAATCATCATATCAGATATTTGTGTGTGGTGTTCGTGTTTGAAAACACGAACGTGTGTGTGTATGTGCGCTTGTGCGCGTTTGGCTACCAGATCGGAAGCCGTGTGTGTGTGTGTGTGTGTGTTTGCTGTTCTAAACAGCGTGTGTGTGTGATTCACTCGTTAGTGAAGCTTTAATCCTCAAGTGTAAGGGGTGGACGTAGGGGACACGGATGTGTAACCGAACCACCTAAAAAATCCGTGTGTCTCATGTGCTGTGATTTTTCCGATTCTTGTCGAGTGGGCTTCACGGTGAGTTGAGAGATCACCACACCAGCTATTCAAACACATTCCGCACGCATTCACGAGTGTGATCCTGTTCGTGCGAGTATTAGTGGTTGTTTGTTTAATCAGCATTGTTTTCTTAAGAGGAGCAAAATTTTATTAGCCAATCAATTCACCCCTCCCCTCTTGATTGCCACATTTGGGACTCAACAAATCTGAGTGCTCATGCCCCAATATAAGTTTTCAGTGTAGTTTGACTGCCCTTTTTCTTCCGACATCAGTTAGTAACTCTTTTGGTCGTGGAGCCCTTATTTCCGGCAATTAATCAAGGGTATTCCCCTCTCCGAGGGGATGTAAATGACGCCGTGACCTTCATGGCATGGCGGGTCTCAGTCCCGACCCGTACCACACAATCGTCTGGCTGAGTCGGATCGAGCGCACCATGGGCCTCTATGAAGTCCGAACAAATCGTCACTTTGTGACTGGCACGCCCACGCACTTAATAAACTCAATAAATGAATAAATAACTTATCTAATAAAAAGTGCATCCACAAGGCCCTAAATCCCGGCGAAGAGATGAAGGGTGGTTTCAGTCCCACGGGGCATGCCAAACTTGTGGACGCACTTTTGGGATACTTCTTTTATTTGATTTATTTGATTTATTTGTTTATTTGTTTGTTCGTTCGTTTATTTGGTTTATTGAGTGCGTGGGCGTGCCAGTCACCTAGGTGACGATTTATTATGTGCTCGATCTGACTAATCAGACGATTATATAGTTCGTGTCGGGACCAAAACCCGCCGTGCCATAAAAGTCACGGTGTTATTTACATCCCCTTAGAGAGGGGAACATCCTTGATTAATTGTCAGGAATCAAGGCCTCATGGTCAAGAAATTATATCGAGAGAAACAAGATGATAGTGATCTCGAATCAGTCAGAAAGCCCTATGTCTAGGAAACAAGCATTCGAAACATTTCGGTCACTCGGGAGACCATTTGATATTCGGACGAGTGTCCGGCTTGAGGGCAGCATGATCGTCATGGGAAAATTGGAGCATATGTATGCCAGGGTACAACAAATTTACTGTTCAGAGGAATGGGAAACATTTGGTTAAATCCCAGTTAGAGTGGTCGAAAATCAGTGAGTTTATTGGCTCGATGCAAGATCAAGCCAGGACCATCCTGGGTAAGCTTCTCGCGGTCAAAGCGAGGCTCGCTTGGGCATCGTTAATATTTTCGGTGCCGAGAGGCAGCGGGAGAATGTTCCGAGATTAGATCTCAAAACAAAGATATGTTCGAGGATAGCGGGCTATAGGCCTAGGATATGGGTCAGGCAACGACCGTGATTGGGACGAACCCGAGGTCCAAGCGTGACCCACGAAGGTCTTATTGATATTCCCATGCAGAGGATCCGAGGAGGACGAGAGCCGCCTCGTTCTATTCGTTATTATTATCATTACTTATTATTATTGTTGTTGTTGTTTATTTATTATTTTTTTTTATGTTGATTGACTCTTCTTTTATTGCATGTGCGTTATATCCTTTTCTTCTTATATATATATATATATATATATATATATATATATATATATATATATATATATATATATCTGTGTGTGTGTGTGTGTGTGTGTGTGTGTGTGTGTGTGTGTGTGTGTGTGTATTATTTATTATATTCCCTTTTTATTATACTATTGCATTTCAAGTGCGCCGGGCAAGGGAGGCTGAGGAGTGAAAGGGGTTGTGTGCCGAACAAGGTATGCGCCAAGGGCGTGTCGGGCTAGAGGTGGTGCGGTGCGCCAGGCTAGAGCGGCTGGGGAGTGTGCCGGGCAAGGCACATGCCAGAGATGTGCCGGGCTAGAGGTATTGGGGTGTGCCGAGTAAGTACGGCTGGGGAGTGTGCTGGGCTAGGTTGGTCAAGGGTGTGCCGGCGAGGGCGGATGGGGATTGTACCGGGCTAGGTTGGTTGAGGGTGTGCCGGTGAGGGTGTCAAAGGGTGCACCGGGTAGGGTTGGGCTCAGCAAGGCCTGGTCTTAGGGTCTGTGCAAGTTTGGGGTCAGGGTTGGTACATGTATTGGATAAGGTCGGTGCATGCGTTGGGCAAAGTCTAAGCAGGTGTTGGGCAGGGTCCGTGCATGTGTGCAGGCTCTGAGCAAGTTGGCTAAAGTCCGTGCATATGTTGGGCCAAGGTCTAAGCATGCCTAGGGCAAGGTCTGTGCATGTTTGGGCTATAAAGGGGCGAGGCCAGTGCAAGTTGGCCTGGGCCAAGGATAAGGTCAGTGTAGGTTCCATGCATGCAAAGGACAAGGTCGGTGCATGTTTCAACTGGGCTGAGTGAAGGTCGGTGCACATGTGCACCATGCTGAATGAGGGTCGGTGCACATATGCACCAGGTTGTAGAGGGGGCAAGGTCGGTGCACATGTGGCCGGCCAAGAGCAAGGTCGGTGCAAGTTTGCCCAAGGCTGAAGGCAGGTCGGTGCAGGTTCCATGCATGCAAAGGATGAGGTCGGTGCATGTTTCGTGCATGCTAGGTCGGTGCAGGTTTGGCCTGGCTAGGGGGGGACGGTCAGTGCAGGTTTCACACAGGCTGGGGGAAGGTCGGTGCATGTCCGGCTAGGCCAAGGGGCAAGTCGGTGCAGGTCTGGCCTAGCTAGGAGGGGAGGTCGGTGCACGTTTACCTGGGCTAGGGGAAGGTCGGTGCACGTGGGAAATGAGGTCAGTGCACATTGGAGATGTGTGAAGGGCAGGGCTGGTGGATGGTGTACCGCTGGAGGAAAGTGAGAGCGCATCGGGTAGGGAGATAAGGCTGTGCCGGGTAGAGGCACAGAGAGTGTGCCGGAGAAAGAGGCACGAGTGTGTCGAGGGAGGCTGGGCAGGGCGTGCCGGTAGGGAGACGTTGGAGTGTGCCGGACAGGGCGAAGACAGAGTGTGCCGGGCTGGGCAGGCTAGGCAGGTGTGTGTCGATTGAAGATGCCAGTAGGTGAAGGGTTAATGCAGCTGGGGCAAAGTCCATGTAAGTGGAGTAAGGTCTGAGAGGAGGTCCCCTTATTCCTGAGGCTCCTATGAGGAGTCTTCTTTTATTCATGAGATGCATGCGTAAAGATTTTATTTTATTCCTGAGATGCGTAAGTTTTGATTTGGTTTCTTTTATTCATGTAGACCATGTTCATGGTTATGTTCGGTAGTCCGTCATAAAGATGCAAGTGTTCAGTTATTTGGGATTTCTGTGGTTCGTCGTTATTTCGGCAAAGCCGTTTCGTTGGTGTTTATTTTGTTTATTTGTTGTTTCCTTTTGTATTATTACTTTTCTTTTTTATTATTATTATTAGGCTAATTCTGACGAAAATTTGACAACATCTCCCCTTGACTCGGATGCTAGGGGGGTGTAAAGGGGAACACGTCTACAAGGAGTGACATGACCCAACAAGTCGAGGTGCGTGCCAGGGCAGCGACACCTTTAAGAAAACTTCAGAAAACCCGGAGAAATCAGTGAATGGGAAACACTGGGTAATACAGGCTGGAGTGTGCCGGTAGGAACAAGCCACAGGCGTGCCGGGCTGGGATGGCTGGAGGGTGTGCCGGGCTAGGATGGCTGGAGGGTGTGCCTGGCAAGGCCAAGCCAAAGGGTGCACTGGATTGGGATGGTTTGGAGATGAAGTGTGCCGGGCAAGGCACGTTGGGGTGTGCCGACAGGGACAAGGCTGAGGGAGTGCCGGGCTGAGATGATCCTGTTACAGAAACGCGTTGGAAGAATGTCAGCCTCATCCCATCATGCCAGAGACACTACCCATTGAATTGGATAGACTCTACGGCGTTTTGGAGGGCAGGCAACCCAAAAAAGCAAGAAAACCAAAATGGACGTAAAGCAAACCACCATATACATCGTGGGGTAAAGGATGGACAAGATGAAACAAGAGGGGTGTTTTCATTCACAGGGAACAGGGTGGTATGAACACTTAACGAGCTTTCTACTTCTATTCTCATAAGAGGAGTGCCCCAAGGGGGCGAATACATCGCAACAAAAAAAAGGGAATGGAGGAAAAGAAAGAAGAAAAGAAAATACGGTGGGGGGGAACGGAGCATGGGCTCCTCCCCTCTCGGACCTCGCTCTCTCTCTCTCTCTCTTCACCCACTCTTCTTCTCTTCTATCCTCTTCCTCTTCACTCAGGCGGTGGTGGGTGGAACAGCAAGGGGGCAGGATCCTCTTCTCCTTTCCTCTCTCTTTTCTCTTCTTCTTCTTCTCTTACTTCTTCGCATGGGATGCCCTTCTTTAGCCCTCTGGGAGACCTCTTTCTTTCTTCGTGAGTGGCTTTTATACCTCTGTTGGCATTGACGTCGTTGGCGGTGGACGAGAGGATTGACCTCCGTCTTGTCCCTCTGCGACACCCCTTGCATGCCTCAATAGAGTGTCGACAGCTGGGCATTCCAGCTGGTTTGACATGGATCCACTGTGCGCCAAGGGCCACAGGCAGTGACCGTTGGATTCACTACCGTTGGCATCGGTCAAAGGGCTGCAACGTGTCATCAGGTGGAGGAGAAGGGACGCTGCACCGGGCGGCGGGCATTCGGCAGTGTGTCGGGCAGAGGACGCTGGGAGCGTATCGCTGGAGGCGTTTGGAAGTGTGCCGCTGGAGGGGCTTGCAGGATGTGCCATTGGGAGACACCAAAGGGTGTGCCGTTGGAGGCATCCCACGGAGTGTGCCGCTGGAGGGCTTGAAGGGTGTGCCGTTGGGAGGCACCAAAGGGTGTGCCATTGGAGGCATCCCACGGAGTGTGCCGCTAGAGGGGTTGAAGGGTGTGCCGTTGGGGCACCTGGCAGTGTGCCGCTGGGGCACCTGGCAGTGTGCCGCTGGGGAACTTCAGGGATGTGCCGCTGGGGCTTTTAAGAAGTGTGCCGCTGGGAGCACTGGAGAGTGTGCCGTTGAAGGCTTTAACGAGTGTGCCGTTAGAGGCACTTCAGGGTGTGCCACTAGGGCACAAGTTAGTGTGCCGTTGGAGAGGCACCAGGGGTATGCCGTTGAAGGGCACGTTGAGGGGTGTTTCCTTATCTTCTTTTCTTCTTTTCATCTTCTCTTCTCTTTTCTCTTCTTCTTTATTCCCCTGCATGTAAACATGGGGTGAGAATTTTTTAGTGTCCACAACACTTGACTGCCAGCTACTCTAGTTACGTTGGGGCCCGCGGCATCCGATCACCCAGCTACTTCAGTCACATCGGGGTCCGCGGCACCCGATTGCTTAACAACTTCAGTCACAACGGTGCCCCCGGCACCCGACTGCCAGCTACTCTAGTCACAACGGTGCCCCCTGTAAGGTTTCGCACAGCACCTACGGGCGACGCAGCGGATAACAAAAATTTAATTTGCCCGATTCCGGTGTTATGGAAAGCTTAATCTGTGCTCTAATCGGTGTTTCTAATACCCTAATTACGGGTTGCGTGTTTCACCTTGCGCGGAACGACGCTGTCCGCTAAGCTCGATGCAGAGAAACCGAGCCGCACAGCTGTACGGCCTCTAGAGCAGATCCACACGGACCCTTGCGCAGCGACGGTACCTCCCCGGCACGACCTTCCCCGGCTCTATCACCTTCTGGAGAGAGAGAGAGAGCAAGAGGGAGAAAGGGGGAGGCTAATCCTCTCCTTAAGCTTAATGCTTGTTAGCTTAAGGGAAGGAAGGAAGCCAGAGTTCGAATGAACTCACGTAGGTGGCTATATATAGAGTTTAGGTTTATTAGAAAAGGGTTCTAAAAGACCAAAACTGTATATATGTCCTATCTCATATTATACATATGTATTAAACTCCATTTACACTCCTTTCCAAAAGGAATTAAAAGGAAATAATACATACACTTGTATAATAATAATCCGTCACCCAAGAATCCATTGTGTGTGATCCTCTAGGCCCACAGTCACTCTAGTTTAAGGTCCATTAACTTCTAATTCCTAATTAGAAGTAAATTAAACGTATTCTTCGCTTCTACTAGAGCCGAACAATAGTTTAATTTATTCCGAACCTTTGATCACGTTGGGTCAAGCAAATCCGCGTGATCCTAGAGGACGCCGGGTTTAAACCAGCCTGTCTGGTACCTGTAAGTCCACAGTTACCGCATCGATATAATCCCTCGCTCCTTCTATGAGTCTGGTACGATCGAGGGTACGGTTTCTGTCAAACCCCATGATCGTGCCATTTGACTATGACCTCCTTAAAGTGTATGACGTCCGTTCTAAACGAACTCACACGACCCTGGCCAGGGATTTAACGGAGCGTCAATGTCATGACCCATTAACTGTCTGATATATACCCGACAGTGAGCGATCCCTTCTTGACCATTGATGATCTTCACACGTATCCTGGAGTGGTTAACGACTCGGCAACTCATGACTTATGGTTAAAGTCACTTAGCCAAGTAATTAAACCATTCCAATCCTCGTGTAAGATCCGATCAATGTCTCAGGTCAAAGGACCAACGATGCTACTGAGACAGTTAGATCTTCAGTTGACATTAGGTATAATCAACCATCTGAAGATCCAATAGCGGATCAGTTCAGTGTACATCCTCCAAGGACATACACCTACACATATGTGTTGGTGCCCCGCACCAATGACCATGAGACTGGTCACTGACACATCATGTGTACTGGTTTAATAGGTAATCAAAGTCCCCGAGTGATTACCCTCCAACCAGGAACAGTTTAAGGTATGTGTACATGTAAAGTCAATCTCATGTTCGAGATCCCATCTCGAGCTGACTTTACAACCACATATCCTAGGGACAACGTAAAGTAACACAATCGCATATTTACGCTCAAACACCACTTTATTAATGAACAAGATCGTACAACTATTGGGCCTACCCGACCCGAAATTGGCCTGTAGCACACCAACACTAACAATCTCCCACTTGAACTACAGCCAATTGCCCACAACTTTGAGGCCCATCTTATCCCGATGACGCTCAAATACAGTCTGTGTCAAAGGCTTAGTCAGTGGATCTGCTATGTTGTCTTCTGACGGTACACGCTCTACCGTCACATCTCCACGATCAACAATCTCCCGAATAAGGTGAAAGCGCCTGAGAATATGCTTTGACCTTTGGTGAGATCTCGGTTCCTTCGCCTGGGCGATGGCCCCATTATTATCACAAAATAATGGGATGGGAGCTGTTATCTCGGGAACTACGCCGAGTTCCAAGATGAATTTCTTCATCCAGATGGCTTCTCCAACTGACTGCCCCTCCATTCAACATGAATACAAATTCAGACATGGATTTGCAGTTATCTGTATCTGACTGGAAACTAGAATCTGTGTAAGCTCTAAGCTATAGGTCATCTCCTCCATAAAGCAGAAAAAGATCCTTAGCCCTTCGCAGGTACTTAAGGATGCCCTTTACTGCCTTCCAGTGCTCTTCGCCTGGATTTACCTGATATCTACTGACAATGCTTAAAGCATTGGCAACATCAGGCCGTGTACATAGCATTGCATACATGATTGACCCTATCGCCGAAGCATAGGGTACCTTATTCACGTGTGTCACCTCCTCAGAAGTTTTAGGACTCATCCCCTTGGATAGGCCAATTCCATGTCTCATGGGAATGAGACCTCTCTTGGAATTTTCCATCCTAAACCTTTTGAGGATAGTGTCTATGTACATGGATTGGGATAATCCTAGCATCCTTTTAGATCTATCTCGATAGATCCTTATGCCCAGCACATAGGATGCTTCTCTCAAATCCTTCATGGAGAAGGTCTTGGACAACCAAGACTTGGTTGATGTCAACATCTCTACATCATTCTCAATGAGTAAGATGTCATCAACATAAAGGACCAAGAAGGTCACTGAGCTCCCACTGACCTTCTTGTAAACACAGGGGTCATCTTCATTCCGAATGAAGTTGAAAGATTTGACAGCCTCGTCAAATCTTAAGTTCCAACTTCTAGATGCCTGCATTAATCCATAAATGGACCTTTAAGTTTGCATACCTTATTAGGATGTAGCTTGGAGGTGAATCCTTCAGGCTGTACCATATACACCTCTTCTGACAGATTTCCATTAAGAAAAGCTGTCTTCACATCTATTTGCCAGATCTCATAATCCAGGTATGCAGCAATGGCAAGGAGGATTCTGATTGACTTAACCATGGCTACCGGCGAAAACGTCTCGTCATAGTCAATGCCTTGCCTTTGACGATATCCTTTCGCCACTAGTCTAGCCTTGTATGTGTCAATCTGTCCATCTGCACCGATTTTCCTTTTGAAAATCCATTTGCAGCCGATAGGGACCTTCCCTTCGGGTACATCAACTAAGTTCCAAACTTTGTTGGTGTACATGGACTGGATCTCTGAATCCATTGCCTCTTGCCATTTCTCGGAGTCTACACTACGGATCGCCTCCTGGTACGACTGAGGATCATCATCCTCATCGATACATACCTTAGAGGACCCCTCTGAGACATGTCCAACATATCTCTCAGGTTCTCTCGGTAGTCTACCAGATCTCCGTAGTGTCAGTGTTTCACTTTGAATAGGATCAACCGATACAGTCTCATCTAATGAGTTTGTGTCTATGGGTTGTGGTTCTTGGACCTCGTCCAATTCTATCTGGCTCCCACTATTTTTCTGGAGTAGATATTCTCTTTCCAGAAATACAGCTCTCTTGGCCACTAAGACCCTTTGCTCAGAAGGGTGATAGAAATAATATCCAAACGTCTCCTTTGGATATCCCACAAACCTACACTTATCGGTTCTCGACTCAAGCTTATCACTCTCGTTCTTCTTTACATGAGCAGGACACCCCCAAATTTTAATGTGATTAAAATTTAGTTTCCTGCCCTTCCATATCTCATATGGTATAGAAGGAACTGATTTACTTGAGATCCTATTCAATAAATAAGCCGCAGTCTCTAACGCATAGCCCCAGAGAGACAAGGGTAGTCCTGACATAGACATCATGGATCGGACCATGTCTAACAAGGTCCTGTTTCTCCTCTCGGATACACCATTATGCTGTGGTGTATACGGTGGAGTCCACTGAGAAACTATTCCATGGTCTTTAAGATAAGAAGTGAATTCATGGCTTAAGTATTCACCTCCTCGATCCGATCGAAGAGCCTTAATACTTTTGCCAGTCTGTTTCTCTACTTCATTCTTGTATTCCTTAAACTTCTCAAAGGCTTGTGACTTATGTCTCATTAAATACACATAGCCATATCTAGAGAAGTCATCAATAAAAGAAATGAAATAGAGATAACCTCCTTTTGCTTCTATGGACATGGGTCCACACACATCCGAGTGTATGAGCTCGAGAAGGTCAACAGCCCTCTCACCATGTCCACCAAAGGGAGCCTTGGTCATTTTCCCCATGAGACACGACTCACAGGTATCAAATGGCTTGTATTCGAACGAATTCAAATACCCATTTGAGTGTAAGTGAGAGACTCTTTTCTCACCTACATGACCAAGTCTGCAATGCCATAGATATGCAGAATTCACTTCATCAGCATTGGAAATTTGCATAACATTAGAACGTGTATCTAATACATATAGACCATTGACTAATGAACCATTGGCTATAATCAAACCATTATTCATTATAGAGCACCCAGTGCTATTAAAAGCCAATGTATATCCAATGTTATACAAGCCAGAGATTGAAATAATGTTCTTAATAATATTAGGAACATAATAACAGTCATTCAGCTCCAGAATGACTCCTGAAGGTAAACTGAGGCGTGCAGTCCCGACAGCTTTGGCAGCAACTAAAGCTCCATTGCCCATCCTCAGTTCAATCTCCTTTTTGCCCAATCGCCTTCTATTTGCCAGCACCTGCACAGAATTGCAGATATGAGATGCACATCCAGTATCCAATACCCATGATGTGGATTCCATATATGACAAATTAAGGTCTATGACAAAAATACCTTCATTTAGAATTGCCTTGCAATTCCTTTTCCAATGCCCAGTTTCCCCGCATCGAAAACATTTGTCTTCCTTTTCATTCTTCTTGCCCTTCCCTTTGTCAACTTTGGCGAGTTGCTTACCCGTGGCCTTTTTCTTTCCCTTCCCTTTGTTACTCGTGGTGGATATTTGAGAGGCCTTCCTTTTCTTGTTGGCCCGGCCAACAATCATTACAGACGAAGATGGTTTATCTTTCTGCATGGTTCCTTCAGCACTCTTTAACATATTGAGCAGCTCTGGGAGAGTTGCTTCAATCCTGTTCATGTTAAAGTTCATGATGAAGGAAGAAAAGGAATCGGGCAATGACTGGAGTATAAGATCAATGCATAGTTCAAGATCCAACTTGAACCCCAATGCATTGAGTCTTTCAATCCACTCCATCATTTTCAGTACATGGGCCTGCACTGATGAACCCTCAGACATCCGTGTCCTGAAAAGCCTTTTGGAGATGTCATACCTCTCAATCCTACCCTGCTCCCCGAAGAGCTGGCGTAGATTGAGAAGTATACTTCTACAATCAGTCTTTTCAAATTGCCTCTGTAGCTCGGAGCCATAGAGGCCAACATGTAACATTGGGCTAGGGATGAGTCCTCAGACCACTTGGCATAAGCCAGTAACTCGCCCTCGTCGGCATCAGGAGCTGGCTCAGAGTGAACCGTGTCCAACACGTACGCAATCTTTTCGGCGGTAAGGACTATGCGTAGATTACGCAGCCAATCCGAGTAGTTCGGTCCAGTTAATCTATTTGCATCCAAGATGCCGCGGAGGGGGTTGGACGACGACATTGTAATCTGGATAAGAAATAAAAGACAACTTAGCATGTGTTCAAATTCTAACTTAGATGTGATTTTCTATCTTAGTTAGTCCCACTATTTTTCGATCGAACTATATAACCCTCAGTATATAGAACGGGAGATCAACGAGATCAACCTAGTGGGTCGGAATCCCAACGAGACTGATGTACGACCTTGTGGAAAGCACAACAAGCCATACACCATCTCAAGGGCAGTCAACAGCACTTGCATCTAATGCAATATCCGATATTCGGCCCCCGAGAAATCATCCCCTTGTGGAAAGCACAACAAAGGATATTCTCGGTTAGATCTAACCATCATTACTACATAGCAATGAGTTCATGACCCGACCCTTGTGGAAAGCACAACAAGGCCGAGTTCAATTCCTCACCCCATTGAGGCCGAGCCTTGGAGTTTAATCCCGCCCCCAAACTCATGGACCTTGTGGAAAGCACAACAAATCCATGAAATGAAGACGTTCATTCACTCCATAATGATGGAGGGCCACGACGACTCCTAGAGCCACGCTTACCAGATCTAAAATTTAAACGCGAGGGAATTTAATTTTATCTTGATCTCACCCTAGGTGGTAATATAAATATATCCAATATATTTACCGTACCTAGTAGTTTGCACAAAATAAATGCATCCAATGCAAAAATAAACGCAAGTGATCATGGACTTTAACCCTAATGTAACTAAGACATCCGGCCCGCTTCCGAAGCAGCTGGATCGTCCTCGTCGGGTGTGCTCCGCGCTTTCAAACTCCGACGCCGCATCAATTACAACTTTTACACGGCACGCAGGCCGAAAAATTAAATTACATGTGACTCAAATTCCAGCAGCCCTTAGGGCGAGTACAACAATTGAGGAAGATAGAAGTACATTGAATTTTAACAGAGAGAGAAAGGAGGTTCGCAGACCCCAATTAATTACATTAATCCAAGTCCATGATCACTTGCCAACCCATTCAAATAAAATCAATCAAGGGTTATTTTCTGAAAATAATCCTTACATTTGAATTTAAAAATGGGATGTGCAAACAAAAATAGGCTAGCTTTGTTTAATTTTAAAAATCAAAGCATGATTAACTAAAATTAAACACACAAGCAGGCCAATACAAGGTAAATAAAGTAACGCACGTAAAGAACCATCATTTTCTACAGGGGCATCTAATTGAGATAATTAATTAAATTTAAATTTAAATTTAATTATCCAATAATCAAATTTAAATTCAAAATTTAAACATGCCAATAATTTAAATTTAAATTCAAACTAATTATCCAATAATTTTGTTTGAAAATAAATTTAAAATAATGCAATTATCCTCAATTAGTAATTTTCTAAAATTCAAAATTTGAATTTAACAATTATCTAATAATTAAAATTCAAATAATTGAATTTTATACATTTAACTTCAATAAAATTTAAAATTTGAATTTTTTAATTATCTAATAACTAAAAATTCAAACACTTAAATTTTACTGAAGTAACTTCAGTTATTACCATTTTATCTCAAGGTAATTAGTAATTATCTCACGTCGGTAAATTCAACACGGTTAAATAAAAATTAACTTTTGACATTTACCATCGAGATAACACAATTAACCAACTAGATAAAATTCTATTTAATTTACTGTACATTTTCATATATATATCTAATATATATATTAATAATATGAGCACAATAAATTAAAAAAGGGTAAAAACGCAATTTTTTTTATTTATTTAAAAAAAAATTGGCGCCGCCCCCCCCCCCCCCCCCCCCCGCGCACGCGGGCGTCCCCCCCGCGCACTCGGGCGTCCCCCCCGCGCACTCGGGCGCTGACCCGCGCGCCCCGCGGGGGCCCCTGCGGGGCCGCCACGCGGCGCCCGCCACGCGGGCGTTCCGCGTGGGCGGCGCCCGCCCACGCGGGTGCGCCTAAAACGGGCCAACCAATTTTTTTTTTTAAAAAAAATTTGCTCCATGGATGCTCAGCATCCTGGAAGAACGGGGATGTCCAACATCCCCTTCTAGCAATAACAATTTAAGTATTTAAATCCCTTTCAAATATGGTTCTAAACGGCGATAAAAACACCGACCAGAGCGCGAACCTGGCTCTGATACCACTGTAAGCTTTCGCACAGCACCTACGGGCGACGCAGCGGATAACAAAAATTTAATTTACCCGATTCCGGTGTTATGGAAAGCTTAATCTGTGCTCTAATCGGTGTTTCTAATACCCTAATTACGGGTTGCGTGTTTCACCTTGCGCGGAACGACGCTGTCCGCTAAGCTCGATGCAGAGAAACCGAGCTGCACAGCTGTATAGCCTCTAGAGCAGATCCACACGGACCCTTGCGCAGCGACGGTACCTCCCCGGCACGACCTTCCTCGGCTCAATCACCTTCAGTAGAGAGAGAGAGAGCAAGAGGGAGAAAGGGGGAGGTTAATCCTCTCCCTTAAGCTTAATGCTTGTTAGCTTAAGGGAAGGAAGGAAGCCAGAGTTCGAATGAACTCACGTATGTGACTATATATAGAGTTTAGGTTTATTAGAAAAGGGTTCTAAAAGACCAAAACTGTATATATGTCCTATCTCATATTATACATATGTATTAAACTCCGTTTACACTCCTTTCCAAATGGAATTAAATGGAAATAATACATACACTCGTATAATAATAATCCGTCACCCAAGAATCCATTGTGTGTGATCCTCTAGGCCCACAGGCACTCTAGTTTAAGGTCCATTAACTTCTAATTCCTAATTAGAAGTAAATTAAACGTATTCTTCGCTTCTACTAAAGCCGAATAATAGTTTAATTTATTCTGAACCTTTGATCACGTTGGGTCAAGCAAATCCGCGTGATCCTAGAGGACGTCAGGTTTAAACCAGCCTGTCTGGTACCTGTAAGTCCACAGTTACCGCATCGATATAATCCCTCGCTCCTTCTATGAGTCTGGTACGATCGAGGGTACGGTTTCTGTCAAACCCCATGATCGTGCCATTTGACTATGACCTCCTTAAAGTGTATGACGTCCGTTCTAAACGAACTCACACGACCCTGGCCAGGGATTTAACGGAGCGTCAATGTCATGACCCATTAACTGTCTGATATATACCCGACAGTGAGCGATCCCTTCTTGACCATTGATGATCTTCACACGTATCCTGGAGTGGTTAACGACTCGGCAACTCATGACTTATGGTTAAAGTCACTTAGCCAAGTGATTAAACCATTCCAATCCTCGTGTAAGATCCGATCAATGCCTCAGGTCAAAGGACCAACGATGCTACTGAGACAGTTAGATCTTCAGTTGACATTAGGTATAATCAACCATCTGAAGATCCAATAGCGGATCAGTTCAGTGTACATCCTCCAAGGACATACACCTACACATATGTGTTGGTGCCCCGCACCAATGACCATGAGACTGGTCACTGACACATCATGTGTACTGGTTTAATAGGTAATCAAAGTCCCCGAGTGATTACCCTCCAACCAGGAACAGTTTAAGGTATGTGTACATGTAAAGTCAATCTCATGTTCGAGATCCATCTCGAGCTGACTTTACAACCACATATCCTAGGGACAACGTAAAGTAACACAATCGCATATTTACGCTCAAAGCACCACTTTATTAATGAACAAGATCGTACAACTATTGGGCCTACCCGACCCAAAATTGGCCTGTAGGACACCAACACTAACAATCTCCCATTTGAACTACAGCTAATTGCCCACAACTTTGAGGCCCATCTTATCCCGATGACGCTCAAATACAGTCTGTGTCAAAGGCTTAGTCAGTGGATCTGCTATGTTGTCTTCTGACGGTACACGCTCTACCGTCACATCTCCACGATCAACAATCTCCCGAATAAGGTGAAAGCGCCTGAGAATATGCTTTGACCTTTGGTGAGATCTCGTTCCTTCGCCTGGGCGATGGCCCCATTATTATCACAAAATAATGGGATGGGAGCTGTTATCTCGGGAACTACGCCGAGTTCCAAGATGAATTTCTTCATCCAGATGGCTTCTCCAACTGACTGCCCCTCCATTCAACATGAATACAAATTCAGACATGGATTTGCAGTTATCTGTATCTGACTGGAAACTAGAATCTGTGTAAGCTCTAAGCTATAGGTCATCTCCTCCATAAAGCAGAAAAAGATCCTTAGCCCTTCGCAGGTACTTAAGGATGCCCTTTACTGCCTTCCAGTGCTCTTCGCCTGGATTTACCTGATATCTACTGACAATGCTTAAAGCATTGGCAACATCAGGCCGTGTACATAGCATTGCATACATGATTGACCCTATCGCCGAAGCATAGGGTACCTTATTCACGTGTGTCACCTCCTCAGAAGTTTTAGGACTTATCCCCTTGGATAGGCCAATTCCATGTCTCATGGGAATGAGACCTCTCTTGGAATTTTCCATCCTAAACCTTTTGAGGATAGTGTCTATGTACATGGATTGGGATAATCCTAGCATCCTTTTAGATCTATCTCGATAGATCCTTATGCCCAGCACATAGGATGCTTCTCCCAAATCCTTCATGGAGAAGGTCTTGGACAACCAAGACTTGGTTGATGTCAACATCTCTACATCATTCTCAATGAGTAAGATGTCATCAACATAAAGGACCAATAAGGTCACTGAGCTCCCACTGACCTTCTTGTAAACACATGGTTCATCTTCATTCCGAATGAAGTTGAAAGATTTGACAGCCTCGTCAAATCTTAAGTTCCAACTTCTAGATGCCTGCATTAATCCATAAATGGACCTTTAAAGTTTGCATACCTTATTAGGATGTAGCTTAGAGGTGAATCCTTCAGGCTGTACCATGTACACCTCTTCTGACAGATTTCCATTAAGAAAAGCTGTCTTCACATCCATTTGCCAGATCTCATAATCCAGGTATGCAGCAATGGCAAGGAGGATTCTGATTGACTTAACCATGGCTACCTGGCGAAAACGTCTCGTCATAGTCAATGCCTTGCCTTTGACGATATCCTTTCGCCACTAGTCTAGCCTTGTATGTGTCAATCTGTCCATCTGCACCGATTTTCCTTTTGAAAATCCATTTGCAGCCGATAGGGACCTTCCCTTCGGGTACATCAACTAAGTTCCAAACTTTGTTGGTGTACATGGACTGGATCTCTGAATCCATTGCCTCTTGCCATTTCTCGGAGTCTACACTACGGATCGCCTCCTGGTACGACTGAGGATCATCATCCTCATCGATACATACCTTAGAGGACCCCTCTGAGACATGTCCAACATATCTCTCAGGTTCTCTCGGTAGTCTACCAGATCTCCGTAGTGTCAGTGTTTCACTTTGAATAGGATCAACCGATACAGTCTCATCTAATGAGTTTGTGTCTATGGGTTGTGGTTCTTGGACCTCGTCCAATTCTATCTGGCTCCCACTATTTTTCTGGAGTAGATATTCTCTTTCCAGAAATACAGCTCTCTTGGCCACTAAGACCCTTTGCTCAGAAGGGTGATAGAAATAATATCCAAACGTCTCTTTGGATATCCCACAAACCTACACTTATCGGTTCTCGACTCAAGCTTATCACTCTCGTTCTTCTTTACATGAGCAGGACACCCCCAAATTTTAATGTGATTAAAATTTAGTTTCCTGCCCTTCCATATCTCATATGGTATAGAAGGAACTGATTTACTTGAGATCCTATTCAATAAATAAGCCGCAGTCTCTAACGCATAGCCCCAGAGAGACAAGGGTAGTCCTGACATAGACATCATGGATCGGACCATGTCTAACAAGGTCCTGTTTCTCCTCTCGGATACACCATTATGCTGTGGTGTATACGGTGGAGTCCACTGAGAAACTATTCCATGGTCTTTAAGATAAGAAGTGAATTCATGGCTTAAGTATTCACCTCCTCGATCCGATCGAAGAGCCTTAATACTTTTGCCAGTCTGTTTCTCTACTTCATTCTTGTATTCCTTAAACTTCTCAAAGGCTTGTGACTTATGTCTCATTAAATACACATAGCCATATCTAGAGAAGTCATCAATAAAAGAAATGAAATAGAGATAACCTCATTTTGCTTCTATGGACATGGGTCCACACACATCCGAGTGTATGAGCTCGAGAAGGTCAACAGCCCTCTCACCATGTCCACCAAAGGAGCCTTGGTCATTTTCCCCATGAGACACGACTCACAGGTATCAAATGACTTGTATTCGAACGAATTCAAATACCCATTTGAGTGTAAGTGAGAGACTCTTTTCTCACCTACATGACCAAGTCTGCAATGCCATAGATATGCAGAATTCACTTCATCAGCATTGGAAATTTGCATAACATTAGAACGTGTATCTAATACATATAGACCATTGACTAATGAACCATTGGCTATATTCAAACCATTATTCATTATAGAGCACCCAGTGCTATTAAAAGCCAATGTGTATCCAATGTTATACAAGCCAGAGATTGAAATAATGTTCTTAATAATATTAGGAACATAATAACAGTCATTCAGCTCCAGAATGACTCCTGAAGGTAAACTGAGGCGTGCAGTCCCGACAGCTTTGGCAGAAACCAAAGCTCCATTGCCCATCCTCAGTTCAATCTCCTTTTTGCCCAATCGCCTTCTATTTGCCAGCACCTGCACAGAATTGCAGATATGAGATGCACATCCAGTATCCAATACCCATGATGTGGATTCCATATATGACAAATTAAGGTCTATGACAAAAATACCTTCATTTAGAATTGCCTTGCAATTCCTTTTCCAATGCCCAGTTTCCCCGCATCGAAAACATTTGTCTTCCTTTTCATTCTTCTTGCCCTTCCCTTTGTCAACTTTGGCGAGTTGCTTACCCGTGGCCTTTTTCTTTCCCTTCCCTTTGTTACTCGTGGTGGATATTTGAGAGGCCTTCCTTTTCTTGTTGGCCCGGCCAACAATCATTACAGACGAAGATGGTTTATCTTTCTGCATGGTTCCTTCAGCACTCTTTAACATATTGAGCAGCTCTGGGAGAGTTGCTTCAATCCTGTTCATGTTAAAGTTCATGATGAAGGAAGAAAAGGAATCGGGCAATGACTGGAATATAAGATCAATGCATAGTTCAAGATCCAACTTGAACCCCAATGCATTGAGTCTTTCAATCCACTCCATCATTTTCAGTACATGGGCCTGCACTGATGAACCCTCAGACATCCGTGTCCTGAAAAGTCTTTTTGAGATGTCATACCTCTCAATCCTACCCTGCTCCCCGAAGAGCTAGCGTAGATTGAGAAGTATACTTCTACAATCAGTCTTTTCAAATTGTCTCTGTAGCTCGGGAGCCATAGAGGCCAACATGTAACATTGGGTAAGGGATGAGTCCTCAGACCACTTGGCATAAGCCAGTAACTCGCCCTCGTCGGCATCAGGAGCTGGCTCAGAGTGAACCGTGTCCAACACGTACGCAATCTTTTCGACGGTAAGGACTATGCGTAGATTACGCAGCCAATCTGAGTAGTTCGGTCCAGTTAATCTATTTGCATCCAAGATGCCGCGGAGGGGGTTGGACGACGACATTGTAATCTGGATAAGAAATAAAAGATAACTTAGCATGTGTTCAAATTCTAACTTAGATGTGGTTTTCTATCTTAGTTAGTCCCACTATTTTTCGATCGAACTATATTACCCTCAATATATAGAACGGGAGATCAACGAGATCTACCTAGTGGGTCGGAATCCCAACGAGACTGATGTACGACCTTGTGGAAAGCACAACAAGCCATACACCATCTCAAGGGCAGTCAACAAGCACTTGCATCTAATACAATATCCGATATTCGACCCCCGAGAAATCATCCCCTTGTGGAAAGCACAACAAAGGATATTCTCGGTTAGATCTAACCATCATTACTACATAACAATGAGTTCATGACCCGACCCTTGTGGAAAGCACAACAAGGCCGAGTTCAATTCCTCACCCCATTGAGGCCGAGCCTTGGAGTTTAATCCCGCCCCCAAACTCATGGACCTTGTGGAAAGCACAACAAATCCATGAAATGAAGACGTTCATTCACTCCATAATGATGGAGGGCCACGACGACTCCTAGAGCCACGCTTACCAGATCTAAAATTTAAACGCGAGGGAATTTAATTTTATCTTGATCTCACCCTAGGTGGTAATATAAATATATCCAATATATTTACCGTACCTAGTAGTTTGCACAAAATAAATGCATCCAATGCAAAATAAACGCAAGTGATCATGGACTTTAACCCTAATGTAACTAAGACATCCGGCCCGCTTCCGAAGCAGCTGGATCGTCCTCATCGGGTGTGCTCCGCGCTTTCAAACTCCGACGCCGCATCAATTACAACTTTTACACGGCACGCAGGCCAGAAAAATTAAATTACATGTGACTCAAATTCCAGCAGCCCTCAGGGCGAGTACAACAATTGAGGAAGATAGAAGTACATTAGAATTTTAACAGAGAGAGAAAGGAGGTTCGCAGACCCCAATTAATTACATTAATCCAAGTCCATGATCACTTGCCAACCCATTCAAATAAAATCAATCAAGGTTTATTTTCTGAAAATAATCCTTACTTTGAATTTAAAAATGGGATGTGCAAACAAAAACAGGCTAGCTTTGTTTAATTTTAAAAATCAAAGCATGATTAACTAAAATTAAACATACAAGCAGGCCAATACAAGGTAAATAAAGTAACGCACGTAAAAAAACCATCATTTTCTATAGGGGCATCTAATTGAGATAATTAATTAAATTTAAATTTAAATTTAATTATCCAATAATCAAATTTAAATTCAAAATTTAAACATGCCAATAATTTAAATTTAAATTCAAACTAATTATCCAATAATTTTGTTTGAAAATAAATTGAAAATAATGCAATTATCCTCAATTAGTAATTTTCTAAAATTCAAAATTTGAATTTAACAATTATCTAATAATTAAAATTCAAATAATTGAATTTTATACATTTAACTTCAATAAAATTTAAAATTTGAATTTTTAAATTATCTAATAACTAAAAATTCAAAAACTTAAATTTTACTGAAGTAACTTCAGTTATTACCATTTTATCTCAAGGTAATTAGTAATTATCACACCTCGGTAAATTCAACACGGTTAAATAAAAATTAACTTTTGACATTTACCATCGAGATAACACAATTAACCAACTAGATAAAATTCTATTTAATTTACTGTGCATTTTCATATATATATCTAATATATATATTAATAATATGAGCACAAAAAATTAAAAAAGGGAAAAAACGTAATTTTTTTTTATTTATTTAAAAAAAAATTGGCGCCCCCCCCCCCCCGCGCACGCGGGCGGCCCCCCCGCGCACGCGGGCGATGACTCGCGCGCCCGCAGGGCGCGCGGCGCCCGCCACGCGGGCCCCGGCGGGGCCGCCACGCGGCGCCCGCCCCCGGGTTGCGGGCGCCGCCTGCGGGCGCCCGCCACGCGGGCGTTCCGCGTGGGCGGCGCCCGCCAGGCGGGCGCCCGCCACGCGGCTGCCCCGCGTGGGCGGCGCCCGCCCACGCGGGTGCGCCCGCGGGCGCTGGCAGTGTGCCCAAAACGGGCCAACCAATTTTTTTTTTTAAAAAAAAATTTGCTCCAGGGATGCTCAGCATCCTGGAAGAACGGGGATGTCCAACATCCCCTTCTAGCAATAACAATTTAAGTATTTAAATCCCTTTCAAATATGGTTCTAAACGGCGATAAAAACACCGACCAGAGCGCGAACCTGGCTCTGATACCACTGTAAGCTTTCGCACAGCACCTACGGGCGACGCAGCGGATAACAAAAATTTAATTTACCCGATTCCAGTGTTATGGAAAGCTTAATCTGTGCTCTAATCAGTGTTTCTAATACCCTAATTACGGGTTGCGTGTTTCACCTTGCGCAGAACGACGCTGTCCGCTAAGCTCGATGCAGAGAAACCGAGCCGCACAGCTGTACGGCCTCTAGAGCAGATCCACACGGACCCTTGCGCAGCGACGGTACCTCCCCGGCACGACCTTCCTCGGCTCAATCACCTTCAGGAGAGAGAGAGAGAGCAAGAGGGAGAAAGGGGGAGGTTAATCCTCTCCCTTAAGCTTAATGCTTGTTAGCTTAAGGGAAGGAAGGAAGCCAGAGTTCGAATGAACTCACGTATGTGACTATATATAGAGTTTAGGTTTATTAGAAAAGGGTTCTAAAAGACCAAAACTGTATATATGTCCTATCTCATATTATACATATGTATTAAACTCCGTTTACACTCCTTTCCAAAAGGAATTAAATGGAAATAATACATACACTCGTATAATAATAATCCGTCACCCAAGAATCCATTGTGTGTGATCCTCTAGGCCCACAGTCACTCTAGTTTAAGGTCCATTAACTTCTAATTCCTAATTAGAAGTAAATTAAACGTATTCTTCGCTTCTACTAGAGCCGAACAATAGTTTAATTTATTCCGAACCTTTGATCACGTTGGGTCAAGCAAATCCACGTGATCCTAGATGACCCCGGGTTTAAACCAACCTGTCTGGTACCTGTAAGTCCACAGTTACCGCATCGATATAATCCCTCGCTCCTTCTATGAGTCTGGTACGATCGGGGGTACGGTTTCTGTCAAACCCCATGATCGTGCCATTTGACTATGACCTCCTTAAAGTGTATGACGTCCGTTCTAAACGAACTCACACGACCCTGGCTAGGGATTTAACGGAGCGTCAATGTCATGACCCATTAACTGTCTGATATATACCCGACAGTGAGCGATCCCTTCTTGACTATTGATGATCTTCACACGTATCCTGGAGTGGTTAACGACTCGGCAACTCATGACTTATGGTTAAAGTCACTTAGCCAAGTGATTAAACCATTCCAATCCTCGTGTAAGATCCGATCAATGCCTCAGGTCAAAGGACCAACGATGCTATTGAGACAGTTAGAGCTTCAGTTGACATTAGGTATAATCAACCATCTGAAGATCCAATAGCGGATCAGTTCAGTGTACATCCTCCAAGGACATACACCTACACATATGTGTTGGTGCCCCGCACCAATGACCATGAGACTGGTCACTGACACATCATGTGTACTGGTTTAATAGGTAATCAAAGTCCCCGAGTGATTACCCTCCAACTAGGAACAGTTTAAGGTATGTGTACATGTAAAGTCAATCTCATGTTCGAGATTCCATCTCGAGCTGACTTTACAACCACATATCCTAGGGACAACGTAAAGTAACACAATCGCATATTTACGCTCAGGCACCACTTTATTAATGAACAAGATCGTACAACTATTGGGCCTACCCGACCTAAAATTGGCCTGTAGGACACCAACACTAACACCCCCGGCACCCAACTACCCAGTTACTTCAGTCACAACGGTGCCCCCGGCACCCGACTGCCAGCTACTCCAGTCATAGCGGTGCCCCCAGCACCTGACTGTCAGCTACTCCAGTCACAACAGTGCCCCCGGTAACCGACTGCCAGCTACTCCAGTCATAACGGTGCCCAACCCCGGCAACACCCGGGTACTTCAGCCCCAGCGTCCCTCAGGCTCTCCAGTCTCAACGGTGTTCATGGCACCTGATCGCTCTAGCGATGATATCCAGGGCACCCAATTCTCCCAGTTTCAACGGCGCTTGGTCACCCCAATCACAGCGATGCTTAGGGCACCCGGCTGCTCCGGTCACTACCGCGCCGACGACACCCTGTTAACTAGGTGCGATTGATAAACACTGATCCAGAGGGGGGGTGAATGGATCTATCAAGGAATTCTACCCAATTTAAAATTTGCATGATATGATAACAACTAGAACAGTGAACAATTGATCAAACAAGATATACAAACTCAATTAAACTCTAGGATGTAGATAATCAATTAAATCACGGTCCTAGCATGCATCTAGCGGAAGCAGGCAATCAAACAAACCACTGCACAATGATTTTTTAGGTGGTTCGGTCAACCGACCTACGTCCACCCCTCACTCCAAACCGGAGTGAGGCTTCCACTAGTAACACTAGCACAGCAGACTCAGTCTGCAACAAAATGCTGCCAAACAGCTTGACCAGGGGAACAACCTCCCCTCTTCCTCCCAACCGGAGGGAACCACTAGTGACACCAGTCACTAGCAAACCAGAGACGCAAGTCTCTCTTCCTCCAGACCGGAGGGAACACCTAGTCTTGCAACCCACAAGACTAGAACCGGAGGACCAATCCTCCCTTCCTCCAAACCGGAGGGGAACCTAGAGACCCAAGTCTCTCTTCCTCTGAACTCCAGAGGGAAACACAAGTGACACTAAGTCACCTGCAAACCAGAGGTCTCGGACCTCTCTTCCTCCCAACCGGAGGGACCCCTGGACTTGAATCCTACAAGCCCAGAACCGGAGGACGAGCCTCCCTTCCTCTAACCAGAGGGAACCCACAAGTAGCACCCAGCTACTTGCAACTGGAGATAGCAATCTCCCTTCTCCTGAACCAACAGGAGGGACCCCGACCTCTCTACAGAGAATCGGAAAAATAGCAAGTAAATAGATCAAAAGAAAAACGAAACCAGCAACAGAAAGCTGAAAAGATAAAAACAAATGTGGCTCTCGCAGGAGCTGGCTGGCCTGGATTTGATCCACGGTCCAGCAGGAACAGATCTTCTGTTGAAGCTTCTATCACTCTAGCTCTCTCTTCTTCTCTATTCTTCTTCCTCTTCTTCTCTTCACACGAGCACTATCTCTCTCTCTTCTTCTCCTTCTGCTCTTCTTCTTTCTCTTTTCTTTTTCTCTGGATCGTGGCTCTCTATGTGGACATTTCTTCTCACCAACTCGATCCACCTTCTTCAGTGGAAGAAGGCTCATATATATAGCAGCAGCAGCAGCATCAGCCCCGACGTGTGACCTCCACATTTCCAGCCCTAAGAATTCGGACCACGTGGCAGTCTCTCAGCAGGCTTCATTCCAGCCTCGGATCACGTGCTGCCCAGTCACTTGGGAATATTTCTTCCTCGGACCTGCAAGGAGATGAAAAGCCATTAAAACTGAGGGCCACATTAACTAGATCTGCACGAAGTATGTAGTAGCAATACTAGTTGCACTGAGAACGACACGAGATACACAAGGTGAATACAGCACGAAGTAAGGAAAGAATGACACGAGATACACTGTGACAGAACAGACACAACAAAGAGAACGACACGAAGTGAGGTTATAAAACAACACGAGGTAAAAGAAGAACGACACGAAGAACAACATGGTGACTGTAGCACGAAGTAAAAATGACATGATATAATAGCCAGTAATGAGAACGGCACGAGGACAACATGGAGGTAAAACAGAAACCAACAGTAAGTGTGGTTTCAACACATGAAAGACACGATGTCTAGGAAGAACAACACGAAGAGATAATTCGGAAACGACACTAAGTGAAACAGAAACGACACGAAGTGCAACAGGAACGACACGAAGTGTAGTAGTGATAGAACACACACTACACAGAGAATGATACGAAGTTGCACAGAAAACAACACGGAGTGCTGCGATGTCCTGCACGCAATGGAACAAAAACGACACGAAGACGATGAAAACGACACGAGGTGAAGTCACAAGGAGACAACGACACGAGGTGTAGAAAGCAACACGAAGACGAAACAGTAACCGACACGAGTTGGAAACAGCATGAAGACAAAAACAGAATTCGACACGGAGTGTGGTCAAAGCGAGAAAGACACGAAGTCTAAAACGAAAGACCAGCACGAAGACGAATACACAGAAGCGACTCGAAGTAAGAACGACACGGAGACAGAACGAAGATCAACACAGAAACCGACACGAAGTGTGGTTTCAAAAACAAACGAAATCGACACGAGATGAACAACTAAAAACAAAGGAGACGACACGAAATATAGTGGAAGCAACACGGACACACGACCTGAAGGACAGTAAACATAAACAACACGAAGTATGATAGTAAGTGACATGAAGACACAATAAAGGGAATGACACGAACACGAGAGGAACAGTGCAACGTATAGACTTGAAGTTCAAAGCAAACGGCTGTACAGACTTGAAGATGTGAAGCCACTGTGCAGACTTTGAAGAACAGTCCAATGTATGGACTTTGTCATTGAAGACCAATTATGCAGACTTGGCAGTGAATGACACGGCTGTACAGACTTCATGAACAGTGCATGATTGTACTTGACGATGTATACACTTAGCCTATGCAGACCAGTCCGATGTATAGACTTTAAGGAAATGCATGCTACAGTGCAATGTCTAGACTTGCTATATGCACAAGACGCTGTCCACTGTCTAGACTTGCGATGCCTTCGCCAAATGCACACAACAGTCCAATGTATGGACTTAGACGAAACATGCTATGCAATGTACACACTTGACCGTGATCTCTGCAGCGAATGTATAGACTTCGTGAACAAAATGCAATGCTGACTGATGTATACACTTGGCAAATAGAGTAATGCATGAACAAACAATTAGCCACTACGTTAACCCAATCTAGCCATATTCATGAATTAGCTGTTCAAGCAAACAGTCAGATATTCAGGCAGTCAAACAGTCATCTATAAGAATCTAGCACACCTCAGTGTGACTCATGGTGTGTCAGCCATCATCAAAACCACACAGGGGCACAACAATCTCCCCCTTTTTGATGATGGCAACACTATGAGTTACACTGACTCATATTAGATTCTTCTCCCCCATTGCCTTCAACAAAAAGACATGAGTTGAAGAGTGAATTAAAAACTCCCCCTTTTGACTAAACTGCCCCTTTTTCTTTAGCAAGACGAATAATTCAGAGATGTCATATGAGATGAGGACATCTCAATATCAGAAGCAATTAAATCAATTCTCCCCCTTTGTCAAACAACTCATGCAGTGATGCGTATGCAACAAATACTCCCCCTTTGACATGGCAAGAGACCCGCCTTTGACATGAGAATGAGTCATGGTTCTTAAAAAATGAAGATCACCCTTATGACAATGAAACAGATCTCCCCCTATCAACATGCATGATTGACTACTCTCCACTTGAAGCACAGGAATGGACTCTGGTTATCCAATAAATCAATCTGAAATCAGCCATTACAAAGAATCTGAATTCTGGTGATAATACCACAGAATCAGAACTTATGGCAGAACAAGATGGAAGATTCCAACAGTGTGGAGAGAAATACATCTCAGGAATCAATCTGAAATCCACCACCATAAGGAATCTGAAGTTCAGAGGGCTGCAAGTGAACAAGGTAATAATGGGAGTGGCACCTCACATTTGTATGGTCAGAAAAAAAATGCAGAAGGAATCAGTCAACTGATAAGAGAGGAGTTGACTAAACAGTTTTTGTTGATCATGCATGAATCTGATCATGAGGGTTTTGAATGCATACATCACTTCAATAAGTCTTAAAAAAATGTAGACTCTTCTATCATAAAGAGTTATGAAATAGCAACATTATCAATCTGATTTAATTTTGATGTATACCAGCTTTGCCAAATTAAACTCAATACTCATATCTGAATCCAAGTTTTAATAAAAGTGAACCAAATCGTCAGAAAACACTCAAAAACAATCATCTTTTATCTTGCAAATGTGATCTCAAAAGCACCTTTGAAAAAATACACAGGTTAGTACTGAAATTAAACACTTTTTCAAGAACATGAGTTGACAGATTTTTTCAAGATAATTTTATTTGAAGCACATTATATTTTTCCTGTGCAATTTAAGTTGATCAACACCTTTTTACATGAGGCACAACAAGTCTTAGTTGAAGTGACCCAGTTACTCAGTGTGATAACTGGCATTGCCTCTCACTTTGAGAGCAGAGTTAGCAATATGAGTGTCTTTTTACATAAGAAGACACCTTTATCAGAGGCCAGACTCCCCAGCTACTCAACACAAATAAGCTATTGCTCTGTCAGGTCTTGTTTCACTAAAATTTTTATCAGAGATAACTGTGGCACCTCATGACATGAGTTACTTTATTTCATTGATAAAGAACTCAGTTTCTCAGTGACTGAGTCATTGCTCTGAATTCACAATTTTCATTTAGTCAACTTTTTCAAGTTAAAGAATAACCACAACACTCACTCTATGTATCTCTACCAAAGTAGCCTAGATTTCAAATTTTCAGATATCAGATGAGAGACTTTACGGATTACATGACACAAGAGGTTAAAGTTTATTAAGCCTTATCAACAGATATTTTCAATTCATTTAATTACAAAGCTGAGAATACATTAATCTTATATCAGTCTGATTCAGTGATAATTCTTAAACCCATATGATAGGAGTTTCTACCACAATCTCAGACTGAATTGCATGACATGCAGTTTAAGTTCCTCAGATCAGAACAATAAATTTAGCTGACCAACAACTCAATAATGGATCCAAAATAGTCACACCAGCTAAGAGGTATATGAAGGAAGAGTACAAGCTGGTGGAAGAGTCAATCAGGAAGAGAGAATAAGGTTTAAGCCACTAGCAGAGTCAATCACTCAATGAAACACTCCTTCTTCAACAGATTCAGGATTAGCAACCAAATTTTTGGATTCAAGAAGGTATGAACTCAAAATAGTCAATTGATGATTTGAGAGAGTGTAGAGTGTGAATTTCAAATAGTGACAACAATATAATAAAGCTCCCCCTGACTATATGCATGAAAAGTATCGAAATCACATCACATGATACCAAATTCAGCATTCAGATATGATTCATGCAAATTAGACAGAAGAGAATTACTGGAAGCATGATTGTTCAATTCATATTTTAGAAAAAAAACTTCAGTTTTGTACCAACAGATCAACATGATATGCAATACACTGCTCTATATGACTTGACCCAAGATACTGGGCGGAGGACTTGGTCCAAGGACCACCTCACACAAGGCAGTAGCATCCAGACATACTCCATCTGCCCTCCAGCACTATTCCATTTCATATACCATGATGGTCATGCAAATGTCATATGCAGTGCAAGGCAATCTCATTTATTTAGTGCAAACAACAGCATGAGAAGATCATCAAAAATCAACCAAGCAAAACAACAATTTCAGATAATGAAATTGAAACAGATTTCAGAACTTACCTGAATTGAGTCCTGGGGTTTTCTTTTTGAGTGCCTTGGTTAACCCCTTTTCATTCTTCAGCTTCCAAGGCACACTTGCGAAATATTGATCATTTTGATCCTGCAGGGACCCAAGCAGCTTTGGGTCCTGCATTAGCCCTAACAGGTATTCTGGACATTTTCATAGCAAGATTATCATCCAATTTCATCAGTGAACAGTCATCCATAGAATGTCCAACTTTTCCACAGTATCTACATGAAATGGCTGGTTTTTGGTTCTTATGATACATGTTAACAGCAGGGTGATGTTTATAAGCATGTTCATAAGATTTTCTGTTATATGCATGAGCAGTTTGATGCTTGTTCTTAACCATCCAACATTCAGCAGATTTATGGCCTGGCTTCCCACAGTTATAGCATGAAATTTTCACAAAAGGTTTTGCAGGGAATTTGACAAAATGGGGTTTAACATAGTTCTTTTGAACATACCAACAGTCCTTGACTGTATGCCCATTTTTCCCACAGTGGGAGCATGCAAAAGAATTTCTTCTATGAAAATCATTTTTACCCCAAGTAGATCTAAACCAGCACTCAGCAGCCTTGTGCCCAGGCTTATTACAGTTGAAGCACACAATGTGCTGACTAGAATTGTGTTTAGATCCATATGGATCATAAAAGTGCATGGAAGACCTGGCATGTAGTTTATTGTCTTCTTTCATGATAAAACATTCATTCATGAGATGACCATGCTTCCCACAATAATAACATGAGGCATCAGGCTTCCTAGCAACATGGTTTCTATCAAAAGAATTTCTAGAATGTAAAGTTCCACTAGCATGCTCATCCTTTAACATCAATCCACAATCCTCCATTATGTGACCTCCTTTCCCACAATAATAACATGAACCCTTTTTAATGTGAGTGTGTGAGAGATCATGTGAATTGTGTGCAGTCTTCTTTACAGCAACAGGAGTGCCTTTTTCCTTTTTCTGTGAATTTTCACCCTTTTTCTGTTTTGGAGTTTGTTCCACAGTTTTGGGTTTCACAGTTGATTTTTGTGCAGTGAATTTGAAGACAGAAGGAGCAGAGGTTATGTTCTGATTGGTGGCTTTGACAAAAACAGTAGATGTTTCATTCCCATTACTCCTTTTATTTGTCGGACTATAGCCCAGTCCCTTTCTCTCAAAGTTATCACTCTTTCCAAGAAGCTTATTCAGATTGTCCTTACCTTTGACAAATTTTGATAGAGAATTTTTCACGTCTTTAATTTCAAAATTCAAATCAGCAATTTTAGCTTCATATTTGGACAGATCTGTTTCACAGGAAATGACTTGTTGATGCAAGGCATCATTCAGACTCTTGAGTTTTTCAACTTCCTGTTTTAATTCTATTTCCTTGTCAGTTTTAGATAAGGACTTGTAAAGATCATCAACTTCTTGTTGAAGGGATGTGATAGTAAGCTCATATCCAGCTATTTTCTGTTCACTGCAACTGACATTTCCATTTAACATTAAGTTGATGGTTTTTAGACTCTCAATTTCTTGTTCAGCATTCATCAACCTATCAGAATTATCCACACTCACACACTTGCCTTTTTCCATTGTCATTAGCCTATCTGTCAACTGTGTGTTTAGGTGTTTCAACTCATTGATTTCCTCTTTCAGTTTACTATTCTGCTCTAGGAGTTCATCATCAAACACCCATTTATCTGTTGAAGACTGACATTCATAAAACATTTCTTGTTTTTTTTCAGATTGAAATTTGTCAAGATTTTTCTGAATCTCTGAATTCATTATTCTTTCAGCCTTCAATTTCTCAGTGATCAAACCATTTTCTTTTTCAAAGTTCATTGATTTATGTTCAAATTCTTTGGATTGGTTTTTGAGTTTTTCATTCTCAGATTTCAATTCTTTCAATTCAGAATTGATACACTCTGAATCTCTCACCAATCTTTCATTTTGAACAACATCATTGTTATGAGTCTGATCAACGAAGCTAAACCTTTCCTTTAGTTCAACAATTTCACAAACAAGCTTTTGACTCTCCCTTTTGTGTAGACCAATTTGTTTCATAAGAGTTTGTTTTTCAGATTTCAAATGATCTAGATCTGTAGTAATAGAGTCAAAGTCTTGTAGTTGTCTTCTTAAAATTTCATTTTCAGTTTTCAGAGTTTCGAGATTTTCACCTCCTAGATTTTCCAGCTTCTTTTTCAGATTTTTATATTTCTTCCCTAGTTTCTTATGGGATCTTGACAGATTATCATAGGCATCTTCCCAATCGTCTAATGAAAATTTCTCGAAAGGATTTACCTCCTCATCATCACGTTCTTCGGATTCATCTTGATCACTACCATGGTTGCTCTTGTCAGCCATCAGACAGTTGTCCACATTTCCCTTCTGAGCAAGCTTCAGCTCATCCATAATGTCCTTTGCGGACCTGCAGTCATAAAAACAAGAGTGTAGAGCCTTGTCAGTAGCTTCTTTCATTAATCTCAAAACTTTCTGATTCTCTTCATTTCTTGATCAATCACTTTTAGTCCATTTGGACTCTTCCTTTGGCAGTCTATGAGGACCATGTGAAATTAATTTCCACAGTTCCGGATCCATCAATTCCACATAATTGTGTAGACTGCTAACCCATGAATTAAAGTTAGAACCATTGTAAACCGGTGGAGAACCCATGGATTAGATTGGCAAGAAGATTTATGCAGCAAAGAGTAAAGTCAGAAAAGCACCAAGGGACAATAGGATCCTCTGCAGATCGTTGGATCTGATCAATCAGAGAACCGCTCTGATACCAATTGTTAACTAGGTGCGATTGATAAACACTGATCCAGAGGGGGGGTGAATGGATCTATCAAGGAATTCTACCCAATTTAAAATTTGCATGAGATGATAACAACTAGATCAGTGACAATTGATCAAACAAGATATACAAACTCAATTAAACTCTAGGATGTAGATAATCAATTAAATCACGGTCCTAGCATGCATCTAGCGGAAGCAGGCAATCAAACAAACCACTGCACAATGATTTTTTAGGTGGTTCGGTCAACCGACCTACGTCCACCCCTCACTCCAAACCGGAGTGAGGCTTCCACTAGTAACACTAGCACAGCAGACTCAGTCTGCAACAAAATGCTGCCAAACAGCTTGACCAGGGGAACAACCTCCCCTCTTCCTCCCAACCGGAGGGAACCACTAGTGACACCAGTCACTAGCAAACCAGAGACGCAAGTCTCTCTTCCTCCAGACCGGAGGGAACACCTAGTCTTGCAACCCACAAGACTAGAACCGGAGGACCAATCCTCCCTTCCTCCAACCAGAGGGGAACCTAGAGACCCAAGTCTCTCTTCCTCTGAACTCCAGAGGGAAACACAAGTGACACTAAGTCACCTGCAAACCAGAGGTCTCGGACCTCTCTTCCTCCCAACCGGAGGGACCCCTGGACTTGAATCCTACAAGCCCAGAACCGGAGGACGAGCCTCCCTTCCTCTAACCAGAGGGAACCCACAAGTAGCACCCAGCTACTTGCAACTGGAGATAGCAATCTCCCTTCTCCTGAACTAACAGGAGGGACCCCGACCTCTCTACAGAGAATCGGAAAAACAGCAAGTAAATAGATCAAAAGAAAAACGAAACCAGCAACAGAAAGCTGAAAAGATAAAAACAAATGTGGCTCTCGCAGGAGCTGGCTGGCCTGTATTTGATCCACGGTCCAGCAGGAACAGATCTTCTGTTGAAGCTTCTATCACTCTAGCTCTCTCTTCTTCTCTATTCTTCTTCCTCTTCTTCTCTTCACACGAGCACTATACCTCTCTCTTCTTCTCCTTCTGCTCTTCTTCTTTCTCTTTTCTTTTTCTCTGGATCATGGCTCTCTATGTGGACATTTCTTCTCACCAACTCGATCCACCTTCTTCAGTGGAAGAAGGCTCATATATATAGCAGCAGTAGCATCATCAGCCCCGACGTGTGACCTCCACATTTCCAGCCCTAAGAATTCGGACCACGTGGCAGTCTCTCAGCAGGCTTCATTCCAGCCTCGGATCACGTGCTGCCCAGTCACTTGGGAATATTTCTTCCTCGGACCTGCAAGGAGATGAAAAGCCATTAAAACTGAGGGCCACATTAACTAGATCTGCACGAAGTATGTAGTAGCAATACTAGTTGCACTGAGAACGACACGAGATACACAAGGTGAATACAGCACGAAGTAAGGAAAGAATGACACGAGATACACTGTGACAGAACAGACACAACAAAGAGAACGACACGAATTGAGGTTATAAAACAACACGAGGTAAAAGGAAGAACGACACGAAGAACAACATGGTGACTGTAGCACGAAGTAAAAATGACATGATATAATAACCAGTAATGAGAACGGCACGAGGACAACATGGAGGTAAAACAGAAACCAACAGTAAGTGTGGTTTCAACACATGAAAGACACGATGTCTAGGAAGAACAACACGAAGAGATAATTCGGAAACGACACTAAGTGAAACAGAAACGACACGAAGTGCAACAGGAACGACACGAAGTGTAGTAGTGATAGAACACACACTACACAGAGAATGATACGAAGTTGCACAGAAAACAACACGGAGTGCTGCGATGTCCTGCACGCAATGGAACAAAAACGACACGAAGACGATGAAAACGACACGAGGTGAAGTCACAAGGAGACAACGACACGAGGTGTAGAAAGCAACACGAAGACGAAACAGTAACCGACACGAGTTGGAAACAGCATGAAGACAAAAACAGAATTCGACACGGAGTGTGGTCAAAGCGAGAAAGACACGAAGTCTAAAACGAAAGACCAGCACGAAGACGAATACAAAGAAGCGACTCGAAGTAAGAACGACACGGAGACAGAACGAAGATCAACATAGAAACCGACACGAAGTGTGGTTTCAAAAACAAATGAAATCGACACGAGATGAACAACTAAAAATAAAGGAGACGACACGAAATATAGTGGAAGCAACACGGACACACGACCTGAAGGACAGTAAACATAAACAACACGAAGTATGATAGTAAGTGACATGAAGACACAATAAAGGGAATGACACGAACACGAGAGGAACAGTGCAACGTATAGACTTGAAGTTCAAAGCAAACGGCTGTACAGACTTGAAGATGTGAAGCCACTGTGCAGACTTTGAAGAACAGTCCAATGTATGGACTTTGTCATTGAAGACCAATTATGCAGACTTGGCAGTGAATGACACGGCTGTACAGACTTCATGAACAGTGCATGATTGTACTTGACGATGTATACACTTAGCCTATGCAGACCAGTCCGATGTATAGACTTTAAGGAAATGCATGCTACAGTGCAATGTCTAGACTTGCTATATGCACAAGACGCTGTCCACTGTTTAGACTTGCGATGCCTTCGCCAAATGCACACAACAGTCCAATGTATGGATTTAGACGAAACATGCTATGCAATGTACACACTTGACCGTGATCTCTGCAGCGAATGTATAGACTTTCGTGAACAAAATGCAATGCTGACTGATGTATACACTTGGCAAATAGAGTAATGCATGAACAAACAATTAGCCACTACGTTAACCCAATCTAGCCATATTCATGAATTAGCTATTCAAGTAAACAGTCAGATATTCAGGCAGTCAAACAGTCATCTATAAGAATCTAGCACACCTCAGTGTGACTCATGGTGTGTCAGCCATCATCAAAACCACACAGGGGCACAACAATCTCCCCCTTTTTGATGATCAAAACCACACAGGGGCACAACACACCCGACTACTTCAGTCAAAGTGATGCCTATGGCGCTCAACAACTTCAGCCATAGCGGTTCCCACGGCAGCCGACAATTCCAAGCTCTGCGGCTTTTGATCGCTCCGGTCAGGGCAATGCCAACGCCGCCCGACCGCTCTAGTCTCAACAGCGCTCAGTCGCCTCTGTCTCAATCGCGCTCGGCCGCTCCAGTCACGAGTGGTGCCTGCGCCATTTGGTCACCTCGGCCTTAGCGGCGCCCAACTACTCCCGTACAACGGTGCCTACGACACCCCTACTTCCCCGATCTCGACACTATCTCATATCGGGAGTACATTGTGACGCCCCTCGGGTGGCACCCTGCTGAGTCACAGATCCTTTGGCAGACACTGTGTACGAATGCAGAACTACCCACACAATAATGCAATGACCTGGGGACCGTCATGAATGACAGAATTGTCCCGTGGCTTGCAAGCATTTTTAATAGGCTCTCATGCCCCCATACAAATGCCTTTCATGGCATATATATAGTTGTGTAGCCCAGTCAGGGGACGGATCCCCTTCCTCTCCGGAACCAGTCTCTCTGTCCCCAGTTATCCCTGTCATGTTGTTGTTGCCCTGTCACTGTTGCACGGACTAAGCCCTCCCGACGTCACGGCTCCCAAGGTCCCTGACTCTCTTTTCGACAGTAGAAACAAAGGTGTTTGGATTCAATCCAATATAAAATAAACACCGGTTGCTTGTGGCCGGTGGGGAAAGACGTCTAGTACACGAATCCCCATAATCGCATGCGCACTTGTACCAGCGGAACCTCCTCCTGTCCACGTGGCGCACGACATTTCATGCTCACGTGCCGTGCCCTGGCGGCACATCCCCAGTCAAACACTTAGTTCCACCGGTAATCATCGAGAAATCGACTGGCACGCCCGCATTCCACCCAGCCATCCCTGTCCCAGTCTCCCAGAACGATTAATCATACGCCATCCCTTCCAGTGCGTTCCCATCGTTCTCTCTGCCTTCTTTTCAATACCCTCGGAATCTCCGCGTGCCCAGTCGACCTATCTCGGCCTTCCGCAAAAAGGCGAGTGTGCGCCCCCGCCATGAGGAGAAAATAGAAGTGACTCCCCACGCGCGTAAAACAAGCATCAAATGCTCCATGACCCTACTATCACTCAGATAGTATCAAGGTTCCACCTACCAGCTCCCAGATGAGCTGAATGATGGACTGGAAATGCACAATGAAATAATTGAGTAAAACAGATGAGCAGACAAAGAAGATAATATAAATACGATGAAGAACTTTCTCCTCTGAAATGCTTCCTGAGCTCGAGGACTTCAATGATGAAGCTTTCATTGCAGTGAAGTCCTCTCTTGGCTTAAATCTGAGGAAGCAAAGTGGTGGAAGCTTCGATGGCATAACGGTGCTTGAATGCTTGATCGCTTGTACTCGTGTTTTTTGTGTGCATGTTTTATCACCAACCTTCAAGTATTTATAGGTTGAAAATTTTATGTCTGTTAGATACAACATTCTCTAATGGTCAATTCCAGCTTTCAGTTCGTAGAGATCTATATGTCACCTACACCCTGAGTTGTCCAACATGGATCATTGGGTCTTCGTCCAGTCTATAGCTTGATCACGCTCGATCACTTTGGTCTTTGTCTAGTTAGAAGGTAGGACAGGTCTTCTATGGTAGAGATATGTTTGTCTGCATATTTTCCTCTTGCATGCTTATGTGCTTTTTTCTCTTTGAAATATATTCCTGTAGGTATACTCAAAACATCTCTGCCATGTAGGTCTTTAAATGTGACGTGAAATATAGCAGAAATTTGAGATACCATATGAATAAATAAGTAGCAAATATATGCTTTTGTGCATTTTTCTTTTCTTTCGAAGAGACATTATGCAACATAAAAATGATATTTTATGCCTCGGTAATCTTGCAAATATCTCAACGGATACTGAGCAATAAATGCAAATGTGAGATATGAACATACGCCTGATCGAAGGCATATCTTGAAAGATATGAGCCTTTAAATGCGACCTATAGGATTGGTCAAATATTCAATACTACTTTCCACATAGGACAATAGCCCTTGTACATAGTAGTGAATAGTGATTTTCTTAAGATTT